>CM062296.1:602566667-603166667 GCA_031216915.1 Pictodentalium vernedei | reverse complement strand
AACAACAAAACGTGTGCCTATGGAAATAGGCCTAAAACAGGGGTGTATCCTTTCACCAATTCTCTTTGCATTGTACATCAAAGGTTTAGGAGATGAACTCCTCAATAACAGTGGGGGACTTGAAGATCCCAGGGCTATTTTTGTGCCGACGATATGGTGCTAGTGTCAGAAAGCAAAGGGGGGCTAGCGAAAATGCTGGGAATTGTTGGGAAATATGGGAGCAAATGGAGACTCGAACTTAATGAAAGTAAGGGCAATGTTATACCTGTGGGCCGCAAAGTGGACGCCACTCGCAGGTGGAGAGTGGGTGAGTTCTGTATTCCCGAAGGTAGTAGCAAACTTCTTAGTGTAGGAGAGACAGGTGACTACGAGTATCTGGGGGTAAATATAAACATCACAGGGAGAGGTATCTGCCCACATCACACAAATAAATTGATTCTGAAGAGGAGGCGCATCCTTAACCAAATGGAACTTACAGGGAGAAACAGTTTCAATAAGGTTTTCGTGGGGAAAACTATTTGGAAAATGGTGGTTCTGCCGAGTATAACATATGGTACGGAAGTGGTACCCTAAAACCAGACGATTGTAAAGAGCTTGGAAGCCCTGCAGAACGATTCAGGCCGATGGATAACGGGGTCGCGTAATGCCGCAGCACTAGAAGCAATCAGGGGTGAGCTTGGGTGGATGAGTATCAAGGACAGGATAGGCTTACTGAAACTCGGTTATCTTAATTATCTGGTAAATCTCCCCGACAGCCGATGGTGTAAAGTAATCTTCCAGAGAATTTTCAACTCAAATATCAAGACAGGATGGATGGTCCAAGTGAGGGAGCAAATAGATAACTGCTCATTGGAGATCTCGGACCTAGACGTTGGGGCAAACCAGGGTAAAAAAACCGTCAGAGAAAGGGTCATGGAGGACGGTAACCTCAATTGGTGAGAGGGGGTCAAATCAAAAGGTCTTTGGGTGGCCTGCGCGATAAAGAGAAGCCGGTTTTGAAGAGTACCTTGATGGCACCTTTGGGGGTTACTGTTGTTCAAGCTGTCTCGATCCCTGGAGCTGAGGGAAAAATTGGGGGAAAACGGCGAAAAGGAGTGCCAGATGTGTAATTTGGGCGTGACGGAGTCCCTGGAACACTTTCTTCTAGAATGCCCAAAATACTAGTCTGAAAGGATAAGATTCACTGGGAGTATAATGGGGAAGTGGGATGGGAGAATGAGGGACATGTGGTTAGTGAGAGGCTCAGAGGAGAGGGTTAATGTGCTAATCGGAGAGATTGGGAAGAGTAGTGCAAGGGATGTCATCAGCAGTTCGTGCTGGGGGAGGGGGGGAGAAGAAGCGTGGAAATAGGGAGGCAGTTGGGAGTACAGGGGTAACCAAGGCCTTCTCACCCGAGAACCGCGACAAATCAGCGGCCGGCCAAAGTGTTATTATTATTATAACCCCATAGGAAAAAGTATTTCGCATTTCCGGTTATTTTTTTGTTTTTACTTCGCAAGTCATGTTTGACAGAATTTCCACCAAAATAAATTGCTTTAGCGAGATCGCGCGTTAGTTCTGGATATTAATTTTGACGGGAATTCTGTTAAGATGTAAACGGCATGCCACCCAAGTCATATGTGGATGCAATGCGCAACCTTTTGACTATTGCAAAAGTGGGTGAAATAAACCAGGAATACAATGACTCCCAGTTGCAAAAGTGATTTCAACAAGACTTTGCGTCAAGTCCATTCTCATAATCTCATAATCAATCGAAGAGGGACAACTCAATTTTGCAGCGTATTCTATCTTTGAAAGACATTCAAAAAGAGATTGCACCACACTCCGCGTGACACTGCGTGCTTTTCTTCTCTGTAGTATTATAAAGGGCTTTGACGTCAAAGCAATCCCTATTCTATTCACAATCCTCGATGATGTTTGTGAAGTTCTTAAGTGTGACTGAGAAACTAACACACGCAATTAACAGGTTTTAAATTTCTAAACTTGTTTCCATTGTAAAATAGTTTTCGTAAAGGTATTGTTAAACCCGAAGCTAATCTCATAATTTTCCGACATGGTAGGACGAGTGGTTAGAGCATTGGATTTCAAACCGAAACGTCCATTGTTCGATCCTGGCCAGTGGAAATAGCATTGCGACCTTAGGCAAGGCATTTAAACCCGATTGCGGGGGAGGGGGGGGGGGGGGGTCTGTGTACTAAGGTGTACTGCAAGTCGATAGTGCACTTGTCTTCAACCAATGCTAACCCTGCTGGTGTGGAGTCAGTACGTTGATGAGTCATAGTTGCTCGTCGCTGCTCGGTGGTTCTCTCCGGGTACTCTGGCTTCCACTACCCGCAAAACTATTCGATACGAGGCGACCTTTGCTCTCGAAAGTGTCGTTAAATCCCAATAAAAATAAATAAATAAATAAATTTAAAAAAAAAAAAAATAAATAAATAAATAAATAAATAACTAGAAGCTAACCAGGTATTCTGACCTGTTAAGAATCACAGAGTAAGTCTTTAGATTTTTTTTGACATGTCAAAAGCTATGTTTTGGAGGCAAAAACTGAAAACAATGGTAACATTTTAACCCCTAGCACACTGGAAGTACAACAGAATTTTCTCCATTCACACTGCTTTTCTCTTGATTAACTTTGAATTTAACCAAATATATCTTGTTTGACAGAGCTCAGTGAGCTCTGTCAAACAAGATATATTTGGTAAAATATCAAAATGCATTATGGGAAATATTTGCTGCTGAAAACATGGTCATTTTGACATCAGTGTGCAGAGGGTTAATTGCGATTTTGTGAATAGCCATCGCCGGATGTTTCCGTTAGTTGGGGTAAAGAGTTAAAACAATCACCACAATATAACCCCACAATCCAGGTATGTTTAACCCTTTGAACACATAAGACCGATGTTTAGATCCAAGGAATAATTTCGTCCCATTTTTGTCTGATGATAAGAGGTCCATGCAGGGTCATTGGTGATAAAATAATGGCTGCAGTCTGCATGCAGTCAAACGACTGCAGTTACTATTTTATCCTCCCTATACATTGATATTGGACTGACACATCTCAAAGTAAGTGTACACAAAGGCTATACCATTCCCGGACTCGAGGGTTCATAAAGTTAAATTATAATGTTCAGCTAAAAAAATAGAATGGGGTGATCCATTTTTGTCAACCAAGACTTCTTTGTGCAAAAAAAGGTTGTGAAGAACTAAAACAAAGCACAACCACTTATCACATGCAGTATAAAAAGAGTGGATTAGCACCGAAACACTCGTGGAGTGGATATTCGACATTTCACACAGACAATAATACGTCTCCTGAGTTCCAGTGTGTTCTATATGCCAATAGGCTCATGGAACACATTGGAACTCGGGGGACGAATAGTCGATAGTACGGTGGCTGGTTTAGGACCTAGGAAATATTTTTTTTATCTCGTGCGCACGAGATACTAAGTCGTGCGAACGAGATAATAAGTCGTGCGCACGAGATAATTATCTCGTTCCCACGAGATACTAAGTCGTGCGAACGAGATAATAAGTCGTGCGCACGAGATAATTATCTCGTTCCCACGAGATACTAAGTCGTGCGAACGAGATAATAAGTCGTGCGCACGAGATAATTATCTCGTTCCCACGAGATAATTATCTCGTTCGCACGAGATACTAAGTATAGCTTTTCATTGCCACGTGATTAACTGATGTTCACGAGAAAATACCTCCAAGTAACTCCTTCTTTCAATGATAAATTTATAGAATAAATCTTCAGCCGCGGTGTACATATTTCTCGATCAAGGGACTGTATACAATTTTCACAAGATTGAAACAAATGTTTTTTTTTAAAACATATTCTGACATGTCTTATGTAAAAAAAGTGTTTTGCAGATCATACGATAATCTTGCTTGCGTAGTGATCCTAATTATTTCAAGCATTCGCCAAAGAACAATTTTGTTATAATCCATTGTTTATAGAGAACTATTTTATTAAAGAATTTATACACAGTAAATGCTCTTATGATTTAATTAACCCTAGTTAAACTGTGACACCCTGGATGATTTAATTTTATAAAACTTTGTCGACCGAATAATATGCGAATCCATTTGGTACTACTATGGAAGTTCAGCAATTATTCAGTCCTTAGGCATACTACTTGGTAAATCTGTCCGACGGACGATGGTCCACATTAATGTTCCAGAATATTTGGAATTCAAACACAAAGACGGGGTGGATGAACCAATGAGGTAGTCTATTTATTTATTTATTGGGGGGGGGGGGGGGGGAGGGGGGTTAACGACACTTTCGACAGCCAGGGTCACCTCGTGTCGGACAGTTTTACGGGTGGAGGAACCTGGAGTATCCGGAGAGAACCTCCAATCAACGGCGAGAAACTGTCAGACTCCCCAACGCACTGACTCTTCACAAGCAGGGTTAGCATTGGCTGAAGACAAGTGCACTATTGACGTGCAGTACGCCTTAGTACACAACACCACCGCGCCCCCACGTCGACAATTGGAATTAACCCTATCAACACTGTCACCCTGGAAGGTATCATTTCAGTCAAAACTGTCAACGGCGAAATGGGCGAAACCAGTCTGGTTTGTTGGGAGGATCAGTAAAAATTTAACCCAACTGCTCTGTCGAGCTGCTGGATTAAATTATTACCGAGCCTCGCTTCAGATGTTTTGCTCCTTACACCGTCTGCTCGTCCACTACGATTTTTTTCTTCACGCAAACATTTATGCGCAACGGGTTGAAAAAGGGTTAAGTGTCTTGCCCAAGGACACAACGCGGTTTCCGGACCTGCATCTCTACCTACTGAGCCACCGCGCTCCCGAGGTAGTCAATATAGAACTATGTAATGGAGATATCTGACTTAGAAGTGACCGCAACCCAGGGTATAAAAATCGACAAAGAAAGGGTCATGGTCGATTGTAACCCGAATTGGCGAGAGGGGGGTCAAAGCAAGTAGGTCTTTGGGTGGCCTGCAAAATAAAGAAAAAACAGATTTTGAAGAGTACCTTGATGGCACATTGGGGGAGGGGGTACTGCTGTCAAGATGAGGGCGCAGTCGCTGGAGCTTAGGTGGAAAAGTAGGAACAACAGTGAAAAGGAGTGTCAAATGTGTAATTTAGGCGTAGTGGAGACCCTATAGAACACTTTCTATTAGAATGTCCAAAATACCAGTCTAACAGAATAAGATTCACCGGGCGTATAATGGGGAAGTGTGATGGGAGAATAAAGGACATGTGGTTAGTGGATGACGCTAAGGAGAGGGTTAGTATGCTTATCGGAGAGATGGGGAAGAATAGTGTAGGGGATGTCATCAAACAGTTCGTCTCAGAGAGTTCGGAGGAGAGTAGAGCCGTGGAGATAGGGAGGTGTTTGGGAGCACAGGGCAAATACAATCCTTCTCACCTGAGAACCGCGGCAAATCAGCGGTCGGCTAATTACTACTAGGCTGTAACAAAATATACTATTAAAAAAAAGTAGGGGATATCCAAATTCATGTTGATATTTTCAGAAAAAGTTCTTGGATACGCGCGTGATTGGACACATGAATATGTTACCAAGTTTAATGTGGATCATGAATGTCACCACCTCACGAAAACTTCGTGCAGGTTTTTCGCACGAGCGCCGTGTTAATGTCTGTGGGGTACGTTTTGAAATTTTCATTTGTTCTGGACGGGCTTTTTCGAAGGTCTCGTCGTTATTTTCTTGGTATAAACTCGTTCATCAATAGTTTCTGGTCGAAACGTAACTTTTGAGGTAGGCAAAGACTGACACGTGACGAACGTTTACGTGCCGTTGGCATGTTGGAAGCGGGCAACAGACAGACTGCAGTGACTCAAATT
Source organism: Pictodentalium vernedei (assembly GCA_031216915.1). Taxonomy (NCBI): domain Eukaryota; kingdom Metazoa; phylum Mollusca; class Scaphopoda; order Dentaliida; family Dentaliidae; genus Pictodentalium; species Pictodentalium vernedei. The sequence goes on along the minus strand of CM062296.1, from coordinate 603,160,820 downwards.
CAAAACGTTACTCAATCGGTGATTAGAAGGTTGAGATCACGCTACCGTCAGAAGGCAATATTGATGACAGACGGCAATCAGGTCATCCAAGGGCGACAACAGATAACCAGGATCGTTTCATCCGAATCACAACGTTACGAAACCGCCATCAAAGTGCCTCAGAAATTGGACAGCAGGTGTACCGAGCGACAGATGTGCGAGTCAGTGGTCAGACTATCCGAAATCGCCTACGCAGTTGGAATTTGTACGCTCGACGACCTCGAATAATTCCACGTTTGACTGAATGTCACATCGCAACAAGGCTTAATTCGTATGGAGCACGGCTGCGATGGAACAAAAGTCGGTGGAGCAACTTCATGTTTTCCGATGAATCGAGGCTCACTCTCGATTTCCACTACAGGCGAAACAGAGTGTGGAGGCGGCGGATCGAACGATACCATGACGTAACAGTTCGACAGCACGATCGTTTTGGTGATGGATCGGTTTTGGTGTTGGGAGGCATAACCATGACAAGCAGAACAGTATCAGATGTCATCCAAGGCCGTGCCACAGGGCAGTATTACCGTGACAACATGTTAGCAGCTCATATGATGCCATTTGCGCGACGTCACAACCGTCGATTTATTTTTCAAGATGACAATGCAAGAGTACGCAGGGCCCGTGTCGCTGCAGAGTTCCTACAGGAATAGAACATCACTACACTCCCTTGACCAGCACTAAGTCCAGAACTTTCACCAAACGATCACGTCTGGGATATGCTTGGCAGGCGCCTGCAACAACGCCAACAGCCAACTACCATTGTCCGGGAACTCGCCTCCGCACTCCAGGAAGAATGAAATAACATCAATCAAGCTGATATTGGACGGTTGGTGAGGAGTATACCACGTCGGATCCGCACTTGTCTCGCGAACCGAGGAGGATTTACAAGGTATTGAGATCTTGGACTGAATGTGGTAAATTCTCTGACCGACCGTCCATTCTTCTACAGCTCAGTGAGTGGAATGTGTGCTTGTCGGAACCCAACTATCGTTGAAATCTTTGAACCAGGTGCCACAGTGTAATGCCTCAACTGTCTTTTTATGAAACTATAAATATATTTCTTCATATATCTCACTTTTATCAAATATCCCCTCCTTTTTTTTGAATAGTATATTTGGGCTCAATACAGGAGCGCGGATTTTAACTTTGTGCAATATGAGAAAATTTCTTTAAAAATCTTCTTTTTCAGATCCACCAATCAGAATCCTTTCATATTTCGCGATACAGCATGTGTTGAGTGATCAGATTCAGGTTTGTTCAAACTGAGAACCAGGGTTAATATTTAGGTTCCCAATTGGATACCGAATTTTAACTTGGTGCAAAATGAGGTAATTTCCGTAAAACTCATCTTCGGATTCACAGGCAGAATCCTTTTATATTTGGTATACAACATCTCAGGGGGGAGGGGGGGGGGGGGGTATAATCAAGTTTGTTCAAATTGGGTCCCTGGGTTCATATTTTGGCTCCCTATTGTAGCCCAAATTTTAACTTAGTGCCATATAAGGAAATTTCTTTAAAAATTTAAAAATCTTCTTCAGATCCACCGGATAGAATCCTTTCATATTTTGTATACAGCATCTCTAGTTCACTATTCAGAACAGAATTCTGGGATTCGATGCGTGCTAAAAATAGAAACTTAATTCCAAGTCAATTTTATAAGGAGCCATGTTTATTAAGTACCCTCAAGAGGTGAGTAACTATGATTAATCCACATAGGTTGTATATCAAAGGGGCTCCGTAGAGGAGCTCCACTTTGGACATTATGATTAACTGAAGGAAAGGCATAATGCTTGGACTATTTTAGTCACTACTGAGGGGCTCATGGATTGACGATGGATCCTATGGAGATTGATTTCTTAATGTATATTCATTCTTGGCCTCGGTTTATATCGGGTTGTGTTCAAGGTGAGAGCTTCAGGCTCCTTAGGGTCGCTTGTTTATCATCAGGTCCTGTATAGGGCGGGCGGGAAAGTGGGTGGGGTATCTGGGGGTCGTTGGGCGAACGGTTCGGCGAGGGCTGGTAGATCCTCGGGCTGTGGGGCGGGCAGGCAGGCGGGTTGGAAGGCAGGCAGTCACGATAAAAATCGTGATGCCATCTCCATGTGTTCAAGTGCGTCCGTGTGCCAATCCATTCGAACGACGTTTTGTAGACATATTGGGACGGCGTACAATCAGCCTTGCGAATCTATAATATTAAACCTTCGGCCTTTCGCTGATTTGTCGCGGTCCTCTAACGAGCAGGCCTACATTAACCCAGTGCGCCACCGGAGTATTCCTACCCCACTTTCCCTCATAATCTCCCAGCATTCATTCAAAAACTGTTTCACAATTCCCCCCATTGGCCCCTTTCCCAACTATAAAATTTACCCTTGTCCTCATCCAATTATCCTTCATGTTTCCATCCTATTTTTCCATTAGTTTCACAAGGAGCCTTGTTCTTCTTGGCAAATATTTGGGGCATTCTATAATGAAATGTTCCAGGGTCTCCGTTACACCGAAGTTACACATTTGGCACACTATTTCATCGCTTTTCCCGATTCTCCCCCTCAGCTCCAGTGACTTGGATCTCATATTGAACAACAATGACCCCCAAACGATCCGTCCAGGTACTCCTCAAAAGCTGGCGCATCCTTTTTATAAAACACGTCTAAACAACTCTTGGTCCAAATTCCAGTTCGCCAGTTTCTAATACAATCATCAAACACCCTATCCCTTATAAAGCTCCTCCCCCGCTGCAGTTTCCCCTCTAGATCTTCAGTCTTTATAGAGTAGCTCTCCATCCCGTCTGAATGTTAATCAGATGAAAAATTCATTCCGGTTCACTAAGCATTTTCTTTGACAAACCAAAGGCGCTCAAAGAAAACGAACCAACCAGCCGTAGTTCCAAATAGATATTATACGGCACTGGTAGCAAAGCGTTCTTCTTTCTCGCTCGGATTGCGATACAGCTGCGACACATTTACACCTGTGGGTCAGTGTTACATGAAAAAAGAAGCATCTCTTAACTTGCTTATATCGTCATGAAAATCGACTTTCGACAAAGTTATCTGTTTTCGAATTATTAGATGAGTGAGGAAGATCCAACTAAGTATCAAATGATTGTTGAGGAAACAAGAAAATTATAGTAATGCTATGCAAAAAATGGAGATGGGGAAAATGGCAGTGATTCTCCACTCCACCGTGTAGTTACAAATCTGGCTTCGTGTATATTTCAGTGGTCTGAAGATGAGTTTATTTCGTGTCATTAACCTCGTTTTATCTTATTATTACCAAATACTTGTGGGACACAACAGCAGTAGTAGGACAGGGTCTGGACGTCCCCTATTTGGAGGACCCCGGAAGTGACGTCATACCGCAATGTATTATGGGTAGCACGTGGTTGTCATGGTAACCCATGTGGCACCCATGTTGTGACGTAATTTTTATGGTGATGGGTGATGTGAGTGCGCATGCGCAGCTCGTGTTGTTAGGGTGATACGTGTTTCCGTCGTACATTTTGTATGAAGGGGGCCGCTATCTTTGTTTCTATGGTGGCACGTGGTTGCTATGTGACCCAAAGGCTTATTATAGGGCTAAGAGGTCTGTAACAGGTATGTTCGATTGACTGGGAGTATGTTCTGGAACGACTTTCCTGTATAATTACCCAAATGAGCCCGAGAATGGCCGTAAATCACCGGAAAGTATTTTGTTTAACCGAAATGGACGTGTTTAGAGTAGCACGTAGTGCTATAGATTTTTAACAAGTCGTGTTCGATTGAAAGGGAGTATTTATGGCTCTACATAATTACCCAAATAAACTCGACAATCCCTCCAAATCACCAAAATCCATCCCAAAACTACCGAAATGGATTTGGTAAAGCCTCATTTTGTTTTATGAAGGCTCGAATTTTGTTATTCCGGGTCAAAATCCTCGTTTTACCTCTGTTTCGTGTCTATTAGCACACGCAGCACATCAGCAAATGCAAAATGTGCCAATATGTGCCTGTGTGCAAGTGCACAGTGTGCGCACAAAACATGCAGCACATGCGCACATACGGGTATTTGAGGACTAGTGGGAACCAGTGTTTGAGGACCAGTGCTTGGGGATCAGTGTTTAGGGGGACTATTAGGGACCAGGCTTTGAGGAATGTTTGGGGACCAGTGTCAGAAATATTGTCTAACCACCGTCTCTTAACTCGGTACTAAAGTTTCTGCTACCAACTGTGTTACCGTTTGAAAAACAAGATCTTGGCTTATTCCTCCGCTCCTCTAAATCCACCCCAAACTACCGTGAGATGTGATTGTACACAATGTGCCTTTTCACATAAACATATAGCGGCACATAAAGCATGTGCTTATGTGCTAGGGCACATTGTGTCACATTGTGCCTTTTCACATAAGCACATATGACAAAAAAGTGGTTCTCCAGAAGGTATCCTATAAAGGTATCCTCAAATAATACAATACCAGGCCATAGGTATCCTCAAATACCCGTATGTGCCTATGTGCTAGGGCACATTGTGCCTTTTCACATAAGCACATATTGGCACATAAAGCATGTGCCTATGTGCTAGGGCACATTGTGACACAATGTGCCCTAGCACATAGGCACATGCGACCAAAAAGGAAGTCTATAGCCACAGGTGTTTTCCAAAAGGGATTCTTAAAAAGGCATTCCCAAGATGTAAGCTGTTGGAAAGACTACCTGTACAGGAGCTGTATAGGAGCCACACAGGAGCTAGGAGCCAATGTTATTTGTTTACTAGTCCCCCCAACATACATCACAGGTCCCCAAACATTGGTCTCACTAGTCCCAAAGCCTGGTAATCATTAGTTTCCCAAACACTGGGCCCCAATTACTGGTCCTCGAATACTCGTATGTGCGTATGTGCTGCATGTTTTGTGCGCACATTGTGCACTTGCACACAGGCACATATTGGCACATTTTGTATGTGCTGATGTGCTGCGTGTCCTGATAGACACGAAACAGAGGTAAAACGAGTATTTTGACCCGGAATAACAAAATTCGAGCCTTCATAAAACAAAATGAGGCCTTACCAAGTCCATTTCGGTAGTTTTGGAGTGGATTTTGGTGATTTGGAGGGATTGTCGGGTTTATTTGGGTAATTATGTAGAGCCATAAATACTCCCTTTCAATCGAACACAATTTTTTAAAAATCTATAGCACTACGTGCTATTCTAAACACGTCCATTTCGGTTAAACAAAATACTTTCCGGTGATTTACGGCCATTCTCGGGCTCATTTGGGTAATTATACAGGGAAGTCGTTCCAGGAAATACTCCCAGTCAATCGAACATACCTGTTACAGACCTATTAGCCCTATAAGAAGCCTTTGGGTCACATAGCAACCACGTGCCACCATAGAAACAACAAAGATGGCGGTCCCCTTCATACAAAATGGACGATGGAAACACGTATCACCCTAACAGCACGAGCGGCGCATGGGCACTCACATCACCCATCACCATGACAATTACGTCACAACATGGCCGCCCACATGGGTTACCATGACAACCACGTGCTACCCATAATACATTGCGGTATGACGTCACTTGCGGGGTCCCCCAGCTGGGGTCCCCCAAATAGGGGACATCCAGACCCTGTCCTACTACTAACAGCGCTAGTATGAAAACATAAACACGAAGAAATTCCTTTTGGTAAGATTTAAACACCAGAACAGATGTACCGGCTATGTTCCTATTTTTGTTCTTCTAATGAAAAATACCGTAATGCTTCAAAGATTTAAGGCATACCCAGAATTGCGTTTGCGTTGATACATATCACAGAAAGAGATATGAATGATAAAATTCTGTATTTAAATTAAAAAGAGCCAGGCCAGTTTGCCGCGTGGTTTATTTGGTTTCTATGTCGCTCATGGTACTATATATAAAATTTAGTAGAAATCGAGTAAATATTTAGTTCATTGCAATGGAAATGGGGTGGAGATAAAATGAAGTTGTTGCACTGTTAGTTTTTTTTCTGGTCCACTCACAGTCCTAACTTTGAAATAGCAGAAAAATCCACCATTAATTACGCTATCATGTAAGGGAGCAGGCGATTGCTACGGATCAACGTGATTTGAGTATCGAGAGGTTTGTCCAGTCACTGAATAAGTTGTGCGCATAAATAAAAAAAAGCATTTCAATTAAACATGTGGGTAGACCCAATGGCCCAGTGCGTTGATCTCCCAATGCATTATGTGCTCAGATACCAAATTTAGTTAAAATAGGCCCAGTAGTTTGCCCCTTGCAAGGGAGTCGCACCGGTTGTGCTGTGGGTGTGAAATGACACGGTCATTGTCCCAACAGATCGAATTCCCGAGCCAATATGGTTTCATACACCAAGTATGGATGAAATCGGCCCAGTAGTTTGCCAGTTGCTATGACATCGGGTCGATTGCTATGGGAGTTACGCAACATGGTCAATAACCTAATAGGTTGAAGTCGTAGTGTATTGTGGTTCCACATAACAAATCGGGTAAAATCGGTGTAATAGTCTGCCCGTTGCTAGGGAGTCTCTTTGGTTACTATGGCACGCGACATGATAAATGGCCCAATGGGTCGACATCCCAATGTATTATGGGCTCAGATACCAAATTTGGTTAAAATAGGCCCAGTTGTTTGCCCGTTGCTAGGGAGTCGCGCCGGTTGTTATGGGTGTTACGTGACATACATTGGGAGGTCGACCCTGTTCTGGTGTTTAAATCTTACCAAAAGGAATTTCTTCGTGTTTATGTTTTCATACCAGCGCTGTTGTGTCCACAAGCACATGGTAATAATAAGATAATAACGAGGTTAATGACACGAAATAAACTCATCTTCAGACCACTGAAATATACACGAAGCCACATTTGTATCTACACAGTGGAGTGGAGAATCACTGACATTTTTCCCATCGCCCTTTTTTGCATAGCATTACTATAATTTTCTTGTTTTATTTTCTACTGATGTCACGGGTGTTTCCTCAACAATCACTTGATACTTAGTTGGATCTTCCTCGCTCATCTAATAATTTGAAAACAGATAACTTTGTCGAAAATTGACTTTCATGACGATAAAAGATGCTCCTTTTTTCATGTAACACTGACCCACCGGTGCAAATGTGTCGCAACCGTATCGCAATCCGAGCGAGAAAGAAGACCGCCTTGCTACCAGTGCCATTTGGAACTACGGCTGGTTGGTTCGTTTCCTTTGAGCGTCTTTGGTTTGTCAAAGAAAATGCTTAATGAACCGGAAAGAATTTTTCATCTGATTAACATTCAGACGGGATGGAGAGCTACTCTATAAAGACTGAAGATCTAGAGGGGGAACTGCAGCGGGGGAGGAGCTTTATAAGGGATAGGGTGCTTGATGATTGCATTAGAAACTGGCCAGCTGGAATTTGGACCAAGAGTTGTTTAGACGGGTTATATAAAAAGGATGCGCCAGCTTTTGAGGAGCACCTGGACGGATCGTTTGGGGTTCATTGTTGTTCAAAGTCAGATCCAAGTCACTGGAGCTGAGGGGGAGAATCGGGAAAGGCGAGGAAATATTGTGCCAAATGTGTGACTTCGGTGTAACGGAGACCCTGGAACGTTTCATTATAGAATGCCCCAAATATTTGCCAAGAAGAACAAGGCTCCTTGTGAAACTAATGGAAAAAATAGGATGGAAACATGAAGGATAATTGGATGAGGACAAGGGTAAATTTTATAGTTGGGGAAGGGGCCAATGGGGGGATTGTGAAACAGTTTTTGAATGAATGCTGGGAGATTATGAGGGAAAGTGGGGTAGGAATACCCCGGCGGTGCACTGGGTTAATGTAGGCCTCCTCGTTAGAGGACCGCGACAAATCAGCGGAAGGCCGAAGATTTATTATTTTAGATTCGCAAGGCTGTTTGTACGACGTCCCAATATGCCTACAAAACGTCATTCGAATGGGTTAGCACATGGATGCACTTGAACACATGGAGATGGCATCGCGATTTTTATCGTGACTGCCTGCCTTCCAACCCGCCTGCCTGCCCGACCCACTGCCCGAGTATCTACCAGCCCTCGCCGAACCGTTCGCCCAACGACCCCCAGATACCCCACCCACTTACCCGCCCACCCTATACAGCAGACCTGATGATAAACAAGAGGCCCCACGGAGCCTCAAACACTTACCTTGAACAGAACCCGATATAAACCGAGGCCACGAATGAATCTACATTAAGAAATCAATCTCCATAGGATCCATTGTCAATCCATGAACCCCTCAGTAGTGACTAAAATAGTCCAAGCATTATGCCTCTCCTTCAGTTAATCATAATGTTCAAAGTGGAGCTCCACTACGGAGCCCCTTTGATATACGACCTATGTGGATTAATCATAGTTACACACCTCTTGGGGTTACTTAATAAACATGGCTCCTTATAAAATTGACTTGGAATTAAGTTTCTATTTTAGCACGCATCGAATCCCAGAATTCTGTTCTGAATAGTGAACAAGAGATGTTGTATACCAAATATGAAAGGATTCTATCTGGTGGATCTGAAGACGATTTTTAAATAAATTTCCTTATATTGCACTAAGTTAAAATTTGGGCTACCATAGGGAGCCAACATATGAACCCAGAGACCCAATTTAAAGAAACTTGAATCTGACCCCCCCCCCCCCCCCCCCCCCCGAGATGCTGTATACCAAATATGAAAGGATTCTGCCTGTGAATCCGAAGATGATTTTTAAGGAAATTATCTCATTTTGCACCAAGTTAAAATTCGGTATCCACCTAAATATTAACCCTGTTTCTCAGTTTGAACAAACTTAAATCTGATCACTCAAGAGATGCTGTATACGAAATATGAAAGGATTCTGATTGGTGGATCTGAAAAGAAGATTTTTAAAGAAATTTTCTCATATTGCACTAAGTTAAAATCCGCGCTCCTCTATTGAGCCCAAATATACTATTCAAAAAAAGGAGGGGATATTTGATAAAAGTGAGATACATGAAGAAATATATTTATATTTTCATAAAAAGACAGTTGAGGCATTGCACTGTGACATCTGGTTCAAAGATTTCAACGATAGTTGGGTGTCTGACAAGCACACATTCCACTCACTGAGCTGTAGAAGAATAGACGGTCGGTCAGAGAATTTACCACATACAGTCCAAGACCTCAATACCTTGTAAATGCTCCTCGGTTCGCGAGACAAGCGCGGATCCGACGTGGTATACTCCTCCCAACCGTCCAATATCAGCTTGACTGATGCTATTTCATTATTCCTGGAGTGCAGAGGTGAGTTCCTGGACAATGGTAGTTGGCTGTTGGAGTTGTCGCAGGCGCCTGCCAAGCATATCCCAGACGTGATCGTTTGGTGAAAGTTCTGGACTTAGTGCTGGTCAAGGCTGTGTACTCTTGCATTGTCATCTTGAAAAATGAACCGACGGTTGTGACGTCGCGCAAATGCCATCACATGAGCTGCTAACATGTTGTCACGGTAGTACTGCCCTGTGACACGCCCTTGGATGACATCTAATACTGTTCTTCTTGTCATGGTTATGCCTCCCCACACCAAAACCGATCCACCACCAAAAAGATCGTCCTGTCTAACGGTTACGTCATGGTATCGTTCGTTCCGCCGCCTCCACACTCTGTTTCGCCTGTAGTGGAAATCGAGAGTGAACTTCGATTCATCGGAAAACATGAAGTTGCTCCACCGACTATTGTTCCATCGCAGTCGTGCTCCATACCAATTACGCCTTGTTGCGATGTGACATTCAGTCAAACATGGAATTACTCGAGGTCGTCGAGCGTACAAATTCCAGCTGTGTAGGCGATTTCGGATAGTCTGACCACTGACACGCACATCTGTCGCTCGGTACACCTGTTGTCCAATTTCTGAGGCACTTTGATGGCGGTAACGTTGTGGTTCGGATAAAACGATCCTGGTTATCTGTTGTCGCCCTTGGATGACCTGATTGCCGCCTGTCATCAACATTGCCTGTCTGACGGTAGCGTGACCACAACCTTCTAATCACCAATTGAGTAACGTTTTGAATTTGAGTCACTGCAGTATGTCTGTTGCCAGCTTCCAACATGTCAACGGCACGTAAACGTTCGTCACCTGTCAGTCTTCGCCTACCTCAAAAGTTACGTTTCGACCAGAAACTATTGATGAACGAGTTTATACCAAGAAAATAACGACGAGACCTTCGAAAAAGCCCGTCCAGTACAAATGAAAATTTCAAAACGTACCCCACAGACATTAACACGGCGCTCGTGCGAAAAACCTGCACGAAGTTTTCGTAAGGTGGTGGTGACATTCATTATGACATTAAACTTGGTAACATATTCATGTGTCGAAACGCGCGCGTATCCAATAACTTTTTCTGAAAATATCAACTTCAGTTTGGACATCCCCTACTTTTTTGAATAGTATAGTTTTGTTACAGCCTAGTAGTAATTAGCCGGCCGCTGATTTGCCGCGGTTCTCAAGTGAGAAGGATTTTATTTGCCCTGTACTCCCAAATGCCTCCCTATCTCCACGGCTCTACTCTCCTCCCAACTCTCCGAGACGAACTGTTTGATGTCATCCCCTACACTATTCTCCCCCATCTCTCCGATAAGCATACCAACCCTCTCCTTTGCGTCATCCACTAACCACATGTCCTTTATTCTCCCATCACACTTCCCCATTATACGCCCGGTGAATCTTATTCTGTTAGACTGGTATTTTGGACATTCTAATAGAAAGTGTTCTAGGGTCTCCACTACGCCTAAATTACACATTTGACACTCCTTTTCACTGTTGTTCCTACTTTTCCACCTAAGCTCCAGCGACTGCGCCCTCATCTTGAACAGCAGTACCCCCTCCCCCAATGTGCCATCAAGGTACTCTTTAAAATCTGGCTTTTCTTTATTATGCAGGCCACCCAAAGACCTACTTGCTTTGACCCCCCTCTCGCCAATTCGGGTTACAATCGACCATGACTCTTTCTTTGTCGATTTTTATATCCTGAGTTGCGGTCACTTCTAAGTCAGATATCTCCCATAGTTCAATATTGACTACCTCGGGAGCGCGGTGGCTCAGTAGGTAGAGATGCAGGTCCGGCAACCGCGTTGTGTCCTTGGGCAAGACACTTAACACTCTTTCAACCCGATGCGCATAAATGTTTGCGTGAAGAAAAAATTTGTAGTGGACGAGCAGACGGTGTAAGGAGCAAAAAATCGGAAGCGAGGCTCGGTAATAATTTAATCCAGCAGCTCGATAGAGCTGTTGGATTAAATTTTTATTGATCCTCCCAACCAACCAGACTGGTTTCGCCCATTTCGCCGTTGACAGTTTTGACTGAAATGATGCCTTCCAGGGTGTCAGTGTTGATAGGATTAATTCCAGTTGTCCACGTGGGGACACGGTGGTGTTGTGTACTAAGGCGTACTGCACGTCAATGGTGCACTTGTCTTCAGCCAATGCTAACCCTGCTTGTGAAGGGTTAGTGCGTTGGGGAGTCTGACAGTTGCTCGCTGTTGATTGGAGGTTCTCTCCGGATACTCCAGCTTCCTCCACCCGTAAAACTGTCCGACACGAGGTGACCCTGGCTGTCGAAAGTGTCGTTAACTCTGCCCTCAATAAATAAATAAATAAATAAATAAATAAATAAATAAATAAATAAATAAATAAATAAATAAATAAATAAATAAATAAATAGACTACCTCATTGGTCTATCCACCCCGTCTTTGTGTTTGAATTCCAAATATTCTGGAACATTAATTTGGACCATCGTCCGTCGGGCAGATTTACCAAGTAGTATGCCTAAGGACTGAATAATTGCTGAACTTCCATAGTAGTACCAAATGGATTCGCATCTTATTCGGTCGACAAAGTTTTATAAAATTAAATCATTCAGGGTGTCACAGTTTAACTAGGGTTAATTAAATCATAAGAGCATTTACTGTGTATAAATTCTTTAATAAAATAGTTCCCTATAAACAATGGATTATAACAAAATTGTTCTTTGGCGAATGCTTGAAATAATTAGGATCACTACGCAAGCAAGATTATCGTATGATCTGCAAAACACTTTTTTACATAAGACATGTCAGAATATGTTTTAAAAAAAACATTTGTTTCAATCTTGTGAAGATTGTATTCAGTCCCTTGATCGAGAAATATGTACACCGCGGCTGAAGATTTATTCTATAAATTTATCATTGAAAGAAGGGGTTACATGGAGGTATTTTACCGTGAACATCAGTTAATCACGTGGCAATGAAAAGCTATACTTAGTATCTCGTGCGAACGAGATAATTATCTCGTGGGAACGAGATAATTATCTCGTGCGCACGACTTATTATCTCGTTCGCACGACTTAGTATCTCGTGGGAACGAGATAATTATCTCGTGCGCACGACTTATTATCTCGTTCGCACGACTTAGTATCTCGTTCGCACGACTTAGTATCTCGTGCGCACGAGATAAAAAAAATATTTCCTAGGTCCTAAACCAGCCACCGTACGATAGTATAAGAAAGGCAAGGACAGTTTTAGCCAATGGACCTCTGAGTTCAAACTGGAGGTATATTATCTGAAATTGTCGCTTCTCATTTTTAAGGCCAGTTTACACGATACAACTTTTGTTCAAAAACTCCATCCACCACTTGTATGATGAAGTTCAAGGGAGAATGTTTTATGGTGTATTTTGGAATTTGAACATCTGCGAACATGTTGGACGATGTTTGAGCATGCACATTAATGTGAACAATATTTGACGATGTTTTACTTCTTGAATCAATTAGATTACAGCTCTGGGTCACACGGTATGTATTGGTATATTTCCCACCAAACAATCCATAAAACATTCATAAATAATCTTGAACAAAGTTCCATGGTGTAAATGGGGACATCTAGAGACCTTGAACAAGCGCGAACATCATCATACAAATGTTGGATTGGGTTTTTGAACAAAAGTTGTATCGTGTAAATTGACCTTTTTGCTTTTTAGAAGTTTTGTCTAAGTGGAAACTCTACGCCAAGTTAGTGTGTTCTAGTGGAAATTCACTCTCGAAGTCAGCAGCTTATCATAGTCCACGGCTGGCACAATCTTCATGTTTGGCAATCAATTCACTTGAACTCAGCATTATGACCACTAATGTTTCTCATCCTGAAATCCAGTGTAATTTTATATGGACTTCTCAAAACAATTGTTGTTTCATTCAGACATGCTGGCAAGTGCGTAGCCTGGGCGCGAGGTGGCTCAGTTGTTACGGCTTAGACTTCAAACCGAAAGGTTCACGGTTCAATATCCGCCAGGGGTTACTACGTTGTGTCCTTGGGTAAGGCGATCCCGATTGTCCATGTAGGAGCAGTGTGTCGCTTTGTACTAAGGCGTACTGCACGTTGATGGTGCCCTTGTCCGCAACTAATGCTAACCCTGCGTCGCTCGGTGGTTCTCTGTGAGTACTCCAGCTTTCTCCACCCGTAAAACTGTCCGACACGAGGTGACCTGGCTGTCGAAGGTGTCGTTAAACCCGATAAATAAATAAATAAATAAATAAATAAATAAATAAATAAATAAATGTCTTTATCAATACCAAATCTTTGGCTTATTATCGTTTATTGGAAAGATCTCGGCCAGAGAGCTTTCCATTAACCCTTTACCCAACGTAAAAACCAAAACCGGCCAGCGCTATTCTAAAAAATCTCCAATTAATTTTCATTATTTTTTTCATTTTTTGTCTCAAAAACATAGATTATGACCCCTCGTTGGAACGAGTTCGTCGAGCTCGTTCCAACGAGGGGTCATAATAACCTATGTTTTTGAGACAAAAAATGAAAAAAATTAGTTATTCAAGATTTTTTTTTTTGCAAGTGTCGTCTGCTTTTCATGTTAGGTAAAGGGTTAAATGATAAGAAGAAAAAGCCTTTGTGATCTGTATATATGCAAGAGAAAGTAAAATGAATTTTGCAAACAGAATAATTCATTATCAAACTATGTTCTATCCTTGGATGAATGAATCAATAACTGCTTTCTGTTAGTTTTTCTTCCCGACAGAGTAATGAGGTTGTGTTTTTTTTTTTGTTGTTGTTTTTTTTGTTTATGTTTTTGGGAAGGGGTGGGCGGCTAATGACTACAGGGTTGAGAGTGTGTCGAATTATTATATAGACCTCCATAGATCAAACAAAGCAGAACTATACAGAACCACACATAGCTAAACAGAGCCACACAGAACAACATAGACACAGTTGAGAAAGTCATAGAAATATACAGAAAACCCTGGTACGCGTTTACATTTTGACACTCACGGAAACTTACAGGTAGTGACAAGTACTGTTATCACAAATACAGACAGAAAATTTTAACCGGGTCGCGATCCAGTTGTAATTTTCTCTCGGCTTTCACCCCACCTTCTAACGCGTCACGGTACAGGGGCGAGACTGAATTCAAGTGTGGCAATCCAGATTTCGATTGCTAATCCTCTTTCTTCTATACACGTTGAAATCTCTTGTAGAAGATATTCGTTTGATTACCCTGTCCATCCCTTTCTATGGATTACTCCTTAGTGAAATTGTTTGAGCAGGACTTGAAATTCATGCAAGAGTCCCAATCGATTGTCGCAAATGTTTTTCGCAAGAAAAGCAAATTGAATCAACATTGATCCTCTGAAAATGATTATTTGATTCTTGCCATACATGCTTAAAGTGTCCTTACAATCTACTAGTTATGGGGATCGGATCTAATCGGAAATATAGATCCCGTGGCGGTTCAGGGCTGGGCCGATGCTTTTTATGTTAATATGGCGAAAATTTACACTCAGTCTTTATTTTCAACATTATTTATGTACAATTTCTATTTAACCTTTTACCCAACGCAGACGATTTCAAAATTTATTATTTTAAATATCATTTTTGAATTTTTTTCCAAAAATTTCAACAAAACCATATCATGTGGCCCCTCTGTAGAACGAGCTCGGCGAGCTCGTTCCAAAGAGGGGTCACATGATATGGTTTTGTTGACATTTTTCGAAAAATAATATTTCTTCAGCTGCTGAATTTGCATATTACGCGGGCGGTTGCGGGCGATTCGTTAGGTAAAGGGTTAACGTTTTGTGAGACGACTAAGATGACTGATACCAAGCGAAATTTCAGTGGAAAGATTCGAAGAAAAACGAATCTGGCAGCCGATTTCGAATCGAACCGAATACAAACTTAAGATTCAAAATCGAATCGAATCTCCAAGCTTCGCAGGGCCCAACTATGAAAAGAAAGCAAATGGATCAGACTAGATTAAAATCATGGGATGGGGATGAGGGTGCATTTTTTCAAGCAAGCACCGAAATGAGAGGGGACTACATTATTCGCGTTAACACAATGACATCCACTAGAGGAAATAGTGGACGTCATAATGATATACGAATGCATACAGCTATAAGTTCACGGGTCTCCCGTGAGCCGTTATAAAGTCGTTCCCCTTCTTCAAAATTTGAATGAACCTGCATAGAATTGCGGGAATATGTTGACTAGACATCATTGTGGTCATGTGCCAAGAAGTCACCCGGGGTGTAGGAGCACACCAACCTTTCATCTCCTAAAACATTTCGAAGGGGATACACAACCCCGACCCCATTGGAGAAAGGGGGATATACACTCTCGTTCTCACCTTCAACTCTCCACTTTTACCGTCAGATGATGTTTAGAATAATTTCGCACGGTTGAAATGGTGCGCAACTACCCCCCACCCCCCCCCCCCACCTCCTGCCCCAATTCAGAAATGTTACACAATGGGTTTGACACAAATTATCCCGATATATATCTCAGGGTATTTTGTGACAATACTATGTTGTATTATGGTACCTTTTACAAGTTACTAACCCCCGTGGGACGTACACGATCAGCCACAGTTGTGGATCGGACTCTGGACTCTAACACTCCATCTACTGACAATTCCTTTATCCATTAACTGTAATAACGGAAATTTGACTGATCAAGAGATAAACGATGCAAACTCGCATCGTGTGGAAAACGTCCGAACCCACTACATTTCCGCTCACCCACACGAAAATTTTCTGTATTGTGTATTTGTCTCGTTCCAGAATTTCATATTGTGTATTGATGTCATGACGCGGAAGTAAATATCGTGGCAGACGAGTTAAACTGTCATTCGTTCGCCTGGGTGTAATAATAGTAGGAGTATGACATCATTCAACAACTGCTGCATTAAGAGTGTTAATGTGTATTTTACAGGCCCCACAAAAAGGAGAAGTTATTAAAACTTCAGACTGTTCTTAGCTTGTTCCATGTTAATCTATTATAATATATTAAATTGATTTTAGTTTATACAATGTCTCCCCACCAAACAAGTGGAACCAGAGTATGTCAAACATTGACAGTCTTAGTCGTCAACAGATAAAATCATCACCCCGTGTCTGTTCACGTAGTACAGGTTTTTTAACCTACCCGAAGTCAGCCGTATTCCACGGCTGACTTCGGGAAGATAGAAAAATAGTGTCCACTCCGGTAGGGTTTACATTCTTAGAAGATTTTAAGAGGCCATGATTCATAAATTGTGTTCTGCACATGTATAATAATCACCGGTGAGCACAACAATAAAAGTACCAATCTTACGTTCTGGCGAAAGAACAGCTAACAAAATTCATACAGTGAAATTGTGTATAGATAGTATGACTGAATTGTAATGTGTCGCAGTGAAAAGAATCAATGATTGCACACAATACAAAGTCCTCAAATTAAAAAGGTGTTCATTCGAATTCAATTAACCACTTTCTTCCAGCAACCAAATTACAAAGTAAGCAGATCTGGTTTCCCAATAGCATCGGTAGCTCTCCCTGCATTAAGACCATCGGCGCGAGAGGGGGGGGGGGGGGACAGACTGTGCCCTTTCCAGGTTCATCACTCAATTTTTTGCAATGATTTATTTATTATAAAGCTAAAGTACACCGCAAAACCGTTCTGCGTGCTTTCAAAATTCAACGGAGGAGTAGAAAGCAGTTTAGAGGAGGTGCCAACTCCCTATGGGATAGGACACCTCCTCTCAAATTTCCCCATCTCGGTCCTTCGGCCTTCGAGACATGCATACTTCGGCAAGACCTTTCTCTGGGGTCTGACCCACATGCCCTGAAGCTTCCAGCGCCCTGTGTGTAATCACTTTACCTGACATATCCAGGAACGACACTTTCGAAAAACCTCTTGTTAAAACATTTCTTGAATGATCAAATAGTGTCACTGTTGCCTCAAGAACATAACTTTTTACCATCGTGAGGCAATTCTGATGTGCGCGTTTCAATTATGGGCCATACACTATGTTTTGGAGGCCCAAATTGGACTCAAGTAATAAATTTTGTATGGCGACTTTTTGTATATGGCCTTGGTCGGATTTGATCATTTTGTTAGACAAACGGCTAAGATCGCGAGTACTTAAGGTACAAATTTTCTTAACTGAAAAGGTTTCACGGGGTACTCCAAGCTCTCACGACACCAGTCAAACTCTAAGGAAGTCGATGCTGGTATGGCGTCTCTCCCTGAATCTGAATTACTTTTACGGCCAACTGAAATATTCCAAACTTTTGAATATACAAAATGTCATAAACTTTCATTTTCTTTGAATCAACTCAAGAAAGATTTCTCAATCGAGATTTGATTTGACCGAATCATTTATGCCTCGCCAGTACCATTACAGTACAGTCGACGTGGACTGATTGTACTCCACGCGTGGACAGCGATGTCCACGCATGCATTTATTAGGTTATAAAAATCATCATCAACAAAATTTTAATTAATGAAGCACCGGGTTGTACCCGGTGCTTCATTAATTAAATTTTTGATGATTATTCCTTTAATTAGTGTTTAGAATCTAATATTTTTGCGTCCGTGGAAACATTACCCACCCGTGGAAACGTGACCAGTCCACGACGGCCTTACTGTAGCCATGTTTGCTTATTAAATAAATATGAATGGAGACTCGTTACAGCTGTTGTTTTATGATTACGTCAAGTTGTTCTATTTACTGTGTTGATACCTTGATGTTTTGGAAGGTGAATTAAATACTTATTGAATGGAATATATATAACTGCAGCACGAAATCATATCTTTTTTTGTGAGTAAACTGACATCACATTACACCAACGGTAGTCCGCGCGCACACTCGTAAACAAATAGTCCATAATAGCGTCGAATTCCCAACAGAATTAGGTTGGTGACCTGAGAATTGGAGAAACTACTTTTTTATTTCTGGTTCAACTGGGAGATTTCTAAACCAATGATAATATTATTTGCGCTTTTTGTGCAGCTGTACTGATGAGCTCTCAAAGCTGTCAACTCGTTCAAAGTCTAGCAGGTGTAGTAGTTAGTAGTAGCTTTGAATGTTCGATTCGCCATAGTCCCGCTGAATCAATCTTATTTGATAGAGACACGCTGATTCGGACTTTTTATAATCAACAAGTTGATCTCAAAATTCTATCAACTATTTCCTCTTGAACTCTTCTTCTATCGTCGGGTCTTCTGCAGAAGAAGAGAGGATGGAGAGTTAACGGTGGCCCGCGTCCGAAACAACTTTGATTCCGTTTGTGGAATATTCCAGTTTTTGATTGAGTTGACCAACCAGATGAATCGCTGTTGCATATAATATTTGAGCAGAGAATGGCGGCCAACCACCCAGGCTACCAGTCTAATTTTGTAAATCATTCGACGCTGTTATGGCCAGGAACCAGGCTAGTCTTCAAATAGGCCACCGTCAATGTTGAGATTCACTCGTCTGGAATATTTATTTCGTTGGAAAGCGAACCTACGGCTCGTTTTTCCGACCAACTGATATATTCTGGACGATTGAATATGAAAATAAAGAGTCATTGTTATTTTCTAGGAATCAAAGGTAGGAATGTTGCTCAATCGAGACTTGATTTGATCGGCATTTGATGACATTACAATCAGAAATGAAGGCTCTGCAGGGCCGTATGTTTATGTCTATGCCGGGTAGTTCCTCATATTATCTTACTGTCTTGGTCTTGGTGAAAATTAAACACTTATTGATTGGAAAATGTATAACTAACACAAAAAAAAATACCTGTATATCTTTGTAAGTGCAGACATATCACATTACCTCAACTGTCGTCTGCGCGCAAATTTCCACTAAAAGTGGGTACACAAACAGTCTCGAATGCCGAACAGAATTAGATGCGATGCCTGACACCTTGAGCAGGGGTGTGACATTTTCTCCGCTTACTGCGTTTGAAATTATTCTTAATGCAGTAACCTGTTTGACATACTTCTCGTTTAATGTCAAGTATATGCTAATAATCATGAACTTCATCTGAAAATACTGACGTAACAACTTGATCCTTTACTCACCTCACAGTTCTACCCACGTTTCAATAGAGATCTGGAAAGATTTCTAAAGAAGTAGAATACACATGGATGGGAGCAGGGGAAATTTAAGTGCGTGGCGGGGTCTGTTCACTGGTGTCAACCCACTCAAACCACGATGTCCGAATTCACACATGATAAAATAGTACAAAGTCATGCAACACAGGACACAATGAGCAACAGCAAAATGATCAATAAGAGGTGAATCCTACAACACCTGGCACCCACGTGCGGCTATCTGATTCACTTGCTACTAATGCTGCCCTAGAAATACAAATATTATATTCCTGCATTCCACCGAAGGTAATTTTAAGCAGGACCACATTCAAGTATACAGTGCTGAAAGGGGAACGACATTTTTAAATTCGTGCGCAATTCACATTAATACTCCGTCCGACGTCGTGATCTGTCCAATATGGAGCCCGGGAAGTGACAGGCTTCTCTCTTTTTTTTATTTCGTTTTAACGAAATATTATTTCGAAATAACGAAATAATATTTCGAAATAACGAAATAATTATTTCGTTTTAACGAAATATTATTTCGAAATAATGAAATAATATTTCGAAATAACGAAATATTATTTCGTTTAAACGAAATAATATTTCGAAATAACGAAATATTATTTCGTTTTAACGAAATATTATTTCGAAATAACGAAATAATATTTCGAAATAACGAAATAATTATTTCGTTTTAACGAAATATTATTTCGAAATAATGAAATAATATTTCGAAATAACGAAATATTATTTCGTTTAAACGAAATAACGAAATATTATTTCGTTATTTTGAAATAATATTTCGTTAAAACGAAATAATATTTCGTTAAAACGAAATAAAAAAAGAGAGAAGCCTGTCACTTCCCGGGCTCCATATTGGACAGGTCACGACGTCGGACGGAGTATTAAGAGGGAAAACAACCTGGGACGTATCCACGTTTTTTTCAGAAAGAGGTTAGCAAGGGATAGACAAGCAGCAGACACCCTTGTTTTATAGTCATATTTATACATGCAATGTACGCTATTTATTTACTCTACCAATTCGTTGATAGCTTTACTGTCGTGTATTGATCCCCCAAGCCTAGGGCCTACAGAGATCACAACACGACAGTTGAGCGACCTGAAAACTTGAACATATGATTGATCAATTAAAAAGATCTCTTTGAACAATCAAAAATATATTGCCGAACTTATAACCTATCTGTTTAGCACAACTTCTTGGATTTACAAGTCTCTATTGTTGGTTGATAATCGGGTACCTTTGGTTGGGTGTGGGAGCCACCCAAGCTCTCCGGCCACCATTCTTATTATGTTAGGAATTTTACGCTGTTTGGGCTATTTAGGCTCGGACTATCGTTGAGTTAATGCGACGAGCCTTTACTACACGTGTATTCTTTCGTGCAAATGTTATAGATATTCCAATAAAAAAATATTCCATTCGATCTGAAAACACCAAGATTTTAAACAATTTGATTTAGTGAAATAAAATGTTTAATTGTATCGATGAATTTCGGTCGAATGAAGACTTGATTGAAAAAAAAAATTGGGGGGGGGGGGTGATTCAAAGAAAGAGAATGTTTATGTTTAGATTCAATCGTCTGGCATATTTCAGTTGATAGGAAAAGGGAACCACAGGTTCTTGTTTCGGACCAAATGAAATATTCCAGACGGTTGAATCTAAGCATACGCGTTGAACTTTTCAAGGGCTGGATTGGTTCCGTCTGTTGGAAGAGCGTAAAGTGTCCAGAAATTCCTAAATTTTTCAACGAACTCTTATGCAATAGCAAAGTATTGGCTGAAAACGCGTGAACCATAGACGCCTAAAACATCCTCACAGGTGAAGTGTCTTGTCCAAACATGCAAATTACTCAGGTCAGTTAGAACATTTAGATTTGCCGATCAAACTTCTAACGCAATAAACTATCTAATTACGAACAAAATGAACAACTTTCCATTCAATATCTCGATAATATAGCACAGAGAGTTTCTTTGAAATTATACAGCATTATGTACGAACATAAATAGAGTAATCAATAGATTTATATCGCGTTGAGATAATGATCGGGGACATGCTGACATTCGAAGGGTATTTTATTCAATGGCAGCTTATATGTTTTTAAGATTATTGTTGGGACATATCAACTTGGTTCTCTAAACTTACCCTTTGCCCTCCGCGAACACAAGAAACAACTGTTTTAACATCGCTCGTTCCGTAGAATATCTCGGGCAGTTAATCGTATGTGTTTGAAATCCCCAGAACCATCGGAACCAATAACGATTTCACTAAGTGGTACAGCCGGTGTAAAAGGAATTGAAGTCCGTAGGAACGTTAGTCCCTCTGGACTATTATTCCGCGGAATTATAGTCCTAGGTCTAACATTTCTAGGAAATATTATTCCTAGAAATGTTAGACCTAGGACTATAATTCCGCGGAATAATAGTCCAGAGGGACTAACGTTCCTACGGACTTCCATTCCTGTTACACCGGTGTCTTTATGAAAATGTTGGCTACGTTAGTCCAAAATGTTTTCAGAAGTTTAATACATTTCAGCGATGAAATGCTGAGGCCAAGTGAAGCGATTTGTTTGACTCTGTCCAAATAATTCAGTACAGAGACGAGTTGAGTGGTTCCAAATACGTATTTGATTTCAGAATAGTTTCCATTTGCCCTTTACCTAATACAAAATATAAAAAAAAACCGAAAGCCTCTGCAGGCCATTTAATATGACCGTTGTGTCGGGGGGTTTTCGTGATTACTGAGTGAACGTAGCGCTCCAAAGCCTTAGGTGTTTCAAAATTGAACCTGGCAATTCAAGGACAAAGCTCGATTGTCAAAGCGGTGCACGGTGGCGCCGTACACCACAGCATACGTCACGGCGATGGTACATGTGCCCTCAACCCATGCTAACCCTGCTGGTTCCTTGTTAGTAAGTTTGAGAATCCGACAGTTCCTCGCTACTGATTTATGGTTTTCTCATGCTATTCCAACTCCACTCGTAAACCTGTCTGGCACGATATGTCCCTGGCTGTTGACAGTGTCTTTAAACCACAATAAACAAACAAGATCAATCAAGGTCCAAACTGTTGAAATAAGAAGCTGCAACGTTCTAGTAAGACTGAAATCCTCGCCCTCTGTTTTGATGAGAGGTCGCGAAGTTTTTTTTCTATGTTTACGGCTCCAGTAGCATATGTTACCGTTCGACGTCACCGCGCGAAATATCTGAAATGAGGTTGCTCGTTTCGCAGATATCATCAACAGAGTGTATTATAAAAAGCTTCTTTTTTCGAGATTTTTCACAAGTACAGCAGAGGATATCCTGGCTTAAACTCACTTTGCCGGCAAGCTTATCAAAACAATGTCAGCAAAGGTACAACTAACCTTGTTATAGTCTGTATCAACTTCACTGGTGTGTCTGAATTGTCGTCAGTTACTGTTTGTTAAAATTAATCACGTTCTGATGATCTTGGTTCACAGCAATTTATCCAAGGTATAGCTGTTTTCATGAACAAGGTTATACAAGTCTCAACCTGGTGGAGTGGCATCATTTCGGCAAAAAATACGAAACCGAGGAATATCGTATTCTTTCACAACCCATCCAGTGTCACAAGTGTCAGAAATTTGAGCACTTGTCATACAAATGCAACGGGAAGCAGCGATGCGTGGAATGCGGCGACAAACACATCGCCAAGACATGTAGTGACACAAGTCTGAAATGTCCCAATTGCGGGGTCACCACCCCCAGAAACTACCGGGGGTGTAGCCACTTCAAAAAAGTTAAAAAAAACAAAAACATCCAGCTTAAAGCTCCATGTGTAAGTAATGTCGAGAACACGTCCTCCCCTTATTCCGCGTATACCCTAACGCCTGACTCTGTTTTCAGCATAATGAAGAAACAAACAGATACCACTCTTTCGGACGTATGCAAAGAGATCAGGAAAACAGCCTCTAAGTTATATAAAACTCAAATTTATCATATGACTCGTCCGTTTTGTTTACTTTAAAACATTTGATATTTTGTTTTCATATTAATCAGTGATAAATAAAGCCTTCCGTCAATTTCATTGGTTAATTTCAAAACTAGACAATTTGATTGGCTGAACAAAATACAACTGGGCCACATTTTCATAATTTGCATAATTAGAGTTGGGAGCTTTCATTGGTCAATTTCAAAACTGGGCAATTTGATTGGCTAAACAAAATACAACTGGGTGACATTTGCATAATTTCAGTAGGGAGAATTTACGTTATCTGTCCTATTTAGGGTGGGTTATATTGTATTAATCTTATACCTACAAGAAAAACGCCATTCTTTTTTTTTTATATTTTCATTTTTTCTTCCAAAACATAGATTATGACCTCTCATTGGAACGAGCTCAATAAGATCGTTCCAATAAGGGGTCATAACCTATGTTTTGGAAGCAAAAAATGAAAAATTTTAGTAATACGAGGATGTTTTTTCCAAGTGCCGTCTGCAACTCAAGTTAGGTGATGGGTTAAAAAGTCATACTAAGTGCCTAAATTGTGCGTGTGTGTGTCATATGATAAATAGAATATGAAATGAGTGTTTTTCTTATATAATATTTATGAAACTCGTCGGAATTTTCCGTTTGGGCGAGCCAGAGGCTCGCCCAAACGGAAAATTCTTAGACTCGTTTCATAAATATTATATGAGAAAAACACTCATTCCATATCCTCTATATCTCACACGCTATCAGAAGCAGCCGTTAACAGCCGTTAACACAATATAATTAGGTAACAATATTGCAAATAGTAAATAAACTTAGTAAAGCTGTTCATAAACCATTCATATATATTAAAAATAGTTCAATGGTGCGCGCGAAGCGTTAACCACAAAAACTGGAAAATGTCACATTATTTCAAAAATAGGGACATAATTGGAATTAGCGAAACCTGGGTAAAAACAAACTGTTTGGGTTTCTTTTTCTAAAACAACCACCGAACTGAGGTTTCAGTTGTACCATAAATATGCTCACACCTCCAAGCAAAAACAGAGCCGAATTTTTGTAATATTGCACAATTCCTATTCACCTTCCAGTTCTCGGTTCTCGGGGATCTAAACCCACTACCATACTGCCAGTGCTATCTTTCGTAACTATATGAAATAATTTTGTACCAAATGCAATGTTAATATCTTGTCATCCCAATAAACGCATTGACAGAAAAACGGTCACCTTTATTTTCTATTAGAAAAAATCTAGAATTAAGAGATACAGACTATAAGCGGCAAGCCTCTGATCCAACAGACTATTCACATCCACTTCAACCAGTTACTTTCGAAACAATAGACGTTGGCTATTCAAGACGATTCCGATATCCCGAATGAAGTGTTGTTTAAATTAACATCATTTTAATATTTGAACTAAGATGGAGTGACCTCGACCTTCATCCGATGTATTGATTATTTGTCCAGTGACATCGTGACTAAACATGTTATCGTTAAATGTTGCCTTGTTCATTTCTAGATGTGCGTCTTCGGCTATGGTAAGGTCTTATTGGAACAGTTATGTTATTGTTATGAATTGACAGTAATATGGTCTGAGGTTTGCATCTTGTAACTTATATTCAGCCTCGACGATCCGTGCCTCTGTCGAACAAAAGGTCAGAGCTGCAAACCTAAGATCACCTGACCGTCAATACATCACAATAACTTACAATGTGTCGTACTGCTGAAGAACTCAAAAGAAAACATTCATTTCATCACCTCGCCATGACACGGTATTTCTCATGCGAAAGTGAAGAAACACAACCCTCAATTCATATGTCCCAGTAGCAGTAGCAGTCGTATAAGGGTGGGTTTGGTATGCCAAAGTATCACAACAACGGGTAACTTGGTCATTAATCCTCAAGTCCCATGCAATCACAAACAGCCCGTTTTGTATTGCTCTGACAAATTGTCAAAAGTGCATTTTCCTCTGCGAACTCTAATGATAGAATGCAGTTATCTCATCTTAACCCTTTACCTAACCTGAAAAGCAAACGACACTTGCAAAAATAATTCTTGATTAACTAATTTTTTTCATTTTTGTCTCAAAAACATAGGTTATGACCCCTCGTTGGAACGAGCTCGACGAGCTCTTTCCAACGAGGGGTCATAACCTATGTTTTTGAGACAAAAAATGAAAAAAATAATGAAAATTAATTGGCGATTTTTGAGAATAGCGCTGGCCGGTTTTGGCCGTTACGTTAGGTAAAGGGTTAAAGCTGCTAGGTCATCAACAGCTCTGTCAGTATATGTATTGGAGTTATTAACGAAACATTAATATTTATGTATTGGTGTTTAAGGTCACATATTTCTGCACAATGGCTAATCATGACCGCGACAGTTTTACGGGTGGACGAAGCCGGAGAAAACCACCGAGCAACTGTCAGCTCCCCAACATACTAACTCCACACAAGCAGGGTTAGAATTGGTTGAAGACAGGTGAACCATCGACGTGCAGTACGCCTTAGTACACAGCGTCACCGTGCCCCCACGTGGGCAGTGGGGATGAAGTGTCTTGCCCAAGGACACAACGCGGTTGCCGCAGGTGGGATTCGAACCGAGGACCTCTCGACTTGCAGCCTGCATCTCCGCCTACTGGGACACCGCGCCCCCAACGAAAAAATAATCTGCGGACTTTAGTGTTAACGCCTTGCAACCTCAGCAGCGGTATTTTTGTTTTGTTTGGTCTGGCATGTCGTTGATAGTTGCGAGGGAGAGTGTGTGTGCTTCCTCGCGAGATGTGATGGTAATATCACTCTTTCGGAATGGTTATGCGTTGCCAGGTTGCGAAGATATGAGGGATTTGCAAAACGACCCGAGGAAAGGTCGCAGTATTGGAGTTGTTCTGCTTTTCACTGATCATCGACAGATGAACGCGACGATTCTGACTTTATAATATTGTTGGCCCCTTTACGGGACCATCCATCCAATCCCAACAACGCTCCTGGAAAAGCAATTTTGTGATCTGTATTTCGTTTTCAAAATGATAACGGTCGCAGAGAAGAAAGAACGAAACTCCCAGAAGACGCACATACTAGTTTGTACCCAGGAATACAGGTCAACTGCTTTAGCTACTGAGGCTGTTAAAACTGCGCAACACATTTAAAGTGTTGCTCAAGTGTTGTTGCGAAAGCAAAAATTGCGACACACGATCAGTCATTGCACAGAAACGACGACAAACCTCCTCGGTGAGTGCCAATAAAAAATTAAGGACTGTGTGAATAAGTTATTGCACCGCACTTCCCTCCCCTATAAAGCGTCACAATAGATATTTTTATCAACACTAGGCAATATTATATGGAACGGTACAAGCGAGGAATGTGAGACTGAACGTGTTGTTGATAGATATGTAGTTTGCAAGAGAATAGTGTGGTTGAAAAATCCCCATCTGTGATAACGCACTAGACAAGCTGTTAATCATTTTTCTATTCATTTGGTCACCAGCAAACATGTTTTCGTCGACCCATCGTGAAATCTGTGGGACTTTCGATTGGCGAGTCCTACGTTTGGTACATTAATAACTCTCGTCGTGGACTGTTTAGATGCTTGTGATTAAAACTTAACCCTTTACCTAACCTGAAAAGCAGACGACACTTGCAAAAATAATTCTTGAATAACTAATTTTTTTCATTTTTTGTCTCAAAAACATAGGTTATGACCGAGCTCGTTCCAACGAGGGGTCATAACCTATGTTTTTGAGACAAAAAATGAAAAAATTAATGAAAATTAATTGGCGATTTTTGAGAATAGCGCTGGCCGGTTTTGGACGTTACGTTAGGTAAAGGGTTAACCCTTTACCCAACGTAACGGCCAAAACCGGCCAGCGCTATTCTCAAAAATCGCCAATTCATTTTCATTATTTTTTTCATTTTTTGTCTCAAAAACATAGGTTATGATCCCTCATTGGAACGAGCTCGTCGAGCTCGTTCCAATGAGGGGTCATAACCTATGTTTTTGAGATAAAAAATGAAAAAAATAAGTTATTCAAGAATTTTTTTTGCAAGTGTCGTCTGCTTTTCATGTTAGGTAAAGGGTTAAACCTCCTTATGTATTTGGTCACAGAATGCATACTCCTACTCAGCTTGCTCTCAACACCGACATAACTAAATGGAGTAGCCGGGAAACATTTTTTCAAACATTACTCCATTATTTCATTGCTGTACGGTGTATTCAACGCTACCTGATACAACACAGGCATTGAAAAATGTGTTGGGAAAACCGCGCATGGAACCCAGCCTACAGGTAAGAGTGGCGTGTAAGAGGGCATCTGATTGGTCGTTACACATCTGATTGCCGTTATGGCGTGAATCGGATGCTCCGATAAAACATGACTGACTCGCATATTAAGAAAGTAAATCAACAGCCGAATGTGATATTTTTCATTGAAAATCTATGATTCATTCAGTTAATTCAAGTTTAATTGTGGTACAAATACAGAACACAACACCTGCGGAGTGCGAGGAGAGGAATCAACTATACTTGTTAAAGTGTTATTCTATATTTCACTCGCACCTCTGGCGCTCCTTAAACACCTGAAAACTCAAATTCGTGTCATTGATTTCTGTCCCCAATTTCCACTGTCGCTGAGTGCTGTCTTAATATCTTATAGGTCTACAAGAGTGAGGGATGTTTAGAGGCCCACATAAAGTATTCAGTGCGTAGACATGGGATGGGACCCACACCCCTTCACACCTTTCCTGCAACATGTGAACCTGAAATCCCCAAAACAGGTTCGTGTGCTCTCACTGATCCACATTGCTATACTTATTCCTTCACTTTGTGGCCACTAAAGCCGTCGAAATGTACCCATGCTGCCCCATTTGGCGTGAAAAGGTTTGTTTAACTGGGGATGGTCCTAGACATCCACCTACGGGGAATATATATGTTCTACCTTATTTGGGGCGAAATGAAGAGGGAAGAAACAATATTTCTGCAGCCAATGGCAGCAGAAGAAAGAACAACTTCGCCTAGCCCCGCCCCCAATATAATTATTTAGCCAAGCCCCTGACAGAATTTCTCTCTCTGCGTTCCCCTTCGTAACACTGTAGTGGTACCCGGTGCTTCATTAAAAAATGTTTGATGATTATTTCTATAAAATTGCCCACCCGTGGAAAGTGGCCAGTCCACAGCAGCCGTACTGTAATCTGTCGAAAAGAAAATGAGATAATTCGGATCCTGTGATAATATTTTGTTATGTTTTTAAGGGTGGTGGTGCGAGTGGGGTGGTGCGATGGGGTGGAGGTGGTTATGCGGTCTTAACAGGGCTCAAAATAAGCGGTGTTGCGTCGCTTTGTGTTATGCAAAACTTGCAAAAGGCTACACAATGTTCAATTATGTATAGCATTTTGCGTTACAAGATAATCAACTGCAGCCTATTAGGCTGCAGTTGATTATCTTGTATCGCAAAATGTAAATGAAAATTTGCAAACAAATTTGAAAACTAGTTCACTGATGCTTTACTTCTGATTGTGGAACATTCCAGGCATAACTCAGATTAACTCTCCATCAAGCATCATTTGCGACTTCATACGTAAGATGAATTCTATTGGTTTAAATTCTTCCTGTTTTTACAACATTTTGCATAAAATGTCCATTAAAAATAACTTAAAGCCCATCAAATTAAAAATCCCAACTTCCATTTTGAGAACTCTATTAAACAACCAAGACGCCATTTGAAAATACCCAAGTCCATGCAACCCTTAAAGGCAGTTCAGGTTAAAAAAAACATAGTAAATGTTTCATGTGTTGCAGATCATTTGGAAATGCCCAGAAATGGATGGAAACTATTCTATCCACTTAGAAGAATTCAATACAAAACAGCATAACATAACTCTGGTATACAAAAATAACTATGTAATTTTTACAAAATGCTATCCATTTGTTGGAAATGTGTAGTATTTTGCTACGCAACGAACAACAGTTATTTTTATTTTTGAGTTATTTTGGGTCTTCATTAATTACATTTTTGATGATTATCCCAATAATTAGTGTTTGGAATCTAATATTATTGCCCCGTGGAAATATTGCCCACCCGTGGACAGTGACCAGTCCAGGGCAGCCGGACTGTTATATATCAAAAAAAAAATGACATAATTCTGAACCTCAGATAATATTTTGTTATGTTTTTGTGCGGGAGGTGGTGGGATGGGTGTGTTGTTATGCGGTTTTCATTTCGTAGTATCTTATTTTGGAAATCTCATCCCACTGGTGTATGCATGTCGCAATCAAATCGCAATATATTTTTTTTAAACTCTCTTGTGATATCATAGTACTCTACAAAAATGAATTTCGTACACGAACGGTAAAATGTAATTATTGCTCATTTGTTAAGTGCTCATTTGATCTTTTGTATGATAGTAATTATCTCGATTAATTCTAATTGCATTGGTTTGTATTCACCTGTCAATGCCCGTTATAAATACCATACCTTAAATATATTTGTAATATTGCCAATAAATATTATTATTGAAACGCCATTCAAAATCAAAGGAACAGATAAAAGTCTGAACGAAGAAGGTACTGGAAAACGCTTCTGAAAATGCATATGGATTGGTGGAAATCAGTTATATTTTGGGGAATATTTCTCCTGTTTTTCGGCTTTAATATAGGTAATATATACGTATATACTTTGGAAGGTTCAAACAAGTCTTGTGCTGGTAGATATTAGAAAAAAATCACCAATGTTCACAACAAATGCAACGAAATTATTACATTTATTCCTGCTAGCGCTTTCCCCGCTTTTTGTGACAAAGAGCGGTGAAAGCGCTAGCTGGAATAAATGTAATAATTTCGTTGTATTTGTTTTGAACTTTGGTATTTTTTTTTATATATACATATATCAGGGGGGGGGGGGCACTAAAAATTTGCAAGACGTGACGTCCTATTTTTTATTCAGCTCCTTTTTACACCCACCCACCCCTACGTGCAAATTTTCTACTACCGTTCTCAGACACCCACACCCCACTCTCCCATTAAAATCCAAAATAAACTTATAAACTTAGTAGGCACAGCTGTCTTTAGGGGGGTTTCATAATGTTCTTAAACTGGTACCACCAATTTAAACCTCTGTGGGCTGCTGTGTGCGCCAATCTACAATCCACAAGCTGTTCATTATCAGGCTTGGCCAGAGCAGGTGTACATATACGGGAACAAATTTTCATTTGAATTGTTCTGTCAGTATTCTCGGGTGTTTGCTACTTTCCTCTTCTATCCATACAAATTCTATTAATAAATAAATAACTTGGGTTGAATTTAGTGCATCAGGGAGAATTTTCCCAAAATATTGTCTGCACATTTTCTGCATTTCGAAAAAGACACCCACCCCCTACTAACGTGTGACATTTTCCCAGATTAAGCCCAATATTCGTACATATAAAGCCTCCTGATGTTGTATTTATGTTAAGAGTGTGATGCACAACATCATCTTTAATGTTTGAAACACAAATGATGGTATATATTAGCTGATATATTGATATATTTTTAAAAAATTTAAAAAATTGCACAAGTTGGAAATGCACATTTTTGGTGCACTCAAGAGACCCACCCACCTCCACGTCACGTCTTGCAAATTTTTGGTGCCCCTCCCCCCCTGCATATATATATATATATTCAACATAGCTCACAATTTCCTCATTGGAGGAGATTTACAGGAAGTTTGCTCCCCTTAATTTCCTAACGCTGTCAGTAAAATTACCACTGAGAGTATGAGAATTTCATATAAAAATTGAAATTTCGAAATGTTAACGAATTTGTATCATCGATGTGCGCGCCATTGCACAAACGTCATGCATTTTCCTGTAAAGTGGTACAAAAATACACAAGATGACTTTTACGAGTTTTTTTTTTCTGCAGTTGGTATGAATGATTGATTATTTTTTTTTGAGCTGAAACCCATTTAAAATTAAAAACAGAACGGCGTTTTGAACATCTTTTGATATTCTGCAACATTTTTCGGTTCATTATGCCAACAGTGTGCCCGTCTTGACATATAATATAGACACTGTCATTTCCATTAATATAGAGAGTAATCGCTTGACTGGACTGTTTACGTGAAGTAATTCAGGAGAGGCCAGGGACGTTGTGCAAACACGAGTGTGGGTTTGTTTTGTGTATATCTGCGCCGGTGGGCAGAATTTCCGGCTGCACGTGAATGCTTGATTAACAGCTAGACATGTCGTCAAAGTTGGTTGAATTTACCTCGATTTTTCAGTCAAAATATTACTAACAATTCTTTTATTTTAAAAATTTAGTTGTAGGTATTTTGAACTTAATATGTCATTGCACGGAATAGATAGTACCGTAAACGACGTATGTTTAAATGAAACATCGCGAAGTGTGAATGTATCGAAGTCGGCTAACTGGGTCATGTCAAAGGTCAAGCTGGATGCAGTTCCTACAATGGGTGTAAATGTTTGTAATGGAAATCCCATTAAAAATGTTTTCACCGCAGTAGAAACTTTAAACCGATAGTGGAGTTAAAAGCTAAAATTTAACACACGGGCTTTCCACAGATAGTAACATAAGTGAGCATGAATAAAGCCATATTTGCTGAACGTGGCCAAAAACACTTGTATATAAAAATAAATAAATGACCACCTGCAGCGACGTTATGTTACTCAATAATTATTTTTAACTCTCGACACAATGTGAAAATTCCAATTTTCCACTGGCAAAGATTTCCCGTCATTCACTTTTGGATTAAAACCTGTAAAATGAGCGAGTAATGGATACCATGGAACACTTTCTATGAGAATGTAAAAAATAACAGTCTAGTAGAATAAGATTCACTGAGAGTATAGTGGGGAAGTGAGATAGGATAATGAAGGGTGTGAGGAACGCGGTGGCTGAGTGGTAGACTGTTGGACTTCTATGCTAAAGGTCCCGAGTTCGATCCCCTTCCGGGACCACCCGCGTTGTGTCCTTGGGCAAGGACTTTATCCCGGTTGCCTATATGGGGGCACGACGACGCCGTGTACCACCCCCTCCCCCACCCCAATCAAAACCATCATTCAAAAGTCTTGGATTCTGTCCGTGGGCAAGGACTTTATCCCGGTTGCCTATATGGGGGCATGACGACGCCGTGTACCACCCCCTCCCCACCCCAATCAAAACCATCATTCAAAAGTCTTGGATTCAGCAAATTTGATTTCTTTATTTATTGAGGTTTAACAACACTTTTTACAGCCAGGGCCACCTCATGTTGGACAGTTTTAATGGGGGAGGAACCCAGAGTACTGGAGAGAACCACCGAGCAATGGCAAGCAACTGTCAGGCTCCTTAACATACTAACTCCAAACAAGCAGGAAGCAGGATTAGCATTGGTTGAAGACAAGTGCATCATCGATGTGCAGTATGCCTTAGTACAGTTGCCGCAAGTGGGATTCTAACTGAAAACCTCTCAGCTTGTTTTTATTAGTGTTTTTGTGCCAGCTTCATTTAGGTTTGTTTCATATTGCACAATTTTGTCATGATTAGTAATCACAAATCCTTAAAGAAAACTACAGAAAAAATGCATAGAACATTTAAAGAAAAACATTTCTGTGAAGATTTGACCTCTGAGGTGATAAGATTCGACCACGATTGAGACCGAATATTCTCGGAAAAAGTACGAGGGCTGAATCTTCCTGTGGCTGAATCTTCATGAACCCCTTTTTTCAAACTAAATTGTCCATTACTCATTAAGCTCCATAACTAAGGCAAAAACAATACTATGAAATTTGTATGTTTGAAATTCTATAAATTCCAAATAAATTTACACAAATTATATTTCAAAATTAAGGATGTGGTGTATAGAACCCAAAAGTATGTGTGCATCTCACGCACTGACACACAGTCGACATCAGACATCAGCGGTTCCTGAAAGTGTGCTATCAGTAGCATATTTGTACCGTAACTGATAATAATAAAATAATATTTCATAAGACCAACAAACACAGGAATTCAAAATGCAGCCTCAAGGCTTCATGGTGGTGAATGCCAACGCTGTCCCATTGTCCTTGAAAGGCGGAGTCCTTTACAAATAGTTGTTTTTGTCCTGTGATACTCTGGATACTCCCCATTTTTAGCTCAACTTTGACACAGTCAAAATTGAGGTTATGCCATAGCCTGTCGTCTGTCTGGACGTCTGTCCGCCATTAACAATTCAATACGGCTCGGGCTAGAGGTCGCATTTATGAACTGATCTTTACGAAACTTCTTGGGTACCTTTGTTATCACCGTGGGATGTGAACCAGTTTTTTGGGGCGCAGGTAAAAAATTCAAGATGGCCACCAGCAGCTATTTTGTACAGAAATTAGTGCAATCAGTTTTGTGTACAGAACTTCTGTATGAAAGTTTTGATTTGAATAAATTTTTATATGAATGTTTAGTAACATGGAATACATTAAATATAATACAGGTTTTTTTCTCGCGCAGAAATTATGCAAATTAGATGAATTTTGATTTATTCAGCACTACTTATACACAGTAAGTGCACATGTCAATACGGCTCGGGCTAGAGGCTGTATTTATGAACCGATCTTCATGAAACTTCTTGGGTACCTTAGTTATCACCTTGGGATGAAAGCAAGTCTTTTGGGATGCAGTCTGAAATTCAAGATGACTGCCAGCTATTTTATGCCGAAATTAGATGCAATAAGTTTTTTTGTACAGAACTTCTAGGACTACATTTGTTATCATCATAGGATAGTAACAAGTGCTTTTGGGCTCGGCTGTGTTAATAGTTGGTGTTGTTTGAGGAGGGTAAACATTATTAGCACAACCCAGTTTTCTGTTTCCAATGAGAAAAATAAAACCTCCTCACCCATAGGAACCCTTAGTATGAGCTAAAGATAAAAAAATTCAATATCTATATTTTAAGAAGGACTGGACAAATACAGACTAATTAGTAGGAATCAACCGTAGAAGGGTTTGAATCAAACAGGCCAAGACAATTGCTAACATTTGGCTTATGATGCACCATACAAGGATCCCCATTGTAACATTAACCCCATGGAGATTTCTTTTCTAGTTTAACATTTAACTGTCACCCACCTTTACAATACTTTACTTGTACAGTTGTTTCAAAAAGTGGGGTATACTGGATTGCGCCTATCCGTGAGTCGGTATGTCTGTCCATGCATCTGTGCATACGTCTGTCCATCCTCACTCAGATGTCGGCCCCCATTATAACTTGAAATTTCATACACATGTTCACTATTATACATGTAAGATCTTTATGGAGTAACAGCCGTTTTGCTGTTGAAAATATTTTTTTCTGTGCACTGTGGCCCTTTGAATATACAAAAATAGCCTATTTTTGTCTGTTCGCCTCGTATATCGAGTTTGGGCTATCGGATCTCAATCATATTTATTAATTTTCACTTTTCAGACTTATCCCACTTTTTAACTTTGAAAATTTGCTGTTTGTCTCGTAAAATACCAATTATTTGTCTGTTTGCCTCATATTTCAGGTTTAGGTTATCAGATTTCAATAAAATTTGGAATGAAAATTGTTTATGGAGAAGGCTTTCAAATGAGTCACGTCCCTGCAGTAAAACCAAAAAAAATTCATCCAAATCACCTCCCCACATGCGGCATTATGTCTTTGTTCTCTTTGATGGACCAATCATTGTTTCTGGCCTTTACAGTTACTTCTTTTTTGGGAGGGGGCGGGAGATTAATGTTGCTGCAAAACAAAGACAATAATTTTGCATCTCGCATGTAGATGATCTGATTGACACAAACTATTGTTAACAGGTGTACGTTGATCTCACAATTTTTGCTGGGTTGGGTTTCCCTCCACAGCAAAACAAAGATGACAAACCCCTTGTATGTATGCCTAGTGTTGAAAATATGTCCATCTTAGAATTTTCAGAGAGGAGTAAGTGGGGTGCATATGCCATGCTTAGCATGCTGTTCTTAATATTACATGACCCGGTAGAGTTACTCTGGTGTTTTAAGTTCTAAAATGGGTTTGTGAACACTTCAAAGATTTTACACAAAAAAATCGTTTTTGCCCTGAGCTTTGTTGCAGGGTCCATTGGGTGAGAGATTTTTCTGTCACCTGACACAGCTTGATCCTTGACACTGGTATGTCAGCACCTCTGGTACAATATCTGGCATTTGAAGTCTATCAATATGTCCGTCCGTATATATGTCCATCTGCACTCTGATATCTGTTTGCATTATAACTTGAAAATTGCTTCTCAGATTTCAGTGAAATTTGGGATAAAAGTTGTGTATGGGAAAGGCTTTCAAATGAGTCATGCCCCAGCAGTTAAACAAAGAAAATACCCGCAAACCGCCTTCCCACTTGTGGTATTATAGGAACCCCAGCGGGCCGTAGGCCTGCAAGGGGCTACACATACCCAATCAGATAAATGCGTTCCTGAACAGAATTCCCTAATACCCTCAAGCAATATTTTGAATTGGACAGTCAATTTCAGGGAAAAAATCACATGACTTACAACTGCAATCGGCTTATCCCCCTCAAGGAATCTTTGGGCCGATATCAACAATCTAACAAAATGTCAAATGCGTTCGTCTGCTGTTGGAACCCAACACGCATCTCAGCTTTGCGTGATATTTACATGTCTACACATCACTCGTATTCTGTCCTTTTAGAGGTTTTTCAATACACTCAGCAAATAATCTTGTTATTTCAGATCGGACTCTCCTGATTTCGTTGTAACTTGTCCTATTCAGGGATTACAGGATGTACCTTCATCAAAAAATGCAGATATAACCGGCAATCTTGTCGATTATATTGGTGCGATTTCATAAAGATATGTATGGACACATACCGGGTGAAGTTCAAGAAGAATCAAAACAAAACGCAGTTTTTGAATTATCCTAATTTTAAGGTGTAATAAGTAGTAATGAAAAGTTTGCTTGAAAATAGGTCCATTCTTGCTAATAAGTTGCCCCGGGTCATTTCGCCCCAATTCCCATTCGCCCCTCGAGTCGTTTCACCCCACAGACGGCGGTGGGTGGTTTCATCCATAAATTTAAATTTTATTTTGGTAATGCAATGTAATTGTTTCCTTTAGTACTTGAGTATTTTTTTTCCCCCAAAGAATTTACCGAAGTAAACAATTTCCATTAAAATGTTCATAATTTTTACAAAATTGAAAAATTTTACCGTATTTGCATTGACCAATTTGGGCAAGATACTGCACCCCCCATTGTGCGGGCACAGTGGCATTGTGTGCTAAGGTGTATAGTACGTTGATGGTGCACTTGTCTTCAAACATTGCTATTATTATTATTTATTATTATTTATTGGTGTTTAAGGTCACATACTTATGCACAACGGCTAATCGTGACTGTGACAGTTTTACGGGCGGAGGAAGCCGGAGTAGCCGGAGAGACTCACCGAGCAAGGACGAGCAGCTGTCAGCTCTCCAACATCGTAACTCTGAACTCTGCAACGCGGCACAGGCAGGGTTAGATTGGTTGAAGACATGCGCACCATCGACGTGCAGTACGCCTTAATACACAGCGTCACCTTGCCCCCATGTAGGCAATCGTGGTTAAGTGCCTTGTCCAAGGACACAACGCGGGAGCGGGAATCAGTCGCTGAAATGGTCACCCATCCAACCACTAACCGCGCTCGACATTGCTTAACTTCGGTGATCTGACGAGAACCGGTTACCGCGACGCCACCGCGCCCCTCAACCATTGCTAACCCTGGTCGTGTGGAGTTAGTATGTTGGAACCCTGGCATTTGATCGGTGGTTCTCTCCTGGGACTCCAACTTCCACCACCCATAAAACTGTCCGACACGAGGTGACCCTAACTGTCAAAAGTGCTGTTAAATCCCAATAAATAAATAAATCCACGTTCCATGTGTTCTATAATATACTGTCATCAGTGAGAATTGCATCTCCAGCAATTTGACCCAAACAGCTGCTAATTTAAACCAAATCATCCTATGACAATTTGATCCAAACCAAACTACCCCCCCCCCCCCAGAAAAGGGTTCTACTAAACACCAAGGTGTACCGGGAGATACCGAGGTGAAAAGAAAAAAAAAGTAAGTCAGGGCTGTTTAAAAAGGTTTAAATCTAATTGCAGATATTTAATTGATTCCTTCGAAGCAATATACATGATATTACTTGATTTATTCGAGTAAATGCAAGAAATATACATGCAGACTGAGTTGTTCCCGAAAACTACCCCTTGGAATATAGAAGGTAGCTTGGTTATTAATGGGCTACGTCTGTGCGTGGATGAAGCTCTTAAGTAGTAACTGGATATCTTAAAACAGATTACTGTAATACTTGATAAAAATAAACCTCCCATCAGATTTTATGTGGGCCCTGGGCCGGCCAAACTTTTCAGTTCCGGCAGCTCTAACGTTTTTTTTTTAATTTTCATTTATTTATTTATTTTATTTTATTTTATTTATTTATTTTTTTTTTTGTTTATTGTTTTGCCATTGTTGGCTTTATGTTATTAGGATTTTGTGGCATACTGTGATAAGTATCGCTCGGCTGGACACCCAAAGCTACAGCTTGTATTTAGTATATGTACAGTACATGGGGAGATGATGCAACAAAATCACCTGTGGCGTGGAATTATCACCCAAAGTATCACTTTCCAATTCTGTACATATGGACATAAAACACAAGCAATGTTTCAGCCAGACGAGTCAATGGACTTCCAGGTTTAACCCAGAGGTCCATTGGCTGTCCAGAGCTTAACTTGTGCTTGTTTTGCTTTGCAACAAAGTTGGTGTTATTGTTTGGGTGAAATCTCCACTCTGTGGGTGATTTAGTGATAATACACTATGCACCTACTGTATATATACTTTTTAGCTCTTTCGCCTGTGATAACAGCAATAATTTACAGTGATTTGTTGACACCTTTTTACGGAAGCCCATTACGGTCAAATGCAAAAAGTAACTTTTTTTTAAACGGGGAATGTTTGCGTTGTTTCGCAAAACTTTTGCGTAATTTCGCAA
The DNA here is from genome assembly GCA_031216915.1 of Pictodentalium vernedei. Lineage (NCBI taxonomy): Eukaryota > Metazoa > Mollusca > Scaphopoda > Dentaliida > Dentaliidae > Pictodentalium > Pictodentalium vernedei. The sequence continues at coordinate 603,122,494 of CM062296.1, read as the reverse complement.
ATCTTTGCGTTATTTCGCAAAAGTATTGCATTATTTCGCAAAAGTATTGCGTTATTACGCAAAAGTATTGCGTTATTTCGCAAAAGTATTGCGTTATTTCGCAATAACTTTTGCGTTATTTCGCAATAATTTTTGCGTTATTTCGCAAAAGTATTGCGTTATTTCGCAAAAGTATTGCGTTATTCGCAAAAGTATTGCATTATTTCGCAAATGTATTGCGTTATTTCGCAAACTATTGCGTTATTTCGCAAAAGTATTGCGTTATTTCGCAATAACCTTTGCGTTATTTTCGCAAAAGTATTGCGTTATTTCGCAAAAGTATTGCGTTATTTCGCAATAATTTTTGCGTTATTTCGCAAAAGTATTGCGTTATTTCGCAAAAGTATTGCGTCATTTCGCAAAACTATTGCGTTATTTCGCAAAACTTTTGCGTTATTTCGCAAAACTATTGCGTTATTTCGCAATAACTTTTGCGTTATTTCGCAAAAAAGTATTCCAGACACAGATCTTGTAGTAAGTCAGCTAATTTCAAGCAGTGTTGTTATACCGTAATATACAACCGCTATACATTAAACATCATGGTACTCAAAGTAAAAAGCATGATGAACCGAAGTTTTATTATACTAAACTATGGTGTACCATAGTACTAAATCATGTTATTACGTGATATTATACGACGGTAATCAACGGTATCATGGCGTATCGTAATTATTTATTTATATTTATTTATTTATTTATTTATTTATTTATTGATGTTTTAAGGTCACATATTTATGCACAATGGCTAATCATGACCGTGACGGGTTTTACGGGGTGGAGGAAGCCGGGGTACCCGGAGAGAACCACCGAGCAACGACGAGCAGCTGCCAGCTCCCCAACATCGTAACTCCGCACTGCAGCACAGGCAGGGTTAGATTGGTTGAAGACATGCGTACTATCGACGTGCAGTAGGCCTTAGTACACGGCGTCATCGTGCCCCACGCGGGCAATGGAGATGAAGTGTCTTGCCCAAGGACACAACGCGGTTGCCGCAGGTGGGATTCGAACCGAGGACCTCTCGGCTTGCAGCCTGCACCTCTACCTACTGAGCCACCGTGCTCCCCTGGCGTATCGTAATATGTCAGTGTACGTTCCAGATATACCATGGTAAAGTTTGTTACACCATGGTACTATAACATGATCTGTATGGTGTAAATCGTGTAGTGCAATGGTGCCATATATATGTATACAAAGTCGTGCCCTCACCCCCCACCCCACCTCCAAAGCACAACCCCCTGATAGTATCCCCCCCTCCCTTTATCCGAGAGAGTTCTCCGCACAGTACTCTTCCCTCGAGAGAATACCCCAAGTATATTATCCACCGAAAATTCGATGTGCCACGGTAATCAACGGTATCATGGCGTATCGTAACATGTTAGTGTACGTTTCCAGATATACCATGGTAAAGTTTGTTACACCATGGTACTATAACATGATCTGTATGGTGGTAAATCGTGTAGTGCAATGGTGCCATATATATGTATACAAAGTCGTGCCCTCAACCCCACCCCACCCCACCTCCAAAGCACACCCCCCTGATAGTATCCCCTCCCCACCCCCCCCCCCCCCCCATTTATCCGAGTGAGTTCTCCTGACAGTACTCTTCCCTCGAGAGAATACCCCCAAGTATATTATCCACCGAAAATTCCACTGGAAATTTCAAACCGAAATACCCCCCCCCCCCCCCCCGCCCGAGAGAATACCCACCGTGAGAGTACCTACCCGGAGACTTGTCACCCAGAATGTATATGTATGTATTTAAGGTTTTTAAGCCAAATACTGGAACTCGTGCTGGCCTGTTCTTATACCTACTTGCCGTACATATTGTAGTGATTTATTAAAGCAATTACGCCCATCCACCCATATCACGTAAGAGATACGCGCGAATTATGTTGTGTCCATACTATCGGACATATAATACCACAGAAGAACAACATATATACTGCGTTCATAGCGTGTAAAAGGTTACAAAAAACACATAACAGCAAATTAAATTCCGATTACCACCACCAATATTGAAACTGTTTCGAAACAACGCGGTTGAGTTTCTTCAGACAAGGAGAGAGAGAGAGAGAGAGAGAGAGAGAGAGGGGGGGGGGGGGGGGGGGGGGGAGGGAGAGAGAGAGAGAGAGCGAGAGAGAGAACAAATCCTGAAACTTGTGTGTGTGGAGGTTTTTCGTTGTTCTCGCCGTGTCTTCGAGAATAAAACACTGGATTAGGGACCCCCCCACGCCCAAGAATACTAAACGATGATATTGTATGGTACTATATCGCGCAAGAATACTAAACAATGATATTGTATGGTACTATATCGCGCAGGCCATGGCAGAATTTTGCCATGGCCCGTTGACGGTCCGTTTGTCCGTCTGCACGTTAACACGTCCCAGGCTGCAGGTCGTCTTTAAGGGTCGATTTTTACGAAAGTTCTCATGTACTCTTGTTATGACCGTGCGACGAGAACGAGTGTTTTGAGTTTGATTCTAAATGGTTGACCACCATACAGATTAGTTCACAGTACCATAGTATAACAAACTTTACCATGGTACCTTGGACTTACCAGGGTATGATATCATAAATTATTTATTTATTTCTGTCTGTCTGTCTGTCTGTCTGTCTGTCTGTCTGTCTGTCTGTCTGTCTGTCTGTCTGTCTGTCTGTCTGTCTGTCTGTCTGTCTGTCTGTCTGTCTGTCTGTCTGTCTGTCTGCCTGCCTGCCTGCCTGCCTGCCTGCCTGCCTGCCTGCCTGCCTGCCTGCCTGCCTGCCTGCCTGCCTGCCTGCCTGCCTGCCTGCCTGCCTCTCTCTCTGGATTAGGGACCCCTGCCTGCCTCTCTCTCTCTCTCTCTCTCTCTCTCTCTCTCTCTCTCTCTCTCTCTCTCTCTGTCGTCTGTCTCTCTTTCTCTCCCCTATCTCCCTCTTACTCCTGGTCTGCACAACGCTGACGAGTCAGTTGCTGTGAACCTATAAATTCGCGAGAGAACACGCACTCGTTGTTGAACCAAATTCATAGTCTGGTTGTTCGACAGGACTTGGTTGAGGTTCGTTTATACCACCGCTTACTTCGTGTTTCACAATGTCTTGGCGCTGTATATTGAAACTGTCGGACCGACACTTTCGCTTTTAAGCGGCGAGTGCGGAATCCGCAACAGTTCCATCGTGATGATTTGATGACCACCAACTCAGTTCCTTGGTAGTTGGGAAACCAAAGCGACCACGTTATCACGTCAGTTTCGTCTCTCTCTCTCTGTCTGAAGAAATCGAATCGCCTTGTTTCGAGACAGCTTCAATGTCGGTGACAGTTTTATGGGTGGAGGGAGCCGGAGTACCCGACGAGAACCACCGAGCAACGACGAGCAGCTGTCAGCGCTCCAACATCGCAACTCTGAACTCTGCACCGCAGCATAGGCAGGGTTAGATTGATTGAAGACATGCACACCATCGACGTGCAGTACGCATCAGTACACACCGTCATCGTGCCCCCATGTAGGCAATCGGGGTGAAGTGTCTTGCCCAAGGACACAACGCGGTTGCCGCAGGTGGGATTCGAACCGAGGACCACTCGGCTTGCAGCTTGCACCTCTACCAACTGAGCCACCACGCCCCCAATTGGAATTTAATTTGCCGTTAAGTGTTTTTGTAACCTTTTACACGCTATGGACACAGTATATATGTTGTTTTTTCGTGATATTACATTTCCAATACCATGGACACAACATAATTCACGCGTATCTATTACTTACGTGATGTGGGTGCCTGGGTGTATGGGCGTAATTGCTTTTATAAATCATTACAATATGTACGGCAATTTGCTCGCGGGGGTTGGGGGGGGGGGGTATATTTCGGTTTGAAATTTCCAGTGGAATTCCCGATGTACAATATACTAGGGGGTATTCTCTTGGGGGCGGGGGCGGGTACTGTGCGGGGGACTCTCTCGGAGAAAGAGAGCCGCTATCTGGGGGTTATACTTTGGAGGTGGGGTGGGGTGGGGGCACCATCTTGTATACATATGTACAGCACCACTGCGCTACATGACTTACCACCATACAGATCATGTTAGAGTAAACAAACTTTACCATGTTATACCTGGAACATACAGTGGCGTATTACGATACGCCATGGCACCATGGATTACCGTGGCACACCGTCGTATAGTACCATGCAATAACATGATTTAGTACTATTAAGTACACCATAGTTTAGTATGATACACTTCGCTTTATCATGCTTTTACTTTGGATACCATGGTGTTTAATGTATAGCCGTTGTATTTTAAGGTATAACACCACTGGTTGAAATTCACTGACTGACTACAAGATCGGTTCAAGATGGGGCCTGGAATATTTTTTTTGCGAAGTAACGCAAAAACTTTGCGAAATAACGCAATAACTTTTGCGAAATAACGCAATAACTTTGCGAAATAACGCAATAACTTTTGCGAAATAACGCAATACTTTTGCGAAATAACGCAAAGTTATTGCGAAATAACGCAATACTTTTGCGAAATAACGCAATAACTTTGCGAAATAACGCAATAACTTTGCGAAATAACGCAATAACTTTTGCGAAATAACGCAGTAACTTTGCGAAATAACGGAATACTTTTGCGAAATAACGCAATACTTTTGCGAAATAACGCAAAAGTTATTGCGAAATAACGCAATACTTTTACGAAATAACGCAATACTTTTGCGAAATGACGCAATACTTTTGCGAAATAACGCGAAGATTTGCGAAATTACGCAAAAGTTTTGCGAAATAACGCAAACATTCCCCGTTTAAAAAAAAGTTACTTTTCGCATTTGACCGTAATGGGCTTCCGTACTTTTTTGATCTCAAGTTTCACCTTCTTTATGTGACCAGTGCTTTTTTTTTCAATTGCCGCCGTTTTATAGAATTGTAGAAAAATTAAATCAGTATCCTTTTAATCTTTGATCCCATTGGTCAGCCATGAGTGCTGACCATGTCTCTAGTCTTACGGCAATTTTCTTTTATTGTCGGCGACTGAAAAATTACCACTTTCAAAAAAATACTGTTTCCCATGTCGTGATATTGGTCCATAACAATTTTTCTGTAATAACAAAGACGACAATTGTTGACAGTCACAAAGAAAACTAATTAAGAAGTTACTATGTGGTTAACAATTCACACTGTTGCTTACTGAGGTGGAGTCGCTTTACATACCATTACCAAGCTACCTACTAAATACCAAAGGGAAGATTTTTCAGGGCACTCTATTCAGCACCCATAATTCTCAAATATGGCGTTAAAACCATACACACACTACTTAAATCTATTTTCATAATCAGAATACACCACCAGGGGTGCAGTGGCTCAGTCGGCAGAGGTGCAGGCTGCAAGCCGCGAGTCCTCGGTTCGAATCCCACCTGCAGCAACAGCTTTGTGTCCTTGGGCAAGACACTTCACCCCCACTGCCCATGTGGGGGCACGGTATGCTGCATGTTCTTGGTGCACCTGTCACACAAGGCTAGCCCTGCTTGTGTAGTATGTTGGGAAGCTGACAGTTGCTTGCCATTGCTCAGTGGTCCTCTCTGGGTACTCTGGCTTCCTCCACCCATAAAACTGTTGTGGTCATGATTAGCTGTTGTGCAGAAATATGTGACCTTAAACATAAATAAATAAAAAGAACACACCACCCATACCCGTTTCACTCCTGTTTTCATTCACTTTGGTATCCCTCGGCTTGCCTCGTGTTTAGTATGCCTGCCAGAAAGGGAGTGATTTCTTGTTCTAAAATAGCAAAACAAGAAACAGTAATTTTTAACAGGTAGTTACAAAATAATTTTCATGAAGCACACAATTTTATGTTAGTTAATAGCTGAAAAAACGCAGGGTGATATTTGCAAATCTTATTTCATAACTGGTAATGAAAATTGTCGTTTGTCATCAATACTTGATCAAGTTTCTGACAAAGCACATTATACTATTCCAATGTTAGCTACTGGACATAAGCACACAATTTGATGTTAGTTTACCACGATACAGGTGCTTAGCCAGGATATCAAAGTTAGGGGCAAGAGTAATATCTAGTGGGGGTGGGGCTGGGGCATGAAGAACATGCTGCACATCATCACGTGAGCCACATAGCAGTGAGATAGGGGCGAGGACAAGAGGGAGTGTGCCCCTGTCATCAGTGGAGGGGGTCGGGTGCCACCCCCACCAAAAAAAAAAATTGAAATTCAAGACAGAAAAACACAATTACCTTGACTCTGTGTCCATTTGTGTCCATAATATATAATTTGGGAACAAGCATAGATATCTAGATATTAAAATGTCTTGTTGGATGTTCATTATATGGGTTGACAGGGGTGGGGGGGGGGGGGGTGAATGAAATTGGGGAGGGCATGTGTCCCCTCTCCAGCCCCCAAGCCTACAGTGCGGCCGCCGTGGACTGGTCACTTTCCACAGATGGGCAATATTTCCGCGGATGCAATGATATTAGATTTCAAACACTGTTTACAGCAATAATCATCAAAAATTTAATTAATGAAGCACAGGGTAGAATCCTGTGCTTCATTAATTAAAATTTTATTGATGATGATTTTCTATTACCTGCCCATACATGGATTATGAGCAGTCCACGGCAACTGTACTGTATGTCTGCGCCACTGCTATGAGCAGGGACTTATCTAAATGGGTGGGTGTGTTTACAGATATCTATATGTTTTAAAACCTGATGACAAAGTAATATGAGTTTATGAACAACCACACAATTGACACAGTAGATCTGTTTCTCAAGCCATTTTTTTGTAAAATTGCATGCAGGCGGGTGATTTTTTATTTTATTTTTGTAATTTTTTCTTTGCCATTAAAGTTTCATGTTCTTGGTTTGTTTTAGGCCTCATAATCTACAGAATAGCATGGGTGGTGGTGTATTCCATCCCTTGAGTGCAAGAAGGCTTCGCAATGCTACAGCATAAGCCTTGTTGCACTCCAGAGACAAATTTATCAATTTTAATAACATGGGTAAAATATCGGTCATGAACCATTTAATGTTTTTTAGCTCACCACGACAAAGTCAAGCTGGGCTTATCTAATCAATCACTCTCCGTCCATTGTCCATCCGTCTGTCGTCCATCAACACCATGTTTTGGTCTTCTCGCCCAAAACCACTGGGCCAATTCAAGTGAAAGTTTGTGTGAGTTATGGTCCCAAAGGGGTATTGCATTTTTGTTTAACTCATCATGCCCAGCCCCATGGGGGGGGGGGGGGGGGGGGTGCTCCCAAAATATTTTTAAAATCTCATGAACCAGTGGGTACAGTGACTTGATATTTGTTATGGAGCTTCGTTTTGAGGTGTAGAATCAAGTTTGTTCCAACGTAGTTCGTGAAGGAATATTTGGCTTTGTAATAGGAGGGGTTAGATTTTTGGTACCATCCAAAATTTATATTTTCTGAACCGATGGTCCGATTTGAACGAAATTCAGTAGGTCGTATTATTGGGTCATAAGTACTTGACTCACGCAACCCCCCACCCCCCCCCCCTAAAAAAAAAAAAAAAAAAAAAACCTGCATCCCTATGGGAACCCCAGGAGCTAAAATAGAAATATTTTCAAATTCCCATGTTTCCCACCACTTGGAACAGCGAACTGTTATATGGTATGAAGCATTCTTAAGATCAGTAGAATTGAAAGGTAAAAAAACCCTGCCATCTGTTTCGTTAGGGGAGTTCTGCAGAGGGCATCAAAATAATGTTGACTCAGCATATTTGCAAACATTTTAGGAAATCATTTCTCAAGAACTGATGTTCAGAATCTTTTGATATTTGGTATATAGCATCCATAGAGGGGTCAGATACAAGTTTGATAAAATGAAGCCCATTGGTTCATATTTGTACTCAATGCAGGAGTCCCATTTTTTTAACTTAAGGCAATATGGGGAATTTTCTTTAAAAATCTTCTTCAAAACCACCAGTCAGAATTTTTTAATGTTTGGTGGTATACATTATTATTATGGGGATCAGATTCAAGATTGTTTAAACCAAGTCCCTAGGTTAATATTTGGGCTTCCTTTGGTAGCCCCAATTTTAACTTAGGGCAATGTGAGGAAGTTTCTTTAAAAATCTTCAGATCCACCAGTCAGAATGCTTTCATATTTGGTATACAACATATTTAGGGGGATGAGATTCAAGTTTGTTCAAATCGGGTCTGTAGGTTAAAAATTGGGCTCGCTATGATAGCCCAAATTTTAACTTAGTGCAATATGAGGAAATTTCTTTTAAAAGTTTCTTCTTCAGATCCACCAATCTGAATGCTTTCATATTTGGTTTATAACATCTCTGAGGAGATCAGATTCAACTTTGTTCAAATCGAGTGCCTGGGTTAATATTTGGGCTCCCTGTAGGAGACGGAATTGGCCATGTAGCTGAAGAATTAGAAATGTTTTACTCAGTACCCTCTAGAGGTATGTAACTAAGAGTAATCTACATATGTTGTATCAAGAGGGAAGCTTCACATTTTACATTATAATCAACTGAAGAAAAAGCATGATGGTTGGACTGTTTGTGTCACTCCTGAGGGGCTCAAGGACTGACAGTGTATCCTTTGGAGATGGATTCCTTAATGTACATTCATTCCTGTTTATATTGTGTTCTGTTAAAGGTGAGCGCTTCAGGCCCCGTGGGGCCTCTTGTTTATTCATTTATTCGGTTTTAACAACACTTTCGACAGCCAGCAGCTACAAGTTTGTTCTCTCCTTGAACCAAGTCTTTCGCCCAACTGCAGCACTCATGGTCCACTGAGTGTTTAGCTCACCTGACTTTCAGTCGGGGTGAGCTGTAGTGATCACTCGCTGTCCGTTGTCCGTGAAAATGGTGTTTGCGTCTTCTACTCCAAAACTGCTGAAGTGATTTAAGTGAAATTTGAGATGGTTGTTTGTTATGACATCGCATTTTGATTTTGTTCAAATCAAGTTGCCCTGCCCCTCAGTAGGGTCACGCCCAAAAATTATAATTATGCCTATATCTTAAAAAATCTTCTCATGAACCAGGAGTAGCGGAGACTTGATATTTGGTTTGCAGCTTCCTCTTGAGGTGAAGACTCAGATTTGTCCAAGAGATGCTTATGGGGCTATATTTGCCTTCGTTATGGGAGGGGCAAGAATTTTCTGCCCACAAAAAATTTCTATTTTTCAAACCAAGAGGCTGATTTGAATCAAATTTAATATGTGAGCTTATTGGGTCATAAGTACTTAATTTATGCCCCAAAATATTTTCCCGTCACCCCATGAGAACCGCAGGAGCAAAAAATATAACAAAACGTAAAACGCCCATATCTCCAAAACAACACGGCACTAAGAATTCTTATTTGATGTGAAGGTCCCTTGGGACCAACAGAATGGAATGGTCGAAAGAAATTGCTGTCGGGTCTATCATGGGGTATGTTTTCGGGACTTTGAAAAAATGCTTAGTCAGTATTTTTTAACACTGTGGGTAATGGGGAAAGCATTTAAGACTCTTCGTCACCCAACCCACTGCTCGAAAAGCTTTCAAGTTCCACATATCCATCTTTGGAAGTTTTTTTCACACGTTTATTGAAATCAAATCCCTGGGTCCATATTTGTGCACTCTAGGGGAGTCCAAATGTTGAAACTAGTGCAGTATGGGGAATCTTCTTTAAAAATCTTCTTCTTCAGACCCACCAATCAGAATCTTTGATATTTTGTATGCAGCATCATTAGACGGGTGAGATTTAAGTTTGTTCAAGTCCATATTTGGGCTCTCCAGGGTTTTGCTAATTGCGAAAACGATCGTTTCGTTCCTGTGACGTTCTCGCAAAAGCTTGTTAAGAAGATCCATTTTCCGTTCCCGGAAAATATAAGTTTTTTTTCATCACATAAAATTTAATAAAATTACATTAATTTCAGAGCTGAAATGATTAAAGGGTTTTTTTGTGATTGATTAATCGCATGGATTAACCTTGGTTAACCGATTAAGCACTTGCCCTAATAGGTAGCTGAATAATTGCCGTACCGTTAATGATTTATATAATAAAAACATTTCTCAACGTAATAGACAAAAACGGCCAGCGCCATAGATAAAAATGTCCATTCAAATTTTATTATATTTTCAATTTTTGTCCCAAAACATGACTTATGACCCCTCATTGGAACGGGCTCCTTGAGCTTGTTCCAATGGGGGGGGGGGGGGGGGGGGTCTTAAGCTATGTTTTTGAGACAAACATTGAAAATCTTTAGTAATTTTAGAATTTCTTGATTTCTTGTGCAAGTATCGTCTGCTAGCTTACCTGCATTTGTTGAGGGGTTGAGAATGACCATTTCCAGCTACTGATACAGTATAATGATCATGCAAGTGAACAAGTATGTCAGCACGTAACTGGCATGCGTTACTCTGTCTCTTATATTTGATGTGAGCCAGTGTGACAATGTTTGCCTGTTTTGGAGCAAGTTTGTTCCTTAGTTAATAACCCATATAATACCGTACTTCAAATGTAACGGTTAACCGATCAGTTACTTTTTTATTGATCAAGACGTTGATCATCGGTTAGTCGATTAACCGGTTAACCATATCAGCTCTAATTAATTCTATAAACATGATTACTGCATGATTACTGCAATAACCTTTGATGTGGTGGCTGAACAATCTAACAATCTATGTAATTGAAGATAAATAAAGCATAATTCATGTGATATAGACACATGTTGGAAATGGGTCCCGCCAGAAACCCTGGCTCACTGTGGGAGCCTGAATTATAACTTAGTTCAAAATGAGGAATTTTCTTTAAAAACCTTCTTCAGATCTAACAATCGGAATGTTTTGATATTTGGTATGCAGCATCCTTAGGGAATGAGATTCAAGTTTGTTTACGCCAAGTCCCTGGGTTCATATTTGGGCTCACTGTGAGAGCCTGAATTATAACTTAGTTCAAAATGAGGAATTTTCTTTAGAAATCTTCTTCTTCAGATCCAGCAGTCGGAATGTTTTGATATTTGGTACCATTTGCAGCATCCTCAGGGGTTGAGATTCAAGTTTGTTCAAGCCAAGTCCCTGGGTTCATATTTGGGCTTCCTGTGGGAATATTCTTCAAAAATATTCTTCACATCCACCAGTCAGAATGTTTTGATATTTGATATTCAGTATCCTTAGGAAGGTGAGATACAAGTTTGTTAAAGCCAAGTACCTGGGTTCATATTTGGGCTTCCTGTGGGAGTCCGAATTGTACCAAAATTTCCATTTTTCAAATTGAGAGGTCGATTTGAAACAAATTTGATATGATGGGCTTATTGGGTCATAAGTTCCTAATTTATGCCAAAAAAAATTTCCCGTTGCCCTATGGGAACCGCAGTATCTAAATATAGAAAACAATTAAAACGCCCATATCTTCAAAACTACATGGCACTGAGAATTTTTATTTTGTGTGAAGCTTCCTTAGGAACAGCAGAAAGGAATGGTCCAAAAAATTTCCATCAGTTTTATCATAGGGTAGTTTTGCAGGACTTTTGAACAAATGCTGAGTCATCATTTTTTAACACTGTGAGTGATGGGAAAAAACATTAAAGAATCTTCTTCTCCCATACCACTGCTCCAAAGGCTTTCATATTTTGCATATAACATCTTTGGAAGATTCATTCGCACGTTTGTTGAAATCAAATCCCTGGGTCCATATTTGGGATTTTTTTGATTAGATTAGTGCAATATGAGGAATATTTTTTTAAAATCTTCTTCGTCCGATCCACCCTTCAGAATCTTTTGATATTTGGGATGCAGCATCCTTAGAGGGGTGAAATTCAAGTTTGTTGAAGCCAAGTCTCCAGGTTCATATTTGCGCTTCCTGTGGGAGCCCGAATTATAACTTAATCCAATAAGAGGAATATTCTTTGAAATCCAGTAGTCAGAATCGTTTGATATTGGTATACAGCATCCTTAGGTGTGTGTGTGTGTGTGTGGGTAGGGGGGGGGGGGGGGTTCAAATTTGTTCAAGCCAAGTCCCTGGGTTCATATTTGGGCTCCCTGTGGGAGCCAGAATTATAACTTAGTTCAGTACGAGGAATATTATTTAAAAAAAAAAAATTGAGGTCCACCGGTCAGAATCTTTGGATATTTTGTATAAGCTTTTCTTATGAGGGGTAGATGCAACTTGTTTAAATAAATTCCCTGGGTTGATATTTAGGTCATGTCAGGTGAATGCCCTCAGGCCCCTGGGGCCTCTTGTTTTCTGTTTGACAACATTGCCTGGCTCTTCTCTCTATATTTTTCATTGTAAATTAGTCATTACTTTTATGAAGGCTTCCAAAATGTGTTGCTGTCTGTCTGTCTGCCTGCCTGCCTGCCTGCCTGCCTGTAAATTAGTCATTACTTTTATGAAGGCTTCCAAAATGCCAGAATTATAACTTAGTTCAGTACGAGGAATATTATTTAAAAAAAAAAAATTGAGGTCCACCGGTCAGAATCTTTGGATATTTTGTATAAGCTTTTCTTATGAGGGGTAGATGCAACTTGTTTAAATAAATTCCCTGGGTTGATATTTAGGTCATGTCAGGTGAATGCCCTCAGGCCCCTGGGGCCTCTTGTTTTCTGTTTGACAACATTGCCTGGCTCTTCTCTCTATATTTTTCATTGTAAATTAGTCATTACTTTTATGAAGGCTTCCAAAATGTGTTGCTGTCTGTCTGTCTGCCTGCCTGCCTGCCTGCCTGCCTGTAAATTAGTCATTACTTTTATGAAGGCTTCCAAAATGTGTTGCTGCATGCCTGCCTGCCTGCCTGCCTGCCTGCCTGCCTGCCTGCCTGCCTGCCTGCCCCTGCCTGCCTGCCTGCCTGCCTGCCTGCCTGTCCTTCAGATGAAATGTTTCTTTGCTTTTCATTTGCCTGGCTCAACATTTTAAATAATTTCCTGCTATCTTTCACCCTCCAACTTCCTCCACACACATACACAAATCAGACTGGGGCGAGTATTGAGTACTTTGTCAAAAAAATGGTACTCGAGTACTACGAGTACTGAGTACTTTGGACCCAACCCGTCACAAATATATTAAACATCAAAGAGTATAATATACTGGAAAAAAATACAGTACAGCTGCTGTGTACTTCTCACTTTCCATGGATGGGCAATATTTCCACGGATACAATAATATCTGATGCCAAACACTAACTATAGGAATAGTCATCCAAAATTTAAATAATGAAACACCAGGTACAACCCGGTGCTTCATTAATTAAAATGTTGTGGATGATGATTTTTATTGCCTGGTAGATGCATGAGTGGACATCACTGCCCACGCGTGTATTACAACCAGCCCACGGCGACTACTGTGAATGATTTGTGCTCTTTGGGAACATATTTTCTATAATTTCACTCCTTTATTACAGAATGTGTGCCTGTGGGGATTAAAACCAAAGTAGTGAAAGTGCACTACAGAATCTATATTTGATTATTTTAGGAATTTTAACAGTGTCACGAGACACAGCAGTGGCACGTACGGGTCATTCTCTTGGAAAAAATCACTGTTTTATGACTCGAGGTGCCTTAACTGAGAAAACTGAGGCTTTTTCTTAACAAAGATTGCAAAATATCAAACACAGTGTGAAATGTCTTCAGAAGCCAGAATGTGCTTAAAAAACCATGGGAAATTCAAATGTGTCAACATCACTTTATTTATAAATTAATATAGTTTTTTTTTATAGAAAAATGCATACTGGGGGGGGGGGGGGGAGGGGCACATCCAGGGCTATATTTTACCCCATCACTAGGTAAAAGAATATTTGACATCATTTGTTGAAATAAAATGACACTTTCTATTGATATTGGTGAATTATATAGCCTCAGCCAGGGCTTATAAGAATCTGAGAATCGATTCACATAGAGATCTGTGCAACAAAACCAGTGAGAAACCATGTAGCATCTCGTAACACTGCTGCTAGGATTCACGTGAAAAGAACTGAGTCAGTTTAACCCTTTATCTAACACAAAGGCAGCAAATTAATCAATACAACACTAACATGACCTGAAATGTTGTGACACTGGCAATACAATTTGTACAAATATGACTGTCATTGGAACTAGCTCTCATCAGCCGGTTCCAGTAACATCCATAATTATTACACTTGATGAATATTGTTTATTTTTAGATCACCTGACTGTAATCAGAGGGCGCTTAAGTGATGACTGTCTGTCTGTCGACCATCCATCCATCTGTCCGGCGTTAACTTTACATTATCAACCACTCCTCATAAACAACTGGGCCGAATTGAACCAAATTTGATATTCATGTTTCTTATCATATATGAATTCCAGTTTCTTCAAAAAAAGTTGCCACACCCACAGGGGGCCCCAAAAGGGACATTTCTCTGATACCACCATAAATTGTTTTCCAAAATTAAAAAAAAATCTTCTCCAGAACCATATATAAGAATCTTGTTATACTTGGTATACAGCATCTCAGGGGAGAGGAGGCTGGAGGATCAAGTTTGGTCAAATCGAGTCCCTGAGTTAATATCTGGGCTCCCTATGGGAACCCAGATATCAACAACGCAATATGAGGAAATTTCTTTGAAAACCTCCTTCAGATCCACCAGTCAGAATGCTTTCATATTTGGAATACAACATCTCTAGTGGGGAGGGGGGAGGGGGGGATCGTTAGATTGAAATTTGTTTGAATTGGGTCTCTGGGTAAATATTTGGTCTATCTATTGAAGTCCAAAGTTTAACTCATGGGGAAATTTCTTTAAAAATCTATTTCTTCAGATCCACTAGTCAAAATCCTTTCATATTTGATACACATCATCTCTAAGGGGTGTGTGGGGGGGGGGGGGGGGGGGTGGTCAGATTCATGTGTGTTCAAACCAAGTCTATGGGTTAATATTTGGGCTCGTTATGGGAGCTCAAATTAACTCAGTGCAACATGAGAAAATTTCTTTAAAGATCTTTTCCTCAGACCCACCAGTTAGAATGCTTTAATAGTTGGTGTACAACATCTCTGGGGAGATCAGATCTAAATTTGTTCCAATTTGGATCCTGCCAGTCAGAATCCTTTCATATTTGGTATCGCAGGGGGGGGGGGGGGGATGCAGATTTGAGTTTGTTTATTTCGAGTCCTTTCTTAATATTTGGGCAGGGGTGGGTTAGTTTCGAAGTTGTTCATTAATGTTCAAATCCATTCCTTAGAGTTTTTCCATAAAATTTGCCTTTCAAGCTGCAGTGACATAACAACCCTTGGAAGTTTGGCAGTACTTGTCTACAGCTGTCAGAACTGGAAGCGACCAGGAAGACCTATGCTAATAATCATCTGACATGGACACTAGAGTTACGAATAATTTCATAACATCATCCCTATGTAGTGTTCATGGACCACGACTAACTGAATGGAACCCAAAATACTTCTCTGAACCACTTTGCCAGGTGACCGATTAAGGCCCCTGGTGGGGGGGGGGGGGCGCTTTTTTATTTAAAATCAGTAGTTGGTGTTTTAAAAATTAAAAAGCTGTATTGGGAGAAGGTTTAACATGTATTATCAGTAAGCAACAGGGGTTCAACCATACTGGCCTCATAGGATCCTTGTCCATAGCAGGTCTGAATTTTCGCCAACGGTTTTCGTAAGAATCCAAATGGATTCTCCCAAATTTAGAGGAATTAAGAGCCCTTTACAACTGCAATTTTGAAACAAAATTTACATGTTATTAGTTACCCCGTGTCTGATCACGTGGTACGGGTTTTTACCTACCCGAATGGGATACGGCTGGCTTCGGGTAGTTAAAAACCCGTACCACGTGATCAGACACGGGGTAACGAATTTATCTATTGACTTTCCGTTTTAGAAGTACAATCTATTTCATGTGTGAACACACACAGCATGAGATCTTTTATCTTCCATTGTTGAGCCATACAGGTTTCTGTGGAATTTTTGTGCAAAAGAGTTTTTGCGAAAATATGCCGATATGACGAGTAAAAAAAAATTATTGAATTTCTTTTTTTCTTTTTTGTCTCAAAAACATAGCTTATGAACCCCACATTGGAGGGTACTCGACAAGCTCATTCCAATAAGGGGTCATGAGCTATATTTTGGAGATAAAAAATTAAAATATAATACATGTACACTGTAAAACTGGAATGACGCGTCTTCTACGGGGTATGGACAATTTGTAGATTTCGGAACGAGGCTTCCACTGGGTATGGGAAATTTATCAGTGGCTGGACGGACGTATCGAGGGTTTCAATGATTGTGGTCTCATACCACGTATCAATCAATCAATCAAATCAAAAAATTCACTTTAGTCAATAGATAATGTTTAAAATCCAGTAGTCAGAACTATTTATCTTGCTGTATGGTTAATTAAAACAGATTTTGTCACAAGGTTTTGTGTGCTGATGCAGATTTTAGTTTTATATCGGGTTTTGGGTAGTTTTCAAAGAAAGCTGTGAATTCTTATCCCTCCCAACTTAAAATGCTACTCAGCAGAAATTTTTGGCAAGGTTTTATAACAACAGCGAATTAGTATTTCATTATTTTTCAGTTGTAAACAAAACCTGCACTTATCACTCTTTTCTCGAATTTTTAATCTCCTTTCCACTCCAGCTGAACAGAACAATATTGAACAATTAGCGCATGTGCAACAAATGCACTGGCCAGATTACTTTGACAGACGCACTCTATCGCATAGACAGGATTTTCAGATCTAAAGACCAGCATTTTCTAGAGAAATTTCCATAAAACCAAATTACCTACAATTCCTCCTCCTCTCCCAAGTTCATCTCTATTCACTTTGGAAATTGTAATACCGACCGATTTCACTCAAGTGAAACACTTTACCCCAACGGTTCATGAAAGAGAGAGGGAGAGAGAGAGAGAGAGAGAGAGAGAGAGAGAGAGAGAGAGAGGGAGAGAGAGAGAGGGAGAGAGGGAGAGAGAGAGAGAAAAGAGAAGAGAGAGAGAGAGAGAGAGAAAGAATGAAATAGGGAGAGGGGGAGACAAGGCGAAATACCTCGATAGTTGTCCCTTCAGCGACACCTGCGTGGCACAATTGTCGATACCGTTTCTCATCATGTCAGCTGGCCTGATCACATGTCGAATCAAAAGTACAAAAAAGCGGGTCAAGTAACTCATTTAGGCTGGCGTCGGGCAGATTTCGGGTATCACAGTACTTAACGTCTTCCTAAAGGCGACAGTAGTGCATGATTGCGGATTCCAGCTAAAAAGAACTAAGCTCGAAAGTTGGGTAATTTGTCGCGATTTTCGAGCTTATTTTTTTTCGTGGGATAACAGTGGACATGCACAAAAGCTTCTGAAGCCGAGAAAATCCTTGACGAAATTTTACAAAAAGCTACTTTTGGGTTGAAAATTCGCGTGCTAGCCCCACTTTGGCTAAAGTGGGAGACGTGAACATCACACACGTCTAAATGCATACACAAATTTTGTTGTCATTTTTCAAGTGTCTCTACGACAGATTTCGACGATTTACTGGAAATATCTAGGATGGGAAAAATTCCAATCAGGAAAACATGTGTTTTTTCGTCGGGTTTTTGAAGTGTCTCTCTGACGGATGAGATCGATTTGGCGGAGATCTCTCGTTGAGAGAGATTTTCAACCGCTTGACATTGTTTTAAACAGTCTGTCTGTGACAGAGGAATCTATTATATGTTGGGATTGTTTCAAATAAAAATATATATTATTAAAAAAATAGAAATAAAAAGAAATAAATAAAAAATAGAAGAAAAAGAAGGCATAAAAAACAAAACTTTAATACCAACCATGTCATTTCAAAGACCAAATATCACAAGGATAAAGCGGACAATATGCAAAGAGAGCTTCTGCATGAGAAGTGTCTCTGATATGTATCTTCTACACCGCGTGTGCTCACTTCGCGGATTTAAATATTCTCTGAGCGATGAGCGAAAGATGTCCATGGTCCGTGTTGAATGTCAGAGAGATGGATCAAAACCCACACATGTTGCACCACGCAACACAAACACGCCATTGACCTGGATTTTTCGTCTGTGTTAAAAAAGCTCGTCGCTGACAAGGTGATAGATCGGAGGAAGAAAATAACCGAATGTCGAGGGTAACCGAGGTCTTTGGATTTCGAAATTGAGCCATTTCGGAAAATGTCGAGAAATCTCACGAACTGCGATAGAGGACGTATTTTGCATTTATTACTGGATAGAGAATATCCCACTCAGTTCTTGGGATGGAAGAAATAATGATTAAATTAAAATGAGATGATAGTTATATATGTTAAAAAATTAAAAAAATATGGATAGATTAATAGATAAAAATAATAACACGAAAATGAAAAGAGAGCCGCGAATATATGTCTTACAGAGCGTTTGCCCCTCTCGTGAAAGAAAACATTCTCAAGGCGTTGAAGGAGAGATGTTCCGATTGCGAGTTCAAACGGGACTTCGGTCACATCTGTCAGGTTTTTGTAGAGTTATGTTTGCAGAAGACTACAGATTTATGTTTGTCGTTTGAATTTTAACCCTTTACCCAACGTGACGGCCAAAAGCGCTATTCTAAAAAAATCGCCAATTAATTTTCATTATTTTTTCATTTTTTGTCTCAAAAACATAGGTTATGACCCCTCGTTGGAACGAGCTCGTTCCAATGAGGGGTCATAACCTATGTTTTTGAGACAAAAAATGAAAAAATTTAGTTGTTCAAGAATTTTTTTTGCAAGTGTCGTCTGATTTTCATGTTAGGTAAAGGGTTAAATGAGTTTGTCGACTTTGCTCCCTTTCAGTTGTTCAGGTGCCAATGGATAATCGTTTTGTCAATCGCGTAACATTTCAGGATATTCTAGGCAAAACTCCACAAGACTGTGATAGTCTCCATTTTTCCATCTCCTCGTGTTTCGCAAGCATTTGATATTTCCAGTGGGTAATGGATGACTCATGGTCCAACTGTATAAATTATTATTACCACTTTTGCTGGCGTTCCTAGCACATTAACGATGTTTTGTCGGGCGTTAAAACGTTGTAATACTCAACAAGTCGTGTGACGTGTTGGGCCGTTATTGACTATAACAGCCCAACACGTCAATAACAGCCCGACACGTCTACATATAGACAATGACGTCACATCTCTCAGTCGATCAATAATATTTTTCCCAGATTTCCATTGGGATCGAAATTCAATTCGGATTTTTTAAAATTTGTAAACACAATTAACACATTTGTTTCAAGTGTTTCCCCTTGTGTCACGGATAGATAATGTATCAAATATAGGAAGCGATACACACAAAGTAAGTGATGACACCTTTGATGAATAAACTCCTTGCCTAAAGTTCGCATTTCGAAGATATATTTTGTCATCTAACTTCCCAAATTTCGTCGTAGACTGATCAGACGATAGTCATGTTACCCGGTTTGTTTGTCAACAAATCATACGATAGTGTCGCTGTTTTTTTTTAATTCTAAAACGTCAAACTTCATTTATTTATCTTATTTCCCATATAATTTAATTGTAATGTCCCCGATGTACGAAAGTGGCAATAATAGAAATAACATGACTTTGTCGGGCATTACAGTGTATCAACGGCTCAACAGAAATGGTTAACAGCCCTTGAGCTTATTAGCGGCCCTCGACTTCGTCATCATGTTATTGTTATATTAACGTCTAGATATGTTATGTATTTATTCGGTTGTCAGGCATTCAATCCACCCGCCATGCAGCAAATGTTCGCGTTTGCGTAACTGTGAGATATCATCAGCTCTTTGCCTCTCACACCCTTTACGATCATGAGCAACAGGTCTCATGTCTACGTTGGATAATAATTCCAAATGAATATTTTTGTCGTCTTCAGCAGATCATCCCAAACCAGAAAGAGAGCTGTGTTATACCAAGCCAGATGCAGATCATAATGTCCCCAACGGACGTCGCGAATGTTTTTGAACACGTTGGCCAAGAGAAGCACATCGTTTTCAGATACAGGTCGTCATACTCTCTCGTGGATTTCATGTCGAATAGTTTCCAAACTTTTGTGAATGCTCATATTCGACATGGTATATGCACGTGGAATATTATTTCAAACCAAAATCATCTTTGGAAGGTAGTATCGACTCATCATATCTATGCAAACTGTACATGTAATTTCCTCAATACACTCTCCAATTATTGCTCGTCTCAAGAAGGTCTGGTTACGATCTCGCATTTCTACTTTCCTAAATTACTGACTAGTTTCTCAAGACTGGTCGACATGCATTTGAAACTATCGACGAAATGCATTTCTCTCTTGATATCGTCTACCTACATCTGTCCATTTATTTTTTCTTCTTCTCATCTATCCATGATTCTTCATGGGCAGATGCTGTGGTAACTGCACAGATTGTGAAATATCACTGGAAAGAATTTAACATCTTGATTTTAGATGGCAATTGCTGTGCGCGGTACCTCGAAATATACTAGTGGAATGATCGTGATCTCTCACTTTCTTATATTTGTGTGCCATTTTTGTGAACAGTAGTCTACAGATGTGGCATTCAGTGGAATTCTCTCCTACAGTATTTACTTGCTCGTCTATGATGATCATCTTCATGAAGATTTTAAATTGCTCGTATAACGTTTTGACTTGCGATTCCGAATCTTCCATGACCTTTTGAGCCAAATCGTAGTCATCTGACTGTTTTGTGGAGGTTTGTGGACCTGCTGAATGTCGATCGGCAAAAGAACATTTTATGTAGAAACAATATACTGACAGAATGTACTTCTGATATTCTTTGGTGCAACGCTGATGATCGTTGTGCTAACGCGAACTCATCTTCACTGAGAAGCATTCAAAATCAGCATGCACCATGAAAGGCACTCTTAGTTTTCTATTGTGATATATGAGTTTGATGTGAGAGTGAGGTTTAGGTGTTTCGAGAGCAATGCATAGATTTGAGTTGCAATATTCCTAGTGACATTTATGGGACTCTTTGTGTTTGAAGGAATACAGACAGTTGAAGCAGAAAAATCTCTCTCTTGTGTCCACTACTCAGAGTCAACCGACTTCTGCTCTTGTTCCAACAGTAATTTTGATTGTGATCTCCCCAAATTAATAATAAATTAATGTTTTTCTTTTGATTGTTTTGAGAACTCATCCTCAGAGGAAGTTAATTGTTTTCGAATCATCTCAAATCCTAAGACGTTGAAAGGGACTGTGGGATTTCAATTTACGAAATGATTGATATCATGCAGCCATGCTGAAAAATTCATTCCAACTAATGTGAATTCTTAGAAGTCTCCACCTACTTCGATACTCTGTGTTCTTCTTTTGGGATATGAGACATGACAGCCCATTTGAAGCATTGGCAGGCATCATTATTTTCCCCGTTGATCATAGTCTTTCTTTCATATGGAATAGGCAATTTTATTTACAAAGACTTTCACAACAGATCGTAGCTGTCGATGTGAATCTCTAAATTTCATACTTCTCTGAATCTTTAATTGGTATTTTCATGTCGATACTGCTCTAAATATTGTATTATATTTTCTCTCATGGCATCGAAGGTATCACATACTACTCAAAGTTTGCTAAACACCAAGTACATCCAACTACCTGTTTTACGTTTTAGTTGAAATATTGTAATGAAAAGTGTATATACCTTTTTATTTAATTATATCTTTAATGATTTAAGTACAGACATTAAGATTTTATTTGTGTTTAACATTATTTTTTAGCTTTTGAGTACGTTAACCATGGAAAATGGGTATTTTTGGTAAAAGAGGAATTTTTTCAATATTCCAAAAAGTTGACGGAGCGAGCTGGTGTGGCTTCAATATCGAGTATGAGACCCATTAATGTTAATTACAGCTTGACAACGTCATCTCGTGCTCCCAATCATGGTTCCTGGTGGTCCTTTGTGGAATGTTGTTCCATTCTTGGACCAGCATGACACCAAGCTCCTGGACACGTCTTGGCTGGACTGGACGGCTGAAATTGCAAGCTGCAACTCATTTAAGACATGTTCGATTGGACTGAGGTCAGGGTATCTTGCTGGCCAGTCCATACGCTCAACTCCCTCCCTCTGTCGATACTCCCCGACAGCATGGGCAATATGAGGACGGGCATAATCGTCCATCAGAATTAATCTATCATCCACTGCACCTAAATACAATTTGACGTGTACATCCAGGATCTCATCAATATATCGTTGTGCAGTTAATGTACCACGTCCAAGGTCACAGAGCTCTGTACGTTCATCCCAGCTGATGCCGCCCAGAACCATGATTGACCCTCCCCCATGGCGGTCATGCTCAGCAATGTTGGTATCATGGAATCGCTCTCCTGGTCTTCTCCATACCCCAGAACGCCTATCTGTGTGGTCTAGGCAGTACCTTGACTAATCGGTAAAAAGCACAGGTCGCCAGTCTTCTCCGGTCCATCCAACGTGGTCCATGGCCCATTTATATCGTGCCAGGCGGTGCTTCTGGGACAGAGGAATGTAATGACTGGTTCAAAAGCTACTTGACAAATAGAAAACAATACGTTCAGTACGCCAACACAAAATCCTCTCTGATGCCTAGAACGTGTGGTGTGCCTCAAGGCTCAACTTTGGGTCCCATTCTGTTCCTGCTATATATCAATGATATCCACCACGCCACCTCTATTAATCTTCTTTCTTTTGCAGACGACACAACCGCGTATTCATCTGACTCTGACGTACAACAACTAACACAATTTGTAAATAAGGAACTTCAGCATATATTTAGCTGGTGTTCCGCTAATCAAGTTCTTTTGAACTGCAAGAAGACCAAGTATATCTTAATCAATCCCAGTTCAAAAAGGGCAACCCCTTTTAACGAATCCATAAAAATCAGTGATACTGTATTAAAACGGGTGGGTGTCAATGAGGATGAAAGATTTATTAAGTTCCTTGGTATTAATATTGACGAACACCTGTCCTTTAAATCACATATCACCCATCTGTGTTCTAAGATAGCATGCGCAAATTATGCACTCAACAGGGTCAAAGCTATACTTCCCCACGATGTCATGAAAATTTTATACTTCGCATTGATACACAGTCGACTAGTATATGGTATACAGATATGGGGGAATTCTAAATCAATCAACCAACTTTTCCTACTACAAAAACGCTCAGTTCGCATAATTAATAACGCACGTTTCAATGCCCATACTGACCCTCTATTTGCTCAAGATAAAATAATGAAAGTTACAGAACTTTTCAAATTCCATGCCATGCTATTTTTATTCGATTGGAAAAATGGATCTCTTCCCTAGTCATTAAATGCAATGTTTTCACTCTTTAATAGTAATACTACTGGTTCCACCACCAGGTACTCGGTATCGATTCGCGTCTGCAGAACAAGAACAAAATCCTTAGATTACCTTCCTTGTTTCAATTACCCTAGGCTTTGGAACGACCTGGAACCGAGTATAAGAAATGCTACTAATCGTACTGCTTTTAAGAAAATGTTAACACAAAAACTTCTCTCAAATTATCAAACACAAATTGCATGTAACAACCCGTATTGCCCAGACTGTACTAGATAGTTTACTATACTAATCTGTAATACAGTTCTACTTTTTTTACCGGCTAGCTCGTCAGTTTGTCACTCATCTTATTCCCAAACTATTATCAATATTATTTTCAATATATTCTAATAATATTATTGATATTTTAAGTGTTTTGTTTCCCACGCATTAATGCAACAATGCAAGAATACAACATTACTCCAAAAGGATCTGTATTTCTCTCTTACCGGCTGTATACTCTGTCTGATATGATGTTGCTCTAATTACATTTCTACCCCGAGGGATAGCAGGAAGACAGCCAATCTGGCTATGCTGTCCCTCAACGGTATGTATATGTATCACAATATTATTCTGTAACTGAATTGATTATTATATTTTACATACCGTTAAATAAAATGAATTGAAATGAATTGAGGAATGCGAATACATGGTCTTATCGATCGTAGCCCACCTTCGTGCAACCTTGACCGGATAATCTGCGTCGAAACATTTACCCCGGATGCATTCTGAAGGTCACTGCGAAGTTGGTTTGCTGTGGCAAGGCGGTTCCTATGAGCCTGAATGATCAAAAACCGATCTTTAGCTGCAGATGTTTCCCTATCGCTGCCACCACCATGTCATCTTACTGGTGTGCCATACTGTTGAAATCTTGCCCAGGCTCTGGGATCACCGCATTGTGCACACCAAGGGCTTCACCAACCTGACAATGGGTATCCCCTTGCTCCACCATCCCTACAGCCCGCCACATTTCTGCTTCAGACAAATGTCTTCTTACATTTGCATTTGCCATATTCAATCATTAAATTGCAAGGGTTTGTGTTGAAATGAAGATTGAATCCCCTAAACATGTCATGTACATATAGACAGTACACGAACACATCATGAAAAACAAGGGGTACATGCTTTCCACGAAAAGTCTGCCTGTCAAGAGAGCAAATGTAAACACTGGAGACCATCTCAATACATTCCTCAATCATATCCACCATAAATATCGCAAATATGTCACAAGCAAATTTCACAATGATGTGTCAAATATTTGGTGCTTAGCAAACTTTGAGTAGAATGTATCGAAGAGCTTTCAGTCGCAGTCTTTGTGTGAGATTGAAAACAAGCCATTTTTCTCTCGACTTTTACCTGTGTTCAGATCGATGTTCTCCATCCAACACTTCAATACCATTTTCGTTTCAATACCCAGATTTTATCTCCTTCAAACAATTTTTGACATGAAACTTTTCCATGCCCTTAACATCAAATGTTTTGAAAAATCTCTCGATGCCTGTTCTCACTCTACGAGAGTGGGCACTGGGCAGCAATTGCTTGCATATGTTGATTCCTTCTTTGTCACC
Source organism: Pictodentalium vernedei (assembly GCA_031216915.1). Taxonomy (NCBI): domain Eukaryota; kingdom Metazoa; phylum Mollusca; class Scaphopoda; order Dentaliida; family Dentaliidae; genus Pictodentalium; species Pictodentalium vernedei. The sequence goes on along the minus strand of CM062296.1, from coordinate 603,097,667 downwards.
ATTTTCTTTCAAGTTCAACAAATTGGTTCTTTTATGATGTTTGTTATTTGATCTTTGTATTTTTTCTTTTATTTCTGCTGTTGCTGGTTGAATTGGAATGTTTACTTTTTGTTTCCTCTTTCCATCTGTTTGAATTGCTGTTTTGCTCACCTCGCCTCCTGCTCCAAGCATCGATTACATCAACTCATTTTTATTTTGCGACCGTATACATTTTAAATCACATCTTTATAAAAATTTCATTTTTTGCAACTCTTTCTTATTTTATAAAAATTTTCATTTTTGGGAAAAACTTTCACATTTTATAAAATTTTTTGCCAAAACTTTCAATTGTATATGTTTTAATTGTTTTGAAATTTTCAAAGATGGTTGCAGTTTCAAAAATTCATTTTCTGTTACTTCTTATATATATATCAGAAATAAAAAAATTGATTAATCCTAAAAAATTTAAAATACACATATATAACAAGTAAATTAAATTTAAAACATTTTAAAAAAATAAAATTTTATTAAGAAAATGCACATATATAATTGGAAATCAAAAAAATAAATTCATTTAAAAACATTTTAAAATATAATCACAAAAATGAAATAGCAATGATAAAAAATCGAATTGAAAAGAATCATTCCATGCAAGATGTATGGTAGTAAAGTTTTTGTTTTCAAAAGTCAGCCCATCAAAGTGAAAGACTTCAATGTGACAAAGTTTGAATACTGATTCGAGATTATATCATGGGACTAATATTGAATGAAGACCAAGTTGAACAGTTTTCAGATTTGGCAAATTTGTTTCATGCGCTCCTGAAGGAAGCAGAGAAATATTGAAAACTTTTTCTCTGTTCGACAGCAAAAAATTCATTTTTTTATAATATTTTTAATTTTTTAAAACTTCAAAAATAACGGCAAATTTCAAACATTCGTTTTCTTTATTTCTTATATATATAAGAAATACAAAAAAAATGATTAATCTTTAAAAATTGAAAATGCACATATATAAAAAATAAATTTAATTTAAAAAACATTTTTAAAAATTGAAATTATATTAAAAAAATACATATATACAATAGAAAATAAAAAATATAAATTAACTTAATAACATTTTAAAAAATTATCACTAAAAAGAAACAGCAATGGTAAATAAATCGAATTGAAAAGAATCATTCCATACAAGACATATGGAAGTAAAACGTTTCTTTTGAAACCTCACCCCATCGAATAGAAAGACGTCAAGGTGACAAAATTTTAATGTAGATTCAGGATTTTTAGAATGAAAACTAATATTGAATGAAGGTCAAGTTGAATTGTTTTCAGATTTGCGTCATAAGCTTCTGAAAGAGGCAGAGAAATATTTCAAATACTTTTCTCTGAACTTCAGCAAAAAACAAGATATATCCCAAGGTCGATAAAGGTTTCATAGATCAACTTAGAGAAGAAGCTCTCACAAGAGTGTGGAAAAAATAATGAAACATGGTCAGCAAGCATTTACAACAAAAATGTAAAAAAATGTTAAGTTTCTTTTTTTTATTTTGTAAATAAAATATTAAATTTTTCTTTTTTTCTGAGAACAATCACGAATTTGAAAAAAAACAAAACAATTGCACTCTCTCTCTTCTTTTCATCGATGTTATTAGCTAAAAAAAAGGTTTGTCAGGAAGAATGTTTTTAAATGAATTTGGATGTCGTCGCGAATTGACAGTAATAATTTCAAAATACGTCCTCGACATTCGGTCATGAGACGACTCGCTCGCAATCGAAAAGTTCGACATTCTATTTGAGTGAGTCTCTGTTCTCCCGTACGCAAGACCGTCTCTATCGAAATTTTCATTACGTCACACTCGCAGACCATATTTAATGCCGGCATGAAACACACAGCGGTCACATCTTCTTTGTTCTCCTTCCCAAGATCTGAGTGGGATATTCTCTATCTGATAATAAATGCAACAATACTTCCGAGATAGAAGTTCGTGAGATTTCTTGACATTATCCAAAATTCCCCATTCTCGAAATCCAAAGGCCCCAGTTGCCCTCGATACTCTTCCACAAATCTATCACCTCGTCCTCGTGGAGCCTTTCCGACATCGCCGTAATACACGAAACTATAGTGTCATTGTGTTCTGTGGTGTAACAGGAGTGTGCTTCGATCAGCCCCTCCAACATGCAACCACGGCATCTTTCACTCGGTGCTCCTGGATTGTTAACATTCGTCACGCTCTGCCGAAGATATCTCTGAGAAATTTCTCATGCAACAGATATATTTTCAAATCCTCTGCTTTCTCCTTGGATTACTGATCTTTAAAAATTACATGCTTTTAATATTTTATATACATTTTTTTGTTTAAATAATTAAATATTATTTTGATTTATTTTTTTCCTTTTTTATTTAATATATGTGACAGCGGTCTAAGAATTATTTAAAGAAAAAACTCCCTCAAAAAATAATCCCTCTAAAACACCTATTAGATTTAACATTTCACATCTGAACACGGTGAAATAGTGCAATTATATCTTCGCCAGAAACACGTTCAGAAAATACACACAATGTAACACTAAATATTTTAATTTCTTGTGAATGATTTCAATTTTCTCTCTCCATAATATTCGAAGTTTTGAACTATTAAGGAAGTTTAAAAAAGAGATCTTTACGATGTGTATACTTGAACATGTCCAGCTGAGTGAACTTCTTTCAAAAAGAAGAGAAAGATCTTGTAAAATTCTCACATAAATGAAATATGTGATTTATTCATCCTGTTGTGAGGAAAAAGTAATATTTCTTTTCATCTCGTGTGACAGAAAGTTTTATAGCGATGTCTTAAATCCGGCTAATGCAAATATCTCTACAGTTTTTTATTGATCAGGGAAAAATTAAGACGATATGCCTTTCTTCATACTTAACTTGTCAGAGTTCACCGCTTCTTGGAGCTCACAGCGATGTTGCTTTATTCTTCTTTTGTGTCCTTTTAAAATTATAGCGATGTGATTTTATCAAACTGGAAAAAATATTTTTTTTTTTACATTTTTATCAATATTTCCCTTGATTTCAAGTGATATAAGCGTAGAGATCAGAAAGTTGCAGGACCCGCCAGACGATTGAGGTAAACTATTAACCCACATTAAAATTAAAACATTTACTGAGGGAGAAGCGGTTTTGAGGGGATTTCTACATATTCCCGAACGAATTTGAAAGCTGTTGCGTATCTCCATCGCTATTCCACGGGGAAATCCAATGAATTCTCAACTGAGCTTGATCTCAGAAATTTTCTAAGGTTTTCTAAGATTTTTATTTCGTTCTATCTCGGAGACTCGATTGACAAGATGGGGCGATGCATTGTTGTCTCTCTATTGGCGGTCCAATTGCCATCTTGTTTCTGATTCGAAAAAGTTGCGTGTCATCTCCTGGTATATGAGCTCATTTTGTGAGAAGTATAATGTAAGTTCGCGTCAGACTTAGATGATTTGTCTAGAAAAATAAATCCGAAAATCGGGAGAAATTACCTGAATCCCTGTTTCCTGAGCTCGAATCTGCCGTTCTTTATACTCACCACGATCGATAAAGAATCTTTTGTGGCTGTGTTGTCGATTGTCCTTTCCGTGTTTCCGGCTATCTTTTCTAATTGGTGAGTTTTGTATTGTCGTGACATTTTTTTAATCTAAGAATTACTTTTTATATTTTGTTCACTTCTTCTATTTAATAACATTATTATTCTTTTCTTCTATTCGTTTTTACTTGCGTCACGCAGAGTAAGAAAATCGTCGAATCCATTCCCGTATTTTCCATAGTATTTCCGAAACTTCAAATCGATGGCCACGAAATTATAAGGTCAACTATCTTACACTGCCTTACAATATCTCCTGAATTCTTCTTTGCTCATATCATTCGCCACATAATCGTTATAGAGGTGGTTGAGATTATTGATATCTTGATGAAATGAGCACAGGAAATGTGCGTTTTCACTTATGGTCTGTTTGGGTAATCTGAAATAATTTAGCGACAGATAGAAACAATTCCCGTTGTTGTAACGGTTTGGAACATTGTAAGATAGGCATTGATTCTGTTTCGCCAACAGCAGGTCGTCGAATACCATGAGATTTTTGCACTTTGAATTCCAATCTCGAGGATCGGGCATGTCGTCCGTCCTTTCATTCAACTGATATTCCATGTTTTATTTTTTATTATTTATTATTATTTCTGAGTTCTTTCGATGTCTCTTCCAAGATTGATGTGAGCGCACATCGCATTTTTCGAACTCGTGCTGGCGATCACAGACTCTCATTATCATGTACTTCGATAAGTTTGCATCCAGGGCTTTTCGCAACAATTCGAATTTGGGTTGAACGAGATTCATGCCAGACACTCCCAATCTATCTTAATCCAACCATTCAGGACACAAAAGCAGACTCATCAACATATTCGTCTTTGAACAATTCCATTTTCCCACAATCAGTTCTCTTATGCTTCTGAGAAAGAGTCTTTGATTCAATCATTTGGTCTTCATCTTGATCCATGATAGATCTTTGATTTCCATCTCGTCTGCTTTTAAGTTTTTTAATGTTTTTTAACTAAGTTTTCGATGTTTTTTTAAACAATTTTTTTTTCATTTGTTTCTTCTGTATAATAAAAAAATCATTTTTTCTTTAAACTATTTTCAATGCCCATGTGCTGGTCAATGACTTAGCTAGTTCCTGTATAGGCACGATGCGAGAACCGTTGAAGTTTCCAACTTTTATAATCGATAGAATCTGTTCTGACATCAATGACAATTTTGGTCATTTAGCCAGTAGTCTTATCAAATTCTCAACTAAATCGGCATTCGTCTTGCCACCGTCTAAAGTTTTACTGGTAGTCGCTTCCATTGCAGCTTTCTGACCCACGTCCATTGTGGTCTTCTTTCCGACATTAAAGGTAGTCGAAGTGATCTGTTTTGCAACATTGTTGGTAAAGGCACGTGATAGAACTCCCATCATCGAATCTTGCGAGCCCGATGCGCCATAGTCGTAAGATTGAGTAAATCCTCTGTTCTTTTTCACTAACATATTTGTTTTCTTTCTTCTTATTTTTTATTAATAATATTTTTTGTTTATTTATTTATTTATTTTTATTACTAATATATTTACTATTTTTTTTTAATGCTTTCATGAATGATTTATACGCACCTCTATTAACTCTTTTACCTAACGTAACGGCCAAAACCGACCAGCGTTATTCTCAAAAATCGTCAATTAATTTTCATTATTTTTTTCATTTTTTGTCTCAAAAACATAGCTCGTTCCAACGATGGGTCATGACCTATGTTTTTGAGACATAAAATGAAAAAAATTAGTTATTCAAGAATTATTTTTGCAAGTGTCGTCTGCATTTCAGGTTAGGTAAAGGATTAAATACCCTCTCTTTCAACAATTCGTCGCCTGTGCTCATCAGTTCTTTTCTCACTCCCGAATTACCAGCTTCTCAACATGCCATTAAAAGAACAAATCTCTCTAACAGCGCCTTAGGATCGCAAGGAATTATCATGCTCGTCATTTCTTGCCTGGTGACCAATTTGTCGAACGCTTTATTCACATCCCATATGGGTTTCACCACAGCCTTCCACTTCGAACTTCTCCTCGCTTTCGGTATTGTCTCTCTGGAATCGTTGTTTTTTTTTCTCATGGCGTTCGTCCAATCCAGGCGATCGCTGTAGGTTTTGTAATCCTCTTTGGCATAATCATTAGGTTTAGCCATCGCGAGCAGATTTCACAGCCTCTCGGTGGCTTTATACTCTCAATCTTTGATTATTAAATTATACTAATCGGTTATTTCCTCTCGTTTGTTAGCTCCCTCAGGCACGCCGAAGATGGAGTCCGCATTCGATAGATTCGTCTTATATGAATTTATGTAAACTTCGGATTTCATATTGCCGTTGTAAAAGGAATGGAAGTCCGTAGGAACGTTAGTCCCTCTGGACTATTATTCCGCGGAATTATAGTCCTAGGTCTAACATTTCTAGGAATAGTAGTCCGGCGGACTACTATTTCTAGAAATGTTAGACCTAGGACTATAATTCCGCGGAATAATAGTCCAGAGGGACTAAGTTTCCTACGGACTTCCATTCCTGTTACACCGGCATCTACCATCGCACCGCCGATCTTGCTCGTAGCCACAGAGTAATGAGAGTCCCGAAGTGGAGGAGGGCGAGGTACGTAGTCGAAGTTAAAACAGAAGGTGTGTAAGTATAAGTCTGATCAGAAGGTCTCTAACCATAAGTCGGGCCATAAGTTTTGTAAATAGAAGTCGGACCCGAAGGTCTGTAACAGGAAGTCCTTCTTTATCTCAAGGGTTTCATTTCTTTGACGATCTTTTTCTCCATCTCTTTCTAAGTTCCTGTCACTGTTCTGAACAACTTAGTTGTCTCTCGTTTCATCTCGATGTCACTCTTTCGTTTCGTCAAATTACTCTCTTGAATATTCCTCTTCCAGTCCCGAAATTGACAAATTGTCTCGTCTCTCATCTTGGGATCTTTGATCTTTAAAAATGACATTCTTGATATTTAAGGGTTTTTCCTTTTAATTTTATTTTTTATTTATTTTTGTATTTTCTTTTTTATTTTAATAATATATATTTTTATTTAAAAAAGATATATAATATATTCCTTTGTCCCATTCAGTAAATTACAAAAAAAAATGTCACATGGTTGAAAATCTCTCTCATCCGGGAGATGCTGCCGAATCGACCACATCCGTCGAAGAGAAACTTTAAAAAATCGAGAAAAAATGTACGTTTTCCGGATTGGAATTTCTCATATCCTAGAGATTTTAGTATTCGACTTAGTCGATTTCTAAAAAATAAGCTACAAAACCGCGAGAAATTTCCTAAGTTTGGAGCACAGGTGTTTTTGGTTCGAAGCCACCATTATACACTACTGGCGACAATTATGACGTTTGTTTGAAAGACATACCACCACATCGTTTTAATTTGGGAGTTCAAATATCTTTGTCAAGAGTGGCGCTTCAGCCCACATTTTCAACCCTCAAAACTGGGGGGGGGGGGGGGGGGGGGGGGGGGAGGGATGCAACACATAAGAGAAGCAGATTCACAAGAAGGATACTATCAGCCACGGGCATATTTTTTTCAATTTTCAACAAAAACTTACTAAGCGACAATTGTATTTCTTAGGCTATAAATGAGCCCTCTATTTTCTCGGCAATATTCAACAAAGATGCAAGATTTCAGTCCAATGCTTCAGGAGTGTTTCGAATCAATATTTTTTTTCTCAATCTCGGAGGTTGCATCATTTGCGGGTGCAACTTTTCGAGGCCGGTAACTGTAATTCAAATATTTGGTACTGCCATACCTACATGCAGCTCTGGCTCATCTGTTGAATGTAGTCTGGCGAGATTTTTTAGTGTAATGGGGCATCTAACACCCGGAAAATGGACCAAGGACCACCTAGTAAGAGAGATTAGAACACTGTAACATCTAACACCTTGGAAATGGACTAGAAACCGCTATTGATGGCCATGACTCGAAATAAGTGGTGGGACAAGAACAATGACCTACATCAAACTTACTTTGACCTGCACACATAATAGGACATTTTGACCGCGCAAAATTTTGTTTAATTTTAGAATCTGAATTTAAAAAACACTGGTAATTCGATATAAACTTAACCCTTTGAGCACTGGTGGTATCTTCCATGTCAGCTGAAATGCAGCAAACAGAAGAGTCCATATTCATTATTGGGGGTAGACCAATCAATATTTTCAATGTGGATTCATGGGGCTGCACATGAAAGTATTGACTGGTCTAACCCACCCTTAAATTAGCAGACATCCCACTTAATGCGAGTATAGCATACAATGTCCCAGGGCCGGTAAATCGCCCTCTCGTGTTCAAATGGTTAAATTCCTTTACGAATTAACGAGTTATTTCCTGATTTAGTAGTCACCATATGTCAATTTACAATGTGTAAAGCAATATGTTGAAAATGACCTGCACCAAATTAAAATGACCTATCCCAACCACTTGGGGCAGAACATTTTCACCTGCACCGGAAAACAATTGTTGATAGCCTTGTTCTTGGAGGACATTCGGCCGTATTTTCAAACAATATAATCCCCAGATTAGTCCTATGGCATGGGTCTATTTTTCCCCTTGCCCGTTTGACATCCTGGAGTTTTTGTTGCGTCTTGTCAGTTTCTTAGGAAATTTTCTTTTGTTTGCAGATGCAAAAAACTGTGTTGATAAAGACAAGTTCGGAGTCAAAAAATGGTCCAAGGCGGAAATACAACCCCCGAAGAGACCAATGGATGCTGATTGTAAGTTCATTTCGCGCCCGTTAATCTATTAACGAGAAATGCGATTTTGTTGCATGAGCGATTCATCCAGTAGAGAGGAAAGACATTAATGGACTTCATTATATGCTGTCCAGTAAATTATCGAAAATTATCTGAAATATATTTCTCGATATCCATCAACTCGACTGATAAGGACGAATATCCCTCAGTAGCTTCCAAAATGACGTCACGCTACTCCACATCACGTCGCCTTGAAGGAACGATCAGCTGATCTTTATTATTGTTTTGAAACGTACGCATTTGGGCTTGAATTGGGCTGAATATTGTGCACTAACATGTCTCTCGTGGCATGTAACAAAAAAGAATATCTTCTCTATTTTGGTCAGTATCGAGAATTATTTCAGGAGTGTGGACCTGAAAAATAATATTTTCAGAACCACGCGATGTTTTTTTATCCAGCAGTTTCTTAAATGACGCTCGCTTCGGCGTATGACGCCACCTTGGACGTCGCCTTGAAGGAACGATCAGCAGCTTTTTGTTATTGTCTTGAAACTGTTTGCTTTCGAATTGGGTCGAATATTGTGCAGTAAAATATCAGTTAGCATATAATAAAAAGAAAATCTACGCTGTTTCAGTAAATATTTGGAAATATCTCATTCGCGTGAATCTGAAAGTATTATTTCCCCCCCGCGCAAGCGCTCGTGAAAAATAAAACTTTCAGGTTACAAACTCATGAGATAATTCCTGATATTCACTAAAACAGCTCAGATAACCTCTGTTTACACTTTTTGGACAGAGATCATTATGTCACTTGATCGCACTCAAAAACCCAATTACGGAACTATCGTTCGCAATAGTCTGATAATCTCGTGGAATCTGATGTCAACGTTCACGTTGCGTAAGGATCCGTTCCACACATATTAAATCACTTTCAAAAATTATGTGCAAGTGGATCAGTTCTACCAGAATTAAATAAAGCTAAACAAATTTGCTTTAATCCTGACATGCGCACATTTTATTTACTGAGTGAATATCCACATATAAGATTTAATTTATATTATGTTAGTATCAACCCACTTCCAAGAGCATAACGTCTTCAATTAACATATATATCATCTTAAATTAATATCGCCAAGGTCAAGCAGGAATTCCACCAGCATAGTCCTAGCTCCGCGCCACTAGATTGACAACTGTTATGTTTTTTCGGAAGATGGCCTCGACGGGAGTCGATCCTGGGTCTACTGCACCCAATCGCCTAGCCATATATGTTCTGCCATCATACCAACTGAGCAAACGGCAACCCCCCTCCCCCCCCCCCCCCCCCCAAAAAAAAAAGGTTGCAGTTGACTCAGCCAGTATGTTAGTTTACATTTACAACCCGACTCGAGATTGATAATCGGGAACTGACAATTACTGAATTGTTGGAATTGTTTTCTGTGTTGATTCGTAATTGTCTACAAGTAGCCTGTATTTTATTGTGAGATTTACCTGTGGGTTGTTTGCCTTAGCATCCAATGCGACTGGAACTTATAACTGTTATAATGGTCTATGGTCCCAGCGTTTAAACACATGAAACTCAATTAATGGAAGATCCGTAAAGATGCAACTACTTGAATTTAATTTATATCGCCGATGTCAAGTAGGAATTCATCGAGGCATAGTCCTAGCACCGCGTCACTGGATTGACAGCTGTAATGTTTTTCGGAAGGTAACCTCGACGGGAATCAATCCGGTGTCTACGACTCCCAGTCGCCTAGCTATAAATGCTCGGCCACCATACACTGCAAAACATTTTGGTTCTCTTTAGAACCAAAACTGGTTCTAATCTTGTCCCTGAGATGGAACCAGTTCTGTTTAAACAGTATTTATTTCAAATCAAATAAATTTATAAAGATTAACATTAAATATTAACAGAATTAAACATAAATTGAGGGGGTTTCAGTCGTAAGTTTAGAGATTATACGAGGTTGTCTCAAATCATTATTAAGCAAAGGAGATATGAACAGTTGGCATATCGAACCAGTTTTGGCTCTATATAGAACCAAAACTGGTTCGGTATGCCAACTGTTCATATCTCCTTTGTTTCAAAATGTTTGGCGACTGCTTTGAATAAGCTCCAAGTTTAGTGTTGAATCTACTTCAGTTCATGTAAAATTCTGTTAAAATTGAATGCTAATCTTGGTAAATTTGATTTGAAATAAATACTGTTTAAACAGAGCTGGTTTCATCTCAGGGACAAGATTAGAACCAGTTTTGGTTCTAAAGAGAACCTATATTTTTTGCAGTGTACCAACCGTGCCAACGGCAACCCCCAAAAGGTTGCAATTGACTCAGTCAGTACGTTAGTTTACACCCCGACCCGTGAATTCGAGAATTGGCAATTACTGACTTTCACAATAAAATAGTTAGATGAATCACATGTGATGTAAACTTTCATAACGTTACTGTTCTCTACTTTGTATGCAGCAACATTTTTAGAAAATATTTTGTACTACCTCAGTCCCCCCTCTCAGGGAATTGATTCCCATGTTATGTTTCCTAATGTTATTGCTCTCTACTTTGTAACAATAACTATTTTATGAAATATTTCGTAGCACCCCATAACAACCCCCTCCCCCCAATCCGCAAGGAATTGAATCCGATGTTATGTAAACTTTCCTAATGTTACTAATGTCTACTTTGTATACAGCAAACATTCTATGAGATATTTAGTACTACCCCAGCCCCCACCCCCTCCTCCTCGGGGAATTGAATCTCATGTGATGTAAACCTTTCCTAACGGCACTACTGTCTACTCTGTATACAGCAAAACAATTTATGAAGTATTTTGTACTACCCCAGCACCCCAGCCCCCACCCTCAGGAAATTGAAGCTCATGTGATGTAAACGTTTTTCTAGCGTCACTACTGTCTTCTTTGTATACAGCAAACAATTTATGAACTATTTTGTACCACATCAGCCCCTCCCCCCCCCCTTTAGGGAGATGAATCTCATGTGGTGTAAACTTTCCTAATGGTTATGACCCTCTTTGGAATGAGCTCGTCGAGCTCGTTTCAATGAGGAGTCATAATCTATGTTTTTGAGACAAAAAATGAAAAAAAAAATAGTTGTTCAAGAAATTTTTGCAAGTGTGGTCTGCTTTTCATGTTATGTAAAGGGTTAATTGCATGTCTTGTATCTGTGTTGCTTTTTACAATATTTAATTTGAATTCGCATGAAAGCATGGCGACTGGTTAGGACTGAGAATGTAAACTCCCAAAAATCATTTAGTATGTGTTGAGACTACTTGAAAAAGGTACAATTTGCAAGACAATAACCCAAATGGATACCACAACAGATGGGATAAATTTTGGTGAACTCAGGACACATGAAAATATGACTTTACAAGCAAAACAAAGGGAGATGACTGTGAATCATTCATGCAGCTTCTACTTACCATCGGAAGTCTCACAAAAGTTATCCGATTCGCGAAAGAACATATCCCTGTTAGGTCTTAATTGTCGAAGCTTAAATTCGAACTGGGATAGTTTTAAACATTTATTATGTGACATGCAAGATAATGAAAATACGTTTGATATCACTGCCATTTCCGCGATTTTCACAATCAGAGAAACGTGCCCACTTCCTGGCTACCACCCATTTGAATATAAAACACATCCCGATAATGATGGTGGTAGGAGGGGGTCGGTTTATTTATTAAAGACTCATTGGAGAACAGCCCAGACCCGAATTATCTATCTTTATTTCGCACGTAATTGAAACACTGTTCATAGAGATTAATCTTAACAAAAAAACAAACAAACAAACAAACAAAAAAAAAAAAAACACTCGTACGTTCTTAAGTTATATACCGACCTAATACGGCTCCCAATGCCGACATCAATGAATTCATAGATCAGAGTGAAGCCATAATGACAAACTTGAATGAATCCCATACCAAGGCCTATTTAATAAGTGACTTCATTATTAATTTACTCAATTCAGAAAAACTGCTGAGTTTACAGATAAGGTGTTCGAACATCGTTATCTCCCAGTGATTACTAAACCTACCAGAGCCACAGAGCACTCAGCCATCCTAATTGATCACATTCACACTAATTATTACCACTCAGTCTATAAGTTACTAGTCGATTAACAGAAGTTTGGAGGCCCGCTAAAACTCCATAATTTCAGTGACGTCATTCGACGGAACCGGGCCGCGGACGATAATGGTATAAATAGCCATTAGCGGCCCGCGGCCCGCGGCCCGCGGCCCGACTATTTTTAGATTCAAGTTAGCTGTAACAGGGAGTGGTAATAATAGTAATAACATGATTGTTGTCAGGCATCATGATTCATTAGCGGCCCTGCAACAATGATGAACAGCCTTGGGCTTATTAACGGCCATCGACTTCGTCTCGGGCCTTTAGTAAAACCCTCGGGCTGTTCATCATTGCTGCAGGGCCGCTAATGAATTATAATGTCCTCCAAAATCATGTTATTGTTATGTTCAAAAGTAAATTCCGATTGTGGCATCATAATTACAGACGTATCTGATTACTTTGCGACATTCTGTGTAGAACAATCTGAAAAAAAGATCAACAAAGGTCCAACAATACCAGTAGACCCGTTCGAATTTTTAGTGATAGAAATATTACAGAGCTTAAGGAAACATTGAATAATCTTTCGTTTGACTCAGTGTATGGCTGTCTCTCTGTGGATCGAGAGTACGATAAATTCTTACATGTGTATTTACAAACATTCGAACAGACATTCCCGCTGATATACCCCACACGAAAATCGAAATATATCAAAGAGATCCCTGGATGACAAGTGGCCTACTAAATTCATCAATAACTTAAATTGCACTCCCAATTAAAACCTTATCGCATTCAACGACCTCCAACATAGATGTCAAATATTCAATCAAGTAAAGAAGAAACGCAAAAACATTTTCTGCAGAACAATATACGCAGAAAAAAAACATTGAGTTAAAAAAGAAAGTATAATAGAAACCAAGGTGAAAAAATAGCATAAAGGGTGAAATATAATATTTCTGATGTTGCATGTTTGTGGACAAGAAGTCGTGCAAAGAGTTTAATGGCATGTTGTTGTTGTCCACCCAACCGTATACAATTTTGCTACGGATTTCAAAATAGCACGTGCTACCCGAGAATGTCAAATTGAATAGGAGACCGACGATTTTTTTGTGTTATGTTGTGCTAGAGTGTCGGGGTTATTAAGAAAACATGCTAGTTTTTGTCTTCCGACATTTTAAAAATGTCAAGGTTAACCGAAAATCAGAGGTTGCGTGACATTGGTATGAATGAGGCTGGGATATCTCCAGATAAGCTCGCTGCAGAGTTCGGGGTCACTGTGGCCACTATGTACCGTCTCATTGGAAGGTATAGAACCACTGGATCTACTATCAACCGACCGCGATCAGGTCGGCCAAGAGTTACGACCCCTGCACAAGACCGACACATTAGTGGACCTCACTTGCGGGATCGCTTCCTTCCGGCGACGAGGACAGCGGCAATTACTCCTGGTAGAACTAACAATGCAATCAGTGCACAAACTGTCCGTAACAGACTCGCTGAGCACGGCATCCTCAGTAGGCGACCATGCCAGGGACCAATCCTTACCCAAAGTCATTGTACCGTCAGAATGTAATGGGTACGTCAGCGTGTACGCTGGACCCAGCAGCGTTGGAGCACAGTTCTTTTTAGTGAGGATTCACGATTTTGTCTACGATTCGCTGATGGTAGGGCAAGAGTGTATCGCCGACGAGGAGAATAGTTTTCTGATGCTTGCATGCGGGTATGAGACCGTTTCGGCGGAGTAGTGTAATGGTTTGGGCAGAAATTTCCTTGCAGCATCGAACGCAGTTGATCTTCATCAATGGTAATCTGAATGGACAGCGATATAGGGACGAAATTCTTAACGCTGTTGTTGTCCCGTTGTTCAACGCTAACGTCGGATTGCAGTTATTCCAGCAAGACAATGCCTGATGTCACGTGGTGAGTTTCTGTCGTGACTGTTTTGAGGAGCAGAGCATTGAACTTCTTCTCTGACCCCCACTTTCGCCAGACTTGTCGCCAATCGAGCACCTTTGGGATCAATTGGACCGTCGGGTACAACTTCATGATCTTCAGATGTTAGGCGATTTACGTAGTGTTCTAAGGCAGGAGTGGAACACTTTACCACAGGGTGGCATCCAAAGACTTATCAGGTACATGCGTCATCGATGTCTTGTCATCCAAGAGGTAAACGGTGGACATACACGCTATTGACTGCATGTGTGAACTTTTCGTTTCACCCCTTAGATACACTCCGTGCAGGCTAAAGATCCCTTCGTAGTATTCACTCTGCCACTCTGAAAGTCATCCCACACGCCTACGCCATTGGGCCAAGGAGAGGCGTTAATATAAGTTGTATAACTTGTTCGCCAATCCTTGTAAAACAAGTTAGATTAAATAAAATTCATTTCATCCCAAGTCTGAGTTGCGACGCCCTGACGTGACGCAGTCAACAGCAAGAACATGGAATTATACAAATTCATACAGCTAGACTCGAAATATGAATTTACAATAATTTGTTTGGGATTAAAGTCGGTAATACTAAAAAAATTGTTCCTCAAAGTTTATTATACTTTCTTGTTTGACTCAGTATAATATGAAGCACACGTGGACTATTCTGAAGGATACACTGTAATGACCAGAATTTCACAAACTCTTCCCGAGAAGATGAAGTATAAAAATAATACACTTTCCAATCCAGATCGAATTGCACAGTCATTTAACAATTACTTTTCTGAAGTAGGCTCAAACACTACTGACGGGATAAAACTAGTTGAAGGCATAGATCCCCTTGATTACATGATCAAAAGAATCAGAAAAAAAAAAATTTCTTAACAGAAACAATCCCGCTGAAATATTATCCATATGCGCAAATCTTTCTAACAAAAACTGCGTCGACTACTCTAATATATCCATAACAATAATGAAAACAACTATTGACGAAACAGGACATGCACTGTCATATATCACAAATTTATCCTTCAAGCAAGATATTGTACCCACTAAAATGAAAATATGCAGAGTTGTACCCATTTACAAGAGCGGAGCCCAAGAAAACATCGAAAACTCTAGGCCTATAGGTATTCTACCATCATTATCAACAATTATGGACAAATTATATATAAACGACTGTCATCATTTCTAACGAGTTTCGACATCCTTCGTAAAAATCAATTTGGCTTCAGAGAAAATCACACTACAACACAGTCTTTACTGCATTTATAGATCACATTGCCAAAAATAACGATAGAAAGACCCTGGACTCTACTATAGCCATATTTATTGACCCATTTACTGTCACGATTAGTCATTGTGCAAAGTAAGTGACCTTAAACACAAATAAATAAATAAATATATTGACCTATCAAAAGCGTTTGACAATATAACTCACGACACACTACTTCACAAACTTGATCACTATGGTTTTAGAGTAATAACAAAAGGATGGTTCAAAAGTTACTTAACAGGAAGGCAACAATGTATCGAAATAGAGGTTAGGAAATCCGGCTTGTGTAATATCAATTGTGGTGTTCCTCGGTGGTCCATTTTAGGACCGATACTCTTTCCCATTTACGTGAATGATATGCCAAATGCTACGGCTTTAAAATTACCCCCACGTACAGATGATGCAACCCTTCATACATCCGGTCGTAAGATGAAGGAAGTTGAGGAAACGGTGAACCCTGAGCTGACAAAAATTGATCACTGGTATTGTAGCAACAAACTGGCAATAAATATAACAAAAAGTAAATATCTCTTCTTTCATCTGTGACCGCAAATGGAATAATTTCAAAGTTTTATTAGATGACAAACCCCTAACGCGCGTAGGCAACGGTATGTCAGAAAAATCGCTAAAGTTTCTAAGCATCGTTATAGATGAAAATCTCACATTCAAATATCACACATCAATGATATGTCGAAACTTGTCGAACACAATAACAATTAATTAATAATTCACTAGCTCTTCTCAGATAATAGGTGGTCAATTCACCAAATGTCGGCGGCAACAACTCTTGTAAAAACCTAGGCGCGTGACCACGAACAATCTTCGGAAAGGCGCTCATATTATATGATCAATAAGATGAAAAGAATACTACCCGAAAATTGTTTAAGAACGCTATATTTCTCTCTTTTCCACACTCATCTTTCTTATACTGCTAGTTTGGGGGTATGCCGACCATGGACACGCTATTTTGAAACAAACAGAAACAAGTCATACGAATTATATCAAACAAAACCCAAACAAAACCCATCTTCCAAAATGAGAAGATATTAAACTTCAGAACCAGTATAAACTGCAAGCGGCATAGTTCATATTTGACGGAAGAGCAGGAACCTACCCGAATCATTCAAAACAATCTTTTACGACGCAGCTGCAATGAATTACCCGACAAGCAGGAAACCTAAACCTATCTTCAACAAGAACGTAGTTTTCGCCTGTCCTTCCATCTGCTTTCCGATAATCTCGAATTCATTAGATCAGACAGTCAGACATCTCAAACTTGAAAGCTGCTTTAAAACAGAATTAATCAAAAATTACCTATAAAACTATTCTAATGTCGTAAAAAGTAAGAACCATTTCAGTCCAGAATGAGGTCCAGTTGAAAAGCCCCGTCCAATATGAGAGTCCCTTTTGTCATTCTGCATTCTCCTCATCGAATTTATGTAACCCTTGGTATGAGGCTTCGGCTTCCATATTAGAGTCTAGATTTATTTCAACCATTTCCTTCTAAGTAGTTGTTAAAAATACAACTTGCTCCCTCTGTTTACATTTTACTATATATAGGAATAGAAGTTTTGAAATTCCCCACCCGCTTAGGCTGGGAACCATGCAATGGAACAAACCGACCAAACATCATCACAAATTGAGCCCCATTTCCCATTCTAATACTGGATTACCAGAGAACATATCACAGTCAGAACTAACAATAGCAGTACTTTTCTACCAGTAATCTCAATCACCGAAATAAATGATATTTATTCATGTAGGTATTTACGTATTTACTGACTCACTTATACACTTAGAACCCAAGTAGATTTGCCTACACCATGCATTCCATGTGACACCCGTGTAGCCATTTCATGTCACCTTTTGCCTCAAATCTAAGAATAATTTATTTTAGGTGTGGCAGGAAGACGGACAATCTTGTCCATGACACCCCTGCACAAAATGTCTAATTCATTTTTTATTACTGTATTTAGCTTGTATATAAGAAAATTGTACAAATAAAATATCTGTCTGTCTGGCAGGTTTTTTCAATTCCCGAATGTCCTCGGGAAAAACGAAATACCTGTAATTGGGTGTTTCAGCTCGGCTCCTGGTTGGCATGGTGGTGTGGGTGTCTGTTTGGTCTTTTTGTTGGTACTAGCCTTGTGTCAGTATTGGGATGAACTGTCTGAGTTATAAATTTTGAACATCATTGTCAGTCTTGCTTTCCTTCTGCGATATTCTAGGGATTCCTGTATCATTAATGTAACGCTAGATCTATCTCTATATTTATAATGAACTTATCTAGCTGCCCGACGCTAGAATGTCATTCAGCTTCCTGATGTTTCCCTCCAGATATGGGTCCCACACTGATGAAGCGTACTCAATGGTTTTGTTGGCCTTTCCACAATGTTACTGATGTGCTCGGTTCAACGCAGTGCAGAAATCATCGTTAATCCAAGATTCTTATCAGATGACACATGCTATCGGGTGTGGCCGTGCAAGGCGTGTTTATGACGGAGAGGTTTTCTTTTTCTTGAAATGCTGAGAACGTTGCATTTCTGTGCGTGAAATTCCATTTCCCATATATGCTCGTAATTCGCAAGCATGATTAAGTCCTCTTGCAGTACTATTGTATCATTTTCGAAGAGACTGTATGGCAGGCAATAGTTTCGTCCTCAAACATACTTATTGTTGGCTACAGGTTGTTAGGAATGCCATTAATATATAGTAAGAAGAGGATTGGGCTCAGGACAGAACCTCGATGCACCCCGAGCAGACACCAATTTAATTAGACTTGCATCCACCTAAGACGGCAGCCTGGCGGCGACCAGTAAGAAGATTCTTGATCCAGGTGTTGAGTTCTCCTTGGATGCTGTAATGCTTCAGCTTATATACGAGTAGACTTTGGCACACTTAGCTAAAGGCATTGGATAAATTCATTATCAGGCAGTCCGTTTGTTCAACTTTCCCCGTGTTTACTGTGATGTCGTGGATGATATCCATAAGCTGGGTCTCAACTGACACCCCTTTTCTGAAACCAT
Organism: Pictodentalium vernedei; assembly: GCA_031216915.1. Classification (NCBI taxonomy): domain Eukaryota; kingdom Metazoa; phylum Mollusca; class Scaphopoda; order Dentaliida; family Dentaliidae; genus Pictodentalium; species Pictodentalium vernedei. The sequence goes on along the minus strand of CM062296.1, from coordinate 603,079,089 downwards.
GTTGGAGTGGATATAAGATGTAGTACATATTCGCATGTCCCATTATGTGGCTTGTCACTATGTGCTCCATAGGTTTGCGGAAAATGCAGGTAAGGAAAACTTACCGCTCGTCCACGGGGAGATAATTTACCACCCACCCCTCTTATAGTTTGATGTAACGTTCGTACTGCTGCTAACAACAACAATAACAATATATGCCCGCCAGTTTCAATCAAGTGACGTCCGAAAACACCACGGAGTGTTTTACCTTTTCTGACATATTCGCAAAAGCTGGAAAGATCTCAAACAGCACTGTTGCTAACAAGCAATAACAATATACGTCTGTTTCCGTCACGTGGCATTCGAAAATGGTATTTTTGTTCAAAACACCACGAAAAGTTTTACCTTTTCCCACATATTCGTAAAAGTTGTAAAGATCATAACAACTGTCAAGATGCGATTGCTGTATTACCAGTATCCCCACGTTACTAAGTAAAACACAGATCAGAATGCTGGTAGTTATGCCCAATAACTAGTCACCTTCCAGTTCGAGGTTCTCGGGGGTCTCAACCGTGATCCAATACCCTACTACCAGTTCGCACAGTCAAATCAAATAAGATTATTGGCCCTCGTTTCCGTCTGTCGTGATTCATAAGCAAATAAAGTTATTCAGGTCGCAAGAGATGTTAATCCCACATCGTCCTTGTGCGCCTTCGGCGGGAAGAAACTTTTCCATTCAATCTATCAAAATACCACACACAGGCCAATCTATGTAGTGCAGACAACCTGTCATAACTCCTTTGTGGCGGAAAATGTCGATGAAGTGGATAAAGCGAGGAGCGAAACCAATGCTTTCACCACATACAAGGGTGGAAATTTGATTCCAAATCGTGACGAATGTAGATTCTTTTTATCACGTAATGTGTAATTTAAAATAATAATAATAATAATAATAATAATAATAATAATAATAATAATAATAATAATCTTCTTGAAAAAAATTTGGCTGTACAAAATTTCAAAATGCCTCATGAAACAACAATAAAAGATTAGAGTTTGTTATTAAATTAAAAATATCTTGTGAGACGGCCAAGGCAGGTTCAATCCACGGGCAGCACTCAGCAGAAGTACTGGCATCTGCTCTAGGTTGCGCAATAAACAGACTTTCTGTAACACGCTGCTATTGCCTATCCATATCTGCTATTTTCATTTTCCGAATAGTTTAGTGTTGCTGCAGATAAGGATATCACAAAACAGGCCAGTAATAAAATACGTAAAGAGTGAACACTCAAGGGTTTCACAGTCACAGTTCTCGGAAAGGAAAGTATTTTGAACGGCAGTGACGACAGAGAATTTGTGGTCTTGAACGCGATTCTCAGTACAGTGCAAATACCCTAGGCATTGCTACATATTTCTAAGCGAGGCATATTTCTTAGACAAGGAGTTATAATGTGTTGTTAACTCTTTATCTAACATGAACGACAGGCGACTCTTGCAAACAAAATTCTTAATAACTATTTCTTTTTCATTTTTTTGCTACGAACTCGTTCCAAGAAGGGGTCATAAGCTATGCTTTTGAGACAAAAAAATGAAAAAATAATGAAAACTGAATGGTAATTAATGAAAACATTTTTTGGCCGTCGCGTTGGGTAAATGGTTAGATAAAATAAATATTTTATTGTTGTAGGTTACATTCAGGTACGGTATTCAATATTTGAATACCTCCGTGCCATATAAAAAACAACAAAAAACAAATTAATATGAATATGAAGTAAAACGTAATAAACCCCACCTCCCCAAACATGCCATGGCTGAAAATTTTTATGATTAGAAGAGATTTACAGGAAAGTTATTTCCCTTCAATTTTCTAAAGGTGTCAGTAAATTTAACTCCAAGGGTATTGGAATTTCAAGTGTCCCGTCGACGGATTTCCGCGATTCGCGGAGAGCTCTCGGATGTGGAAAATTCCAGTAGTCAGAAAATGCAAAAATATATATTTTTCCCCCTTTTTCAAATTGTCTCTTTGACGGATGCAGTCCGTTCTAAGGGGTTCTTTTGGACGAGAGAGATTTTCAACCACGTGACATTGATTTCAATCATTCTGTCTACTTGTGGCAGATGAATATATGACATGTCGTTTTATCTACCAATCAAATTCATTTTGGCTTAAAAATTACGAGAAACAGTACGTATCACATAATGTGTTCCGATTCCATATCTTATAGACGACTCGTTTCCGGGAACGCAACGGGCTATCATAACAGGTGGATGAATACATTCCATGTTCGTTTCCGTGATCGACTTAGCTGATCGCTTACAAAACAAAACAAAATTCCTTACAATTAGCGACAGAATTATTGATAACAAATGACCCCCCCCCCCCCCCAACAATAAATAGAAACTGCACAACTAAAAATTGCACACTTGTAAATTCAAGCGTATCATCATAGGAAGTGACATTGAGAGTGAATAATTTTACAGCGCAATTTTGAAAATTTGCAGTGACCGCGTTAATTGTTTGTTAAAGAGCACTACAATATTGTTCCATAAAATATGTGTTTTTTTAAACTTATTTCTCGCCCAACATTAGAATTGTTAGATAAATGAATTATCATGATAATGTGCATGTCCTGTGATTTGCATCATATTCTCGTTGGTGACCAGAATGGGATCACAACTCGCCGGCAAAGCCGGTTCGTTGACATCTCATTCTGGACGCCACCTCGAATCTAATACAAATCACAGGACATGCATATTATCACGATAATCTGCATTTTTCAAATAAAAATATATGTTATTAAAATATATAAAAGAAAATAAAGAAATAAAAATAAGATTAAAAGGGAAAAACTGAGAAATATTAAGCATGTCATTCTTAATGACTTGCGATCCCAACAAGAAAAAGGAGAATATGAAAAGATATCTCCTGTGGGAGAAGTTTCTACAAACATATGCCCATCTCGCTTATATAAATATTCTAGGGGCGATTAGCGAAAGCTGTCCGGATTGCATGGCGGAGTGATTGCTCGAAGCGCACACCTGTTACCCAGCGGAACACAAAGACACCATAGTCTTGTTTTTGTATCGATGCTACCAAAGCTTGACGAGGACGCGGTGACAGATTAGTGGAAGAAAATGATCGAGTGTAGAGGGTAACCGAGGCTTTTGGATTTCAAAAATGACCGATTTGAGGAAGCTTCGAGAAACATCACGAACTACGGTCGAGGATGTATTTTGCATTTATTACTGGATAGGGAATATGCGACTCACAGATCTTGTGGAAGAAAAACCAACAATGATTAAATTAAAATTGGGAAAAAATATTTTAAAATTTAAAAAAAATGGATTATTCAAAACATGATAAATATCATAATTTCACGATGCAATTTTAAAGGGAAAGAAAGAAAAGAATGTTACTAAGGCAAAGAGGAAAATATGTTACTGTGACTCCTCCTAGATGTGTTCCCAAAAATGAGTGTGATGATATTTATCTTGCGCGGGCGGATGCGGGCGATTCGTTAGGTAAAGGGTTAAACTCACTCGTCTGGAATATTAAAAATGATTGGAAAACCGAACCTCCTGTTCTCTTCTCCACACAACTGATATCCCACCTACAACTGAATCTGAAAAAATCATAGGAAATCATTTTCCGTGAATCAAACTTAGAAATCTTACTCATTCAAGACTTAATTTTACCGACATATTGATGACATTACAATCACGAATGAAGGCCCACCACAACTGTTTTGTTTTGATTACGCCGACGAGTTCCACAAATTAGGTTATTATCTCGAGATTTGAAGGGGAATTGAATACTTATTGCTTGGAACATTTATAAGTGGGACAGGAAAAAATAAAAATATATACTTGCCCAAAAAAGAAAGTGTGCAGAAATTGATCAAACTCCAAAAAAATAATTTCGTAGGTGTAAAGAGTGTTAACCTGTTCATGAATAAGTTATATTGAACACAAAAACAGCTTTCGCCGTTAAAATTGCATTAACGTTAAATGACTTGCTGCACGTTTGTGAAAAGTCATGTTTTGCACGTGGAGAGTCTGAAAATTCATGCAACAGTGTGAATCCTTGGGTATTTAGACACTAAAGTAAGGCCTTCCTATCGTTCACATTCAAACTTGCGCTGCTGTTAAAACGACCCCACATTAGCATGCCAAGTTTGACAATGAATCAACGTCTCCTTGCCCTGGGTATGATTAGAGCTGGCAGAACACACACAGAGGTTGCCCAGCATTTGAACTGCAACCGTAACACTGTAGACAGGCTAGTCCATCGACATGCACAACATGATGACGTTCGAGACCGACCCCGCTCCGGGAGACCCCGAGTTACCACCCCTGCACAAGATCGGTCTATCCGTGTCGTTCATCTCCGGAACCGGCAACAAACGGCAACGACGACAGCCAGGGACATCCCTAACCTGAGACGGATACATCCTCAAACAGTAATCAACCGGCTGAGAGAATACGGCTTACGTCCTCGAAGACCTGCGATTCGTCCGATTTTGACGTTGCGTCATCGTCGTGCTCGACTGCAGTGGTGTAGACAACATCTCAGGCATCCCTTACACTGGTGGCGACGTGTTTGATTCACAGATGAATGTCGTTTCCATCTTTCATCATTAGATGGCCGCCGGAGAGTGTACAGACGTCAAAACGAACGCTACGCAGATCCATGTGTCGTGGAGCGAAACCGTTATGGGGGAGGGTCTCTCGTGGTGTGGGGTGGCATCACTGCCCGTAACAGAACTGAGCTGTTCATTATTGATGGCAATGTCAATGCAGCCAGATATCGTGATGAAGTGCTTACACCTGTTGTTGTCCCATTTCTGCAGCGTCATGGCTCCGGCGTCATTCTACAGCAGAACAACGCCCGACTCCACGCAGTTCGTTTTGTTCAACAGTATCTGCAGCAACAACAAGTGGATGTTCTTCCCTGGCCCGCAAATTCCCCCGATATCTCACCCATTGAGCACGTATGGGACGAAATGAAACGTCAGCTGCGCCGGCTTCCCCACCGTCAACGCTTGTGGAACTCCAAAGACAGCTTATCAGAATATGGAACAACATCCCACAACACTTCCATGCTAACTTGTTCGCTTCCATGAGGCGTAGATGCACAGCAGTAGTCGATGCAGACGGAAGTCATACCAGATATTGAGTGTGTGACTTTTGTGTTTGACCCTTAGTGTCTTTGGCACCAAGAGTATTCGTCGTAGCGTAGTGAAATTTCTCGTGTTGATCACAAATTGATTCATCTGTGATTGAATAAAATGTCCATGAATGAAAATGATATATATCTTTTTTAGTGTTATTTTTTAGCATGCACACTTTCTTTTTTGGAAGAGTATAGCTTTGTAAGTTCAGGCACATCAAATTACATCACCGATCGTCTGCACGCAAATTTCTACAAAACTAGGCAAACAAACTGCCCCTAACAGCGTCGAATTCCGAACACAGATAGAGTGGTGACTAAAGAGCTTGGTGTAATCTTTTCTTAAAATGCAAGTTTTCCATTGATGACAAGTTTCGTCATTGGAAGAGGTCTTCAGGAATGGTAGCTCCCTTTAAGTTTCTAAAGTTATCAGAAAATTTAACTCTAGGAGTATGGGAACTTCATATAAAAAAATGAAATTTCGAAATGTTTGCGAAGTTGTGTCATCGAGGCGCGCAACATTTCACGAGGCATATTCCTGCAGAAGAGAATACAGAGACTCGTCTTTTACATTTTTCTCAATCTGTTTGAACGTTTGACTATTTTTCACTGTTCACTGTTTTAACACATTTACAAATAAGAAAACGACTACGTCACCATCTTTTGATGTTCTATAAATTGCTTAAAAATGATGGCGCCGAAGGCCCCTGAGTGTAGACGCGGAAGACGTCAGAACTCGATCGTCCACTGTTTAACGTCGGAAGTAGTTTTCGAGAAAAGACTCGATGAGAGTAATTACCGTATCGTGGATTTTTTAAAAGAAAATGAAGACAGATTATCGTCATTTTCAGGGAGCTATGCCATTTACGAACGCAGGACGTAGCCGTTGATTTTGACAAAATGCACACCACTATTTTTGGCATAATGAACCATAATAGCTTTGGAACCCGATCCACTGGATCATTGACCACATCACTGAACTTCCACAGCAACCACGGAACATCCCAGCAACGGGCAAACTACTGCGCCACTTTTATATGAAAATACCGAAGCTGACATTTTGCAATCTTTCCCAATCATTTTGAAGATGTAACCAATATTCTCTGTTGAAACCTATTTGAAAATAAGAAAATGGCTTTTATCATCTCTTAATGCTGGTTTTGTTTACATTGGCATGGCGGGGGTTCGAACCCACGCCGAGAGAGCTTCCTTCGGCACCAACCGCCTAGCGAAACTATACTGAACCACGCACACCACTCGGCCACCGACAGTCTGTCGGTGGCCGAGTGGTGTGCGTGGTTCAGTATAGTTTCGCTAGGCGGTTGGTGCCGAAGGAAGCTCTCTCGGCGTGGGTTCGAACCCCCGCCATGCCAATGTAAACAAAACCAGCGTCCTTTCTTAATTCTATGGCATCCGAGAAATTTGAAAAAGACAAGTGTCGCTGATTTCTTCTGAGGTGCAGTTCGTGGAATTAAGTACTTAGATGCATCTCTTAATGGTTTGTGGGGTTTTTTTTAAAGACGATGGCACCGAAGACGCCCTAGTGTTGACGCCGAAGGTGTCTGAACTCAATCGACCTTTTATACTAAATCACACTTTTTTTAACGTCGGAAGACGTTTTAGAGAAAAGACTCAATAAGAGTAATTACTATCTCATTGATTATTTCGAAGACAGAATATCATCATTTTCAGGGCACTTTGGTCACTAACGTATGCATGTCGAAGCCACTGAAGTTGACAAGATGGATGCCATATTGCTTTGTCATGGTGACAAATAATACATTTGGAATTCCACTCGTGGGCTACTGACCATGCCATTTAACTTCCATAGTAATCACGGGACCCATAGCAACAGGCAACCTACCGGGCCAATTTAACTGAATTTGGTATGTGAACCCACAATGCAGTGAGCATTCAACCTATTGGTCATTGACCAGGGCACGAAACTTGGTGTATGAACCCATAATGCCTCGGAAATTCGTCCTATTGGGCCATTGACAATATCACGTTACACCCATAGCAAACAGAGTGATTCCTTATGAAAAGAAACAAGCTACTCGGCCGATTTGGATAAATCTGGTATATAGACACAGAATACATTGGAAAATGTGTCTGTTAGGGCACAGTCGGGTTCACGTAACTCCAATTGCAACCGACGTGACTTATTAAGGCACTGACAAGGCCACATGATTCTCATAGGAACCAATGCGACTCCATAGCAACGGGTAAACTGCTGCGCGGATTTTATCCAAATTTCATATATGGACCCAAACTACATTGGGAAATCGACCTATTGGTCCATTGGCAATGGCAAGTGACATCCATAGCAACCCACACGAATCCCCAGGAAATGGGAAAACGTACTGGGCCCGTTTAGACCAGTTTTGGTACGTAGATATTTGGAATACGAAATATTAGGGCACCGACCATGTCTCTTGATGTCAATAAACTGACACGACACCCCAACAACGACACTACTAGAAGTCCAATTTTATCCGAATTTGGTATATATACCCATAATGCATAGAGAATTCGAACTATTAGGCCATTGACCACGCCATATAACCCCATTAGTAACCAACGCTACTCCCTGGCAGCGTGCAAACTAATGGGTTGATTTTGATCATATTTGGTATATGGACCCAGGATACATTTGTAACTCTACTTATCAGAACATTGACCATGTCATGTGATTTCAACCAATGTTACTCACTAGCAATGAGCAACTCCTAGACTGAATTAACCAAATTTGGTAAAAGGACCTACATTGCATTTGGATTATGGCCTGTCGAGACACTGACCATGCCACTTAGACTTCCATAGCAACCAATACGACTCACACGAACACCCCCCCCCCCCCCCAAAAAAAAACGGGGTCAATTTTAACCAAACTTGATATACGAGCTCAAAATACATTGCAAATCGACATCTCGGGCAACTGACCATGTCACGTCACATACATAGCAACCAACGCGACACCATAACAACAGGGAAGTAGTGGGCCGATATGACCAAAATTTAGTATATTTAGTGTTTCATAATACATTTGGAATTCCACTCTGGGCACCGACTATGTCACGTGTCCTCCATAACAAGGGGAGCGACTTTCTAGCATCAGGGAAAGTACTGGCCCCATTTTGAACAAAGATAATATATGAACCCATAATACATTTTGAGTATGGCTTATTATGACACTGGTCATGTCGCATGATTTCCATAGCAATCTCAAACACTCCTAAGCAACGGCCGAACAACAAGGCCGATTTTAACAAAATTTGGTATACGAGCTCATAATAAATTAGGAATTCAACATATTGTGTCATTCACCGCGCCACTTGATTCTCACGGCAATCAACATAATTCTCTTGCAACGGAAAACTACTGGGTCGATTTAGTCGCATTTGAGACTGAACGCATAATACATTGCAAAACCGAACTATTGGGTTTCTGACCATGGAACGTATCTCCCATAGTAGCGAATGCGACTCCCTAGCAACAGGAAAAATACTGATCCAGTCGGTTTTTATCAAATTATATATATACCCTTAATTCATTTGGAGTTTGGGCTATTAGGGTTCTGACTATGTCGCGTGATATCCATAGCAACCAACGCGAGTTCCTAGTAACAAAATATATCGTCAGTTGTTCACAAAATTTCTGATCCTTACCGAATATTATGTGTAACATATAGAATATATACATAGTAGCTTGGTGTACCAAATGTTCACTACGAGTGGTGAAGTGGTGTTAACCACTTCACCACGAGTGGTGAACATTTGATACACCAAGCTACTCCTGGTATATTTTATTTATATCATGATCGTCAGATTATTAAAAGTCGCTATTATTTTTTCTCGATTTTACTAAGCACCAGACGTACATACGAGCGAATCTGTTTTGTTTACACGAGCATCGGTGGGCGGTACTTCCGCTGTCAATTTTATCGCCGAAACGAAATTAAAAAACGGAAACTGACCCCTTTTCTTTTTAATAACATACTATTTCGAGTTATGCATGCTTTATTAACTAGAGACATTGCATGTCTGTTAATTTTTGGCATCTTGTGAGGTAAGCCCATTTAAGAACGTAATAAATAATTGCCACTTCCATTTCACTCTTCGCGAGGCGACGTTACCAGGGAAAGAGAGAGAGAGAAAAGATTGTAATTAAATTTTTTTTCTGATTTGCTTTTGTTTAAGTAATCACCGTGGTGACCCAGAAAAACTTCCAGCACAGTCAATCAGGCTGATTAGTGTATTTTAGCACAACTGTTACATAACAGCAATCGGCAATACAGTGTCAGTTTTAAATGAGATGTACACGTAATGTTGCGAGGCGGCGTGCGATAAATTTAGAGAAGTTTGCATTCATGTCGACGTCACCAAAGGTCAACGGGTTCTACTGTAGGTGTAAATTTTAACTACTGAAATCCCATTTCAGGCGTGTTCATCACGGTTGGTGTGTAAAGCTAAACTTTATGTCACAGGCTTTTCATATATAGTAGAATAGGCAATTATGGTATAAAAGGTATATAAATCGACGATACTATCACACAACGCCCTTACCAACCAATGTGACTAGGAAAGCTATTGTGTTGGTTTAACCAAACTTGGTCCACGGACTCGCAATACACTGGTATTCGTAACAGATAGGTCTGTGATAATAGCTCATGAATTAATTCTTCTAGCAACCACAGTTAATCCTATGCAACAGCAATCTGATACATAATTATTGGTGTATGGTCCATATTATACTGGGTACCCAAGCAGGGGACAATAATATCACGTGAATCTCCACTACCCATCCCGTGTGCCTAGCAAAGTGCAAACTACTTTCCATATTGGTCCAACGTAAGTGCATCCCACTATATGCACTTGTAATATACTATTCAAAAAAGTTGCGGGTATTTGATAAAAGTGAGATATATGAAGAAATATATTTATATTTTCATCAAAAAGACAGTTGAGACATTGCACTGTGACATCTGGTGAATGATTTCAGCGATAGTTGGGTGTCTGATAAGCACGCATTCCACGCATTGAGCTGTAGAAGACATGGACGGTCAGTCCGAGAATTTACCACATTCAGTCCAAGACTTCAATACCTTGTAAATCCTCCTCGGTTCACGAGACAAGCGTGGACCAACGTGCCATACTCATCACCAAACGTTTAATATCAGCTTGACTGATGGTATTCTATTCTTCCTGTGGTGCAGCGGCGAGTTCCTGGACATTGGTAGGGGCTGCTGGCGTTGTCGTAGGCGACTGCCAAGCACATCCCAGACGTGCTCGTGTAGTGTAGTGGTGTTCTGCTCCTGGAGGAACTATATAGTGACCCGGGCCCTGTGTTCCCTTGCATTCTCATCTTTGAAAATAAATCGATGGTCGTGACGTCATGCTAATGGCACCACGTGAGCTGCTAAAATGTTGTCACGGTAGTATTGCCCTGTGATATGTTATGGGATGATATGTAATACTATTCTGCTTGTCATGGGTATGCCTCCCTACACCATAACCGATCTACCACCAACACGATCATGCTGCCTAACAGTTACGTCATGGTATCATTCGTTTGCCGCCGCTACACTCTGTTTCGCCTGTCGTGGAAGTCGAGAGTGAACCTCGAGTCATCGAGAAACATGACGTTGCTCCACAGACTATTTTCCCAGCGCTGTCGCGCTCCACACCAATTATGCCTTGCTGTGTTGTGACGTCCAGTCAAACGTGGAGTTATTCGAGGTCGTCGAGCGTACAAATTCCAGCTGTGCAGGCGATATCAGATAGTCTGACCACTGCACATCTGGCGATCGGTGCAGCTACTGAACAATTTTGGAGGCACTTTGATGGCGGTCACGTAATGGCGTGGTTCGGATGAAACTATACTGGTTAGCAGTTGTCGCCCTTGGCCGACTTAATCGATGTCTGACATCAACATTGCCTGTCTGACGGTAACGTGACTACAATCTGCTAATCACCGATTGAGGAATGTTGAGAATTTGAGCCACTGCAGTCTGTCTGTTGCCAGCTTCCAACATGCAAACGGTACGTAAATGTTCGTCACGTGTGAGTATTCGCATACCTCAAAATATACGTTTCGATCAGAAACTATTGATGAACGACTTTATACCAAGAAAAGAACGATGAGACCTCCGAAAAAGTACCCGACAGACATTAACACGGCGCCCGTGTGAAAAATCTGCACGAATTTTTCGTGGGCCGGTGACATTCAGGATCCACACGAAACTTGTTAACATATCGATGTGTCCAATCACATGTATCCAATACCATTTTCAGAAAATATCAACATCAGTTTGGATATCCCCTCCTTTTTTGAAAAGTATATATTGGTAATCCTACCAAGCATATCACTGATTATTCCTTGTGACTCCCTACCAACCCGAAATGCGACTCCAAAGTGACATGAAAAACATTGGGCTCATTTGGACCCAGGTTCATAAGTTGTACACAAAATAGCGAAAAGGATTTACACGCCCAGTCACTGCGCAATATAGTTTTCTAATCAAACTTCGCATGTCATTAGCAGTGAATCATCCTCCTTTTTGCATACCTTAACTCTTTGAACCCCAGCGGCCGCTTTTCCGACCAGGACCATGATATGTCATGACGTCATCAAATAAGATGTTTTTTCAATAAATGTGTGGGTAGACCAATCAGTATTTTCAACGTGCAGCCCGAGGCTGCACGTTGAAAAGACTGATTGGTCTGCCCCAAATAATGAATATGGACTCTTCTAATTGCTGGCATTGAACTGGCATGGAAGATACCACTCGAGTTCAAGGGGTTCACTATATTTTCTTCTTTCTGTTCATTATATTAACAACGTGTACAGGCATTGCCCTGTAGATTAATACACAAGTTTAAGGGGTACGATTTGAAAGTGTTTTTTCCTGGGAAGAATAAAACACGTAGACTACTGTAAAACCACACCCGCTAAACTAAAGTGGGCTTACTTAGATGCTTCTAATTAGCTTGTCAAACAAGCCATATTTCCTTTTGTAACTTTTTAATTAACGGGAACAACAGGCAGCTTTCTTTATTAAGAGTAAGAAAAGGAAATTTGGCTTTATTTTCTACTGGTATCATAGATCTTTTCTCAACAATTACATGCTTTTTAATTGGACCTTCTTCGTCCGTCTAATAATTTCACAAAAGCATTGTGTGTGTATTCTATTTTCAGCTGACACTCTTATCACTATCGACGTTGGAACTGGAGATTCAGTTAACAAGAACACAATTGATTGTTGTGGAATCATTAATGCATGGGAGTCTATTTCATTCAATAATGACTATATGAGTTTTAACGTCTTTCGGCCAACAGGAGGCCAATATAAGCTGATAGGATCAGAGGAGTTTCTAGTGGATGGCTCTGGTAAGTATCCATTTATTATGGTTCAGGGGTGTATATAGAGAGGTGTTGGTGTTCGAGTGATCCCTTCTACCACCTAATTATCTTTCCAATGCGGAAATTCTGTATGGATTGGAGTCTTAGATGTCGAATCGATCTCGGTTCCTGTGAATATTCGATTATTTGAGTCCAAGTCGAGTCGATCAACAATTTCGATTCGAATTCGAGTCGAAAATTACATCACGAATATAAAAATCGAATACGAAGAAAACTTATTAGAAAATGTATCTGTAGATGGGGTTACGAAAATTGGTACATTTAATACTGGCAAAATTGTCAAAAGTATGCGCGGAATTCAGCGCCAACCGCATTACCAATGTCATTTCGAATCACGCGTGACGCGTGATTCGAAATGACATCGGTAATACTCTCATATTTTACAGCGGATAAAGTCACGGCTATATATATGGGTTATATACACATGGTGTTTGTAAAAAATCTTTTATCGCGACGAGAGCGTTTTCGGGGGCATATATAGCTACGAGTCGCGCAGCGACGAGTAGCTATGTAGCCCCCGAAAACGCTCGAGTCGCGATAAAAGATTTTTTACAAACACCATGTGTATATAACCCTTTTATCTACACCCCCACCTCCCCCACTCCCGTAATAAAACAAGTTTTGATTAACAAATTCATACCACCAAAAATAATCTAGCCTTCAACCAGATAATCACTAATGTGAAAAATATCTGGTTATTTGTACTTTCCGACGTTTGACGTCACATTTTGAAAAATGTTGAAGAAACTGAATTCCCAGTGACGTTTGAACGTCAGGATAATGAAAGTCTCGAAGGGTGAAATAATCGCATTTGAAAAAGTGTAAGTTACTAATTTTTACTCTTTTCCGTCAAATTTTATTTTTACAATTCAGTAAGTTTAATTAATGGCCTTCTTTTTTATTCAATACATTTCGATAAATACGCCCCGTTTTATTTGTTTCGATCCGCGGCAGCGATAATTAGTTATTCAAAGTGTTGAATGAAATAGTACGTCATGCAAATGAGATGGGCGTGAACGTTGTATGCTTGCGATATCACGTGACTTTTATTCTTACTGCAGTAACGATAAAAGATTTTTTATTGACGGCGAGTTTTCGATAACGATAAAAGATAAAACGTTACTGTTTTTACGTATAAAGTAGATAAATACGTGTAATACATGTAAGACTTCGTACAAAACTCAAGCGATAGGGACTAATTCTCACATCTGATACACTTCATGAAGAAGCATCCATCGCTTCATACAAGGCAAGGTCGGACAATATCAAGGTTAAAGTCAAGAAGGAGCGAAGCAATCACAGATGCATACAGATTATTTGTCTAGTCAATCAAGCGTTCGAGTGTGCTGCATTGTTGACGAACGAACTGCTGTGTTGAATGACAGCATCAATATGTCGATAAATCAGCAGTGCAATGCCTAAACAATCCCAATGTGGCTATTTTAACCTGGAAGTATCGCGTACGAAACCGCACTTGGACACCTGTTTTCAGCTAGCCTAGTTCGAGTTCGATGTTCGATCGACTCGAACAGTTTTTGGCAAGTTCGAGTCGAAAGTCGAGTCGAAAAAATTTATATTCGAAGGCACCTAAAGCGATCTTCCTAGCAACCAGGCAGTGCTGACCAGAAGAGATTTGATACATGCCACAATACACAGTCGATCTTACAAATAGAGATCTGTGCATCTGGATTTTGGGTTTTCGGGAGCTAAAGGCTACCATATGGACGACAATGTGAGCTGGTCGAATAAGAAATGCACAGAACGACACACGCGCGTGAATGAGTTAATCGATATGGCATGAGTGCCAGTGCGGAAGGATAAGATGAGAGGCTGTAAGCCTCGAGTGTTATACTTCCGCGATGGCACAAGTGCCATATTCATTAACCAATTCACACGCGTGTGTCTTTCGGTATTTATCACACGCCTTTCCATCTATAAAAAAACATCTTTAGAAGGGTACAGGAGGCACTTATCAATTCATTTGACAACCCTCTACAAAAAGAACACATTTTATCGCCAACCAAAATTTGCGAGGGGAACCCGTGTTGCTACGTCATCACCTAAGTTACGATGTGTTCTATGTGCCTGTTGGAACATAGAAAACATTGGAACTCAGGGATGAATTTTTGCTATCGCTAGCGATACAAATTGTAATTGAGGTGCACGATTTGTAGAAATTACAGTGAAATTTCGTTTCTTTATAAATATAGTCCGTCAACGATTTCCGTTCCGCACATATGTGCGGGACAGATTTTCATCTTGCGCATGGTTTAGTGTTGCTGTAGATTGGGATTAAATAGAACAGGCGTGTATTAAAAAATAGAGATCTGTACCTTTAATAGACGATTTGGGGTTTTCGGGGGCTAAAGGCGACCATATGGACAACAGTAGGAGCTAGCTAGGTAAGAGAGCATAAAGCCCACGAGTCACGACTTCCGCATACATTTAACTCTCTCTAAACAACTGAAATAAATTTAACTCACGAAAGCATTGATCAAAAAGTCCATTAATTTACAGAGGGGAAATGTGGTAAAATGTGCCCAAATTATACTTGTTTCAGTACCAATAAACTCCATATCTTGGGCAAGGATATCCCACAGTTGCATGCAAGTTACAAGGAGGTGACCGCCCATACATTTCCGAGAATTTTGGATTTTTAACTGTAATCTTGAGTGGCTCTCATCTGATGAAAGCAGTCCTTGTTGGAATATTGTATCAGTCAGGAGTTGGTACATCATTCGGGACAAGTCTGTCATCTGTGTGATGCCACTATTGTTAACCCTTTGAATTCTGGTGGTATCATCCATAACAGTTCAATAACAGTGACTGGAAGAGTCCTAATTCATTATTTAGGGTACACCAAGCAATATTTTAAACGTGCAGCCTCGGGGCTGCACGTTGAAAATATTGATTGGTCTACCCCACACATTTACTGAACAACCACCCAAAACAATGTTATGACGTATCATATTCCTTGTCGGAAAAGCGGTCGCCCATGTTCAAAGGGCTAAAAATATATATTTTTGTTACCACAGTCGTCATTTGATATAGCCAAAATTCCGAAAGTGACTTTAAGCAGCAGTAAATAAATAATAAATAAATAAATAAATAAATAAATAAATAAATAAATAAATAAATAAATATAACCCGGAAACTAGTTGATGTACATTCGTCGTACCTCATACAAAAGAGTTGCTGTATTGTGCGTAATGATCAGATTCACATGCTGTTCATGAAAGATAGATGTTAGATGCTCTAACCCTTTTGATCCGATATTCTGATCAAGATTTTGGGTGGGTCATAACTCAAAAGCTGAATATTCTTGGATAACTTCTGCATGGATATAACTATCATAGATGTTATGAAAAGTGCCAGTGGCTACACATTCAAACAAAACCATTAGGACTATCTTCCATTATTTGAGCAATTTGTTTTTCTAAAAACATAAACGTCATTTTAAATGTTGTAGTGATTTGAGATTAATATATATTCTGATAACGACACCACGTTGATTGATTAGTGATATCAACGCCCATCTAATTTAACCCTTTTGAACTCTCATAGTATCTTCCATGCTAGTTCAATTGAAGCAATTAGAAGAGTCCGCATTCATTACTTGGGATAGACCAATTAATATTTTCAACTTGCAGCTTTGGGGCTGCACGTTGAAATATTGATTGGTCTATCGCACACATGCACTTAGCATCCATCCTATTTAATGAAATTATGACGAATCATGTTCCTGGACGAAAATAACAACGACTCGGGTTCAAAGGGTTAAGGTGACAAACACATGCAACCCCCCCCCCCCTCCTACACATACACAAAAGTACAGGCACGAGCTTACAAACATTGATACACACTGGAAACACCCTCACACACAGACCCGCATATATTCACCACCCATCGATTTTGATGGTGTGCATTGACCAAGTACAAGGATAGTTGTTTAGTTGTTGGATTTCTGTGAGTTGGGTGGGGGATTGCTGTGAGTTCGATTCCCCGCCGAGAATTAACCCTTTACCCAACGAATCGGCCGCATCCGCCCGCGTAATATGCAAATTTAGTAGTTGAAAAAATATTATTTTTAAAAAAAAAATCAACAAACTATATCATGTGACCCCTCGTTGGAACGCGCTCGATGAGCTCGTTCCAACGAGGGGTCACATGATATGGTTTTGTCAAAATTTTTTGAAAAATTTTAAAAACTAAAATTTAAAACTAGAGAAACAGAATTTACTGCCACCAGTAAATTCAGGTCTGTGTGAAAAGGGTTAAAGTATCAAGAATAAACTATAAAGAAAGAGAATTCATGGAGGCTTATTTTCGGGAGTAAAATATTTTTTAACAACTCAGAAATGGGTTTTCGTTAGCAGTATTTACAGATATTCATACAGGAATCAGACATTTTTATAAGAGACCAGAAATGGCATATATGTGACCAGCATTCAAAGGGTTTGATACACGAATCAGAAATGGACATTTTTGGCTCTGCCCACTAATTTGAGTGATGAAATACATTCATAAACTTTAGAGATGTATTAAGGTGTAATGAAATGCATTTCCCAGTCTTTCTGAATAATGCCCCCATATTAAGATATTCAGAGGGTTAAAATATTCCCTTTAAATACTCCACTTTAATCCTTTAAATGGGGACGCAGTGACTCAGTTGGCAGAGGAGCAGGCTGCAAGGCGTGAGGTCCTCACTCTGTCCTTGGGCAAGACACTTCACCCCATCACCCATGTGGGTGCATGGTGGCACTGTGTACTAAAGCGTACTGCACAACGATGGTTTACCCGGGTACAACCAATGCTAACAACCCTGCTTGTGTGGAGTTAGTATGTGGGGGATCTGACAGTTGCTCGTTGTTGCCCGGTGGTTCTTCCTGGGTACTCCGACTTCCTCCACCTGAAAAACTGTCGTGGTTATGATTAGCCACTGTGCAGGAATATGTGACATTAAACACCAATAAATAGATAATCCTTTAAAAAATGAGCTCAATCCAATAGAGGGTCATAAGCTGTTTTTGAAGCAAAAACGAAAAGATAATTAAAACTGAATAGACGTTTCTGTGAATAATGTTGACCAGTTTTCGCCGTTACGTTGGCTAAAGGGTTAAGAATCCCTTACTTTGGAAGGCACACTGAAAGGGTGTCCCATTCCACATAGAATTAAATGTTAAGAAAATAAAGCGAAAAACATTAAGTTTCTCAGCTGAGAGTACCTGTTTTTGCACTCCGGATGGATGCAACGACACAAATCAGAGACATTCTCTTAATGGCACTTTGGCACCAAAAGTTTCTGCACTCTCGGTGAGACCAAGCCGAGCGCAGTGAAAGACTATAGAACTCCTCTAACAAATGAGTTTTAAACAGTCATAGCACTAACACAGTTAACAGTACAGTCGACCATGTCAGAATTGCATTGTTACCGGCACCCTAACAGTTTTGTGATAGGTTTCAACAATTATTCAGTGCAGTTTCATGGGAAGGGTTAACTTTATTCTGCCTGAAATAAAATATGTACAATCCACATTGAAGTCTTGAGAGGGTTAAAAGCATTGAACTGAATAAGATAGGTTTCAACAAATTGTACAATTATTCAGTGCAGTTTTATGGAAAGGGTTAACTTTATTCTGCCTGAAATAAAATATGTGCAATCCACATTGAAGTCTTGAGAGGGTTAAAAGCATTGAACTGAATAAGATAGATTTCAACAATTATTCAGTGCAGTTTTATGGAAAGGGTTAACTTTATTTTGCCTGAAATAAAATATGTGCAATCCACATACAGGTCTGGAGAGGATTAAAAGCAGTGAACTGAATAATTTACAATTTATTTCCTTGCAAGGCAAAGGGTTTCTCTCAACTTAGTTTCAGGAACTGACATCCCATTATGATGACAAGGTCAGATTTCATTTTGACAGTAAACTCCACTGTGATGTATACATAGTCTCCAGTGTGAACATAACATCGTATTGCTTGGGGTGAATTTACTGTATCAGGAAATTGGAGGATGTGAAAACCCTGTGGCATACTGGGCCATACTCAATGGCCCTAGCGACCTGAAAAACATAGGTGGCTGCGAAGTTGTGAATGTCTACCAGTATGCCAAAAATCAGCGAGATAGGACAATTCGTTTTCGAGTTATCGTGAGGACAAGGAAGTGCATAGAAGACAGAAGAAGAAGAAGAAGAAGAAGAAGAAGATGAAGAAGAAGAAACAAAAAAGAAAAAGCAACCGTACAAAAACAATAGTCTGTGTGTTCACACAGACTAATAATAAATTTTGATATCGACTGCGTTGGGTAAAGTGTTAAAAAACAACATTGTAAATTCTTCAAGAACATGATTGTATCCTTCGAAATGCCCGTGTCAGTCTTCATCGGAGGCCAACACAACACTTCAGCTGTTCCCTAACCAGCGCGTTTCACATATTCCTACAGCTGGTGACAAATAAATGAACCAAGTAATCATGAGAACTTCAACTTATAAGCGAGATTGGAACCATCATTTTTAGAGGTGTGCAGCCATCTAGTGGTTTAGGTGTTGGACACCTGATTGTCAGGCGGAACTGTATTGAGTTCGATTCTCGGCGAGATACCAGAAACCGGCAATTACTCCAAAAACATGAGGGTGTCATTTGAAACGCACATAGAGGCCCGTGCCAGTCTTCGTTTGGGGCCACTCACACCACTTTCGTCGTATTGTAGATGCATATTTCTCTCTCCCATCCGATAAAACGTATACTGACATGAGTAACCATGAGCAACAAAATTACCGAGTAGCAACACATAAATTCCGAAGAATTTTCCCTCCATTTTTGCAGACAACAACTGGTGAGCTGGAGTGAATGTGTTTTTTTTTAGTCTGTGTGAAACACACAGACAATAATTGTTTTTGTACGGTTTCTTTTTCTTTCTTTTTTTTCTTCTTTTTCTTTTTCTTATTCTCCTGTCTTCTGTCTTCTATGCAAGTCCTTGTCCTCACGATAACTTGAAAACGAATCTTTCTATCTCGCTGATTTTTGGCATTCTGATAGATAGTCACACGTTCTCGGCCACCTACGTTTTGCAGAATCCTGGAGTATTAGGGGTGTCCGTAGGGGTGTTTGAAAGTGGATCACGCCCATATCTCAGGCATGGTATGACCTACGGACCTGGGACCAACATCAAATAAGTCAGCACTCAATGGAGATTCAAAACATGGGTCAAGGTTGCTGAGGTCACCCAGAGGTCAATGAGTGCATTTTTCAGAATTGTTGGAAACCACTTTTTTTACTCCAAAATGCTTTCCCGAAGTTCGTACATGCATTTTTACACGAAAAAAGTAGGCGTGGCCAATTTTTTTGAAAGTGGGTCACGCTCATATCTCATGCATGGTATGACGTATAGACCTAGGACCAATACAAAATAAGTCGACAGTCGATAGAGATTCAAAATATGTGGTCAAGGTCACTGAGGTCACCCGGGGTCATTGAGTGCATTTCTCAGAATTGCTGGAAGCCACATTTTGAACCCCCTGATGCATTCCTAAAACCCATACATGCATTCTTACATGAAAAAAGTGGGCGTGGCCAAACATTTTGAAAGTTGACACACTCATCTCAAGCATGGTGTGATGAATGGACCTGGTTCCAACCACAAATGAGTCGACCTTCGGGGCGGGAGGGGGGTGTAAAATATGGATCTATGCCACTGAGGTCACCTTGGGGTCATTGCGTGCACTCTTCAGAATTGCTGGAAAACACATTTTGCCCCACTAATGCATTCCCTTGAACAAACCTTTTTTTGTTCTGTACATATATGCCTTTTCTGGTTTCTTGGAAATATGTATCCGATTCCTGAATGAATATCTTTAAATACTGTTAACGGAAACCTATTTCTGATTTCTTTAAAACTATTTTATCCCCAAAAATAAGCCTCCAGAGTTTTCCAATTATATTTATAGAAGGGACTCCCTTGCTCAGTAGGTAGAGGCGAAGGCTGCAAACGTCCTCGGTTGGAATCTCAGCTGTGAAAACCCTGCTGTGTCTTTGACATACTTCACCCCCATTGCCCACTTTGGGGCATAGTTGCATTGTGCATTAACGCGTACTGCACGTCGATGGTGTACTTGTCTTCAACAAATACTAACCTGCTTGTGTGGAGTCAGTCTGTTGGACAGCCTGACAGTTGATTGCATTTGCTCACTGGTTCTCTCAGGGTACTCCAGCTTCCTCCTCCCATAAAACTGCCCGGCACAAGGTGACAGTGGCTGTCAATAGTGTTATTAAGCCTAATGAATATATAAATAACATTCATAGAAGGCATGCCGTGATAGTGTAGTTGTAATATTTGTGTCGTCAATTCTTGTCAACACGATGACCTAATACAATCAATCCAATCTTAATGTTTTGTTATACTGATAGATTGTACTTTCAAATGAGTTCACTGAAGTCAATAGCCATAATCTCTCATAAACAAAGTGGTCAGATTTGCTGGAAGCCACATTTTTCGACCCACTAATCCATTCCCGATGTTAATTCGTGCATTTTTACACGAAAAAGTGGGTGTCGTCAAAATTTTTGAAAGTGTGTCACGCTCCTATCTAAAACATGGAATGATTTATAGACCTTGGACCAGCACCAAATGAGTAGACACACGATAGAGGTTCGCAATATTGGGCATGGTCACTGAGATCAAAGGGGATCATCGAGTGAATTTTTAGAATTGCTTGAAATCACATTGTTGCACCCCTGATGCATTCACTTGACTGAACCCTTTGAATGCTGTGTACATATATGCCTTTCTAGTTTCTTGGAAAAAATTATCCGATTCCTGAACGAATATCTTTGAATACTGTTAATGAAAACCTATTTCTGAATTCTTTAAAACTATTTATGCCCAAAAATAAGCCTTCAAAGTATTCCAGTTACATACATAGAAGACGCGTTGTGGCTCAGTAGGTAGAGGTGAAGTCTGCAAACCGAGAGGTCCTCGGTTCTAATCCCAGCTGCCGCAACAGTGTTGTGTCCTTGGGCAATACACTTTACCCCCATTTCCCACGAGGGGTCATGTTGGCATTGTGCACTAACGCGTACTGAAGGAATAATTGTCTTCAACTAATGCTAGCCATGCATGAGTGGAGTCAGTCTGTTGGGGAGCCTGGTAGTTGCCCACCTTTGCTTGATGGTTCTCTCAGGGTACTCTGGCTTCCTCCACCAATAAAACTGTCCGACACAAGGTGACAGTGGCTGTCAAAAGTGTCATTAAACCCAATAAATAAATGAATAGCATTCATAGAAGGCATGGCTTGAAGGTGTGGTTGTGATATTTCTGCCTTCTATGCTCTGTTTGTGAACACCAGTAATTAATACAATCAATACTATCTTAATGTTTTTGTTATACTGATGGACTGACCTGGTAAATGAGTCCTCTGAAACAAATAACCATTATTTAAAGATATCAGAGACAAAGCTGAAAGATAGAATAGCATTGTATGTTTATGTAATATCCTGTTACATATTTGATACTTCAATGTGCGTACAAACACATTTCATATAACTCATGGCTACCGAATGTTTTTACGTATTCCTTTCTATAACATTTAATTCTATATGGAATCGGACAACTTTTCAGATGTACCTTCCAAAGTAAGGCATTCTTAACCCTTTACCCAACATAACATATAAAACCAGCTAGCGTCATTCACGGAAATTTCCATTCAATTTTCATTATTTTTTCATTCTTGCTTGAAAAACATTGCTTATGACCTCTCGCTGGAATGAGCTCGTTTTAAAGGGTCAAAATGGAGTATTTAAAAAGATTATGTTAACCTTCTCAATATCTTAATATGGGTCTCCAAACTTTTACTTTTGAAATACAGGAATAATGACACTTTCTGTTCTTACAATGTTGCTCTAAACACGCATGGGCATCGATGGGACCTCATTAGTCTGTGTGAAATACACAGACTATTGTTTTTGTATGGTTTCTTTTTCTTTCTTTTTTTCTTCTTCTTTCTTTTCTTTTTCTTATTCTCCTGTCTTCTGTCCTCTATGCGCTTCCTTGTCCGAACGATAACTCAAAAACGATTTGTCGTATCTCATCGACTTTTGGCATGCTGATAGACAGTCACAAGTTCTCGGCCACCTATGTTTTTCAGATTCCTGGGGCTTTAGGGGTGTCCGTAGGGGTAGGGGTGTTTTGAAAGTGGGTCACGCCCATATCTCAGGCGTGGTATGACGTATGGACCTGGGACCAACATCCAATGAGTCAACACTCGATGGAGATTCAAAATATGGGTCAAAGTCAGGGGGGGGGGGGGGGTCACCCAAGGGTCATTGAGTGCATTTTTCATAATTGCTGGAAATCACATGTTTTGACCCCCTAACGCATTCCTGACGTACACACATGCATTTTTACGTTAAAAAAGTGGGCGTAGCCAAAATTCTTGAAAGTGGGTCACGCCCATATCTCAGGCGTGGTATGACATATGGCTCTGGGACAATCGATGGAGATTCAAAATATGGGTCAAGGTCACGGCAGTCACTTAGGGGTCATTGAGTGCATTTTTCATAATTGCTGGAAATCACATTTTTCGACCTCCTAAAGCATTGCTGACGTACATACATGCATTTTTAACATTCAAAAAGTGCGCATGGCCAAAATTTTTAAAAGTGGGTCACGCTCATATCTCAAGTGTGGTATGATGAATGGATCTGGGACCAACCCCAAATGAGTCGACACTCGATGGAGATTCAAAATATGGGTCAAGGTCACGGAGATCACCTAGGGGTCATTAAGTGCATTTTTCATAATTGCTGGAAATCACATTTTTTTAACCACCCTAAAGTATTCCTGACATACACACATGCATTTTGATATAAAAAAACAGTGAGCGTGGCAAAAATTTTTGAAAGTGGGTCATGCCCATATCTCAGGCGTGGTATGACGTATGGACCTGGGACCAACACCAAATGAGTTGACACTTGATGGAGATTCAAAATATGGGTCAAGGTCATGGAGGTGACCTAGGGGTCATTGAGTGCATTTTTCATAATTGCTGGAAATTACATTTTTGGACACCCCCAAAGCATTCCTGACAAAAACACATGCATTTTCAAGTTAAAAAAGTGGGCGTTGCCAAAATTTTTGAAAGTGGGTCACGCCCATATCTCATGCATGATATGACTTATGGATCTGGGCCCAAACCCAAATGAGTCGACACTCGATTGAGATTCAAAATATGGGTCAAGGTCACGGAGGTCAATTAGGGGTCATTGAGTGCATTTTTCATAATTGCTGGAAATCACATTTTTTGACCCCCTAAAGCATTCCTGACGTACATGCATTTTTTACATTGAAAAAGTCGGCGTGGCCAAAATTTTTGAAAGTGGGTCACAACCACATCTCAGGCGTGGTATGACGTATGAACCTGGGATCAACACCAAATGAATCGACACTCAATGGAGATTCAAAATATGGGTCAAGGTCACGGAGGTTACCTAAGGGTCATTGAGCGCATTTTTTATAATTGCTGTAAATCACATTTTTTGAGCCCCCAAAGCATTCCTGAGGTCCATACATGCATTTTTACGTTAAAAAAGTGGGCGTGGCCAAAAATTTTGAAAACGGGTCACGCTCATATCTCAAACGTGGTATGATGAATGGACCTGGGATTAACATCAAATGAGTCGACACTTGATGGAGATTCAAAATATGGGTCATGGTCACAGAGGTCACCTAGGGGTCCGCCTGAAAAAGGTCAACAAAGTCATCAAGTGCATATTATTCAGAAAGACTGGGAAATGCATTTTATTACACCTTAATGCATTTCTAAAGTTTATGAACGTATTTTATCACTCAAATTAGTTGGAAGAGCCAAAAATGTCCATTTCTGATTCGTGTATCGAACCCTTTGAATGCTGACACATATGTGCCTTTTCTGGTTTCTTATGAAAAATTGTTCTGATTCCAGTATGAATATCTGTAAATACTATCAATGAAAATCCATTTCTGATTTGTTTGAAAATATTTTACTCCTGAAAATAAGCCTCCATAAATTCTCTCTCTGTAGTTCCTTCCTGGTACTTTAAGCCTTTTCACACAGACTTGAATTTACTGGGTGCAGTAAATTTTGTTTCTCTAGTTTTAAGTAGTCTTTGTTGTTTTATTCGCTGAAATATCTTTTAACCCTCAGTGACCAGGTCAAATTTCAAAGCTGAGTATTATCCGTTAATTTTACCCATAGACATTACTTGAGAATCGGTCCTGATTAACCCCTGCTGGTCATTGCCAAATCCTTAGGAACTCCTGTGCTCTGTTACATTATTTATTCTCAGTCATAATTCAAAAATCGATGGGTTTCAAGAAGCAATTGTGAGTGGCTTTCTCAAAACACCTATCATAATTATAATAAAATAGAATATTTAAATGGCCTCTTTTTGACACTCTTAAAACTCCAATGCTGGTCCAAATACTATCATTTAACTCATGACAGCAGAACGTTTTGTAGGTTTTCTGTCACATTGCCCCTCTGTTTACAATAGCCATTCTTAAAATCCAACCATCTTCTTATTTCCCGTACGCCTTGTTTAGGACCCTGGATGCATTTCAACTCTGTTAAATGGATCAGAAAACGCGTGTTGGCGACGATGGTCTGTACTAAAATGTTTCTCGCATCTGGAATGTAGAATAATAGTTTGATTTGTACATTAAAATGCATAATACGACCTGGAGAAACAGAATTTACTGCCACCAGTAAATTCAAGTCTGTGTAAAAAGGGTTAAAGTGTCAGGAAAAACTATATGGAAAGAGAATTTTTGGAGGCTTATTTTCAGAAGTAAATTTTTTTTGGGGAACAAATCAGAAATGAATTTTTGTTAACAGTATTTACAGGTATTCATAAAGGAATCAGAACAATTCTTCTAAGAAGTCAGAAAAGGCATATATGTGCTCACCATTTAAAGGGTTCTATCAAGGAGTCAGAAATTGATATAACTGGCTCTGCCACTTATTTAAATGAAGAGATACATGCATAATCTTCAGAATTGCCTTAGTTGTTATAAAATACAATTCCCGAAGGTTCTGAAAAATATGCACTTAATCACCTGCGTTGACCACATTGAGGTGGACCACATTTTGAAGCTAGAGTAAGTTTCAACACATTCAGTGTAGGTTCTATGTCTAAAGGCCATACTAAGCCAAGCCTGAAGTATGAGCGTAAAACATTTTAAAAAAATCGGCTCCAACAACTCAGGATCTGCCACATTTGCAGATGATGCAAATATTCGTACTGCCTAGATGTTAAGCCTCACCCAATTTTTTACGCAAAAATGTATGTATGGACATCGGGAATGCATTAAGGGGGGTTCAAAAATGTGATTCCCATCAATTTTGAAAAATGTACTCAATGACCCCTAAGTGACCTCCGTGACCTTGACCCATATTTTGAACTACTACCGAGTGTCGACTCATTTGGTGTTAGTTCCAGGTCCATTCGTCATACAGTGCTTGAGATATGAGCATGACCCACTTTTAAAATAAATTTTTACCATGCCCACTCGTTTACATAAAAATGTATGTATGGACTTCAGGAATGCTTTTGGGTGTCAAAAAATGCGATTTCCAGCAATTCTGAAAAATGCACTGAATGACCTCTAGGTGACCCCTGTGACCTTGACCCATATTTTGAACCTCTATCGAGTGTTGACTCATTTGGTGTTGGTCCTAGGTCTATGCATCATACCCTGCTTGAGATATTACCGTGACCCACTTTCACAATTTTGACCACACCCACATTTTTTCGTGTAAAAAATGCATGTATGAACTTTGGGAATGCATTAGGGGGGGGGGGGGGGCAAAAAATGTGATTTCCTGCAATTCTGAAAAATGCACTCAATCACCCCTAGGTGTCCTTTGTGACCTTGGCCCATATTTTGAACCTCCATCGAGTATTGACTCATTTGGTGTTAGTCCCAGGTCCATTGGCCATACCATGCTTGAGATATGAGCGTGACCCACTTTCAAAAGTTTGGTCAGGCCCACTTTTTACGTAAAAATGCATGTATGGACTTCAGGAATGCTTCAGGGGGTCCAAAAATGTGATTTCTAGCAATTTTGAAAAATTAACTTATTCACAATCACAACTAAGGATCGACAGGTTTTGGAATGGAGTGGTGTGCGGCATTCTGGAAACACCTATCACAGTTATAAAGTAATGAAATGGAATATTTGAAAGGTCTGTTTTTAACCCTCTTAATTCTTCGATGTGAGTACACCTTTAATATAACTCATGGCTGCAAAATGTTTTTCGCTTTCTTTTCTGTAACATTTAATTCTATACGGAATGATGCACCTTTTCAGTGTGCCGTCCAAAGTAAGAGCATTCTTAACCCCTTATCCAACATAATGACGAAAACCGGTCAGCGTTATTCACAGAAATGTCTATTCAGTTTTAATTACTTTTTCATTTTTGCTTGAAAAACATAGATTATAACACCTCAATGGAATAAGCTGATTTTTGAAAGCATTATTTATTTATTGGTGTTTAAGGTCACATAAATTCTGCACAATGGCTAATCATGACCACGACAGTTTTACGGGTGGAGGAAGCCGGAGTACCCAGGGAGAACCACCGGGCAACAACGCGCAACTGTCAGCTTCCCCACATACTAATTCCACACAATCAGGGTTAGCAATGGTTGAAGACAGGTGCACCATCGATATGCAATACGCCTTGGTACACAGTGTCACCGTGCCCCCACGTGGCAATGGGGTGAGGAGTCTTGCCCAAGGACACCTTTCGCGGTTGCCGCAGTTGGGATTCGAACCGAGGACCTCTCGACTAGAAGCCTGCACCTCTACCAACTGAGCCACCGCACTCCTTTTAAAGGATTAAAATGGAGTACTTAAAGGGGGTATTTTAACCCTCTCAAGATCTTAACATGGGTCCAAAAATTTTTACTTCATGCCAAATCGAGAATAATGAAAGCCCTTTCCATTCTCACAAAGTAGTTTATGCTCATACTTCAGGCTTGGTATTGCCCATAGACATGGAACCTATACCGAATGAGTTGAAACTTAATGGACGTTCATAACATGCACCCCCCCCCCCCCCTCCTTCAACGCGGTCAACAGAGGTCATTAAGAGTATATTTTTCAGACCTATTAGGAACTGAATTTCATACCAACTATTGCAATTCTAAAGATTATTCATGTATCTCATCATTCAAATAAATGACAAAGGCAGTAATGTAAATTTCTGATTCCTTGATCGAACCGTTTAAATGGTGTGCACATATATGCATTTTCTGGTTTCTTAGAAAATTGTTCTGCTTTCTGTTTGAATATCTGTAAATAGTGTTAACGAAAACCCATTTCTGATTTTTAGTCTATGTGAAACACACAGACTATTGTTTTTGTACGATTATTTTTCGTTTTATTTTTTCTTCTTCTTCTTCTTTCTGTCTTCTCGTCATTTTTTTGTTCGCAAGATAACTCGAAAACGAATTGCCCAATCTCGTTGATTGTTGGCATGCTGATAGACAGTAACAAGTTCCATCTATGTTTTTCAGATTCCTGGTGTTGAAAGTGGGTCACGCCCATATCTCAGGCGTGGTATGACATATGGACATGGGACCAACACCAAATGAGTCGACACTCGATGGAGATTCAAAATATGGGTCAAGATCACGGAGGTCACCTAGGGGTCATTAAGTACATTTTTCCTAATTGCTGGAAATCACATTTTTGACCCCTAAACTATTCCTGACGTACACACATGCATTTTGACGTAAAAAAGTGGGCGGTGCCAACATTTTTGAAAGTGGGTCACGCCCATATCTCAGGCGTAGTATGACGTATGGATCTGGGACCAACACCAAATGAGTCGACACTTGATGGAGACTCAAAATATGGGTCAAGGTCACGGAGGTCACCTAGGGGTCATTGAGTGCATTTTTCATAATTGCTGGAAGTCACATTTTTGACACCCCCAAAGCATTACTGACAACACACACGTGCATTTTTACGCTAAAAACTTGGGCGTGGCCAATTTTTTTAAAAGTGGATCACGCTCATATCTCAAGGATAGTATGATGAATGGACCTGGGACTAACACCAAATGAGTCAATACTTGATGGAGATTCAAAATATGGGCCAAGGCCACGGAGGTGACGGGGTCATTCAGTGCATTTTTCATAATTGCTAGAAATCACATTTTTTGACCCCCCAAAGCATTCATGAGGTGCATACATGCATTTTTACTTAAAAAGGTGGGCGTGGCCACAATTTTTGAAAGTGGGTCACACTCAGGTGTGGTATGACGTATGGACCTGGAACCAACACCAAACGAGTCGACACTTGATGGAGATTCAAATTATGGTCAAAGTCACGGAGGTCACCTAGGGGTCCACCTGAAAGAGGTCACCAAAGCCATCAAGTGCATATTATTCAGAAAGACTAGGAAATGAATTTTATTACACCTTAATGCATTTCTAAAGTTTATGAACGTATTTCATCACTCAAATTAGTGGGCAGAGCCAAAAAATGTCCATTTCTGATTCGTGTATCGAACCCGTTGAATGCTGGTCACATATATACTTTTTTCTGGTTTCTTATAAAAAATTGTTCTGATTCCAGTATGAATATCTGTAAATACTATTAATGAAAATCCTTTTCTGATTTGTTTAAAAATGTTTTACTCCTGAAAATCAGCCTCCATAAATTCTCTTTCCCTATAGTTTATTCCTGACACTTTAACCCTTTTCACACAGACTTGAATTTACAGAGTGCAGTAAATTCTGTTTCTCTAGTTAGTCTGTGTGAAACACACAGACTATTGTTTTTGTGCGGTTTCTTTTTTTTTCTTTTTTTCTTCTTCTTCTTCCCTCTTCTCCTTCTTATTCGCCTGTCTTCTATGCACTCCCTTGTCCTCACGATAACTCGTACACGAATCGTCCTATCTCGCTGATTTTTGGCATACTGATAGACAGTCAAAAGTTCTCGGCGACCTATGTTATTTAGATGGGGCATCAGGGGTGTCCGTAAGGGGGTGTTTTGAAAGTAGGCCACGCTTCACTGCCTCCAATTTCCTGATACAGTAAATTCTCTCCAAGCAATAGGATGCTATGTTATTCACACTGGAGATAATGTAAACACCACTGGAGTTAGCTGTCAAGAAATGAAATATAATCTACTAACCTTGTTATGATAATGGATGTAATTTCCTGGAACTAAGTTGAGAGAAACCCTTTACCTTGCAAGGAAATATATTATAAATTATTCAGTTCAGTGCTTTTAACCCTCTCAAGACTTCAATGAGGATTGCACATATTTTATTTCAGGCAGAATAAAGTTAACCCTTTCCATAAAACTGCACTGAATAATTGTAAAATTTGTTGAAACCTATCTTATTCACTTCAATGCTTTTAACCCTCTCAAGACTTCAATGTGGATTGCACATATTTCATTTCAGGCAAAATAAAGTTAACCCTTTACATAAAACTGCACTGAATAATTGTAAAATTTGTTGAAACCTATCTTATTCAGTTCAATGCTTTTAACCCTCTCAAGACTTCAATGTGGATTCCACATATTTTATTTCAG
Organism: Pictodentalium vernedei; assembly: GCA_031216915.1. Lineage (NCBI taxonomy): Eukaryota > Metazoa > Mollusca > Scaphopoda > Dentaliida > Dentaliidae > Pictodentalium > Pictodentalium vernedei. Next base: position 603,048,928 of record CM062296.1, on the reverse strand, counting down.
GCAGAACAAAGTTAACCCTTTCCATAAAACTGCACTGAATAATTGTAAAATTTGTTGAAACCTATCTTATTCAGTTCAATGCTTTTAACCCTCTCAAGACTTCAATGTGGATTGCACATATTTTATTTCAGCCAGAACAAAGTTAACCCTTTCCATAAAACTGCACTGAATAATTGTTGAAACCTATCATAAAACTGTCAGGATGCCGGTAACATTGCAATACTGACATGGTCGACTGTACAGTTAACTGTGTTAGTGCTATGACTGTTTAAAACTCATTGGTTAGAGGAGTTCTATAGTCTTTCACTGCGCTCGGCTCAGTCTCACCGAGAGTGCAGAAACCTTTGGTGCCAAAGTGCCATTAAGAGAATGTCTCTGATTTGTGCCGTTCCATCCCTCCGGAGTGCACAAACAGGTACTGTCAGCTGAGAAAGTAAATGTTTTTCGCTTTATTTTCGTAACATTTAATTCTATGTGGAATGGGACGCCTTTTTCAGTGTGCCTTCCAAAGTAAGTGACTCCTAACCCTTTAGCCAACATAACGGCGAAAACCGGTCAACATTATTCACAGAAACGTCTATTCAGTTTTAATTACATTTTCATTTTTGCTTTAAAAACATAGCTTATGTCCCTTTATTGGATTGAGCTCATATTTTAGAGGATTATTTATTCATTGGTGTTTAATGTCACATATTTCTGCACAGTGGCTAATCATGACCACGACAGTTTTTTCAGGTGGAGGAAATCGGAGTACCTGGGAAGAACCACCGGACAACAACGAGCAACTGTCAGATCTCCCACATACTAACTCCACACAAGCAGGGTTAGCATTGGTTGAAGACGGGCGCACCATCGATGTGCAGTAGGCTTTAGTACACAGCGCCACCATGCACCCACGTGGGCTATAGGGTGAAGTGTCTTGCCCAAGGACAGAGTGCGGACCTCACGCCTTGCAGCCTGTGCCTCTGCCAACTGAGCCACTGCACCCCCATTTAAAGGATTAAAATGGAGTATTTAAGGGGAATATTTTAACCCTCTGAAGATCTTAATTTGGGGGCATTATTCAGAAAGACTGGGAAATTTATTTTATTACACCTTAATGCTTTTCTAAAGTTTATGAATGTATTTCATCACTCAAATTAGAGAGTAGAGCCAAAAATTTCCATTTCTGATTCGTGTATCAAACCCTCTGAATGATGGTCACATATATGCCATTTCTGGTTTCTTATAAAATTGTTCTGATTCCTGTATGAATATCTGTAAATACTGATAACGAAAACGCATTTCTGATTTCTTCAAAATATTTTCCTACCGAAAAATAAGCTTCCACGAATTCTCTTTCTTTATAGTTTATTCCTGATACCTTAACCCTTTTCACACAGACTTGAATTTACTGGTGGAGTAAATTCTGTTTCTCTAGTTAGTCTGTGTGAACACACAGACTATTGTTTTTGTACGGTTTCTTTTTCTTTTTCTTCTTCTTCTTCTTCTTCTTCTTCTTCTTCTTCTTCTTCTTCTTCTTCTTCTTCTTCTTCTTCTTCTTCTTCTTCTTCTTCTTCTTCTTCCCCTTCTTCTTCTTCTTCTTCTCCTGTCTTCTGTCTTCTATGCACTTCCTTGTCCTCACGATAATAAACGAATTATCCTATCTCGCTGATTTTTGGCATACTGTTAGACATTCACAACTTCTCGGCCACCTTTGTTTTTCAGGTCGCTAGGGCCATTGCGTATGGCCCAGTAGGCTACAGGGTTATCACAGCCTCCAATTTCCTGATACAGTAAATTCGCCCCAAGCAATACAATGTTATGTTCACACTGGAGTCTATGTAAACACCAGTGGAGTAAGCTGTCAAAATGAAATCTGACCTTGCCATCATAATGGGATGTTAGTTCCTGAAACTAAGTTGAGAGAAACCCTTTGCCTTGCAAGGAAATAAATTGTAAATTATTCAGTTCACTGCATTTAACCGTCTCCAGATTTCTATGTGGATTGCACTTATTTTATTTCAGGCAGAATAACGTTAACCCTTTCCATAAAACTGCACTGAATAATTGTTGAAATCTATCTTATTCAGTCCAATGCTTTTAACCCTCTCAAGACTTCAATGTGGATTGCACATATTTTATTTCAGGCAGAACAAAGTTAACCCTTTCCATAAAACTGCACTGAATAATTGTAAAATGTTTTGAAACCTATCTTATTCAGTTCAATTCTTCTAACCCTCTTAAGACTTCAATGTGGATTGCACATATTTTATTTCAGGCAGAATAAAGTTAACCCTTTCCATAAAACTGCACTGAATAATTGTTGAAACCTATCTTATTCAGGTCAATGCTTTTAACCCTCTCAAGACTTCAATGTGGATTGCACATATTTTATTTCAGACAGAATAAAGTTAACCCTTTCCATAAAACTGCACTGAATAATTGTTGAAACCTATCACAAAACTCTTAGGGTGCCGGTAACAATGTAATGCTGACATGGTCGACTGTACTGTTAACTGTGTTAGTGCTATGACTGTTTGAAACTCATTTGTTAGAGGAGTTCTATAGTCTTTCACTGCGCTCGGCTTAGTCTCACCGAGAGTGCTGAAACTTTTGGTGCCAAAGTGCCATTAAGAGAATGTCTCTGATTTGTGCCGTTCCATCCCTCCGGAGTGCAAAAGCAGGTACTCTCAGCTGAGAAACTGAATATTTTTCGCTTTATTTTCTTAACATTTAATTCCATGTGGAATGGGACACCCTTTCAGTGTGTCTTCCAAAGTAAGGGATTCTTAACCTTTTAACCAACATAACGGCGAAAACTGGTCAACATTATTCACAGAAAAGTCTATTCAGTTTTAATTACCATTTCATTTTTGCTTTAAAAATGACTCTTTATTGGATTGAGCTCATTTTTTAAAGGATTATCTATTTATTGGTGTTTAATGTCACATATTCCTGCACAGTGGCTAATCATAACCACGACAGTTTTTCAGGTGGAGGAAGTCGGAGTACCCAGGAAGACCACTGGGCAACAACGAGCAACTGTCAGATCCCCCACATACTAACTCCACACAAGCAGGGTTGTTAGCATTGGTTGAACCCCAGTACACCATCGTTGTGCAGTACAGTTTAGTACACAGCGCAACCATGCACCCACGTGGGCAATGGGGTGAAGTGTCTTGCCCAATGACAGAGTGAGGATCTCACGCCTTGCAGCCTGCACCTCTGCCAACTGAGCCACTGCGCCCCCATTTAAAGGATTAAAGTGGAGTATTTAAAGGGAATATTTTAACCCTCGGAAGATCTTAATATGGGGGCATTATTCAGAAAGACTGGGAAATGCATTTTATTACACCTTAATGCATTTCTAAAGTTTATGAATGTATTTCATCACTCAAATTAGTGGGCAGAGCCAAAAATGTCCATTTCTGATTTGTGTATCAAACCCTTTGAATGCTGGCCACATATATGCCATTTCTGGTTTCTTATAAAATTTGTTCTGATTCCTGTATGGATATCTGTAAATACTGCTAACGAAAACCCATTTCTGATTTGTTAAAAAAATATTTTACTCCCGAAAATAAGCCTTCATGAATTCTCTTTCTTTATAGTTTATTACTGATACTTTAACCCTTTTCACACAGACTTGAATTTACTGGTGGCAGTAAATTCTGTTTCTCTAGTTAAAAACTATTTTACTCCTGAAAATAAGCCTCCATAACTTCTCCTTCTATATAGTTGTTTTTCCTGATGCTTTAACCCTTTTCGCACAGACTTGAATTTATTGGATGCAGTAAATTCTGCTCCTCTAGTTAGTCTGTGTGAAAAACACAGACTATTGTTTTTGTACGGTTTCTTTTTCTTTTTGCTTTTTCTTTTTCTTCTTTTTCTTTTTCTTTTTCTTATTCTCCTGTCTTCTGTCTTCTATGTACTTTCTTGTCCTCAGGATAACTCGAAAACGAATTGTACTATCTCGCTGATTTTTGGAATACTGACAGGCAGTCAAAAGTTCTCGGCACCCTATGTTTTTTCAGGTCGCTGGATCCCTTGAGTATGGCTCAGTCGGCCACAGGGTTTTCTCTGACTCTAATTTCCTGTAACAGTAAATTATCCCCAAGCAATTCTATGTTGTATTAATTCACACTGGAGAAATGTGGACACTAGTGTTGGAAGCTGTCAAAATATTAAATGAAATCTTGTTATTATAATCTCTCAGATGTCTACTCTTCAAGCCAAGTTGAGAGAAGCTTTCTGCTTTGCAAGGAAATAGTTTACAAATTATTTCGTTTAATGATTTTAACCCTCTCAAGACTTCAATATGGGTTCAAAGATTTTATTTCAGTAAAAATGATGTTAACCCTTTCCATAAAAACTGGACTGAATAATTGTTAAAATTTGTCACAGAACTGCCAGGATGTTGGTAAAAGATGCAATACTGACATGGTCGACTGTACTGTTAACTGTGTTAGTGCTATGACTGTTTAAAACTCATTTATTAAAGGAGTTTTATAGTTTTTCTCTGTGCTCGGCTCAGTCTCATTGAGAGTGCAGAAAATCTTGGTGCCAAAGTGCCATTAATAGAATGTCTCTGATTGGTGCTGTTTCATCCCTCCGGTGTACAAAAGCAGGTACCATCAGCTGAGAAAACTCCAGTTCATAGCTTTGCCAAGCTGACACTACATTCATTACTCTCAAAGTACTGCTAGTGCGGACGACCACTCCCACTGAACTTTGTTAAAGAGCTAAACTCTCCTAAAGAGCTCATGTTTGCTATATTTTTGGGTAGATTTTAATTACCTCTGTTAAGCTAATTGGGCTAAAGAGCTTATAACCTAATTTTTAGTATAATAAATTAATACTTTTGGTCTACTGCCCTGGAACGGCTATCGCACTCCTCTAGAGCTATAGCTCATTTAGGTTGTACCTTGGTCTGTATAAAAATATTTCTCTCACCTGGAATGTAGAATAATAGTTTGTTTTTAACATTAAAATGCATAATATGAATAAAATGTTTTAGACCAAAAAAACAGATCATCCGTGGCAAATTAACTAGTCTTTGTTGGTCTATTAGCTGAAAATATCCTTTAATCCTCAGTGGCCAAATCCAAGTTCAAATTTGAGCATTGTCCTTTAATTTAACCTCTAGACATCACTTGAGAATTGTTCCTGCTTAACGCGTACTGGTCCTTGCCAACCACTCAGGGACTCCTGGGCTCTGTTACATTATTTATTCTTAGTCATAACTAACGGTCGACAGGTTTCAAGAAGCAATGGTGGTGAGTGGCTTTATCGAAACACCTATCACGATTATAAATTAATAAAATGGAATATTTAAATGGTCTCCTTTTAACCCTCTTAAGTCTAAATGCTTTCATTTAACTCATGACTTCAGAATGTTTTGTACGTTTTCTGTCACATTGCCCCTCTGTTCACAACCGCCATTCTTGAAATCCAACCATCTTCTTATTTCCTGTACTGCTTGTGTAGGGCCCTAGATGCATTTTAAGGCATTTTAAATGGATCAGACTAGGGCTGAAACGGTTGGCTCATTTTTGTAACCGACTAACCAAGAGCTATAACCGGATAATATCCGATTATCCGTGGCCATTGTTTCACCGAATATGGGATCAAAACTATAGGAATGGGAAAGCAGTATTCTCAAACTATTCCGTAGTGTGTATACAAACGAACGTTGTCGAGTGCTCGACAACGTTCATGTGTATACACACTACGGAATAGTTTCTTCGATAACTCATTACTCACGGAAACTGCCGATCATTAACGAAGTCTTGAACGCCAAAGTCGATTATTTCTCAATCTACACAACGCGGCTTCGATGTGTAATCTTTCACAAGGGAGAAGCGGCAGATTTACTACGTTTTAAACATGGAATGACGATCACTATCGAAATTTCGGATAACCGGTTGACGGTTTTTCTAATCGGTTAGGTAGCTAACTGGTTTCAAACCGATTATCCGGTTAACCATTTCAGTACTAGATCAGACAGGAACGTGATGGCGATGAGGTTACGACGTTGGACTTCAAAAAGAAAGGTACCAACGTCGCCAGGTCTCTCTGCGTTGTGTCCTTGACAAGGCACGTCATCCCGATTGTCCGCGAAGGGGCACGGTGACGCTGTATATTTTTTAAATGGATTGCTTTTAACCCTCTCAATAAGGCATTCTTAACCCTTTACCCAACGTAACGGCGAAAACTTTGTTAAAGAGCTAAACTCTCCTAAAGAGCTCATGTTTGCTATATTTTTGGGTAGATTTTAATTACCTCTGTTAAGCTAATTGGGCTAAAGAGCTTATAACCTAATTTTTAGTATAATAAATTAATACTTTTGGTCTACTGCCCTGGAACGGCTATCGCACTCCTCTAGAGCTATAGCTCATTTAGGTTGTACCTTGGTCTGTATAAAAATATTTCTCTCACCTGGAATGTAGAATAATAGTTTGTTTTTAACATTAAAATGCATAATATGAATAAAATGTTTTAGACCAAAAAAACAGATCATCCGTGGCAAATTAACTAGTCTTTGTTGGTCTATTAGCTGAAAATATCCTTTAATCCTCAGTGGCCAAATCCAAGTTCAAATTTGAGCATTGTCCTTTAATTTAACCTCTAGACATCACTTGAGAATTGTTCCTGCTTAACGCGTACTGGTCCTTGCCAACCACTCAGGGACTCCTGGGCTCTGTTACATTATTTATTCTTAGTCATAACTAACGGTCGACAGGTTTCAAGAAGCAATGGTGGTGAGTGGCTTTATCGAAACACCTATCACGATTATAAATTAATAAAATGGAATATTTAAATGGTCTCCTTTTAACCCTCTTAAGTCTAAATGCTTTCATTTAACTCATGACTTCAGAATGTTTTGTACGTTTTCTGTCACATTGCCCCTCTGTTCACAACCGCCATTCTTGAAATCCAACCATCTTCTTATTTCCTGTACTGCTTGTGTAGGGCCCTAGATGCATTTTAAGGCATTTTAAATGGATCAGACTAGGGCTGAAACGGTTGGCTCATTTTTGTAACCGACTAACCAAGAGCTATAACCGGATAATATCCGATTATCCGTGGCCATTGTTTCACCGAATATGGGATCAAAACTATAGGAATGGGAAAGCAGTATTCTCAAACTATTCCGTAGTGTGTATACAAACGAACGTTGTCGAGTGCTCGACAACGTTCATGTGTATACACACTACGGAATAGTTTCTTCGATAACTCATTACTCACGGAAACTGCCGATCATTAACGAAGTCTTGAACGCCAAAGTCGATTATTTCTCAATCTACACAACGCGGCTTCGATGTGTAATCTTTCACAAGGGAGAAGCGGCAGATTTACTACGTTTTAAACATGGAATGACGATCACTATCGAAATTTCGGATAACCGGTTGACGGTTTTTCTAATCGGTTAGGTAGCTAACTGGTTTCAAACCGATTATCCGGTTAACCATTTCAGTACTAGATCAGACAGGAACGTGATGGCGATGAGGTTACGACGTTGGACTTCAAAAAGAAAGGTACCAACGTCGCCAGGTCTCTCTGCGTTGTGTCCTTGACAAGGCACGTCATCCCGATTGTCCGCGAAGGGGCACGGTGACGCTGTATATTTTTTAAATGGATTGCTTTTAACCCTCTCAATAAGGCATTCTTAACCCTTTACCCAACGTAACGGCGAAAACCGACCAGCGTTATTCACAGAAATTCCCATTCAATTTTCATTATTTTTTTCATATTAGCCTATGACCCCTCATCGGAATGAGCTCGATTTTAAAGGGTTAAAATGGATTATTTAAAGTGAGTATTTTAACCAACTCAAGATGTTAATATGGGTCCCAAACATTTTATTTTATGCAACCCGAGAGTAAAGATAACCCTTTCCATTCTCACAATGTTGCTCTGAACACACATGGCCATCGTTGGGACCTCGGTATACCTCGGTATTTTGCCAATGCCAATAAGCCTTCGGATAGGCTCTTGAGAGCCTTTTATTTCTTTTTACGTTTAAATTCCAACGTAACTGAATTCTTTCCAGAGGTACGATGTACCTTAACATTTTAGCTAATATGGATATTCGTATCATCTACAAATATGGCAGATCCGGAGTTGGTGAAGCCAATATTTTTAAAGTGGTTTATGCTCATACTTCAGGCTTGGTATGACCTATAGACATGGGACATACATCGAATGAGTTGAACTTGTTGGGGTTTAAAATATGGTCTACCTCAATGTGGTTCACTGAGGTCATTAAGTGCGTATTTTTCAGAACTATTATGAACTGCACTTTATAACAACCCGTGCAGTTCTGAAGATTATACACGTATGTCGTCATTCAAATAAGTGGCAGAGCCAGTAATGTCCACTTCTGATTTCTTGATCAAACACTTTAAATACTGTGCACATATATGCCTTTTCCGGTTTCTCAGAAAAATTGTTCTGATTTCTGTATGAATATCTGTAAACACTGTTAACGAATATCCATTTCTGATTTGTTTAAAAATAGTTTAGTCCTGGAAATAAGCCTCCATAATTTCTCTTTCTATAGACTATTGTCCTGATACTTTAACCCTTTTCACACATACTTGAATTTACTGGTGGCAGTAAATTCTGTTTCTCTAGTTCAATTTTATCTTGCAATGAGACGTTTTATAGCTAAAGACTGGTGTGCATTTCCCCCACAGTGTGCGTTCAGCATCTATTTGTTTCTATTTTAATTCATTTTTTTTTATTCCAGGGACGATGGAAACACATACCTACACTGGCTATCAAGCGAATATTCAGCCAGGAGATGTCATTTCATGGTGAGTATCAGGTCATAGTCCCAATGTGGCGTTTACCTAACACGAAAGGCAGACGACACTTGCAAACAAAATTCTTTTTTTTATTTTTTGCGTCAAAAACATACGTTATGACCCCCCCCCCCCCCCCCTCCTCTCGGACGAGTTTGGATTAACCCTTTACCCAACGTAACGGTCAAAACCAGCCAGGGCTATTCTCAAAAATCGCCGATTAATTTTCATTATTTTTTCAGTTTTTTTTCTCAAAAACATAGGTTATGACCCCTCGTTGGAAAGATCTAATCGTGCTCGTTCCAACGACGGATCATAACCTATGTTTTGTAGACAAAAAAAAAATGAAAAAAAGAGTTATTCAATAATTTTTTTGCAAGTGGCGTCTGCTTTGCATGTTAGGTAAAGGGTTAAGATACTCAGAATCTCTTCACTGATAAATGTTTAGTCAGTCGGGCCTATCAGTATTAGACTGTAGCACTGTCCGAATGGATCTCATTTGTTAGACTTCTGGAGGAGCCAAACCGAATCTGGGTGATCTGGTCTCTTGTTATCCCATGGTACTACAACCCGGTGCTTCATTAATTAATTTTTTAATGATTATTCCTATAATTAGTGTTTGGAATCTAATATTATTGCGTCCGTGGGAATATTGCCCACCTTTGGAAAGCGACCAGGCCATGACGGCTGTACTGTAATAACTAAAACATGCTGGAAAACCCAGTGTGCATTGCCGTGAAAAGTGAAAACATCATATCTCAGACATTAAACTTTGTTTTTTGAAAACAATTGTCGATTGCAAGGCAGCCAACAAGTAAAAACTATCGAGGAAAAGTTTTTGTTGCTGTATATAGCATAAATTGCCACTCTACCCACCCACTCCCCATCCGATAATGGTGCCAGGTGGGTATTTTTCTACGTGTGACTACTGATCATTCTCCTAATCAACCCATTCCTAATGGATATCCGTGATCAGCACTAAACTTACTACCGTTTCAGCACCAGCCCAATGTGATAACCAAACCTAGGTTCTAGTGAATCTCCGAATATTCTGCATCGTCAGATGTTGGGGCGTGGACGAGTTTAAGACTTTAAGGCTCCATCCATGTAACACAATGTCAAAATACCCCTCCTGTTAAATGACGTTACAAACTGAACTAAGGCACATTGGGCCACAGAAAATAATTTAAATAATTTTTAGGCAATTTGTTTTCAAATCAGTAAGTCAATGAGAAAGGAAAGGTTTAATTTTATTTTTTTCCCTTGCGCATAATAAGCAAGAACTGAGAGAGAGGATATGGCAAGTGTAAGATTATATAAATTAACTCATTTAATTTTAAACCGCAGAATTTCCACTTGATCACTTTCACTGCAAGAGAACAGGTGTCCCAGCCTTGGGCCAATACTATAAAACTTTTAAAATTGTATTTTCTGGAATTGTATTTTCTAGTTATGATTTTAAATGGGTCGAAATGAACCATTAACAGTTTCAAAGATCTGGCAATTTGGCAGTTGGCAATGGCCATAACTTTTAAAATGTTAATAATTCATTTTAGTCAGTTATATTAATAGGTAGCAAATACTATTCTAGAAAATGCAATTGTAAAAGTTTTATAGTAAAAGCCCCTGGAGCCAATATATAAAACTTTTACACCGGAATTTCCTAGAACTGTACTTTCTTGGTATGACCTTCAATGAGTTAAAATGAACCGTTATCATTTTCAAAAACCTTGCAATTGGCCAGTTGCCAAATTACCATTTCTTTTTTTTTTCTTCACATAATAAAGCAGTGTACAAAATAAATATCTGAATATGGTTGCATATTGAGTTTTACTCTTCTATCAAATTTATTTGACTTTCCCACCGTTTTTATTATAATTTACGTGGACAGTTATATCAAAACTTTTAGAGAACTCTATGCCCAATACGCTAAATGTTTCCTGGTTCCAGTTAATTTTCCACCTATCGCAGATTTTTTCTGTGCAATCCTTTTTACTGCCGATCCAAACTGCCTGGGTTTTATTATAATTTATTTGTAAACCCGAAATATGTTTGAAAACATCCAGTGTGTTCATCGCTGCCTCCAGTGACTGAGGTGATCCATCCAAAAAAAGCGATGTGTCGTCAGCATATTGCGATATCGTAACATGAATATTTCCTGCTCTTATACCCTTTATTACTTTGGATGACGTAATCAAGACTGCTAAAATATCTAAGAATATGTTCGGTCGCAATGGGTTCCCCTGCCTGCAGCCTCTGCCTGATGGAAAAAAATGTGAAATCTGAGAATTTACAAGAATGCAGGATGAGATATCATTTCAGAGCGTATGTATGAAAGATTTAAAGCATTGGCCAAATTTAAAAAATCCGAGGCCTTATCGATAAATGACCAAGATATGGAATCAAATGCCTTTTCAAAATCAATCAAGAGGAGAAACCCTGCAATATTGTCTTTTTCTGTCTGAAAAACAATATCAGATATTGATCTATTATTACCTCCCCTTGTAGCGCCCTTCTTGAAAACCTGTTTGATCATTATGTATTATAAGTGACAGCAGAACCTTTAGCCTATTTGCTAAAATACCTGGCCAAATTTTATAAGATGCGTTCAATAACGATATTGGCCTCCAATTTTAATTGGATGACGTGGTTTGTTTGGTTTTGGTAACAAAGTTATTACATCTTGGCGTTGGGAAATCGCACAACTTTCCTTGCAAAAGACCAAAATTTAAGTATCTGACTAGGAAATTTCCTACATCAAGCCAAAAGAATTTAAAGAATTCTGCCGAGAAAACGTCAGATCCCTGACTTTTATTATTTTTCATATTTTTGAGAAAATAAAGTGCTTCCGAGTATGTTATTGGCTTTTCAAGTGTTTCCAATTGTTCTGAATTCAATTTGGGAACATCAATATTTCTATTTAAATTATAGTTATTGTATATTTAAGGAATAGTGCATGGCTTGGAGGGAACTACACCACCTCACTGGGCACTATATGGGCGTAGTCAACGACAAGACGTGCACTAATCCTTATATTATATCGAATACCCATCAAGAAAAACATCTGCCCGATTTGATAATCTGTTACCAAGGCAGCAGCCTTACCTACCAGCGTTATATAGAAAAAATACCATGTAGTTTTAAAAAAACATTTTCTTCTTCCAAAACACGGCTAACTTGGATTATTGATATGAGCAGAAGACAGATTTTGAATCGGTCGGCAAGGGTAAACAAAACATTTACCCCAAACAGAACTGTGTATTCTACAATCGCGCAACACGCGAATGAAAATTTGTCACACATATACATTAGCGAATGGGTCAGCACGGGATACAAACTCCGAAGATTCAATTGAATTCCATTATTTATTCGTTTACTGTCCAAAATATACAATTAAATAGCGAAATAATATTAGCAGCAAAACAAACGATTTTTCATATCCGGACGCGTTCTCATGAAAGTTGGACCCAGGTATAGATCATTCTCTTCGAAACGAGATATGGATCATCTTCTCAAGGAATAAAATGAATGCCTCGAAAAATGTGACTTCAACAATGGAAAAGCGATACATTTTTTCACAAAGATCTCTTTCCGGGTCGTTTTGTGGATGTTGTGCCTCTGTGAATCGATTTTTAAATTTAGCCTGATCAGTTTTATTCGCCCAGTATGAAAAGAAAACTGATATAGTAGTGTGCTAAAAACAGAAAACGTGTAGTGCCTGGGTGTAGTGCCTGGTCAGTTCTGTGGATACAAACTACACGAAATAGGGTATCATCTTTCAGCCAATCAGAATGCAAGGAAGACACGTGAGATATAATATTAGTGAATCAATATCTATCGTTTCATTTAATGAGTCATTAGATTTATAGAGATTCCTATAAAATAAACATATTTCATCCATAATGTGATTTTGATCTGTGTGTACTACCCCGTCCACCGATTCGATTTTAGTGATAGTTTTATTAACGAAATTTCTCCTTTGTAAATTAAAAAAAATATTTATTTAGCTTTTCCCCATTACTCACCCAGTTTGCTCTCGACCTGATTAGGACCCCCATCATTTTTGTTTTTCTTAAATTTTCAAGTTCCTCTTTACTGTTCTCTATTTCATTCAACACAGTTTCATTTAATCCGTCCGAATCTTATAGTTTAGAAATATTTTCTTTCAATATTTGTTCTTCTTTTGACCTTGTACGTTTAAGTTTGGATAAAAATTGTATTGTTACCCTTCGAAGTTCCATAAGTAAGATATCAAAAAACAGTTGATCGTCTATAAGTAAAGGCCATGAGATATCGGTTTCATTTTGAAGTAATTGTGCTTCATCAGTGTACTGTTCCTTTTCACGCTTGACTGTGTTTTTTACTATATTTATATATTCTCGGTTCGTTAAAAGGGAATTATTGAACTTCCAAAAGCCCCGCCCTCGTTTAAATACTGAAGATTTTAGTGTTATGTATACTAAGGAATAATCAGATCTATATCCCGATTCTATAATACGTGCTAATTCTTCTGAGATTAGAAAGTAATCTAGACGGGACTGTTTCAGTGGGTTTTTACGTCGCCAGGTGAATCTCTATTTGGGTTGTTCATTCGTTATATGTCAATTAGGTTTAAACTATCCATCATCCCCAGGATTTGTTTCTGAGAATTGAGGCTGTTTAGTTGCAGGGCTCAAAATAAGCGGTGTCGCGTCGCTTTTTGCTATGCAAAACTTGCAAAAAGCTACACATTGTTCAATTATGTATAGCATTTTGCGATACAAGATAATCAACTGCAGCCTATTAGGCTGCAGTTGCTTATCTTGTATCGCAAAATGTAAATGAAAATTTGCAAACCAATTTGAAAACTAGTTCACTGATGCTTTACTTCTGATTGTGGAACATTCCAGGCATAACTCAGATTAACTCTCCATCAAGCATCATTTGCGACTTCATATGTAAGATGAATTCTGTTGGTTTAAATTCTTCCTGTTTTTACAACATTTTGCATAAAATGTCCATTAAAAATAACTTCAAGCCCTTCAAACTAAAAATCCCAACTTCCATATTGAGAACTCTATTAAACAACCAAGACGCCATTTGAAAATATCCAAGTCCATGCAACCCTTAAAGGCAGTTCAGTTAAAAAAAAACATAGTAACTGTTTCATGTGTTGCAGATCATTTGGAAATGCCCAGAAATGGATGGAAACTATTCTATCCACTTAGAAGAATTCAATACAAAACAGCATAACATAACTCTGGTATACAAAAATAACTATGTAATTTTTACAAAATGCTATCCATTTATTGGAAATGTGTAGCATTTTGCTACGCAAAGAAAAACAGTTATTTTGAGCACTGTTTAGTTGTAAATAAATATCCGAATCGTTATTTAAAATGCTAATGATTCATTTTTGTCAGTTGTATTAATAGCTAGAAAATACGTTTGTTTTATAGTATTGACCCCTGTTCTGTCTCTCTCTCTCTGGAAACTTACAAGTTACATTCAGAGTGTCTTACCAGCCGTTTCTAGGCACATCTAGGCTGTCTATATATGCTGCCTAGACGTGCCTAGAAACAAATGCAAAATGACAGGATGTAGACTGTCTTTAAATATCGTCGCCTGAGTTCTAGAATGGGACATAGAACATTCTAGCACTCAGGCGACGATATGCTCTTCAGACTGGTTACAAACATTGTACATCAACCAGAAAACTTAAAAGTTTTCGAGTATTCCGATTTTCGTAGCAATATTGGAACTGCAAGGCAATAACCATGACCAATGATAGGGTTCATATTCAGTAAGGGATTTCCTGAGGACTCAAACAATTTATATTTTTGGGGACTTTAGTACTGGTTTTATCAACCATTTTCCTCAAAACGTAACAACAAACAGCAATATCAGTAGCGATAAAAAGATCTTGTAGCCTTATTGCAGTAACAATAAATGTCGCACGCGCGTCTGACGGACTATTTGAGCGGTGCTGGTTATCACAAATCGTTCCCTTAAAAACACTAATAATTATGCAATGAGCGGTGCGTCTAACTCCCTCGACATACATACCAGGTTGCAAGACATTGCACGATCCAGTGCATAAACAACCCACCATGCAAATCACCAGAACAAAAAACGATGAAGATGATTCAAAATAACAAAAGGTTAGCGTGAGACAAATTGGAAACATTACGCCCGTCTCTTCGCGCTTTGGACTATTGTAAATATTATGAATGAAGTGACGTCATGTATAAAATCTTTTGTCGAGACTCGACTCGTTATGGGCAAGAATATCTACTCATCGCCCAAGGGCCACTCGTAGCGACACGTCCTCGAAAATTAATAGCGTGGCGATAAGAGATTGTATGTAAAGACTATACGGGATAAACACTCGTTGATGTGTTTGGGAAACTGTCACGGAATAGAAATGAGAGGTCAGAAATATTAATCTTTTGAACCCGTGAGGCCGCTTATTCCACCCGTGAATATGATACCTCATAATTTCATTAAAGAGGATGGTCGGTATATGAAAGTGTGGGAGTGGATCAGTCAATATGTGCCAAGGTGATAGCTTAAAATTGCGATTTTATTGTTTAAAAGTTTTTTATATATTTTTGATAATCTTTCTCACTCGGGTTAAATGTAAAGCGTGAAGATAGGGATATGACGGGCCCCGAAAACCAATTTGTTACATGAGCAGACCAGCAATAATTCATGCGCTGCTAAGTAAGCATGAAACTTTATGTCCATTATTGCGCGTCTGACGAACCCATTGATGAACTATCTGATAACTGATTAAAGGAAGGGGTCTTGTGCAGTCATTATCTGTGTAATATTGGCCAGTTAATAGGTAATTGTAAAAACAGTACATCGCAGAGGTTCTGGCCACACACCCCTATTACGCATTTAGCCTGCCACCGAATGTCAGGATATACCAAAATGCGAGACTTTCAAAGGAACTTAAAAGCAAATTTAAATTAAGATAGATCTAAGCGATCAAGTTCAAGAGAATCAATTAAAATGAGAATTAATGTTCTGGTTATAGAAAATGGGAGATATCTCGAAAAATTCATTCCATTCTGAAGGCGCGTAAGGCTGTGGGTCGTAGGAGTTGGGGATGTCCCATGCTATAGGTTAGAGTAGGTGCCGCATCGGTGCGAAAGTATAGGCACGTTGTGATGTAGGGGAGCCACAGAGCTCATATTTAGAATAGGTGCAGTCAAGGGCCAATTCATTGGCGATATCTGAGTGTAGGATCAGAAATAGTAAGTGCGAGTTCAGAGAGCTATTGGTATTTAGAAAGACGGCATACCTGTTATCGAAGGCAAGCCATACGTAGACAGAGTAGGTTTGCCTGTATGAACATTATTCTGAGATAAACCTAGGGGAGCGTTTACCCCCATTGGGGCGACTGCTTGAGTGAAAAGTGTCCAGTAAAGAGACAATAAGCGAGTGGCTGTACGAGGGCAGTTGTAGAGTGATATTCCGTCACTTGTTAGAGGGAAGACGATATAGTAAAGCGACAATACGTTAGTGGCCGTGCGACAGCAACGGTACAGTGACATTCCGCCACATGTTAGAACAAAGGCGTCCTGTGACAATACGTTAGTGGCCGTGCGATGGCAGTGAAGGGGTGAAGTGAAGAGGCGACCAAAGAACAAACACAAGCGAGAAGGAGGAAAACACATCGACAACAGAGAATGCGGGCCCGCAAGTGACTCAAAAACTGTTGGGTGGGGCTGATTGACGTTTTGTTTACTGACTCACTGGAATTAATGTAAGTCACCAATTACCATATTTATTTCTCTCTGTATATATATATGTATTAAAATTGTTGTTTTGAATGAACTCATGTTGATTAATGTTTTTTGAAGAAAAGTCATTGACCCCTTCAGGATAAGAACCACCCCAACAAAAACGAAGCGGGCGGGTTCGTCATGGTGAGACATACTTTCACACACGGATTCAGGCGACACTCCTTGAGTTTTGGCTGAATACGCGGCGTGAATCTATTTCCCCTAACAAGAACAATGTTCGGTTTCCGATAATATGTTCAGTGTTCAGCCCCAAGGCTGATGGTTGAAAATATTAATGGGTCGACCCCCAAAAATGAATATGGACTCTTCCGAATGCTGACATTGAACGTACATGGAAAATACCACAGAGCTGAAAGGGTTAGGTTAGTTAATATTTTCGAAAACACGTTTCTGGCTGCTTGTCGCCCATATTTTAACTCGACAGTCAGTTTCTAAGGACACGGAATTCATTGCTATGAGAATTGTTGTCCGTGTATTGGCACACAAAAGAAGACTGCAAACAACTGTAAGCTTAGCTCGTTAGCAATGGGTGTCGTTCACCTTATTCCTTACACCGTTTGAACATTTTAAACACATATCAAACGATGGACACGGAACAAAACCTTTGAAGCACAGGCATTCCATCTGTACAATTCTTTAAAAATAATATAAAAAGTATATTTTATTCGGAGATATGAATTATTCATGTCCATGAACCATTAGGGTACGTTCAAACTGCAAGCGACCAGCGTAGCGAGGCAAAGTAAACGAGGGCGAGCGGCGGGATAAGCGAAGGGAGTGTAGCTTTGTTTCGCTTTAAAAACAAAATGGCGTTTTTGCGGCAAGACAAATGTTCCTGTTGGAAAATTCAGCACCGAGGTTCATTTTCTTGTGGATCAGTGTGGGTACATGAAATAAATGCTTGCAGGGAAGAACTGGAGGAATATCATCATTTAATGCCACAGCTGCGAAATGACAATCATAAGATTCAGGACAATTTAAGAATGAAACCTTTGTGTTTTTTTCTGTCCTTTGAATCCCATATAGCAGGGCGTTTAAACGCTCCAGCGATCAATCAATCGATATCCAATGCCCAAGTTCCTGTGCATTTTAAAAACTTGGATTCCAATCACAAACGTCAGTAGAATATATCGCGTTGCTATGACAATCCGCACGTGTTCGAGCGACCAAATCTAAAATTTTGCTTCATTGCTATACATGGCTTCGCTTCGCTCGTGATGTGAATAGTACTAACGGAAAACCATGCATGTATCCTTTCGCCGAAATAGCTTGGTCCGCTTCGTTTTTCTTCGCTTCGTTGATCGCTTGCAGTTTGTATGTACCCTAAGTTTGCATTGCATTCGACGATCTGGTCTGCAATTTCTGATTTTGATTTTTGAATAAATAAGCACACACCAAAACGAATCACAAGTGATGATAATGAATAGCAAGTGTTGCACAGAAAGAGTTTCTGATGTGCAAAAAATTAGGTTTGGAAATGTTTCTGCGTGCCAAGACTCGAAATATTTTGTTTCCACTGCTGAACAAAATGTCCTGCTCCAAGTAGTTGGTTGGTACAGGTCATTTTAATTTGGTGCAGATCATTTTCAACATATTGCTTTACACATTGTAAATTGACATGGTGACTACTAAAGGAGGAAATGGCTTGTTAATTCGCAGTGGAATTTAACCCTTAACCGCTTTAAAGACCCAGGGACATGGTACGCGATATTGTCATTAAGTAGGATGCCTGCAAATTTAAAGGTGGGCTAGACCAAACAATATTTTCCACGTGCAGCCCATGGCTGCACGTTGAAAATATCGATTGGTCTACCCACACATAATGAATATGGACTCTTCTAATTGTTGTATTTCAACTGACATGGAAGATACCACCAGTGCTCAAAGGGTTAAGTTTATACCGAATTACCAATGTTTTTAAATACAGATTCTAAAATTGAGCAGAATTTTGCGTCGGTCAAAACGTCCTATGGATTTCAAAGTGTGCAGTTCAAAGTAAGTTTAGTGCCGGTCATTGACCTTGTTCCACCACTCATTTCTAGCCTTACTTCCTGCGTGTCTGCTGTTGGCAACTCACCAGAACTAATGTACCAGCGTTGTTCCCGGATATTTGAGGTAACTTCAGCAACAGGTTTGAATATAGTTTGCCTCTTTTACAGCTCTCATCGAAATGATGTTGTAGACTTCCAAAAATCACTTTTTACCCGCTGAGCACTTTCAAAATATTTTCACTAAATCTAGTCATGGCTGCTGTGAAGCAGTCATGACTGGATTCGATAAAATAAATTGTCAAAGTTTAACTCAAGAAATCATTCATCAATAAGTCCAGTCAACTTTCGGGGAGAAAATTAGTGAAATGATCACAAATTGAAGATACTTATGACATGGTAATGTATCATTTGAGGATACCTTTTGAGGAAACCATTGAGGATATCTTCCGAGGATACCTTTCACAGGATACCTATATCCATCATATACATCACCTCGTTTCTGGACACACCCCCCCGCCCCCCCCCCCCGCCCACAAACACAGACACCCTTCATAGCTCCATGGCCTCCACTTTGCTATAGTCTCTAACGTCTGTCGTGTGGTCCCACGCTATTATATTTACCCAATACTGTAGTCTTCTATCACCCCTGCAGCATGGTGACATTACTGCCTTGCACCATTACTACCGACTTACGCTAATCTGTCCTGTGCTAGAGTGTCTCATCATTACTGACTTGTATGACTACTGCAAATTTACTAGCTATATCTAACTCTGTTCCCATCTCTGCCCTTGGTCAAATCTTTTTTATACCATGATTACCTATTCTACTATATATGAAAAGCCTATGACATAAATTATTAGCTTTATACACGAACCGTGGTGAACACACCAGCAATGGGATTTCAATAGTTAAAAATTTACACCTACAGTGGAACTACATCAAAGTTGACCTTTGATGACGTCGGCTTGAATGCGAACTTGTCTAAATTTATCGCACGTCGCCTCGCGAAGAGTGAAATGAAAGTGGCAATTATTTAAAACGTTTTTAAATGAGTTTACCACATAAAACACCGAAACTTAACAAACATGCATTGTCTCATGTTAATAAAGCATCCATAACTCGAAATAGTATGTTATTATGTTATTAAAATGAAAAAGGCCCTGTTTCTTTTTCTACTTCGTTTCGGTGATAAAACTGACAGCCAAAGTACCGCCCACTGATGCTCATGTGAACAAAAACAAATTCGCACGTATGTACGGCTGCTGCTCGGTAAAATCGAGAAAAAACATAATAGCGACTCTTAATAATATGACTATCATGGTATAAATAAAATATACCCAAAATAGCTTGGTGTACCCAATGTTCACCACTCGTGGTGAAGTGGTGTTAACCGCGCGCCAAAAGCTCGCGGTTAATACCACTTCACCACTCGTGGTGAACATTTGTTACACCAAGGTACTATGGGTATATTCTATTTTTACCCTTTGTGATCACCCTATTCATTTAATCCTACATCAGTCTGTATAATGCCTAGACCTAATTCAAGCCAGGGTGCCTTACGTATAAGAAACAGTATGTTGATTATACCGAGATGTGGCTGTGACTTAGTACGAAATGTATAACACTGTGTACACATTGCATGCTGCACATAGGCACATGTTGGATGTTCCCCAATATGTGTTTGTGTGACAATGCACAATGTATGTGAGTCACATAGTAACCATGTACTAACATGGAAACCAAGGTGACGGCCTCCAACTAACAAAATGGACGACGTGACCACATATTATCCTAACACGCGTGTGCATGCACAGTGAATTCATGTATCACTGTGGTAATGACGTCACAACCTGCCGCGGCTTATCATAACAACCAACCATGGCGGAATTGAGTCACGTGGCATGGCGTCACCTCCCGCGTCATCCACTGGGGTCATCCAAATATTACGATACATACTACTGGCAGTTACCTAAAAATTACGATGATGGGGACCAGCAGCTGGTTGGCAGTTGATTACCGTAAATTTAACGGTAATTTCTAACAGTGTAGTACCAAATAAAACTCTGTGTATTCTATTCCAACTATGCCACTCAATGTTTCGAGATGACCTTCTATTGCTGACCTGCCTTTGCCATGTCCAAAATGCTTCCCACGCCCCTGTTTGTTTCAAGTTGAGGCTTGTTTGTACACCAACAAGCCTCAACTTGAAACCTGTTTTCAGGAAACGAAAATTGTCCGCCAGACCAATAACAATTTTTGGCAGCTTACAACTTATGAGGGATCAAATTTTAGCACCCAAAGCGGGTTAGGTCTTGATTATCGGCCTAAATTGTTTTATCCATTATACCAATACTTCTATTTCCATTTCGTAAAATTTTAAACACAAAAGGCCTCACATTTTCCAAACGTTCCGAAAATTTTCCGATGAAATTCAGTTTAGTGGCCGGTGGTATGTGTGCGTTACACCTCAGCCCCACCCACGCCCGCATCTACGCCACTCAGGGAAATAAATTTGAGGGACAGTTGGAAGTTAAGATTATTTTAGACTGCACCTTGCATCAATATGACAAATGACTTGTTCTGTTTACATTCATTTCAGGACGGGAACAGCTTTGGAATATGAAGAAGGCACTGACAATAATTTTGCTCTAAAAGTCTTCAGCGCTAATAATTTAGCATTGACAGTAGGTGCTGACTATTCATTCCCCAATGACGTAACAAGTCCAACGGGGCCGACTAGGCGCAATTATGCACTTAAGCTTAAAGTGTCACCATGTAAGTATAGCAAACGTAATATGAAGGCTTCAGAGGTAAACATGCGTGCCAAAGGTGCCCAAGGCGGATGGGGACAGATAGACTGTTCGCTCTTGGACTGGGACTAGGGGCACAGGGGTGGGGGCAACGCAAACCTTTTCGCCCGAAGTGCACTCGTGGAAAAGACTTTACATTCCGAGAAGTGTAACTGAGAAACTCTCGAGTATTCGTTTCTACTGTATTTTACGTGTGCCGATGCTAAGGGCGGAGGCCTTTACCCAACGCAGACGATATCAAAATTTATTATTTTAAATATCATTTTTATTTTAATTTTTCAAAAAAATTCAACAAAACCATATCATGTGACCTCTCGTTGGAACGAGCTCGACGAGCTCGTTCCAATGAGGCTCACATGATATGGTTTTGTTGAAATTTTTTTTTGGAAAAATAATATTTTTCAACTGCTGAATTTGCATATTACGCGGGCGGATGCGGGCGATTCGTTGGGTAAAGGGTTAATGTCATTATTATTGGGTGTCATATTGATGACACGTTGTGAAATCCCGATCTTAACTCATATCCAAAGTCGGGTGCCCTTTTTGATACCCCTTCCCCTTGCCCTCGGATTCTTCCGGTGCCCTTAGGACATGCTGATGCTACTATTCTCATATCTTTTAGCGCAAGTGAATAGCACAAGGAAGATGGTGTCCACTTCTTCACTGAAAGACATTTTCAAAATTGCCTGGCAAAAATGAAATTTTCTCGAAAATTACTTTGTGCACAGTTGTTATGCAGGTGAAATAGTCTTATGAAGCATTCAGATTAAAAGAGGATTTTTTTCAGGAGTCTATAATACAAAATCAGTTGGTTGACCCTTTTAATCCGAGACACGCATTTCCGTCCCAGGAACATGATAGTCAAACTTTCATTAAGTGTGGTTGCTGCTAAGTTAAAGTGTAGGGTAGACCAATCAATATATTCACCGTGCAGCCCGAATGCTGCATGCCCCAAATAATAAATATGGACTTTCTCCAAATTGCCTCCATTGAATTGACATGGAAGATGCCACCAGTGTTCAAAGGGTTAAACACATTTTTCAACATGACTGGAAGAATGTACTCACGATTATTTGTCTAAATTAGGAATTGAAGTCAAATTTGCCTTTAAAACATTGCTTACGTCTTTCAATGGATGGAGCTCCATGACCTCGTTCTAATGTGGAAATATAAGCGATTTGTCCAAAATATGGAGTAGTTTTTAGACTAAAAACAAGTGAAAGTTCTCCAAACGTTGATTGAAAAGTGGTAAAAATCTCCCCATATATTGATCTGCAGTTGGAATTTGTGAATACTAAACGCTTCAGTTGAGTAATTTAGAGTTTACAATTTTATGCAGCCCCTTCAGTGGAACGGGTTCGTCGAGTTAGTTCCAATAAGATGTTAAATGATATGGTTTTGTTGAAATGTTTGGAAAAAGTAAAAGAAAAAATAATAATAAAAATAACAAAACGTGTGCCTATGGAGAAAGGCCTAAAACAGTGGTGTATCCCGTGGCCAATTCTGTTTGAGTTGAACTCCCGCATAGCGACGAGGGGGTAGCAGTTGGGGACTTGAAGATCCCAGGGCTATTTTTCGCAGACAGATTGGTGCTAGTGTCAGAAAGCGAAGAAGGACTAGCGAAAATGTTGGCAATTGTTTCGGAGAAACGAGAACCAATGGAGACTCGAATTAAATGAAAGCAAAAGCTAAGTTATGCCGACAGGCCGTAAGGTGGGACCTACTCGAATGTGGAGAGTGGGGGAGTTCCGTATTCCGGAAGGTAGCAGCAAACTTCTTAGTGTAGGAGAGACAAGTGACTACGAGTATTTGGGGATAAATATAAATATTACAGAAAGAAGTATCTACCAAAACACAAGAATAGAGTGATTGTGAATGGGAAGCGAGTCCTCAAACAAATGAAACGTATAGGGAGAAACCGTCCCAATAAGGTTTTCGTATGGAAAACCATTTGGGAAATGGTGGGTGTACCAAGTATAACAAATGACACGGAAGTGGTACCTCTAAACCAAACGGCTTTAAAGGGCTTGGAAACCCTGCAGAACGATGTAGACCTGTGGATAACGGGGTCGAGTAACGCCGCAGGACTAGAAGCAATCAGTGTTGGGCATGGGTAGGATGGGGATCAAAGACAGGATGGGCACATTGACTCTGTTATCTTAACTATTTGGTAAATCTCTCTGACAGCCGATGGTGTAAACTAATTTATCTTACGTGTATTTTGTCTGTATTAACTCCGCAACTAATAATAATAAATAATAATAATAATTTTCAGCCTAAAATCCACAAAAAGTGCTTTTTGGCTTTACACACAAGAAAAGGGAAATGATTTCTTATCTAACTGTTGTGTCTCCGACCCCCTGACACAGATTTTTGTATCGGGTGTAGGGTACAAGCACGTTCCTTTCGCGTTAGTTCCATTTTTTTCTTTTTGTTCATCCGCACGAATGAATAGTAGTAGGTAATAAAGGCGGATATACTATCACTTTGTACATGTACGTGTACAACATACGTACACGATGCGTTCGCCAACGTGGAATTCGGTGTTAAATCACACGCTTGTTCACAAAAATGTACATTGATCTTGAATCCCCCATGTTTTTTTGTGACTCCTAGATCGCACTTTTAACATTCAAATAATACTCGTGGTGAACGCGCGTTTTTTAAAAAAAAGGCGAAATTGTACATCGTCACTTTTATCTTTTACTTTAAAAATTTTTGTCGACGTTCCCATCGCAGATTAGACCATCGATCCATCGTTGGCGAACGCGAGCAAAAAAATCTAGCATCAAAAAACGGCCTGCGGATTCTACATCACTGATGTATAATCCGCAATTGTTTTGAGGCGGTGGGTTTTTCCCATTTATGACGTCGTTAGGGGAATTCCCCACTATGGGAATTCCCAAACTCAGCTAATCGACCGATCGGATCGCTCGATTCTCCGTCAATTGTCCGATCGGATCGCTCGATTCTCGTAAACTCAATCATACGGAGTTATCTCCCCTCGTCGTGGGATGGGGGAATATCCTAGGAAATAAATAAAAGTGATCGATATATATAGGAGAGAGAAAAAATATATAAATAATAGTTATTTAGAAAATTAAATATATCAAATCGAAAAGACAATAAAAAAAACTACGTAAATCATGAGCGATTCTCAGACTATTAGAGCGAGGTTTCTTTTAAACATGCTGATGAGAGCATATGCAATCTGCGTGAACGAACAACTACGTCCCATCTTGTTAGAACGATGCGTCGGATGTCGGAAATTATCTAGACTTCGATCACGAGAATCATTCGTGTCTGACGATGGAAAGGGAAGATATGGTCGTCATGTATTTCGAACCGGCGTTCGAACGCGTTAAATTCAACGATGTGATCAAGTTTTGGAAGAGATTAGTCTTCTGTAAGAATCGAGACAGGCCTACAGATTCGGAAGAACTGAAATTGGTGCGTAGAAGTCTGACTTTAGAAGACAAGGGATGCATCAAGAAATTATTGCTGAACGGAGCATACGTCTAAGTTTTTTTCGTTGATATAAAATAAGGGAGAGTAGAAAATAAAAAAAATAAATACACACATAAAATTTCTATCTAATATTAGAAGAAAAAAAACAAAAAGTGAGAACCAGAAATAAATTGTATCCGACGTTAGTGGACGACGAGGACGAGAAGCCGATTGACGTTTCGCCGACGGCGCCGCTAGAAGAAAAAGAAAGAGGAGAGAGGTATCGCATCGATCAAATCAGTAGAATTCAAGCGTATCTAACTCGAGAGAGAGATTCTCGTCGTTCCCTCAAGAAAAAGTATTCGCGTTTCGTGACAGTCGTCAACGCGATCGACACGGCACTCATCACGATTTCCCTGGGTTTACACGCGGCCGGCATCGGATTTTTGTCGACCACGGTCGGCATTCCGATCGTGTTGACCGTAGAAGGAGTGGCCCTCGCCGCCGGATTGTTTAGCACGCTCGGAAACTTTTTGAGTAGGAAATTATATCTGAAGGCGAGGAAACACGACAAGATTCGCGTCTTGGCCGACTCCAAGATCGACACAATATCCGAAATGATCTCTATGGCGTTGAAAGACGGTAGGATATCGGACGGAGAATACTTCGCGATATTGAGCGAGAAAACGAAATACGATGCCATGAAAGAAGCCGTGAGAATCAAGACTCGTCAGATCATCAAGGAAGAGATGAAGGATTCTCTCGTGGAAAAGGGGAGGAAAGAGGCCAGGGAGGAATTCAGTAAGATGATAGAACTCAAGAGCAGCGATTGAAAAAAAAAAATATATATATAATAAGAACAGAATTTTAAAAAAAAAAAAAAAATATTAAATTTGTATATAAAATAAAAAACGAAATTAATTTAAATAACTCTTAAAAAATGTATTGCATAAAGTGTAAGAGAGTTACCGAGACGAGTAATTCTCGAGAAGTGCGAACTAAAAACGACAGACGGATGCATCGCGGAATTTGCGACGTGTGTGGTTCTGTCAAGACGCGATTCGTCAAAAAAAAAAGAACGCGAGCAAAGGTAAAGGCATCGTGAATAAAATGATCAACAATCTACCTTTCGAAATGCATCTGCCCGGTCACAGTTTCATGGGACCCGGAACGAAATTGAACAAGAGACTCAACGCCGATCTGACTCCCAAATCTTGGAGCAAACTCGTGAATAGGGTGGACACGGCCGCGTATGATCACGATCTGTGCTACGCCAGACATCCCGACACCAAGACTCGCAACGACGTCTGCGACAAAAACATGTTGGGAAGATTGAGAGGCATATCGAATCCGACCAGGAGAGAGAAGATGGAACGTTCGCTGGTCGGCAATCTGATCGGTGCGAAACGTCGATTCGGATGGGGCGTTCAAAAAAAAAGCGCATCTGAAAAGAAGAAGAAACGATTATTGACGAGCAAATTGGCTGAGGAGTTACACAAACCCATAGTGCGTAAATTTCGAAAGAGAAGGGTGTTCGTGAAGGGT
Organism: Pictodentalium vernedei; assembly: GCA_031216915.1. Lineage (NCBI taxonomy): Eukaryota > Metazoa > Mollusca > Scaphopoda > Dentaliida > Dentaliidae > Pictodentalium > Pictodentalium vernedei. Next base: position 603,022,552 of record CM062296.1, on the reverse strand, counting down.
CTGGATGATATTTGGTCTGCCGACTTGGTCGACATGAGATCGTTTTCGAGGTGGAACGAGGGCGTCAAATATCTATTGACGGTCATCGACGTGTTTTCCAAATACGGTTGGATCAGAGCTTTGAAGAATAAATCGGGACCTCTCGTTGCCGAGGCTCTGATGAGCGTGTTCGACTCGTCTTCTCGAAAACCGAGTAAATTGTGGGTGGACAAGGGAAAGGAATTCTACAACAAGGACGTTCGTCGATTGGTAGACCTCTACTCGATCGAAAACGAAGAGAAAGCCAGCATGGTGGAACGTTAGAATCAAACGATGAAGGAAAAGATGCACAGATACTTCACTGCGAATTCGACCAAGAAATACATATACCCTCTGAATGGTCTGGTCAAAGATTACAACAACACGCGACACAGATCGATCAAGATGACTCCCGCGGAAGCTAGCGATCCTCGAAACGAAAAACGGGTCTACGCAAATCTATATCCTGAGAGATCTAAGATCAGGAAGAAGTCTAGAACGCCGAAATTTGCGGTCGGTGATCGAGTGAGAATTTACGCTTATAAGAAGCACTTCGAAAAGAGTTATACTCCTCGATGGACCTCGGAAATCTTCGTGAAAATCAAAATATTTCACACCGATCCGGTGACTTACGAAATCGAAGCTTTGGATGGAGAAGAGATCATCGGAAAGTTTTACGAACAACAATTACAGAAGACGAAGTTTTGATGAAGAAGACAATTTTTTTTTTTATTTACTCTCTTTAACATTTTCTTGTTTACACACATATATATAAGATAGAAAAAAATAATAATAAAAAATAATTAAAAACTATTTTTAGATAAAGAAAGCAAGTTAATTAATAAACAAAAAAAAATAAAAATCCTTTAAAATGACAAATGTACTAGATATAGCACAAAGCATAGTGGAAGATGAAAGTATTCAAGAATATGAGGTTCACGAATATGAACAGGTAACCGGAACGAGTTTGAACAATGTGGGAGAGATAAGAATCAACGTCGAAACTCAAGATCTATTCGTACATCCTAGCGAGAGTTACATAGTGGTGCAGGGACATCTCACCAAGGAAGATGGGAGCGACTACGCCGACGACGACATGGTTACTCTAGCCAATAATGGCATCATGCATCTATTCAGTAACATAAAATACATGCTATCCGGGCAAGAGATAGAATCTGTGTTTCATCCCTGTCAGGCAACCACGATGTTCGGAATCTTGACGTATCCTGATGATTTTTCGAAATCCAGAGGACTTAATCAGTTGTGGGTGAAAGACACCGTCAGCCCTGCTAGCACAGGCGCCGCCTTGATATTCGACTACGTCGTCAAAACGTCCAGACCTAAAGGAACGTTTTCGTTCAGGATACCTTTGAAACACATCTTCGGATTTGCGGACGATTACAACAAGATCATGTACGGATTCAAACATAATCTGACGTTGATTCGAAAAGGAAACGACGATGCAATAGTGAGACTCACTGCGACCGATGCAGGTAAGATAACTCTACACAAGATATCGTGGTTTGTTCCGCACATGGAGCCTTTGATCGTGGAGAAAGCGCGTCTCTACAAGATCATAGAATCCAAGAGTAAATTACCCGTGGGATTTAGAATGAGACAGTGCGACACGGCTAGCATTCCTCCCTCCACGAATCACTTCAATTGGAGATTGACGGTGAAATCCGCTTCCGAGAGACCACGTTTCATCGTGGTTGCGTTTCAGACCGATAGGGATGGGTCTCAGGAAAAGAATGTGTCGCTGTTCGATCACTGCCATTTGAGAAACATGCAAGTGTTTCTGAATGCCACGAGATATCCAGCAATCGATTACAATGCATCGTTCGACAAGAACGATTTCTGCAGACTGTATGGCGACGCCGCTGATTTTAGAAAGAAGTATCACGGTCTAGATGAATTGATGAGCAATCCTAACATGTCTCCCGGCGAATACAAGTCGATGTATCCCATGTTCGTATTCAACATCAGTAAACAGAGTGAACGACTCAAGAGTAGCATGTTAGACATTCAGATCAAGATGCAATTCGATAGGAACGTGCCGAGAAAAAACGAAGCCTTCACCCTAGTCCTGTCGGACAGAGAATTACAATTCGAATCGGATGGAAATAAGATGTCGATCATTCGATGAGAGACGAGTGTGTGAATAAAATAAAAAACAAAACAAAAAAATAAAAAGTAATGAGTCATTATTAAAAACAAAAAAAACAAGAAAGAATAAAAAAATAAATTCGTTTTTAATGATATTTTTTTTAACAAAAAAAAAAGTTTCATCCGAGAAAAAATCGTCTTCTTTCAACATTCTCGATGTACAAAATGTTACAATTCCTAAGTAGTCACGTAGAAAACGAAATACACGTTCCATTTTCATGTTTGAAAAAAAAGAAGATATTTACGATTACATTCTGAATTATTTAAAAGATCGTGTGCTATTCACTCAAGAGAAACAAAAAGGATATTTCGTGACGAAGATATTAAAACTCGAAGAGATCTTAGATTGTTCGATCCTGTGCAATCGTCTCTCCGTTTCCGTCAGATGTTCCATCCTGTGTTGCAAGCCAAAAAACAAAAAAAAAGATGTGGAAAAATGGTTAGGTAAACAGCGGGATAGACGGTTGGAAATGAAAAGAATGAGACGCGTTCCACCTCACCACTACCTTCTGAAGAGAATGGAAATGATGCGAGTGTTACCAAGAGATGCACAACATTCGTTCATAATTATGATTCAGATCAACAAAAGTGTTGTTATAAACATATCATATCACAAAGAAAAAGAAAAAAAGAAAAAGAAGAAGAATCGACGCTGAAAATTGAGAGAAAAGGAAACATCATTATAATATATGGTGATAGTGAAGAAGAAGAAAAACCAAAAAAAAGTAATGAGATCATCTTTAGATCTCATTTTTTTGTTGTTTTTTTTTGTTTTTAATAATCACACATTATTTTTTTTTAATTCATTATTTTCCACGCCTTCACTGTTTGTTCAAAGAATCTAGTTCGATCAGTAGACTCACCACGGAAGTGGTGGCTTCAGGATTATTGGTTTTCGTAACGAAATTAATCCTGTCACCGGCATTCACTTTGAGAGGCGTGCTGAACGTGCTAACATTCGCATGTTGATTCTCAGTCTTTTTGACGCTGCATCTCTTATCGCTCTCTACACCATTCAGCATTAGATTGACGACCGCTCTGTTATTCAAATCTGAGGAAGCCAGACTCATTCGAAGGATTTCACCTCCCAACGGCATGGGATATCCCACCTGACCATGTTTCGATCCGCTACCTCCATTTCCGAAAGACCACTCAGCTTTTCCCTCATCTAAGGGGCCGGCCTCTTTGGCCCACACGGTGATCAATTGTCTAGCATATTTGACTTTCTCCACCACCGAAATCAGGGTGCAGGCATCCGTCATGTTCACGGGATCTGGTAGATTCGTGAGCGCGTGTCCACCCATGTGTAGTTTACCTTCCATTATGTCACCCTTTCTCCAGACCGAGTTGTCGTCCACGTACTTCCTGCTAACCGCGCTGGAATCGAATTCGGGATCGTTACTGAGTCCGAATAAATTCTTACCGTTCATGTCGATGCCACCCTCCATGGTTCCGCCAGATTGTTTGTTCAGGTAGAGATCATCCACTTGTGATTCTAGGTATTCTTGTGATTGTATCACGGCAGAATCTACATAGCCCTTGTTGACCGCAGTTGAGTCCGCATCCGTGTTGTCGATCTTCGACAGATTCAATATCTTGTGGAATCCCGCATTCAGATCCGATTTCATTTCACGTCTGTCAGACTTTCTCTGTTCCAGATCTACGTAGTGTTTGGTCGCCACGTCCTTGGGATTCGTGGGAGTGGCCACGTTCGTTATCTTGTTAGAATTGGCATTCAATTCCGAGTGCATCGTTTTCTGAACGTATCTATTTCTCAGGTGTTTGCTGAATCTCATGTGAGAGTCGTCCGCGTATTTCTTGGTCGTGGCATCGGTGGGATCTACGGGATTCACGACATTCACCAAACGTTTGGATTTCAGATCGAGATCGTCGGTCATGGTTTTATCCACGTAATTATCCAGCAGGATTCATTTGAAATCAGCGTTCCCCCTGTTGACATATTTTTTAGTTGCAGCATCTGTGAGATCTATCAGCTCGGGAAGATTGTAGAGCTTCTTATCGTTCATGTTCAAAGGTTCTTCTAGAGGTTTGTATCTCCGAACGTAACGTTCGTCCAAGTTGGCAACGTCGTAACCATCGTCGACTTCGAACGTCTTCCTCTTCTTTCTTGTGTTGACTTTTTCGTCGTCACTTCTACCAAATTTATCGACTGGCATGTTGTTGTGGGATTTTTTTGTTTTTTAGAAAAATATGTTCAAACGCAGTTTATTAAAATGGAACTATGTTATTTTATTTTTCGTTTTTATTCGATTAAAATTTTTTTTAAAATAATTTTTTTTATCTTTATATATACTATAAAAAAAAAAATCTCTCTCTAATGTAAATCATTGAGAATGTCTTGAAATCGATCTCATTCAGACCATCTCTTGAGAATGTAGAGACACAGGTGACCACAAAACACTTGATCTGGTGATTGCACTTGTTCCGTGTTGTAACGAACCATCGATTTGTTGAAATAGTTCTTTATTTCTTTTGGCAGTGAGATTCCATAGCTGTCGAAATAATAATTTTTCTTCTTCCCGTTTTTGATCCACGCCACCCAGTGAGTGCCTTCACCCGATGAATCATCTAGATTTAAAATTCCGCATTCCAATTGTCGAGGTCTTCTCATTGGCAAGGCATCTCTGGAAAACACGCCTAGAAAATCTTTGATTTTCAAATCTTTTGCCGCATTCAACAGATCGATGTTGGATAGGGGTTCATTAGGTAAGATGACACCTTCTACGGATATCTTTATTTTCTTATTCATAAATGCGTATATATTTTTTTATTTATTTTATTATAATTTACTAAAAATGACGTTATTTTTTTTCTATTTTTTTCTTTATCTTTTTAAACTAACTTTCTCAATGTCACTATCGATTTCTATAATTTTGTGTTCATCTAATTCTTCTTGATTTTCTGGAATCCTATCATCCACAATCATATCTGGAATCTTATCATCTACAATCGTATCTCGAATCCAATCATCCATATTCATATCGTCTCTAATTAGATCCACAGTCCAATGTCCGAGTGCCAAAGTGCTTATTTTATCGTCTAACACGAATCTCTTATCGTCGTCGGCCGTCAGCGAAATGTTGTTGACTATTTCGGTATACAAGTCGTGATTTTCGCTTCGAATCGATTTCATAGTCTTATACACCAGACCACTTCCTAACAGACAATCTTTATACTCTTGGAAAGAGATGTTTTTCTTCACCACGCACGCTTTAACTCCTTTGCACTTCTTGATCTCTTCATCATTTTCTAGACGATAAGCATACAGTTTGGGTCTCAAGCCCACGAATTCGACGATCTGTTTACCGCCGCTCTCGTCCTTAAATTTACCCAACACCTTCTTGTTGTCGTTCGATTGAATGTTGGACGGGTGATCGATGGGATAATTGCTCGTGTCGAACCACTCGGTCACATCCGGAGATATATCTCGGTAGACGTCTTTCGTCTCTATCTCGTAAACTAAACTGTCCATGTCGGTGAACAGTAGTTTGGCTTTGTCACCAAATTTTCGATTGATGTAATCGTAGTGAAACTCGTACATCAATCGCTTGCTGATATCTAAGATGATCGGTCCGAGATAATATGGTTTGTCGAACTTCAGGTGCGTCTTTTGCATGTGAACGGCCACTAGATTTTCGTCGAATATGGTTCGGTGTTTGTAATTGGGTTTCACCACTAATTTTTTAGCTCTTTTCTCAGACGTGACGAGTCGAACGTCGGTTCTCTTCCTGATGTTTTCCATCGATTTACCGTACACGCAGTTGTTCATGAGTTTGAAGAAATCTTTTTCGAAATTGTTCTCGGCTCAAGTTCTGAGATTCGTGTTGAGATCGATGTATTTTTTCATCCAAGGCTCTTCGTCGAATCGAATGATTTGATGTATGTCGACTAATTTCATCCCGTAATTGACGTACTGTTTCAAATTCTCACTGTAGACGACGTAGTTATGTTTGTTAAATAAATTGGGAATGAGTTTTTCCTCGTCTCCTTCGTTTGGTTCCATTCGTTCGGGAGCCAGCGGATAATCGTTGTGTGGATCGTGTAATTCTTCCGGATAGTTCAAATCAACTTCTAAAATGCAAGGATAGTCTCTCCATTTTTGCATCTCTTCCGGTTCCTTCACCCATTCGAAATTTCTAATCGGTAAAGGATGACTCATAGCCCAACCGTACAAATTATTGGCGTCCCAATACTGTATGTATTTAGTTGACCGTTTCGAATCGAAACCTTCTTTCATGTAGGGATTGTTAGCTTCAGAATATCTGTGAGAGATCATTGAGACGCCACCTCTCGCAGCCCTTTCGAACATCAGCAACATGTCCACGTCGGATAATAATTCCAATTGGACTTCAGTGGTCTTCAACAGAGCGTCCCACGCCAGACCGGGTGCGGTGAAATACCAAGCGGGATCCAGATCGTAATTTCGATGACAGACGTCTCGAAAATTTTCGAACATGTCTGCCAAGAGCAGAACGTTGGTCTTTAGATAGAGATCTTGATAATCTCTCATGGTTTTCATATCGAATGATTTCCACACGTTTTTGGCGTGTTTGTAATTCTCGTTGGAAATGTCGGATTTGTATAATTTCGAATAAAAATCTTCTTTCGAAGGTAGTGCGGTGTCTTCGAATCTCTTTAGATCGTTCATGTAATCATAAGGATAGACTCCTTTCCTCAACATGACGTCTACTCGTTCTCCGAAATGTTCGCTCGTGATTTTAAATTTATCCTTGCTCATGTTATCGACTAATTTTTCCAGAGCGGTCGAAATGAATTTAAAACTGTCGATGAAACGTATGCATCTACGAATGGATTTTGTTTTTTCTTTCAACGTATTTCCATCGATTACTCTTTTCTTCTCCATGAGCTTCCATTTCGTGAAGGAAATGTATCTTTCTTCGCCGTTCGCGATGCAATTTAATTCTACGTGTGAGGTGCCGAGATTTTTCATGAACAGATGACTGTCGTAACCCGAGAGATTGTGAAACATCACCGGATAGAAAGCGGCATCTCGATATTTTAAATTACACTTGCTGTGAGCCGGACCGCGTAATGATCGTGGTCTCTGACCTTCTTATTTTCCTCCAAATTCTCGTTGAACAATTGTCTGCATATGTGACATTCGGTGGCTCTGTTATTTTCGTCCTGCTGCTCTCGCGTGATGATCATTTTCGCCGGAGTTTTGAATTTGTCATATAACATTTGAATTTTCGATTCTAACTCTTCCACGAACCTTTGAGCCACGTCGTCGTCTTCGCACTGTTTCGTGTAGGTGAAGGGACCCATGTAATGTTGCGAGTCGAAAGCGCATTTCACATAAATGCAATAGCCCGAAGGTATGTGTTTTTGATATCTTTCGATGTAACTTTGAAGAGCGTTGGGTTGACAGGAACTCATTTTCGTGGTGAAACATTCGAAATCGGCGTACACGACGAATGGTACTTTTAACCTTCTATTGTGATTTTCAAACTTCACGATGGTGTTGGGTTTGGGCAGTTCGACGGCGACACCTTGATTTTCGTTGCAATATTCATGATGTTTCGCTAATGATTGTTCGCTCTTAAATATGTTCATGCAATTGTAACATAAAGATATCTTTCCTTTATGATTATTATTTTGTTTCGACAGTAATCGAGTCGGATGTTTAACCCAACAATAATGACGATTGTCACCATTCGAAATCAATAATAAAATAATCGTCTTTTCTCGTCCGCGATACGAAGTCTGTCTGAGAGGATAGATCTTTTGTTTTTCGTCGTCGTATCCTAAGACGTTCACCACTACGGTGGGATTTTGAGCCTCGAAACATTCGATATGTTTTAACTCTGTTGGAAAAGTCACTCCGGTCCAATCGAGATTTTTAGAAGTTTCCTTGTAACGAGAAACTCTATCAGAGTTCACTTCGACAGGGTATAAAGCAGAGGTGACTGCCCATTTAAAACACTGGTCATCTTTATTTCTCATGTTGACCACGGCGTGTTTCTTAGTCAAGAAATACGGTAATTCCAAGTAGGAAGATCCTTTCAACGGTTCGTTTTTATTCATGTGAATTTCGAGTTTCAACACCTCATCGAACGTCCAATTACTACCTTCATGTTGATAATTCGTGACAGACGTCAACATCTTGTCTTTCATCTTTTCGTAAACGTCCGATAGATCTGAACCTCGAAATACGGGTTCGACGTTAGATCTGAAATATGCATTTTTCACGATGCTCTCACCGGACTTCACGTCGATTTTATTCATTATGCAATGGAGTATCATCTTAATTTTTAATCCCACGTTCATGTATTCGCGAAACAAATCCAATACTTCTTTCTTCACCCGTTCCATGAACAATTTCGGATCGACTTTCTTCAACGAGGGAACCACGTCGAAAGTTTTAAAAACGTGTTTGATCGCACTCTCCCATTCTACGGGTTTTGATTGGAATAGTTCCGCAATGAGTCATGTTACATATTCTTCTCCTTTCTCTTCGTCGATTGCTCATTGAATTTTGCTTGATATATCTTGTTTGTCTTGAATCTGAAGTGCATCACTCGTTTTCGTTTTAGTTTTTCTTTTCTTTTCTTCGGAAACTTGATGTTCTTCAACGGCTTTTCGTTTAGTCGTCTTCTTATTTTTCACAATCGAAACGTTTTCAGTTTTTTTCGACATCAGCATTTCGATTCCTTTTACTATCTTCTCATTTTTCACAACCGATGCATCTTTTGACGTCGTTGCTATCGACATTTCGTTTGCCTTTCTAGCGTTTCGCAAATATTCTTGTATGACATCAATTTTTTTTGATTTAGTTCTATGATTTCTGAAATCTGAAATTTGTAATAGTTTACAAATCTCGTTTAACTGAGGTATGGTTTTCTCATTTAAATTTACCATTGTTTTATCTGTTTGCTTCATTTGTAAGAATATTTTTTTTTGGAATTTTGTATTAAATAATTTGTTAAAAAAGTTTTGCTTTTTTACTCTTTTTATATATATATAATAAAAAAAAAAAAAAAAGTTAAATTTTAAATTCAATTTTTTTAATACAAAATTTAAAATATACATTATTTGCAAGAATTCATAAAAACCAAATAATCGATCATGACAACAACACCAAAAAGATGCGAATTGAAATTGAAACAAGTCGAAAGGTATGAGAAATGTGGTTTTAATATCTATACATTACAACAACATGATCCCATCGAATTGAACGAGGTCAAGATGGTAGACTTAGAGCGCTACTACTATGAATATCGAATGTGTTTGAAAGTGGATGAAGCCGCGCTCGATTTCTTTTACGAGTACCAAAGTGATCTGCTGAATAATATCATCGTCGCCGAAGACAGAGAATTCGACAAGGGTGATTTATTGTTGTCCTATGGAGGTTACATATATCCAATAATCTCACCCGAACTCATGAACAAATCGGGTGGTGAGAGCTCATTCGCCTATGAAAAAAAAACTCAAAAGAGTAAAGATAAACATTCACACCATTTTCGTAAGTGGAAAAATGACGAATGTCAACATGCTAATAACAGACTTGGAAATATAAACAATAGAGAGATTGAAATGTTAAAATATAACTTTTTATATATATATAAAGAGAAAAAAAAACTTTTACTAAAAAATTTTACCCTAAAGAAAAATTAAAAATTAAAAAAACAACTTTTTTATATATATATAAAGAGCAAAAAAAAAAAATAACAAACTTTTTTAACAAATTATTATTTAAATACAAAATTTAAAATATACATTATTTGCAAGAATTCGTAAAAACAAAAAAACAAATAATCGATCATGAGGACAACAACACCTAAAAGATGCGAATTGAAATTGAAACGAGTCGAAGCGAATAAGAAATTCGGTCATAAAATCTATAGATTACAACGACACGATCCCATCGAATTGAACGAGGTTGAGAAGAAGGGCTTAGAGCACAAATACGACAAATATAAGATGCCTTTGAAATTGGACGAAGCCGCGCTCGATTTGATTTACGAGTGCCAAAGCGATCTGCAGAACATCATCATCGCCAAAGATAGAGAATTCGACAAGGACGATTTGTCATTGCCCTATGAAAATTACATATTTCCAAACATCTCATTCGAACTCGTGAAGAAATTGGGTGGTGAGAGCGAGTTAACCGATGTAAAAAACTCAAAAGAGTAAAGATAAACATTCAACACGTTTTCGAAAAAGGACAGGACACGAGTGTCAACATGCTAATAACGGACTTGGAAATATAAACAATAGAGAGATTGATTGTTAGCGAAGAAAAATGAAAAAAAAAAAAGTAATGAGATCATCTTTTGATCTCATTTTTTTTTGTTGCTTCACACTCTGTCTCGCGATATTCGTCATTATCGTCTAATTGTTTCTCCACCTTTTTATCCATTTTAAATATATTATTTTATACTTTCTATGATTTATATTTTATATAATTTTATATTATAATAACATATTCAAAATCAGTATTTTCTTAAACGGCGAATTCTCACCAAGCAACAAACCCTTGCCGAGTCGCTCGACGTTCCGTCCACTCTTCAGATAGAGACCGTTTCCTCTCAGAGAGTTGCCACCTCTAACGGGTTCTAGATACAATCCTTTACCGCTGTCGTCTACGTGGACGCGACACACGGCTCCTCCCTTCTTCAAAAACAGTCCGCTGCCACCCATTAATTTCTCAACTGCTGAACTATCGAGTCAAGTGAGAGCTCCCAAGCCGAGAGTCTTTCCGAGAAAGGGTATCGACTTTGCGGCGAAGGGTAATGCTTTTGCAGCTATTCCTGCCAATAGCGGTAGGAAACCACCTTTCATTCTCAAATTGTATCTCAATTGAGCGGGACTCATTCTCACCGTCAACCCTCTTCCATCGCGAATCGCTTTCTCCATCCTTTTGATTTGACTTCTGGTCCAGGCGATCGAATCCTGACCGCCTCTCGTCAGATCTTAGTGAGTGAATTTGAATCTCACCGCCTCACCTCGAGTTGTTAACGCTCTCTTAAGTTTCTTCCTCTGTTCTGCGGATATGTTCACGTTTTTAACCATGTATTCTGTCATAATTCTGTTTTTTTTTAAATTATTTACTTCAATTGTTTCTTGTTTAATAATTATATTAAAATAATTTTGTAAAATTAATATTGCGTTTATTTTATTTTTGTTATCTATATATATACACAACATTTTTTTTTTTTTTTTGCTTTTATATTTCTCTTATGTGAAATCGTATCATCACTCTCTCTCCGCGAAGATCTAACAGTTCACCATTTTGATCTGTCAACGTGGTTTTCAGACTATACAACGTATCTAAAATCACTGGTAGATAAACTAAATTTTGAGGTCGCTCCACGATCTTATAACCCGGCGACACGTTTGGAAAGAAAGAATAGATTGTCGGTTGAGCGCTACCATTCACGTAGCTTCCAGCAATCACATCCACGTTCACCAGAATGCTATTGACAGCGAGAATGTCGACCGTATTTTCAGATGCTGCGTGGCCTCCATACATCTTTCGATCGAATCCCAACATCTTGCCTATAGAATCGTCCGTGTTGAAATCCACTCGAAAATTATCTTCCAAATCCAACATCGTCTGTAAGGTATTAGGATTGGGAGCGAGTCTGATCTTGTTGCTTCCCTTTCCATCCATCTTCATTCGCGTCTGAATGTAATCATTCAAATCGTCTATGTCGTAACTCCCTTTGGGAATTCGAATCTCCAACCAATCCGTTCCGTCAGAATACTTGAACGAGTTATTCTTTTTGGTGACGTTGGGAAAGGAATAATAAGTCCCCAGATTCACCAAAGCCATCTCGTTACTTTTCTCTCTATTCAATTCGATGGAAGGTTCGAATTTCGTAGCGAATCGAATCGAATCGCCACTCACCACGATTTGAATGGATTGTTTCACAGCCGTATTCTCGGCTATCCGTCCTAACAATTCTCCATGTTCGAACATTATATTTAATTTTTATTTTTTTATTCAAAACTAATTATTTGAAGATTTATTATTTTCTAAATTTTATTTTCACGCTCTATCTTATTATTATCATTAGAAACATAAAACTTGTCGAATCCGCACCGATATTTTCCGCGATTAAATTCGCTTGTCAAATCGATCACGACGAAATTGTAAAGTCCACCATCCCAAACCCTCTTGCAGAATCTCCTGAATTCCGCAGCGCTCATGTCGTTTGCGACGTGATCGCCGTAGATGTGATTGAGATTCTTGAGATCTTGGCGAAAGAGACATAGAAAATTAGCGTTCTCCCTTATCGTCTGTCTGGGCAATCGAAAATAATTCTGCGACAGGTAGAAACAGTCCACGTTGCTGTGTCGACCCCTAACGTAATACGATTCGCATCGGTTCTGTCTCTCCAAAAGCAGATCGCCGAAAATCATGAGATTCTTATCTTCCGATTTCAGTTCTCTAGGATCCGGAACGTCGCTAGCGTTCTCATAAAATCGACACTCGACGTTCGAAGATGCATTTCTCTTCATCAGTTCCATCGCCGCACCGTCCAAAATGGTCGAAAGTGGAGCTCCGCTCTTGTCGAATTCCTCCCTACTATCAAAGATTCTGGCTATGACGTCCTTGGGCAATCTACAATCCATGCACTCTCGAAGCAATCTGTATTCGGGTTGAAACAAGATCTTGCCAAACACGAACAATCTGTCGTAATCTAACCAGTCGGGTCGGGACAACAGATTCATCAACAGATTGGTCTTTCCACAATTCGATTTTCCCACTATCAAACCTCTTATGCTCTTGGGAAAGAACTCGTTATTCGACCTCTTGGTCGCGGCGTCGTTCCAAGACATATCTTTAATGTTCATCTTTGTTTTATTTTTTTTTTTTTGTCTGTTATTTTAGATTCTTTTCAAACACAATTTTTTTACGTTTTTCAAACTCTGTTTTTAATGTTATTATTTATTTATATCGCACCGTTGCGAGTTCTCTTCAATCCGGATCCACTCGTCATTTTTGCTAAATCTTGTATGGGCACCACAGCATCCTTAAAATCTTTCCAACTTTTCGGCGTTCGCTCTAACGCAGCTCGCTTCGCCGGCGGACTGATCAACTTGTCGATCAACGCGTCGGCTGCCCTCTTGCCAGCCACAGAAGCTATCCTACCACTGGCTTCGGAAGCGGCTTTCTTACCAGCATCCAAAGCCGTCTTCTTACCGACCTCAAACGCGGTCGATGCGAGTTTTCTACCCGCGTCGCCCGTGAACGCTCGCATTATAGAATCGACGATGCCAGAACCGCCTTGAACGTAAGTCCTGACGTATCCCCTGTTCTTTATCACCGACATATTTTATTTTTATGATATATTTTTGTTTTTTTCACTGGTAAATCGTTTTGTTGTTTTTAAATACTTTTTTATTATTCTAGTGTAAGAATTTACTGTTTTATTTTTTGTTTGTTTGTTTGTTTCTTTCTACTTATTATATACACATCAATCCTTCAATTCGTTCATCAGCCTTTTATACTGGTTTTTATTCAAAACCTTCTGTCTTAACAATTCGTCAGATATAGTAACTATCTGATTATCTAATCCCGTGTTACCAGCCCGTCTGCTCGCCATCAACAAACTCAATCTCTGAGACAGAGCGTCGGAATCGCTCGGAAGAAAAGTGGTTTTACCCCTTTGCCAGTCACCGATTCGACGAACTTCTTGTTCATATCCCATATGGGTTTCACCACTTTCGTCCACTTGTAACCTCTGTTGGCTTTGTGTCTCGTCTCTCTGGCATCGTTATTTCTCTTCATGGCGTGGGTCTGAACCAGAATGTCTCCGTAATTATCGAAATCCTGTTCCGTGTAATCGCCGGGCTTGTCGTAAAGGAGCAATTTGCGCAGACCATCAGTTACTTTATACTTATTCGAACCCACGATTAATTCATCATCGTCAATTTCTACTTCTGTGTCTCCCACAAAAGTTCTACCCTCAGAATCCTTATAAATTCCATACGACTGATCTCTCTTACCGCCATCATCATCGGACGATGCGACGCTACTAGTGGTGATAGTCGAAGCTGTATCATCGCTCTCGCTCAAATCTGTTTGAATTCCCGTGGGAACGTAATCCGCTGTAGATTGAACGGAATACCGATTTCCAAAACTAGGAGGCAACGAACCCATTCTCAAAGAACTCTCCTTAATGGGTCTCAATTCTTCGACTATCTCCTTCCTGCTTCGCTCTTGACCCTCCGTCACGGGTTTAAATATTTTTGTGGCTTCGCGTTTGAGTTCCATCTCACCAAGACGTCTGCTCCTGTCAGCAGACTGAATGCCCTTCTTAGCACGTTCATACTCGCCTAAAATTAAATCTCGGCGCCTAGGAGCCATCTGTAAAAACATCTTTCGTTTTTAATTGTTAATGTTCCTTTGAGTATGCTAATATGAGTTATTTATTATTTTCAAAATTAAATGTATAATTATTTTTATGTTTTAAGTAAATAAAAATCTTCCGTCTTTAATATAACAACTAAAAACCGTTATTTCCTCACACTTGAAGTCATTCTCAAAATAATTACTTCATGAATATCTTGTAATATTTTTGGGTTAAAACCGCGTTTGTACTCGCACGTTGAACAACGCTATTTTTCTCTAAAATTTTACATGGTAATCGCTCAGTCAAAACATCAATTGATCTTTTGAATTCTTTCCGCTTTTTGATTCATAAAAATAATTTTTTCAGATAAACCATTTAACTTGACAATATTGATCTTTTGAACTGTTTCCGCTTAGATCCATAGAAATAGTTTTTCAGATAAACCATTTAACTTGACAAATTAATCTCATTTGAATAAAAACCTGTAATACATCTCAGGTGTGACAAAATAGCGTTCTCAATAAGTGTTTATACAGTAAATGTCACTTTGACATGCAACCTGCTTGTCAGTTTTGATAAAAACACAGACTGACAATTGTAGACTGACATTCGAATGAAATGGTTTAACACGCCAAAGGCCCACATGAGCTCTATTTATCACTTTTATTTATTTCCTAGGATATTCCCCCACCCCACGACGAGGGGAGATAACTCCGTATGATCGAGTTTACGAGAATCGAGCGATCCGATCGGTCGATTGACGGAGAATCGAGCGATCCGATCGGTCGATTAGCTGAGTTTGGGAATTCCCATAGTGGGGAATTCCCCTAATGACGTCATAAATGGGAAAAACCCACCGCCTCAAAACAATAGCGGATTCTGGATCACTGATGTAGAATCCGCAGACCGTTTTTTTGATGATGGCCCAGAATTTTTTGCTCGCGTTCACCAACGATGATCTGCGATGGGAACGTCGACAAACATTTTTAAAGTAAAAGATAAAAGTGACGATGTACAATTTCGCCCTTTTTTTAAAAACGCGCGTTCACCACGAGTATTTGAACGTTAAAAGTGCGATCTAGGAGTCACAAAAAATATGGGTGATTCAACATCAATGTACATTTTTGTGAACAAGCGTGCGATTTAACACCGAATTCCACGTTGGTGAACGCATCGTGTACGTATGTTGTACACGTACATGTACAAAGTGATAGTAAATTCGCCTTTATTACCTACTAATAGTTCGTTATATATTCGTCTACATTCTTGACTTATCCCCAATATATTGTAAGATAAAATGATTATTACCATTATGTGGATGTACAAAATATGTATCCGAGTCTTGCTCCTGGTTCTAAGGGTAAATCACGACTCTTCTTCGACTTGCCGTGATCTGCCCTTAGAACCCGGAGCACGACTAGGATACGTATTTTGTACATCCACATAATGGTAATAATCTCTATGTACCAGAATATTTGGAATTCAAATACAAAGACATAGTGTTTGGTCCAAGCGAGGGAATTAATAGAGAACTACTCACTGGTTATCTCGGACTTGGTAGTAAGGGAAACCCAGGGTAAAACAAATCTACAGAGAAAGAGTCGTGAAGGGTGGGAACCTTAATTGGCGAGGGAGGCGGGGGTTAAGTCGAAGAAGTGTTTGGATTGCCTGCGTGATAAAGAGAAGCCAGGTTCTGAAGCGTACCTTGATGGCAGCTTTAGGGGCGGGGGCACTGTCGTTCAAGCTGAGGTCGCGGTCCCTGGAGTTGAGGGGAAAATTGCGAAAAACACAGAAGGAGTGCCCGATGTGTAATTTGGAGACCCTTGAAAACTTTCTACTAGAATGCCTAAAATACCAGTCGAACAGAATATAATTCACTGAAAGTATAATGGAGAAGTTGGATGGGAGAATGAAGGATGTGTGGTTAGTGGGTGGTACAAAGTAGAGGGTCAGTATGCTTATCTGGGAGATTGGGAAGAATGGGGAACGGGATGTCATCAAGCAGTTCGTCTCCGAGTGTTGGGAGGAGAGAAAAAGTGTGGGAATATGGGGGCTGTAGGGAGCACAGGGATAACCAAGGTATTCTCATCCGAGAATCTCAACAAATCAGCGGCCGGCCAAAGTGTTATTACTAAGGTACTTACGTTTCAGGTTTAAATAGAAGCAGTTTATTGGAGGAAAAAAGTACTACACGACCAGCAATTCCCCATCCCTTATTACCCACTCTCCAGATTATTCGACTTTGTGATATCTGGGTTAAATAAAACTTTGTGCATACATACTCGTTCATCCAAAGGACATAAATTTTCCAGCTTTATTTCGAGACTTTTCCATTGGTCAGAATGTTCATGCTGTCGTCGTTTCAGTTCAGTTATGTTTCTAAGTGTTTATCTTTCTAGCCAAGGAATTGTTTCTTTCAATTTCATTTACAGGCAATTTATCCGTTGGCTTTACACTGGAACAGCCTGTCCTCCTGTTAGAAATAAGAGATCTAGAGCCCCCCCCCCCCCCCCTCCTCCCTCCCCAAGTTTTTCGGGCGTCATAGTCACATAACCTAGTGACGTCATATTGGGTTTTTATTGTAGCCTGAATGAGCGGCGGGGTTTTGACGTAATCCTAAACGTGATAAGTGATGTCAATGCGCATGCGCAGCACATGTTGTTGGTTCCCACGGTGACAGGTGTTTGCTAACGCATGGAATACTTCCAATAGAATGGGATTTTATTCTATGTGTGCGTTCGATTGGGTAGGATGTATATCTATTTACCACAAACAAACCTACATCCAGTAAAATTACCCAAAACGGTCTAAAATTAAGGAAATGGAAAACGGTCGCCGGCTTTGATGGCTCTTAGTTACTATGGGACAGAGAGGTCTCTAAAAGGTGAATTTGATTCCACGGGGTGAACCTAGACACCCAGATCGAACCGACAATTTCGCTCAAACTTCCAACAATACTCGTTTTTTCTCCTTTTCTGCCTTCTCTCGCCCCAGCATTAATTCAGTCCCAGCTTTTTCTGACCCTGCCCCGACCTGTCTCTCGACCGACTCTTAGTAGATTCAGCCAGCTCGCTCCACTCTTGGTTCGTAAGCAGTTTTCTTGATTTGGTGATAAGTATGGTCTATAACTAGACGATTGGACCAAAGAGTAATTGCTCCTTGGAGTAAATGCACTTACGAAACGTCTACTCATCTCGGAAAAATGGTATTATACAGCCAGATACTGGAAAGAGATTATGTGAAAGGGATTCTGCAAGCAGTGTTCTGAAGGGTCATGCGGCACATGTTGATCGAACGTCATTCCTTCTCTCGTTTTGTTAAATTGGGAATCGTACACTATTCATGACGATCTATTCCCCTTGTCACTATAATCTCTACCATCCCTTCCTTGTGACTCAAGCGAAAGTAACTGATAGAGCACGATTGAATACCACCGTTGATTGTTTTCTGTGTGTAAAAAAGATATAACTGAATAACTCACAACGCGCAATTGTATTTCTCTGATCTGACACAGCCCTTCGAAATTGAACTGTCTGTTTTTCTATTACGAAGTCTTTTTAAAATATCGACGTAAATCCCAATTTAAAAAACTGCATTCGCAAGCAAATTTATCCTCACCCGGCTTTGTTTTTTCTAAATCCCGCATAATCTTTTCCAGCTTAAAATATTCTATGCGATAGTTTTTTTTTTTGTTACAAGAAACAAAGAGGGTACTGCAAAGTAATGCCCAACTTTTCATACCGAACATGGTCATGTGTGCTTATCGCTCCTTATATATACAGAAGTTGGACACTACACCATTCCAAACAAATACTCCATTCACACGCAAATCGAACTTACCTTGTCAGTGTATGTTCACACGCGTCTCTGATTACTTGATGAACACGCGCTATGTGTTTTATAGTACGACCAGTGTGCTATAATAAGTTATAAAATCGTGCGCCCCCATCCCGCTCTCTCTCTCTCTCTCTCTCTCTCTCTCTCTCATGTTTTACTAACCAATTTTGTTTCTGACAGCGTTTTGTGGAAAGCTCCTAGTGATGACTTCGAATACTTTTTTCCCGAGCCTGCTGTTATCCCCAGTATTGGGAAGGGGTGGGGGCGGGGGGGGGATGGGGAGTCTCACTTACTCTGGGATCTGAGATTTCTTATGTGGTTTTGCAAAAGTGCGGTTCATATCGAAATGATAAATTAAAATAAATTATGATACTTCGGTGCTTTCACCAAGAAGTGAAATGTTTTCAATTTCTAGCACAGAAACATACACCGGACTCCTCAATCTAACAGACTCATTCCCATTAATGGTAATTTGGTATGTTTTAGAGGCACAAATAAAAAAAAAATATTGAATGATGATTTATTTTAGCCCTTTACCCAACGTAACGACCATGACCGGCCAGCTTTATTCATAAATATGACCATTCATTTTTCATTTTTTATATAAAAAAATATATCTTTCGTCCCTTGAGCTCGTTTCAGTCATTGGGGAGAGATTTTGTTTTTACGCAGAAAAATATAAAAAAAAATCAAGAATTTTGTAAGAGTCATCTGTCTTTTGTGTTAGGTAACGAGTTAATACCGCTTGTTCGTTGTAGTCAATATCTTGTGCAAGTGTGTAATTTTAATTACAGATCGTTCCATTTAGATGGCTCAGCAGCCGATTTTAGCAACATCCAGATGCAGCCTGCTCGTTTATTGAGCACCAAAATATCGAACGGCTGTTTCGACTGAATAACTCCACAATGTCGATTATGCCTGAAAGATGATTATTCCCGTGACATTTGTTCCGATTATTGATCTTTTCAACTGGATTGCTGGAACGTGAGCGAAAAAGTCTTCACTCAAACTGCCCCACACCCCAAGATGCTGTCGAGTCAATCAATGGGGTAACTCCTCTCAAGCTGTGTCGTTTGATGAAGTGAAAACTGTAACGATGTGACTGCAGTCACAGCATAACAGCTTTCATTTCATCAAATGCCATGGTACTTCCCTGGTACAATCAGCCTTGCAGAGCTGGTCGGTCGAAAGCAACATTAAAATGTCGGGTCGACGTCTGTGTAAAGAACATTCTTTGTTAATTTCTCCAGATGTGGCGGTGCCTTGCACGGTAACAATAACGAATGCAATCATTCCGTCAACAACTCTCGCCAATACAGCCATCGGATCAGCAGCACTTACCGACCCTTATCTTACAGTCACATATGCAGTATTCAGCGATGCAACAAAATTTTCTATCGACACAGATGGTAAGTAGTTATGTTTTTCTTCGCCGAACAAGGCGTTGACTTCAATCGCCGCTTGTAATTCTTCACGGAAAATTAACTGAAAGTACCAATGGGAGGATTGTTGACATAACATTTGCGAACCAGTGTGGTTTGCACGCCACCACTCGTCGTGAAATCCCTGTCTATATGGATTTTGCCTAACTTCCCTTTAATCATTCTTAGGGGTTCTAGGCCATCAGTTGCTTAGCAAGCCTTTTGTAGTGTTACGTGGCGGTAGTTATCCTACAAGTCTGTAAGCGAGGGTAAAGACTATAGTACCGGGTGACTACAGTAGACGCTAATCATCAGTCGGATGACGGTGACTATGGGCATGTTAGCAGTAATGGTCCTCGACCCGTGAAGGGTAAGGGGTGGACCAAATGCCGGGAACTGAACAGTCCCTAGCAGCCATAACTGTCTTCAGATAGATGTTCCCCGATAAGTACCCTTCAAAAGGTATCCGCTAAAAGGTATTCTCCAGTAGTGCATCACCATGTCATAGGTATTTTCCGTTATTTCCAAATGAAACAAAATACTGCGTTTTGATTGGCTGAGAGGTACGTTGTAACTTTCAATCCACAGTAGTTTTTTTACACCGTGGTTAACCACGGTGTAAACACAAGAACATAGAATAACAGGCTATATGGCTAAAAAAGTATCCATTTTTGATTATTAATCCATACCTTCTGCTCGATTATGTTAGAACAAACATAAAAATATAGGAAATTTAATATTTATGTGCAATAAAATATTACAGATATGGATGTCATTGGAACGGGCTCATTGAGCCAGTTCAAATGACATCCATATTTGTCTGGTTTTATTAAGAAAGTTACAATGTACAAATTTTCTATCAATTTTTGCCTACAAAAGTAGATTAAAGTATTAAGTACACCAAATCCTTGGAAATAAATCCGTTATCCTTGTGTTTTCCAGGGTGTGTGGGAGTTTACAGCGGTCTGGGAATTCGTACTCGTGTATGAGATACCAAACCTGTGTAAATTTCCAAACACCCTGGAAAACGCAATTATAACTAATAATACCCCAAATGAGCATAAGAGTCGTATGTGGACTCACTCGTTCGAGGAATTGCTCAATAACTCATTTTCTCGAAGAGATTCGAGATGCGAGATCACGTGATGTATCGTGCAGCGGGCGGAAAATGAAAATACTTTTCATTATCTGCCCTCCGCCCGATACGTCACGTGGCTCGATACGTCACGTGGCTTGGCGTGCGTTATATATTTTGATCGCCTTACTAAACAATGTCAATGCACAAGAGAATGTCATGTTATATTGTAAAAATCGCGACATCGACGCCGTAGCTGCGACGGGTGGTGCAACCTCACAAAATTCTAAGTTCATCAAGGTTCATAACTCCAAGAAAAATATTTGGAACAACACATGCATTGAACATAAGAATAAGATACACTTACATGCCAAATATAAAGTCATTCCATCAAGTATTTCAAACGTTATTGAGTTTTGAAACTCGTTGGTCACAGACAGACCGACCGACAGACCGACCGACAGACAGACCGACCTACAGACCGACAGACCGACATTGCCACTTATAGAGCTGCTAGTCGCAACTAATAATAATGGTTCATTTCAACCCATTTAAAGTCGTAACTGGAAAATACAATTCTAGAAAATACAACTGTAAAAGTTTTATAGTATTGGACCTCAGGTCGTCATTTTATATTGTATTCAGGTAACACACAGAAATCCGCTATTATCGTAAACTGTTTGAACATAATTTATCTTTACACGTCTCATTTCAGGAGTCATTTCCACCTCAGCCATCTTAACGGTAAATCCATTGCTAGGATCAACACAGGAGTATCTGGTCGTTATCACAGTCACAGATTTGTGTAATAATGTTGCAATCTGCACAGGCACTCAAACAGTCGACATGTTTAACAACGTGAGTTAATACAGACGTATGTGGACAAACGATTACCACAAATACGAACATGATGTAAAATTTCGTCCCTTACCATAACGCTAGAATTGGTAGGGGGTAGCCAGCCTTCAAATCCCCACGCCCCCTAAAATTTGTTGGATTCTATCATATACACGGGACGTCAACTAAAAACAACAACAAAAAAACAAAAACAGATGAAATACCACCATTGGCGAAAATTAACTCTCTTTCGAGTCCCAGAAGGCCTCCAAATAACACCATATTTGGGGCTTGTTTTTAAAAATGTTTTTAAAAATATATATCGATCTAAGCAACGCGAGAGGGCAGCTTTTCATTCCTCAACATAAGTCTTCGATCTTCGAAGTGGCCGCCCCTTCTAACAAAAAATCCCCCCCCCCCACTCTCAATTTAGATATGGTAGAAATAGCCTGTTCGGGAGAAATACACTTTCAGCAAATTGTACATGATGACCTGCACGATATAATTGTGCGTATCGTAGACGTGAACTGCCCTGGGCTAATACTTTAACCCTTTACCTAACGTAACGGCCAAAACCGGCCAGCGCTATTCTCAAAAATCGCCAATTAATTTTCATTATTTTTCTCATTTTTGTCTCAAAAACATAGGTTATGACCCCTCGTTGGAACGAGCTCGTCGAGCTCGTTCCAACGAGGGGTCATAACCTATGTTTTTGAGACAAAAAATGAAAAAAATTAGTTATTCAAGAATTATTTTTGCAAGTGTAGTCTGCTTTTCAGGTTAGATAAAGGGTTAATCAACGTAACGGCGAAAGCCGAAAGCGGAATTCACAAAATCACCATTCAATTTTAATTATATTTATTTTACTTTTCTTTCTTCTCTTGTTATTCGTGTACAAGAAATAATATAGAATAAAGAACCGTTTTAACACTCTCCCCAACGAATCGCCGCGCCAACTCCTGTAATTTGCAAATTAAGCAGCTGAAAGAAATGTATATATTTTTTTTCAAAAAAATCCACAAAACCATATGATGTAAACCCTCATGGGAATGAAACATACGAGCTCGACGGGACAGGTAATATAATCTTTTTGAAATGTTTTAACAATTTGAAAGCACAATGGTTAAAATAATAAATGTTGATACCCTGTGTGTAGGATAAAGGGTTAATTCAACAACGACTCATCTCTGAGCTTGGCAATGGAGGATTTTGATAAATATCAATGAATGAGGTTTTGTTGCATTATAATTATTATACTGAAGTATCTGTCTGAGAGTAACACAGCCTGTTTTCGACACGAGGTGTCCTGGCTGACGAAACTGTCGTTAAACCCCAATAAAAATAAATAAATAAAGCTGAGAGTTTATTCATTATTTAACCTTTTACACAACGTAACTGCCTAAACCGGCCAGTGCTATTCTCAAAAATCGCCAATTAATTTTCATTATTTTTGCATTTTTTTGTCACAATAACATAGGTTATGACCCCTCGTTGGAACGATCTCGTCCGTCTCGTTCCATTGAGGGGTCACAACCTATGTTTTTGAGACAAACATTTTTTTTGCAAGTGTCGTCTACTTTTCATGTTATATAAAGGGTTAAATTAATAATTTCACAGAACTAAATATTTTCCCATAGGCGACCATTATAACACTTATGTGGAAAGAAATATGATCGCATCACTTAAAATTAAAAAAAATAAATACCTACATAAATTACAGACCTTCACACAACTTTCTATGGCCAGAAAACGGGGGGTCATGCAACAAATAAAAGAAAAAAATCACCAGGAAGTGAAGTACCGTCCTTGAACTCGGTTTTTTCTGGGAATTCCCAACAAAAATACACAAATAGCTAACTGAATTTTTTAGACCCAGAAAATACTTAGAAAAATTCTTTTTTGTTGTAGAATATTCATTATTGATGTAAAAATCTAATAAAAATGCTTTAACAGTTTTCTCAAACAATAAGTTTTTTTTCTAGGAGTCTTATTTTAGACTATGATGCAATATCCGAGTGCAAAAATATTGAAATTAGAGTGAAACGCCTTAAAATGCAACAATATTGAAATTAGAGTGATATCGGAAATGATGCAGTCTCTAAAAATAAACAGCCTTGGGAAAATATATTGTTTTAATAAACGTTTGAAACATTCTATTGACATCTTGCATTATTGTTGAATATTCCTGATAAAAAAGAGGGCGATTTGATGACTTTTGGACCTAAAAAATACAATTTACTTTTTGTGTCTTTTTGTAGGGAATTTCCTGTGCACGTGACCGGTACTTCCCTTTGTGTCAGTGTTTCTCTTTTTTTTTGTTGCATAACCCACTGTTTTCAGATCAGAAAAAGTTGTCTGAAGGGCTCCACTTGACAGAGATATTTGAATGCCAAAATTAAAGTGATGCGATCATATTTTTTACCACCTGAACGTTATAATGGTCGCCTATGGGAAAATATTTAGTTCTGTGATACCTTCAAGGCAGATCACTCTAAACCAAATATTTAGTTCCGCGATACCAATTACAAAATACTTCAAACTGACTCAAATGACAGAGTAAACTCCCTTGATATTTCAAATATAAAGGAATGATGAAAAATATTCCAAAAGTTTGTGTAGTTAACTCCCTTTAACTACAAGTGAATTTTCTTGATTTTGGAATTTGGAATTATAATGCACTGTCAACAGAGAAAACAAGTTGAATCAGATGAGTTCACATTGGCTACCAACGGGCAATACTAACTTAAAAGTGCCCTACTTTGAGTGCAACAAGGCGCCATCTGCAATGCAAAAGGCATCACATTGTTATTTCTTTCTAGTTTACATTCAGATTTGACACTAAAATATTTCATTTGGCACCAAAAAATTCATTGGCTCCGAACTTAAATTCAACTTCGCAACAAACAATTTCGTGGCCAGCATAAATAGCGGTATCACATTTTTGAGCAAATATTGCCCTTAAAAAATCTCATTTTTCTCAGTCCACGGGTAAAAATTATTGTTATTGTTATACTGATATTATGCTTTCTGCTCATCAACATGGCACTGTCAGTCAATGTGAATAGATGCAATGGACTATCACAAACCTACGACCTGTGGAGAGACTCAAAGCCATATTTCGAACATGAAACTGTTAATAAAAGATGCTCTACAGTTACATCACTTATAAAGTACAGTCGTCGTGGACTGGTCATAATTCATGAGTGGGCGTGATGTCCAGGAAACCAGGTAACAAAAATCATCAGCAGCGAAATTTTAATTAATGGAGCATTAATGGAGCATTAATTAAAGTTTTGATGAATATTCCTCTATAATTTATGTTTGAAATCCAATATTATTGCTCCCGTGGAAATATTGCCCACCCGTGGAAAGTGACCAGTCCACTGCGGCCATTCTGTGTTTATTAACTGACTTATTACCTGTTTTGAAGAAATGTAAATATTTTAAGTAATATGCAGTGGTCAGTCCTCCTCTCTGTCTGTCTGTCTGTCTGTCTGTCTGTCTGTCTGTCTGTCTGTCTGTCTGTCTGTCTGTCTGTCTGTCTGTCTGTCTGTCTGTCTCTCTCTCTCTCTCTCTCTCTCTCTCTCTCTCTCTCTATCTTAGTGTACCTTTGAATATGTACGTTAGTTTAAACAATATTTTAATCAAGGAATATGCTATATATTACCGTTTGAACACCAGAAGAGTAACAGTGCAAGGACAACAGCTCACAATATAACGTATTTTAACAGTAATCAGACTGCTGAGTTGAAGAGGGATTTGACAGGATGTTAGGGTGGCAAGAAGACTATCTGGTTACGTTGTCCCTCAAAACGTACCCTTTCATTTTTGTATTTGTAGAGTCATGTATTCATCTTTAAACTCAATTTGAAGGGTGTTCAAGACCCCGATCGATAAAGGATTTATAATGTCGCGAATCGGAATAAAACATTCATTATGGAGGCTGTCTTTGAAATTCTGTCTTCTTTGCTACCGTGTCTGTAAATTGCGACAGTGAAATCCATTGCTTTAAAATCTAGAACCCCCAAAACGTCAGTTTATTGTTTCGCTTGTTCTTTTGTTTTTCAGCCCATCGTTATTACCAGCCTCGACGGAACCGCCAACTTAATCGAATCCACAACAGCCGTAACAACTGTACACACAATAGTGACAACTGACACAGACAGGGCAACAACGACTGATAATCCTACATGTAACATTAATGCTACAACTCCAGCAGGAGCCCCGTTCAGCGTAGTAGTTGATGGAGGAAACCCTCTAGGTATGTTTAGTTCAACCTAAGATGAAGGATATACAGTAGATCTACAACCAGATTTTTCAACTGCCAGAAACTTATTGCGCACTACACTGCAAAAAATATAGGTTCTCTTTAGAACCAAAACTGGTTCTAATCTTGTCCCTGAGATGGAACCAGCTCTGTTTAAACAGTATTTATTTCAAATCAAATAAATTTATAAAGATTAGCATCTAATTTTGACAGAATATTACATGAACTGAAGTAGATTCAGCACTAAACTTGGAGCTTATTCAACGCAGTCGCCAAACATTTTGAAACAAAGGAGATATGAACAGTTGGCAAATCGAACCAGTTTTGGTTCTGTATAGAACCAAAACTGGTTCGATACGACAACTGTTCATATCTCCTTTGCTTATTAATGATTTGAGACAACCTCGTATAAGCTCTAAACTTACGACTGAAACCCCTTCAATTTATGTTTAATTCTGTTAATATTTAATGCTAATCTTTATAAATTTATTTGATTTGAAATAAATACTGTTTAAACAGAACTGGTTCCATCTCAGGGACAAGATTAGAACCAGTTTTGGTTCTAAAGAGAACCTATATTTTTTGCAGTGCAGTAATGACATCTGACGCTGAGAGGGCGACAATGACTGATAATACAACATGTTCTATTGCACCCACAACACCAACTGGGGCTCTATTCCGCGCCCTTGTAGGAGCTGTTCCCACAGATGTTATTAGTCATTTAAATTAACCCTTTGAACCCGGCCCTTGAACATGATACGCCATACTTTTATCAAGTAAGATGGCTGCTAAGTGAACGCGTGGGGTAGACCAATCAATAGTTTCAACGTGCAGCCCCAGGGCTGTACGTTGAAAATATTAATAGGCCTACACCCAGATAATGAATATGGAATCTTCCAGCTTTTTCCATTGAAGTAACATGGAAGATTCCAAAAGTGTTCAAAGGGTTAAAACACTGACAGTGGGTGAGATTGTGAGAAATACTTTTTATCCCATAAATGACCGTTTATTTGAACAATAAAGGCCATGGATAATTTTTGCTTTAATTACCTAGTAGGGTGATAAATTTTCCCCGTAGGTTTAACACACGAAAAATTTATCACCCTGGTAGGGAGTTGGAAACGGACTATACTATGTTGACTTCTGTCGTTCCATTTGAAATGTCGTGATATCTTGACCTGATTTCTGTGGAAACGAAGCGACGATCATCAATTAAAAGTAATTAAATGAGTTGTACCGGTATATAAGATTTTTGGCGCATGTAAGACGTCAATTGGGAGCAAACAATAAAGAATACTCATAATTAATTAACAAAAGTATTCAAACATAAAACTCGATTTTAATTTTAAAATACCTAATGCCAGTAGTGACTGGTGTAGTGTTAATGTGGAGATGTAGATGGAGCGGTACCTTGCATCGATAAACAATTATTCCGTTTCAAGAGAGAAAGAACGTGAAAGATGTTCTTTAATTATGAGTAACCTTACCTCTCCTCCCAGCACAGCAACGCGAAACACGAAGTACACTCTGCACAATTTCAATACAACTGAATTCACAGATTCTCAAAATAATTTGAACACACCTGTATCACACGCTGTTGAACCCATGGCTTCCACACGCGAATATCGGGTAACCGCAATATTTATGTCCTCATTAGAACGAAATGGTGGCACAAGTGTTAACATTAACGACTTCCATTTGCAGCATACTGACCTCTGGAATCCAACTATATTATTGAATATTTTTTTTCACGGACGTGCAGACATTAACACTTTAAAGATTAACATTCAAAACTGAACTGACAAGTGATATTCGTGACCTGCTTTGAAAGTGGCCCAATTGCTCTCACCCACTCAATGCTACATGAACGCGTTGTAATGTAGCATAATTAACAGTTCAATTGTTGTTTTCTTTGAAAGGTTTGAAAGTATTATACAGTGCCAGTACAAAAGAATATAATAATAATAATAACACTTCGGCCGGCCGCTGATTTGTTGCGGTTCTCGTATGAGAAGGCCTTGGTTACCCATGTTCTACCAACTGCCTCCCTATTCCCGCACTTCTTCTCTCCTCCCAACACTCGGAGACGAACTGCTTGATAACATCCCTTGCCCCATTCTTCCCAATCTCTCCGATTAGTATATTAACCCTCTCCTTTGAGTCGCCCCCTAACCACATGTCCTTCATTCTCCCATCCCACTTCCCCATTATACTCCCCGTGAATCTTGTTCTTTTAGACTGGTATTTTGGGCATTCTAGAAGAAAGTGTTCCAGGGTCTCCACCACGCCCAAATTACACATCTGGCACTCCTTTTCACTGTTTTTCCCAATTTTTCCCCTCAGCTCCAGGGACCGCGACCTCAGCTTGAACAACAGTGACACCCCCCTCCCCCCAAAGGTCCCACCAAGGTACTCTTCAAAACCAGGCTTCTCTTTATCACGCAGGTGATCTCTTTGATTTGACCCCCTCTCGCCAATTACGGTTACAATCCCCCATGACCCCTTCTCTGACGATCTTTTTACCCTGGCTTGCCCCAACGTCAAGGTCCGAGATCTCCAATGAGTAGTTTTCTACTAGCTCCCTCACTTGGACCATCCACCCCGGCTTGATATTTGAGTTGAAAGTTCTCAGGTACATTACTTTACACCATTGGCTTTCGGGGAGATTTACCAAATAAGATAACCGAGTTTCGATAGGTCTACCCTGTCCTTGATCCTCATCCACCCATGCTCACCCCTGATTGCTTCTAGCGCTGCGGCATTACTCGAGCCTGTTATCCTTCGGCCTGCATCGTTCTGCAGGATTTCCAAGCTCTTAACAGCTGTCTGGTTTAGGGGTACAACTTCCCTACCGTACGTTATACTTGGCAGGCCCACCATTTCCCAATGGGTTTCCCCACGAAAACCTTATTGAAACTGTTTCTCCCTATAAGTTTTATTTGGTTAAGGATTCGCTTCCCCTTCAGAATCAATTTATTTGTGTGGTCTCGGTAGATGCCTCTTCCTGTGATGTTTATATTTGCCCCCGTGTACTCATAGTCACTAGTCTCTCCTACATCAAGAAGTCTACTGCTACCTTCCGGAATGCAGAACTCCCCCACTCTCCACCTTCGAGTGGGGTCCACTTTGCGGTCCACGGGTATAACTTTGCTCTTGCTTTCATTAAGTTCGAGTCTCCATTTGCTCCCATATTTCCCAACAATTCCCAGCATCTTCGCTAGCCCCTCTTCGCTTTCTGAAACTAGCACCATATCGTCTGCAAACAATAGCCCTGGAATCTTCAAGTCACCAACTGCAACCCCCTCGTCGCTATGCAGGAGATTGCTCATTTAATAAAGGATTTTTGTTTAGCTGACGTTTGTTTGGGAATTATTTTTAGACAGAAATGTATCACTGTGTCTTACTTATTTTTTACAATGTTCTTTTGTCCATCGAAATGGACCAATGTACTCCTCACTTCGAGCTATGTTTTGTAGCGAATAACAGCACGATTTTGCCGCAATTTCTTTGTAAAAGATTTGTGGGATAAATAAAATAAACGTATAGTGTTTTCAAGTAAAAAAATTATTCTACTCGTAGGATTAAGAATCAAATCGACTCGCCAAAGGCTCGTCGGTTTCATTCTTAATCCTACACGTAAAATATTTTTTTTTACTTGAAAACACTATACGTTTATTCTATATGTTATCACATAATCACCATCAACTTGTTCACTACCGAAAATGTCGTTCACAACGGTTATCTCCCAAAACTTCTACATGACAAAACTTCTCTAAGCGATTTATTTTTATTTATATACAATTCGTGGAGTCAGATAAAAAAGCAAATTTTCCTTGCCGCTGTTGGGTAATCATGATGTAAAAACGTCTGATGTTGTAAATTCTATAATAAGCACATTTATATAACTTATATATCTTTAAATACCCCATATTATCGAAACGCACGCACGCACGCACGCACGCACGCACGCACGCACGCGCGCGCACGCACGCACGCACGCACGCACGCACGCACGCACGCACGCACGCACGCACGCACGCACGCACGCACGCACGCACGCACGCGCACGCACGCACGCACGCACGCGCGCGCGCGCACGCACGCACGCACGCACGCACGCACGCACGCACGCACGCACGCACGCACGCACGCACGCACGCAAGTAGTATGTCTCGTATGTTTGAGGTCCATTCTGGATGACCCCGGTGGATGACCCCGGAAGTGACGTCACGTCACGTGACGTAGTGGCGCCATGTTGTGTTGTCATGGTAACCCGCGTGAGCGGCCATGTTGTGACGTCATCACTTTTGGAATCCCTTTTTGGAATCCCATTTGTGGAATCCCTTTTTTGAAAACGCCTATGGCTATGGAATCCCTTTTTCTGAAATAAGTCTAAGAGTCGTTCGAGGAGTCACTCGAACGAGCAAATGCTCGTTGGCTCATTTGCTCGATGGGATTCGAGTCGTTCGAGCAATATGCTGAGTCACTCGACATAAGACGGAATCCCATTTTTGGAATCCCTTTTTGGAATCCCATTTGTGGAATCCCTTTTTTGAAAACGCCTATGGCTATGGAATCCCTTTTTTCTGAAATGAGTCTAAGAGTCGGTCGAGGAGTCACTCGAACGAGCAAATGCTCGTTGGCTCATTTGCTTGATGGGATTCGAGTCGTTCGAGCAATATGCCGAGTCACTCGATCGAGCAATTACTCTAAAGCTCATTTGCTCGATGGGATTCGAGTCATTCGAGCAATGCTTTATCAGTAACTGCTCGATTGCTTATTGGGTTTGGGAATGCTTTTGATATACACAAGGGAGATAACTGCATTATGGGAAATCGAGCACTGGTAATTATAAGACTTGGACGAGAGAATCAGAGATAGTTTGAACTGGATAGACTGGTAGTGATAGAGAAATATATGCAATAGGCATTAAAAATGGGATTCCGGGAAAATCAGGCCGTGTACTCCTATTCAATAGAGCATACCCCCGTACCCCTTGGTACTATAGCACTACGTGCTAAGCCGATAAATTGGGGAAATAAAGTCAATTTCGGTGATTTCGGGTGGATATTGGTGATTTGGAAGGATTGTCGGGTTGTTTGTGGTAATTAGATTTACTCTTCCACAATCGAACAGACCCTCTGAACATACCCCTGTCTCCTAAGAAGCCATTGGTAATATAGCACTACGTGCTAAACCGATAAATTTGGGAAATATTGTCAATTTCGGTGATTTGGGGTGGATTTTGGTGATTTGGAGGGATTGTCGCGTTGTTTGTGGTAATTAGATTTACTCTTCTACAAAGGAACACACCCTCCGAACATACCCCGTCCTATTGCAGAAAAATTGGGTAACATAGCAATCACGTGCTACCATAGAAACCAAGATGGCGGCCTCCTGTATACAAAATGGACGACGGAAACTCGTATCATCCTAACAACACGCGCTGCGCATGCGCACTCACACCACGTATCACTATGGCGATGACGTCACAACATGGCCGCTCACGCGGGTTACCATAACAACACAACATGGCGCCACTACGTCACGTGACATGACGTCACTTCCGGGGTTATCCACCGGGGTCATCCAGAATGGACCTCAAACATACGAGACATACTACGCACGCACGCACGCACGCACGCACGCACGCACGCACGCACGCACGCACGCACGCACGCACGCACGCACGCACGCACGCACGCACGCACGCACGCACGCACGCACGCACGCACGCACGCTCGCACGCACGCACGCACGCACGCACGCACGGGGACCGTGACATTAGCTTGAACAGCAGTGAACCCCAAAGATACCCACACGAGACTCTTCTAAATCTGGCTTTTCTTCATTACCCAAAGACTTCTTTGATTTGATCCCCTCTTGTCAATTAATGTTACCACCCTCCAAGGCTCTTTCTCTGACGATTTTCTGAGTATTTTCTATTGAATGCATCACTTGGACCATCCACCCTATCTTTGTATTTGAATTCCAAATATTCTGGAACATTAGATTACACCATCGGCTGTCGGGGAGATTTACCAAATAGTTAATATAACAGAGTTTCTTCAAGTCTATCCTGTACTTGATTCTCATCTATCCAAGCTCACCCCTGATTGCATCTAGTGCCGCGACATTATTCGACGCGGTTATCCACCAGCCTGCGTCGTTCTGCAGGGTTTCCAAGGTCTTTAAAGCCGTTTGGTTAGAAGTATCTCTTCCGTATCATATGTTATTCTTGGTACCCCCACCATTTACCGAATGGTTTTCCCCACGAAAAGCTCATTGAAACTGCTTCTTTCTATAAGTTTCATTTGATTCAGGATTCACTTGCCCGAACTGGCAGAAACCAATCGCCCGAGGAAATGCTGTCAGTGAACTTGGTAATAAATTTCAATATAAGAATACTTAAGCGCATAGGGTGTCCCGAATTTATAAAATTCAATATAAGAATACTTAAGCGCATAGGGTGTCCCGAGCGGATCGCGATGCGCTCGAGCGTCCCTGAGCACTAACCACTTATTGAGAAATGTGTAAAGTATTCAGAACATATTTTCGTCCATATTTTCATGAAATCACGATTGATTCCACCACATCGTATTCATCCTATATCGTCCCACCCTGCAGGTAAAGTGTAAAGTCTGGATCGAGAGCTTATTCAGAACGAAACTGACTTAACATTGACATTTCACTAATGATCACGGTAACTGTCTTGTAGGTTTGATCTTCGAACAACAAACATTGACCGTAACAACAGAAAGTCCCTATGTCCAGAGCCTGGAGAAAGCAACCCATATCTGGATGCTACAGTTAAGCCTTCCCATTGTATATGTGTTACCTTTTGCTTGTCTTTTCTTCGCATCTAACTGTGGAGCAATATCTGTGCCTCATCGAGGGCTACAGACCATTGCTTCATCTCCGAACAGTGAAATATATTTTCCTTTCTCCCGAGATTCATTCTCGTATTTTGCTCCCCCGTTATCTTGTGGTATTGACAGAGCACTCAAGTCCTTTGCAGTCGGTAGCTGGGTAGAGTTGATGTATGAAAAACCTGAGGTGGATGAATACCCTAGACCCACTTCTCCATTTACAGCCTTTTTGAACCTGTGTTCTGGTACTAACAATGATTGAGTTAGCAACATACAGAATGAGAGTGGGTCTTTTCTATTCAGCCATTCAAATTTAAGCTGGGACTAAATGACATATTCCTCCTTGCCGTGGTCATTAAGTTTGGTCCTCGGGGTTTAACCCTCACTGTGGCTTTTTTTTTTTTGATGTATAATAGTAAGGTTACTTCCTCACCCATGGATATACTGGGAAGATGTATCAAGGGCCCATCTACAGCGAACCCAACTGAGAAATATATAAGTCACATTAGCCCACGTTATGTACCTACATTGTTGACAACAAAAGGAAAATTATCCTCAGAAAATTCTCCAGATAATATATGCGAACCAGAAAATGTATGGCACATATGAAGTGTCTTTATAATTGACAGGTATTTCTCCTGTATATCAAGTCTATATTTTTGGCTCAGAAATATACTGCTACTGGTAGGCGACATTGAAGTTAACCCTGGCCCTGAAGATTCGACCACCTCTACCACACCTACCTCGACAACCAGTTTTGCTGACTCAACAGATGAACGACGAGGAATACGATTAATGCACCTAAATATTCGGAGCCATAAGCCCAAAATAGACATTATACGGTGCGAAGCGCCAGAATACGACATCTGCGTCTATACAAAATCATAGTTAAATGACAACGATAGTAATAATGATATTAATATTCCAGGATTTCACTGTCCCATAAGAAAGGATCGGGGTACGAGAGGGGGTGGGATAGTAATCTACATAAGAAACACATTGTCCGTCGTATTGAGACAGGACTTAGAGCCACCAAACTTGGAATGCATGTGGGTCCAAATTCTCCACAGCCAGAGCACCGTTTTGCTTGGAGCCTTTTACCGACCACCCAACTCCGACAATGAATTATGGAATTCAATTACAAATTCATTCGAACTAGCCATGGATACTCGCATCAATGATATCATTATAACTGGTGACTTCAATGATAATTTGCAAAACTCAGGTAACGGGCAAATGAAGAAAATCTTACAACAACTTAGTCTCCAGCACATAATAAGCCAACCTACTTTCTTCACGGAAACATCATCCTTGATATATCAATGAAAGCCTGGAAAAGAATTGGTTTATTAAGACGACATAAGTTTACCCTTGAGCGGAAAACACTGGAAAAAATTTATTTGGCATTCATTCGTCCTCTCCTTGAATATCCATGCTCAGTTTTGGACAATTGCACTAATGCCGAGAGCGAGGATCTGGAACAAGTACAACTTGCGGCCGCTATAATAGTAACAGGAGCGACACGAAGTGTCAGTTGGTCGCTACTTTACGCTGAGACTGGATGGGAAACCCGAAAAAGCCGGAGAGAAAATTACAAATTGAAACAATATTTTAAAATGTATCACAAATTAACTCCAGAGTATCTAGCTTGCCTAATCCCCCACCACTGGCTGCAACTCATAGATTCGAGCTTCGTAGGAATGAAGACTTAGTAGTACCCTTTTGTCGAACCCAGTCACACCTGATGTCATTCTTGCCCAGCACCACACGCCTCTGGAATAATTTGTCCCCAGACGTTCGAAATAATAGCTCCTTATCTGAGTTTTCAAACTACTTGAACAGGAATAAAATACTGATTCCTATTTTCTTTTACCGTGACAAATCGCGCCAAGCACAAATAATTCACTGCCGATTACGCCTATCCTGCAGCAATCTGAATGACCACCTTTTCCGAAATCATCTATGTTTATCTCCCCTTTGTGTATGCGATGTTCGGAAACTGTTGATCACTACGTGTTTCACTGCACACTTTTTAAACGAGAGGGAATGGCAACCATTTGGTCAGTTAACTAAATATATTGATACAGACATACTGCTAAGTGGGTGTGTTGAATATAGCCAAAACGATAACAAGCAGAATTTCCCAGAACTGCACGAATTCATTATTGCCAGAAAACGTTTTAATAATTGAGAAAAGAAAGCGGTGGTACTAAGGCGTACTGCACGTCGATGGTGCACTTGTCTTCAAGCAATGCTAACCATACTTGTGTGGATTTAGTATGTTGGGGAGCTGACAGTTGCTCGCCGTTGCTCGGTGGTTCTCTCCGGGTCCTCCGGCTTCCTCCACCCGTAAAACTGTCATGGTCATGATTAGCCATTGTGCAGAAGTATGTGACCTAAAACACCAATAAATAATAAATAAAGAAAGCGGCGCTGTCTATTACTTGTGTTGGACAAAGGGCTATTAAGCTCGTACTGTAAAAAGGTCACTTGGGATACGACTTATCAGGCGTTAATATCCTGTGAGCAGATTGTCTCAGCTGAATGGTTAGCTACGTTTTTCGCAACATCAACTCTCCTGGCTCCCGATCCTGCATATCTATCGCCATCTTCTACCTTTTCTTCTCAACAACACAGCTCTTTTGTTCACATTTTTATTATCCTAACATCCAGATTGAAGAATTCGCCTTATATGTCATGTGTAGTATGCTTTAAGGAACCAGCTTACATGAGCCACGTGCTTGCTGCTGAATCCTTTTCCACAACTTTGTAAATTATTGTGTGACTTGAAACAATGTACACTTATAGTCTGGAATAAATATTGTTTAAACTAATCGTCCGAGGAAAGAACCCATCGATGTGAAGTATTTAGCCATAAGAGTGAAAATCCCGAGACTGTTGCTGTAAATACAGTTTAAAATCAACGCGTGGGCAATATTTCACGCATGTGTTAAAAGTGAATCTCCGACAAAAAAAAAACAATGGAATTGCCTTTAGATTTTCAATGAATGAAGCAGCAGGTATGACCAGGTGATTTTTCATTGAATATTTGCTTACAACTACTGATTATTGACAATAGTGCCCGTGGATAAATTACCCACACGCGAATTTTGACCTTTCCAATCGAGTTATATCGAGCTATGATGAAAGGACAAATGAATGTTCTAGTCGTCTAGTTGCCCACCATTAGTCTATTACTAGTCGATCAGTCGACACCTATCTTTCCCGCCTTACCAATATCTTTCCCGCCTTACCAATATCTTTGGATTAAATTCCTAACAAAATGCTTTGCATCTCGCAAACCATTATTCATACTCTTAACCCACTGGGTATTTTCTAAATATTTTTCATCAAATCTTTATAGCAGCCATGACTAGATTTGAAACAAAATTCATCAAAATTTATCTCCGAGAATCAATGGTGGAAAACTTTATAAAATTTACAGAGGTAAAATTGATTAAATGTGCCCAAACTATGCTTAATTTAGAGGCAAGAGAAAGCCTGTCCTGGGCACGATTATCCACCCGCAGCAAGCAAGGAGTGAATAGTTTCCGGATATAAATCGGTCGGTGATGAACATTTTCATCACTTCCGACCCTGCGAGGCTATAAACAAAACTGTTTCAGTGAGAGGAGCCTCTGCTGCGGACTAAGGATCTATCAATGCAAACCAGCTCACCTATGTGTGATCATTCATGGACATCATGTGTTAACTGCCAAATTCGTTCGCGGAAATGCGACAGAGGCATACAGTAATATCGAGTAGGAAACAAGCACTGAAGTCTTTGTAAGACTCCTTACCATCTCAGGCCAACCTGGACTCGGGCCAAGTCCAGGTAGTCTTGAGGTGATAAGGATTCATACGAAGACAGCATGTGCCAGTGACCCATTACGTCAAGTGGGACATGAAAGCCACTGCTGGGAGCGCAGTGGTTCAGTGGTAGACTGTTGGACTTCTATGCTAGAGGTCCCGAGTTCGATCCCCGTCCGGGACAACTCGCGTTGTGTCCTTGGGCAAGGCACTTTATCCCGATTGCCTACATGGGGGCACAATGACACCGTGTACTAAGGCATACTGTACGTCAATGGTGCACATGTCTTCAATCGATATAGCCCTGCTTGAGCGAGCTTGAACAGAGTTAGAATGTAGAAGAGATGACAGTTGCTCGTCTCTGCTCGGTGGTTCTCTCCGGGTACTCCAGCTTTCTCCACCAGTAAAAAATGCCACGATCACGATTAGCCATTGTGAATAAGTATGTGACTTTAAACACCAATAAATAAATAAATTAATTAATAAATAAACCACTTCTGCTGACAGATACTAGTCTTTGATGCGGCATGGCATAAACACGATGATGACTAGTAGATTGGGGAGGTTCCGACTAGCAGATCGGGAAGGATTCCAACTAGTCAGTGGGCGATTTTTGTGATACATGTACTAATCGCGTCGACTAACACTAGTCGAATAATTGTTTCAACACTAAATTACCTAGTCTTCAACCAAGCAGTATCGCAAGAGTCGTCGCACGCTGATGCGTGATACTGCTTGTTGAAGGTCACGGACATGGTGTGATGCAGCACACCTAAAACATCACGTTTCGTGTCATCATTTTATTTTATACATGCCTTTGGACGGGTAATAATTAAATAAAAATCCGTTTTGAACGAAACCAGGCTACACAACTTGATTTGTTGCTCTTGTAACTATACGGCGTGTTCTTCTTTGTATCAGTTTCGAATCGTATGGACACGACCTATCCCTTCATCTCGATGTGTAATGGCGGAAATCGTTGGTGAGATTTGAATATGGTGTAAAGAGGATTTCGCGCGATTTTGTTTTCGCAGATTCGGTGTCTGCGAGATCGAATATGTCAAATAAAATTAATAATAACCCCAAAATTCAATCAGAAGTGTGCTTTTTAGACAAATGACAAAAAAAGAATATATCTGATTGGATAAAATGTCTGGTTCTAAAACGGCATAACATTTTTCGACACTTTTAACCCTTTGAACACGTAAGACTGATTATTCGGTCCAAGGCTTAATTTCGTCACATTTTTGTCTTATTATAAGATGTCTATACACAGGCCATTGGTGATAAAATAATAACTGCAGTCTGCAGCCAGACGACCGCAGACTGCAGTTATTATTTTATCCTTCCTTTATAGTGATAATAGACTGAACCATCTCACTGTAAGTGTACACAAAGGCGATACCATTCAGGGAAACTATTGTTCAGAGGGTTAATTGGAGTCCGCTCCACAACTGAATCAAAAACGTCTGATTGCACAATATCGCGTTCCACGCCAACGAATAAAACTAAATGTGTAAATCAAAAGAACCTAAGATGAGTTTTCATAATTTTTCCCAACAGTATTTTTTTTGACTCCTGCTCTGTAAGATGCTGGAGGATAATTCTCCTTTCTATGCGTCCGTCGGTCGGCCTGTACAAAAACACGACAGTTGCACCATTTATGGTTATACCTTCGCTGGTAGGGTCATTATCATAATGGTTCTTGTATAAATCTGTTCTATCTACCGGACAACTTCACATTCCGAATTTAAGTCTTCAAAAATTCCGCACTTATCTTTGGTACCCAGAAAGAATTATTGACAAACCAGCAGAAGTAACAGAAATACATGTATGGCTGATATTGAAACAGATCTCGATTTTTGCAATTATTAGTGTCGTTGGACCCTCTTTTCTTGGAATGGTAACACCTTTGTGTAAACTTACTGTAAGATGGGTCAGTCCATTACGAATATAGAGGGAGGATAAAATAATAACTGCAGTCTGCAGCCTTCTGCAGTTATTACTTTATTACCAATGCCCTGTGTATAGACCTCTTGTAATAAGACCAAAATAATTGGTCTTACGTGTTCAAACGGTTAAGCTTTGTACAACATCCAGAATATCAAGGGGTTCGTACTTTAAAGCAACAATTATAACATCAACGATTCTTGCAGCGATACTATATCTGTATCAGCTTTGATATTCAGGGTTTTTTTGTGGGCAATGCTTGCGGTTAGCAATGTTTTGAATGCGGCTACCTGGGAGGGTCTACCATTCAAGTTACCTTCTCGGTTCTTTAATATTGCGGTTTAGAAACGAGGCCAGAGGTGATCGGACAACATGACGGTGGAAGCGGCCCATGGCAGCCACTCAGGTATTGTATTTTTTCTGCCCTGAGTGTGTAGGGGGAAGGGCATGGACTTTGACTGGGCTATAGCGAGAGCAGTCAGAAATGATTACATTATCATCGAGCGTTTGTGCAAAGAATGAGATGCCACCAAGTTTGATCACGCTATGGCACAGGCTCTACTAGCGGTCATACAGATATCATGTGTTTATGCCGGGAGTTGGGCACAACATCTTTCATCTGGGTCATGCATGGCCTGTGCGCTGAGCGTGACCACGTCGACATTACACCTGTGCCAGAAATTAGGACTTCAACTTAGTGAGGCCGCGAGTAACATCAGCACATTGTGCGTTTTCGCTGGGAGTGGGACGCCACATACTAGACTATTGTGATTGTTGCTGAGGGCGGCCACAATATCATCGTGTGTCTGTACCAGAATTGCGTCGCTGCTTGTCGCCCGGGTCCTACCGTATCGGATCCCCCGTGTTGGTAACATTGAAACCTTAAGGTCGACGAGCCAATCACAAGGGCCGTGGGGCACCTACATCCTTCTGACAATAGCTTGGCCTGGTTTGGCGGGATATCTAACGCAGGATGCAACCATCATGACCATCTACACCGACACTCCGCACACCCAGCTTATCCTTCTCGCATCCGGTTCTGGGAGGCGGCTTACTCTTCGCGCCCCAAGAGAACGTGCAGGTGCACTTCTGTGCGCTTGACGTTAAACCCACCCGTTTCTTAGGTTCCGCTCCACAGTTTTCCAGGAATTTCCAAAATTGACATGTCATGCATTCACTTCAAATGCAAATATTCTGTAGCTTAGTTATCTTACCCATAACCTGTATTACATTTCCCAAATCCAATAAAAACACATAATACTATCTAAGTAGAAATAAACAATCTGAATGTGGGTGAAATACTTTTTTTTTTCAAAGGCAATGCTTCAGCCTGCATAATAGCATAAAACAATGACAATACAGGTCATTTTCAGCCACCCAGCAGCCTCAAAAGCATAATTTTCCCACTATCCCCACTCACCTAACCCTGGGACATATAAACCCCTGTTTCGAAAATGTGAACAAAAATTCTCTGTTTCCATCTCATTTTTTATTTGCTTGCCTGGTAACAAACCCGTGTAAAATAACATTAAATAAACAGCCAATTTTTTTAAGCCACCGTTTCCCATAATTCATCTAGTAATTTACCCCAATGCATTAGACTCCAATTTTAGGACCAAAATGTCAAATTCTCTTGTCCAACAAATAGCCTAATGTAATCATGTATCTGATACTAAAAATATATCTCCAATTTACATGCCATTAGTTTCACCATATGCCCTACTTTTAGAATTTTACTCTGTGCAATAGTGCGTAACTGTTGAGCGGAACCTTAAGAGAAAACAAGACTGATCTCCCCTTGGATTTCAATCAGGCAAAAGAATCTGGTGTCTATCCTGAGTTGAAAGAACAAAAACCACCAATCTCTATTTTCTACCAGTAAAAAGATACAGCATGGCCTTTGTGACTGCCGAATAGCTTTTGTGGGCAGTTTTTGCCTGATTTTCACAATCACATTTCACCTTCTCAAGCCCCACATTGCTCTGAGCCACTGGAGATAGTATTTTGTAATTACCACCAGCTACATTGACTGCCCATGTCCTGTCATTATCATTGTTAAGTACAATCAAAATGTAAAACAATAGGCAGTAACAACCATTGGTTTGGGTGTGGAGGTGGGGGTGGTGGCTCACCAGATATAAAAGGGCAAACAGCTTAACGGATGGATGACACACGGACATGATACCAGTGATCAAAATAAAAAGTAGACACCATGACTGCAATTATGTGGTGAATAATAACAACCAGGCTGTTCATAATTACATATGTCTGTTAAGAATACAGAGCTCGGTGTTTAAGAAATGCAGTGCTCTACTTTAACGTGTTTTCGAAACAGGAAATTCAAAAAGTTACGAAATTAGGATGCATCATCAAATTTCTTAAAATTTCCACTTATTTCCTTCCTGTTGTGCGGAAATATCACTTGATGAGTGTTAACTATCACTAACAATTCCACACAAACCAGAAAAAATGAAAGCTTTTTCGAAAAATGGCGTATTTAGAACTGAAACACGAATAAAGAACTTCCTGGCACAAGAGCTGACACTGACAACAAAAATGCTCTTTAGCTTTCGTTCCACTGTTTTCCAGGCATTTCCAAAATTGATATACCATACACTCACTTCAAATGCAAATATTCTGTAGCTTAGTTATTTCACCCATAACATGTATTACATTTCTCAAATCCACTAAAAACATAAAACACTATCTGACTAAGTAGAAATAAACAATCTGAATGTGGGTGAGATAATTTATTGTCAAAGGGAAGACTTCAACCTACAAAATAGCATAAAAATGTCAATACCCGTCATTCTCAGCCACCCAGCAGCCTCAATAGCAGAATTTTCCCACTATTCCCACTTTCCCCACTCACCTTACCCTGGGGCATATGAACTCCTGTTTCTGAAATGTGAAAAAAATTTACTGTTTCCATCTCATTTTTATTTGCTTATCTGGTAACAAACCTGTGTAAAAATGACATTTCAGAAAATAGACAATTTTTCGAAGCCACCGTTTCCCATAATTCATCCGGAAATTTACCCCAATGCATCAGACTCCAACTTTGGGACCAAAATTTCAAATTCCCGTGTCCACCAAATAGCCTAATGTAATCATATATCTGATACTGAAACTTTTTCTACAATTTAAGTGGCATTAGTTTCACCATATGCCTTATTTTTAGAATTGTATCCTTGTGCAATAGTGCGAAACCTTAGGACTGGCTGGCTAGACTTCAGGACGGGCCAACCGGTAGTGTCCCCGCGTGCTCGGCATCACGAGGAAGTGCCACAAGGAGCTGCCCCAGCAGACTGACAGTGTGCTCGTTTAAGACGGGTTCACTTGGAGGTACGCCACCCCCTCCCCCACTCCTGTTGGATGCACTACCCTTAGCCTAGGACGCGCGCCTCTCGAAAACGACTGGGGCTTGCACCTCACTCCACTGACACGCCCGTGGAGAGGTTTGCCGCGGCCGTCGGCGGAACTGACGGGGATCCCTGTTGGGTGCAGTCCTTGTGGTTGATTGAAATGTCGCTGCAGTGTTTCGTCTGTAGCATGCTCTGAAATACCGAAGTACGGAGGACGGCACCATGTACAAACAGATGTGGTATGTGAAATGGGCGGCGAGCCCTGTTATCCCATGTCTCCATCTGGCCAATCTGACTTCAGACTTTTAGATAACAGTGGGGATGCATTGATGTCGACCTGTGGCACAAAGGGTACCCAATGTGGTGTATCGCACTTATAGAGGTGAAATGATCCCTAAATGCATGGGGGGGGGGGGGAGGGGTCGTAGTGAGTGAGTTACTGTGGTATGGGGTCAAGCGACGACCCAAATCACCGGGGCCGGTGCGTAATGCCGTAGCCTACAGCAATTGTAAATGTACAGTGGTTGGCCTCCGCCTTCAGGGTCATGATCCACCAATTCACTTGTCTACGCCCTAATCTTTTGTAATCTTAGTAAATGGAAGAAAAAAGGTGTTTCAAGGCCTCAGTCTCCTTTATTTCAACTGAAAAACTGGTCCTCACTTTTCAGCGTATATACTTTACTTACCATTTACCCTTGGAAACGGCCATAACCTTTAACCTAACACAACACTAACCTAACACAAAGGCAGACGACACATGCAAACACAATTCTTGAATAACTAGATATTTTTATTTTTTGTCTCAAAAACATTGCTTATGACCCCCTCATTGGAACGAGCTCAATGAGCGCGACCCAGTAAGGGGGTCATAAGTTATGTTTCTGAGACAAAAATGAAAAAAAATAATGAAAATTGTATTGTGATTTTTGTAAATAGTACTATCCGTTACATCGGATAAATGGTTGACAAGCAAATTCACATCAAATCGTCATTCAATTTTTGTTTTTGTTTGAAAATTTTTAGTTGTCGTTGTCCAAGAATTGCTTCTGTAAGTGTTGTCTTCTATTCGAATTCGACAAATAGAATTATTACCATTATGTGGATGTACAAAATATGTACCCGAGTCGAGTTCCGGGTTCTAAGGACAGATCACGACGAGTCGAAAACGATCAACCCTTAGAACCCGGAGCGATTCTCGGATACATATTGTGTACATCCATGTAATGGTAATAATCATTTTATCTTACAATATATTGGGGATAAGTCCAGAATGTAGACGAATATATAACGAACTAGAGAAACATAATTTACTGCACCCAGTAAATTCAAGTCTATGTGAAAAGGGTTAAAGTATCAGGAATAAACTATACAGAAAGAGAATTTATGGAGGCTTATTTTCAGGAGTAAAATATTTTTAAACAA
Organism: Pictodentalium vernedei; assembly: GCA_031216915.1. NCBI lineage: Eukaryota > Metazoa > Mollusca > Scaphopoda > Dentaliida > Dentaliidae > Pictodentalium > Pictodentalium vernedei. The sequence continues at coordinate 602,979,171 of CM062296.1, read as the reverse complement.
ATCAGAAATGGGTTTTCGTTAACAGTATTTACAGATATTCATACTGGAATAAGAACAATTATTTATAGAAACCAAAAAAGGCATACATGTGACCAGCATTCAAAGGGTCCGATACTCGAATCAGAAATGGACATTTTTGGCTTTGCCCACTAATTTGAGTGTTGAAAGACATTCATAAACTTTAGAAATTCATTAAGGTGTAATAAAATTCTTTTTCCAGTATTTCTGAATAATATGCACTTGATGACTTGGGTGACCTCTTTCAGGGAGACCCCTAGGTGACTCCGTGACGTTGACCCATATTTTGAATTTCCATCAAGTGTCGACTCATTTGGTGTTAGTTCCAGGTCCATTCATCATACCACGATTGAGATATGAGCATGACCCACTTTCAAAAATGTTGGCTACGCCCACTTTTTAACATAAAAATGCATGTATGGACCTCAGGAATGCTTTGGGAGGTCAAAAAATGTGATTTCCAGCAATTATGAAAAATGCACTTAATGACTCCTAGGTGATATCCGTGACCCTGACCCATATTTTGAATCTCCATCAAGTGTCTACTCATTTGGTGTTAGTCCCAAGTCCATTCATCATACCATGCTTGAGATATGAGCGTGACCCACTTTCAAATTTTTTGGCTGCGCCCTATTTTTTAACGTAAAAATGCATGTATGAATCTCAGGAATGCTTTGGGGGAAAAAAATGTGATTTCCAGCAATTATGCACTCAATGACCCCTAGTTGACCTCCGAGACCTTGACCCATATCTTGAGTCTCCCTCAAGCGTCGACTGATTTGATGCTGGTCCCAGGTCCATACGTCATACCATGCCTGAGATATGGGCGTGACCCACTTTCAAAAATTTTGGCCACGCCCACTTTTTTATGTAAAAATGCATGTGTGTAAGTCAGGAATAATTTAGGGGATCAAAAAATGTGATTTCCAGCAATTCTGAAAAATGCACTCAATGACCCCTAGGTGACCTCTGTGACCTTGACCCATATTTTGCACCTCCATCAAGTGTCGACTTATTTGGTGTTGGTCCCAGGTCTATACGTCATACCACGCCTGAGATATGGGTGTGACCCAGTTTCAAAAATTTTGGCCACGCCCACTTTTTTTACGTCAAAATGCATGTGTGTACGTCAGAAATAGTTTAGGGGGTCAAAAAATGTGATTTCCAGCAATTCTGAAAAAATGCACTCAATGGCCCCTAGGTGACCTCTGTGACATTGACCCATATTTTGAATCTCCATCAAGTGTTGACTCATTTGGTGTTGGTCCCAGGTCCATACGTCATACCACGCCTGAGGTATGGGCGTGACCCACTTTCAAAAAATGTTTGGCCACGCCCACTTTTTTATGTCAAAATGCATGTGTGTATGTCAGGAATACTTTAGGGGGTCAAAACATGTGATTTCCAGCAATTCTGAAAAAAATGCACTCAATGGCCCCTAGGTGACTTCTGTGACATTGACCCATATTTTGAATCTCCATCAAGTGTTGACTCATTTGGTGTTGGTCCCAGGTCCATACGTCATTCCACGTCTGAGATATGGGCGGGACCTACTTTCAAAAATTTTGTCAACGCCCACTTTTTTTACATCAAAATGCATGTATGTACGTCAGGAATACTTTAAGGGATCAAAACATGTGATTTCCAGCAATTCTGAAAATGCATTCAGTGACCCCTAGGTCCCCTCCATGACCTTGACCCAAATTTTGAATCTCCATCAAGTGTCAACTCATTTCGTGTTGGTCCCAGGTCCATACGTCATACCACACCTGAGATATGGATGTGACCCACTTTCAAAAATTTTGGCCACGCCCACTTTTTTTACGTCAAAATGCATATGTACGTCAGGAATGCTTTACGGGATCAAAAATGTGATTTCCAGCAATTCTGAAAAATGCACTCAATGACCCCTAGGTGACCTCCGTGACCTTGACCCATATTTTGCACCTCCATCAAGTGTCGACTCATTTGGTGTTGGTCCCAGGTCCTTATGTCATTCCACGTCTGAGATATGGGCGTGACCCACTTTCAAAAATTTTGGCCACGCCCACTTTTTTACGTCAAAATACATGTGTGTACGTCAGAAATACTTTACGGGGTCAAAAAATGTGATTTCCAGCAATTCCGAAAAATGCACTCAATGACCCCTACTTGACCTCCGTGACCTTGACCCATATTTTGAATCTCCATCAAGTGTCGACTCATTTGGTGTTGGTCCCAGGTCCATACGTCATACCACGCCTGAGATATGGGCGTGACCCACTTTCAAAAAATTTTTGGCCACGCCCACTTTTTTGTGTCAAAATGCATGTGTGTATGTCAGGAATACTTTAGGGGGTCAAAAAAAATGTGATTTCCAGCAATTCTGAAAAAATGTGCTCAATGACCCCTAGGTGACCTCAGTGACCTTGACCAATATTTTGAATCTCCATCAAGTGTTGACTCATTTGGTGTTGGTCCCAGGTCCTTACGTCATTCCACGTCTGAGATATGGGCGTGACCCACTTTCAAAAATTTTGGCCACGCCCACTTTTTTTTACATCAAAATGCATGTATGTACGTCAGGAATACTTTAAGGGATCAAAACAAATGATTTCCAGCAATTCTGAAAAATGCACTCAGTGACCCCTAGGTGACCTCCATGACCTTGACCCAAATTTTGAATCTCCATCAAGTGTCGACTCATTTCGTGTTGGTCCCAGGTCCATACGTCATACCACACCTGAGATATGGACGTGACCCACTTTCAAAAATTTTGGCCACTCCCACTTTTTTTTACATCAAAATGCATATGTACGTCAGGAATACTTTAGGGGATCAAAAAATGTGATTTCCAGCAATTCTGAAAAATGCACTCAATGACCCCTAGGTGACCTCCGTGACCTTGACCCATATTTTGCACCTCCATCAAGTATCGACTCATTTGGTGTTGGTCCCAGGTCTATACATCCTACCACGCCTGAGATATGGGCGTGGCCCAGTTTAAAAAAAATTGGCCACGCCCACTTTCTTTTACGTCAAAATGCATGTGTGTACATCAGGTATACTTTAGGAGGTCAAAAAATGTGATTTCCAGCAATTCTGAAAAATGTACTCAATGACCCCAGGTGACCTCCGTGACCTTGACCCATATTTTGAATCTCCATCAAGTGTCGACTCATTTGGTGTTGGTCCCAGGTCCATACGTCATACCACGCCTGAGATATGGGCGTGACCCACTTTCAAAAAATTTTTGGCCACGCCCATTTTTTTGTGTCAAAATGCATGTGTGTATGTCAGGAATACTTTAGGGGGTCAAAAAAAATGTGATTTCCAGCAATTCTGAAAAAATGCGCTCAATGACCCCTAGGTGACCTCTGTGACCTTGACCAATTTTTTTGAATCTCCATCAAGTGTTTACTCATTTGGTGTTGGTCCCAGGTCCTTACGTCATTCCACGTCTGAGATATGGGCGTGACCCACTTTCAAAAATTTTGGCCACGCCCACTTTTTTACGTCAAAATGCATGTGTGTACGTCAGAAATGGTTTAGGGGGTCAAAAAATGTGATTTCCAGCAATTCAAAAAAATGCACTCAATGACCCCCTACTTGACCTCCGTGACCTTGGCCCATATTTTGAACCTCCATCGGGTGTCGACTCATTTGGTGTTGGTCCCAGGTCCGTAGGTCATTCCACGTCTGAGATATGGGCGTGACCCACTTTCAACATTTTTAGCCACGCCCACTTTTTTTACATCAAAATGCATGTATGTACGTCAGGAATACTTTAGGGGATCAAAACATGTGATTTCCAGCAATTCTGAAAAATGCACTCAGTGACCCCTAGGTGACCTCCATGACCTTGACCCATATTTTGAATCTCCATCAAGTGTTGGCTCATTTCGTGTTGGTCCCATGTCCATACATAACACCACGCCTGAGATATGGGCGTGACCCAGTTTCAAAAATTTTGTCCACGCCCACTTTTTTTTACGTCAAAATGCATGTGTACGTCAGGAATACATTAGAGGATCAAAAAATGTGATTTCCAGCAATTCTGAAAAATGCACTCAATGACCCCTAGGTGACCTCCGTGACCTTGACCCATATTTTGCACCTCCATCAAGTGTCGACTCATTTGGTGTTGCTCCCAGGTCTATACGTCCTACCACGCCTGAGATATGGGCGTGACCCAGTTTCAAAAATTTTGGCCACGCCCACTTTTTTTTACGTCAAAATGCATGTGTGTATGTCAGGTATACTTTAGGAGGTCAAAAATGTGACTTCCAGCAATTCTGAAAAATGCACTCAATGACCCCAGGTGACCTCCGTGACCTTGACCCATATTTTGAATCTCCATCGGGTGTCGACTCATTTGGTGTTGGTCCCAGGTCCATACGTTATACCACGCCTGAGGTATGGGCGTGACCCTCTTTTAAAAAAATTTTGGCCACGCCCACTTTTTTACCTCAAAATGCATGTATGTACGTCAGGAATACTTTAGGGGATCAAAAATGTGATTTCCAGCAATTCTGAAAAATGCACTCAATGACCCCTAGGTGACCTTCGTGACTTTGACCCATATTTTGAATCTCCATCAAGTGTCGACTCATTTCGTGTTGGTCCCAGGTCCACACGTCATACCACGCCTGAGATATGGGCGTGACCCACTTTCAAAAATTTTGGCCTAGCCCACTTTTTTTACGTCAAAATGCATGTGTGTACATCAGGAATACCTTAGGGGGTCAAAAAATGTGATTTCCAGCAATTCTGAAAAATGCACTCAATGACCCCTAGATGACCTCCGTGTCCTTGACCCATATTTTGAACCTCCATTGATTGTCGACTCATTTGGTGTTGGTCCCAGGTCTGTAGGTCATACCACGCCTGAGATATGGGCGTGACCCACTTTCAAAACACCCCTACAGTCACCCCTGGTACCCCAGGAATCTGAAAAACATAGGTGGCCGAGAACTTGTGGCTGTCTATTAGAATGCCAAAAATCAACGAGATAGGGCAATTCGTTTTCGAGTTATCTTGTGGACAAAAAAGTGATGAGAAGACAGAAGACAGGAGAAGAAGAAGAAGAAGAAGAAGAAGAAGAAGAAGAAGAAGAAGAAGAAGAAGAAGAAGAAGAAGAAAAAGAAGAAGAAGAAGAAAAAAAAAGAAAAAAAGAAGAAAAAAAAAAAAGAATCCGTGCAAAAACAATAGTCTGTGTTTTTCACACAGACTTACTATTTATTCGTACGGATGAACAAAAAGAAAAAAAATGGAACTCATGCGAAAGGAACGTGCTTGTATCCGACCCCCTGATACAAACATCTGTATCAGGGGGTCGGATACACGACAGTTGCGGAGTTAATACAGACAAAATGCATGTTGATTGTAAGATAAAGAGTTATAACCTAACTATTTGAATCTGGTGGTATCTTCCATGTCAGCTCGGTGGCATCAGCTATGTTATGAAGTCGAAAGTTGAAAACGTAATAGAATTTGTACAGCGATTTTTGTGAAATCGGGGATGGTCGTTAAATGAGGTTTGCTTGTTTATTGGGATTTAATATTTTTAACAGACGGGGTCACATCGTGTCGGATAAATTATGGGAGGAGGAAGCACGAGTACTTGCAGATAACCACCGAGCAGCAGCGAGAAACTATCAGACTCCCCAGCGTACTAACTCTACGTCAACAGAGTAAGCGCGGCGATTGAAGGCAAGTGCGCCATCGTTCGCCCTTGTACTTATCGCCTAGTGTCCTGACAAGGACAACAGGAGTACTAAACTACCAGCACAGTGGATTATTGGTTAATCAGTCAAAGAATGCAGAAAATAATAAAGGTTATTAAGTTTTTTTTGTAGTTTCACAATAATTTCTAACATTTTAACCCTTTACCCAACGCAGACGATATCAAAATTTATTATTTTAAATATCATTTTTTCAAATTTTTCAAAAAATTTGTGTTGACTGAATTTGTGTTGACTGACACAAATTCAACAAAACCATACCATGTGACCCCTCGTTCCAACGAGGGGTCACAGGATATGGTTTTGCTGAATTTTTTTTGATAAATAATATTTTTCCAACTGCTGAATTTGCATATTACGCGAGCGGATGAGGCCGATTCGTTGTGTAAAGAGTTAATACCGAACTTTAACCCTTTCAATCCAGTGTGCATCACTTTTTTTTCGTGAAGAAAAATTTGACAGTTGACGATCAGACGACGCAATGAACAATGAATCACACGTGAAGAGTAGTAATAATTTAATCCCACAGAATTTTAGAGCTGTAGGATTAGATTGTCACTGAACCTCGAAAAATGAACTTGTCCATTTGTATGTGTATGGCACGTTGGTTTAGGCGCCGCAGGCACCTGGGGAGGGATTTGTGGCCCCTAGGCGTTGGGCCACAAATTCCTCTTCAGGTGCCTGGTAGTATTCCTAACGGTCTTGGTGCTGGCTAGCAGACACTCTTCAAGGTTTGTTATTACATGGAGTTCACTTGTGTTGTTGCCAGTTCTTCTTGATAATGTTGCGTGGGGGGGGGGGGGGGTGGTTTGTAAACAAACAGCTCCTTACAGAATCGTCTAGCCCAACGACGCTCGTTGGGGGCAGCCCTACCATGAAAGTTACATGGATAGAAAATGAGAGAAGATGTAGAGTTTGTTGTAGCAGGCCATCTCTTCCAACCCCGAGGAGATGGTGACCAAAAGAATATGTCCATAACTGTTAGCTCGATGGATTTAAATGAAGATGAGACATTTGAAAAAAAAAATACAGAAGGAACTTGTCCATTTCGCAAAAGGCAGTAGTTTATGAGGCGATACCATCCAAGGCGCCAGTGTTGAAATGGTGAAGATGAGGATACATGTGTGAGTGTGATGATATATGTGACTGCGTGACTGTGTGTGTGTGTATGTTTCTTTGTCCATACATGTGTTGGGTGCCCGCGTGACGAGCACAGATATTATGTCTGCGACAGTTAAAGTTTTCAAATAGATATGGTCAATTAGGAACTTCGTGTTTTCTTTCTGTTTTCAGTATGGTATGTTAAATCGAATCTCAACCCTGGTTTCGAGGATACTACCACACCACAGTATACCATAACAGTTCAATGCGCTGACACTTTAGGGTTGACTGACACAGGGGTACTCACCGTTGACATCGATCCAAACTTACCGCCGGTGCCAGCTATTGCGGCTGCAAGTAAGTATTCAGGACTCATCACCTTCAGTCTTACATAACATTTGCAACATTTTCAGGGGCGCCTCAGGAACCTCATCCCCAGGGGGATTTCTCTCGCTCCTTGTGGTCTTTGTGGGCGATAAAAGGCGCTTTTGACATAAAAATGACGGGCATGCGACAAAGGTTACTTATTCCCATTTCCTTAATCGGCATTCTTTTTATCAACCGATACTATTAAAAAAAAATAAAACATACCGCGCATTGGCCTTAATCACATACCTATTAATGTGAAACACGGGATGTCCACTGTTCTGCCTGTGCGATAAACATATAATTGTATCGCACATGTGGTGATACAAAACACGTTCGATTTCTTTTCCAACGTAATCAGAGAAGGAACCCGTCTAAATAAATCACGTCAATCATTGGTCGAATACACCGGTGTTGAGATAACTTGGAAATTCCAAGTTCCTCATTTAGATTTGTTTACCATGGATATTTAAACAATCAGATTCGAGTCAAAAATTTACAAAATAAAAATAACATTCTGACGGCTTGCTCCTTGACAATACTTTCCACAATTGGTCATATACTGATGGAGTGTGCTAAACTTATTAGCTATTTAAAGACTTTTTGTTGTGTTATTCCCCGCAGTTTAGAGAATATTTGAAGTTCGATCATCGTGACCATGACACTAATCAGTGTAAATTGGTTTCGACCAATTGAATGCCGTAAAAATTAAAAAGCAAATTAGGGTTTGTACCCCTCCAATTAAGAGTGATGTCTTGTTGGCAAAGAAGGAAACGCGGCAATTATCCAGTTTAAAGTGCTTTTAGTTCAATTTTCGTGTAGACTGGTTGTAACAGGGAAGGTGTGTGATAAATACAAAACCGCACATACGTTTGAATGAGTTAAGAATGATCGAACTCGATTGCTTTGGCTCGGGATATCACGATCTCGTGATATCCTGGGCCAAAGCAGTCTGGTGCGATAATTCTTAACCCATTCAAATGTATGTGCGGTTCTGTATATTTAACGCGGAGTTGCGTCTCTGCGAAACTTCGAAAATCCGATTCGATTCCAACAACGATGGGCTAATTAGGGATTGACATCGAATCGGCTTCGTGATTCGTATATTTAGATATCGAGTAACTCATGTTTTTTCATGAGGAGACGATCGGAAATGCGTGTCTTCTTTCCGGAGCGCGGTGGCACAGTAGATAGAGATGCAGGCTGCAAGCCTAGATGTCCTTCGTTGGAATCCAACCGTGTTGTGCCCTAGGGCAAGACACTTAATCCAAACTACTCACGTGGGAGCACGGTGGTGTTGTGTACTAAGGCGTACTGCACGTCACTGGTGCTCTCGTCTTCAAACAATGCTAACCTTATTTGTGTGGAGTTAGCACGTTGGGGAGTCTGATAGTTGCTCGCCGTTGCTCGGTGGTTCTCTCCGGATACTCCGGCTTCCTCCACCCGTAAAACTGTCCGACATGGGGTGACTCTGGCTGTCGAAAGTATCGCTAAACCCCAGTCAATAAATAAATTTATCTGATAACCATAGAGTATAACAACCGTTGTATATACTTGAAGTATATACAACGGGTGTTGTATATAATTATAATTTATGCGAACGACCTCTGACCTCTTTCAATTCCATTTTCATTCATTCATTCACGAAACATCGTTATATCACAGGGCAGGTTTTAATTGTACGCTTATTGCACTTTGTCAAAATCCTCTGATGGTGTCATTTCTTATTTATTTTGCTTCAATAAAGGCAACCTAAAATTTTGCTTCAAAACATTGTAGAAATTACTTGAATGTTAATAGTAATTAGTATGCGGCGACTGCGAATTATTTATAGTCACGGCCTCGATCAAAAGTACTCGCGGAACTGCGCTAATTAAAAGTTCGTCTGCTCTATCTGAAAAAAAAACACTTCGTAAAAATTGTAAACAAACGCAAAATTATTTGTTATATTGGGACTACAGCATAAAACACGGAAAAAAACTGGAACTATGTCAAAAAAAGAATAACTCTACTGAAACACCGTTTTGTTACTGTTAATAAAATAGTTGAAATTTATTTTGTTCCAGCGCAGTTACATGATGCAAGAAGTGCAATCGCACTTTACAATCGCCGTCATCGATTTTGTAATGTAAGGGACACAACTCTATGCGTCTTGTCCTATTTCTTTTGTCTCGTAGACTGGTTTTCTTTGGAGGCCCGTGGGAAGCATATATAAGTCGGGTAGACGCACGAGTCGGGTGTCTGTTTGTTATCAGATAAATAGACAATAAACATATAGTGTGTTTTTATATCTGTGTTATACAACGAGTTGAAATATGGTTTATTTTTTCTCGGCGAAGCCTCTAAAAAATAAACCATATTTCGACTCGTTGTATAACACAGATATAAAAACACACTATATGTTTATTGTCTATATATCTTCTTTCGGCGGAATCATGCCTCAGAAACGAATGAATAGTTGTTACCTGTGGTTGTTTCGGTTCAGTCGGATCATTAGCATTCTCGTGTGCCTTACAAGTCACATTGTTAGAACCGCACATATAAAGTGCAGCGCTGGATTTCCACCTTAGAAGCAGAGGCGGACTGGCCATATTTTCCACCTGGAAAATTCCCGGTAGCCCTAGGGTGAACCAAATTGATGCAGACCATCACCTGTTGGTACGTAAAATTTCGTGAAAATGACCAAAAGGCGAAATGGATCTGATTGCACAGACGACCGGTATATCGAAGTGTTTTCTATGTGTGCTGCCATGGACAGTCCATAAAGATGACATTTTGATACACCAGCAGTCAAGTCTGCTGTTGATGATAGCTCAGACGAAAGGAAACAGAGTTCCTTCAATTTCAAAGCATCAACATTTTCTCCGACTGGCCGAAGTAGTGTCTCCCCGATGGGTTCCTCTACCCCGGTAGTTCCATTTTTGTCGAATGACGATACAAAAATGTGATCGAATTGTCCTCCATGTTGACAGCAATTGAAAGTTCAGATGCAAGGAAGCCGCATTCATTCAGTGCGCAAAAGCAAAAAAAAAAATGTCCGAGTCTGAACCCCACCCCTCCCGGTGCATTCCCAGGTAACTTTTCTTAGTCCAGTCTGCCACTGTTTATACGTATTGCTGTAGCAATATAACCTGTGACCACTGCACTCGGGTGTTCGTGCTTCCCGCGGCACGTACCAGCCACCATGATTATCTTTGACAGTTTGGTAATTTGGTAAAATGACAAGTTATTTCTCGAAAATTGTTTCGCGCTGCTTCCGACTCGATTCAGATTCAATATCAATGTCGACCTCGGACCCCAATTCGATTCCAGGATACAAATTTCGATTCGATCGGCCCTATATGCAACAACCATCACAACAATAGGTTTATGAATCAGATCGTCGGTGGAGGTACTGTTTACAACGATTGGGCGTGTGAACTTTGCACTTTTCTGAACTTCAGTGATACTTTAATCGCACAGGCCAATCTTGCTGTAGGAATGAATTATTGCCGTCCTCATGAGCCAGTTTTTTCTTCGTTCTGTTTTTTTTAAATAAAAATACAGACGGTGTTAAACGTGTTAATGGTCGATGCAAAACAGTCGCAAATAAATTTAAGTAGATCACTAGGTATAGCTTCAACATAGTTCTGAGTTATTTTATAATTTCTGAAAAGGAGAGGTGGTGTCGTGTTTCCGGACTACTAGGTCTATCTCCGTGATCTTTTATATTTTTGGACCCTACCGGGCAAAATTTGATCATGTGACCTTTTAGCATTCATAGTACAAAACACAAAGCTGAAAAAATTGAAAATCCCAAGTCAGATACTGGAGACCTGACGTGAGCAATGTTTGGAGTATACATCTCCCATTTGCTGACAGCCCTACACCCCAAACTACATTACCTAGGACTAAATTTATATCTAGAGGATTAAATGAAGGAGACAGCTGTCAGTTTCTACCCGCATTGCCTGACGATTGTTGGCGCTATAACGCAAATACCAATCGAGGGGTGGAAAACGGCAAAATTGAATTTCACTGCAGTGAAAACCATTTTAGTGCTCGTGGTACTCGTGGTCCCAAGTTCAACGTTGTAAAAACTTTGAAAATCAGACGTCAGATATTACGTAACCAACGTTGGATGTTCCAATCTTACGTAATCTTTTGAACCTCTTTTTTAACATTTAGCTTTCAAAATTTCGAAAACATAATCACGATACACACAAGATTTCCTGCCAAAATGTCGTTTATCACGAGAATGATGTAGAACGGGCTTCGTTGAGTTACTTCTGGAAATTAGCTTTACGATTTCAAAAGCATCTAGTTAACCCTTTACTTAACATGAAAAGCAGACGACACTTGCAAAACAAAATCTTGAATAACTAATATTTTGCATTTTTGTCTCAAAAACATAGGTTGTGACCCCTCGTTGGAACGAGCTCGACGAGCTCGTTCCAACGAGGGGTCATAACCTATGTTTTTGAGACAAAAAATGAAAATATAATGGAAATCATTTGGCGATTTTTGAGAATAGCGCTGGCCGGTTTTGGCCGCTACGTTGGGTAAAGGGTTATGTCACTCAAAAGCTGAAATGACTTGCAGCGATCGTCAGCCGTTTTTGTTTTATTATTTACATATTTTGCTAATCAGCTCCAAATTCCACAGTCTAAGCTACACTGACGAAATTTGGCAGGAACGTGAACAGCAAAGCATATAATTTGAATGTAACTGAGGCCTTCAATTTTCTACCCTTATCCAAAGCAGTATTCAATTTAATATTTATCTTTCATCTTTTAATATCAACGCCAGTATCAAGCCTCCCTTTTTCAGCTTTTGTAAATTTCATCTTCAACATAAAACATATCTCCAAATGTGGTTTTGAAGTAACGACTTGAGAAATTCTGAAGGCTTATGGCCACACACACCTGTAAAATTTATCTCACTTTTCTATTGGTGGTGGCTCTATTAAATTCATTTGTAATAATTTCAAATTTAAACCTTTCTCCAAAATAACAGTTTTTGTTGCTAAGACCAATCTCGCAGTTCAAAATCCAATACCCACTCCTTGGGATTCGTCATCTTACTGTCTAGCACTGCAAGTAGGCGAGAGATGCCAAAGTGACATTTTTGCTCCAAAAACACATCACATGACCCCTCTTTATGACAAACTCGACGAGCTCATGCCCCTTACGGATTACGTGTTATGTTTTGAACATCGAAATTGGACAAATAATAACATTTGAATCGCATGGTTTTTGGTGCGTGTAAACGGCATTGATCCTGTATGACCGTTAAGTAAGTAAGTTGAGTAAGACCAGAGCATTAATTAAGTTGGGGGCATGCCGTTATGTGAACACTGTAGGAAAAGGGCCAAAGGCCAATCTGGGGCTTTTGTTTTGTAACTGCGCAATTGCAATGTCCGAAGAGCACTCGGATTTGCAGGTTTGATGTTAATCCTACGTAACGCCCATAAAAGGTCAGCTACTCACAAAAATCACCATTCAATTTTCATTATTTTTTTTTTTTTTTTTTTGTCCTCGTTGAGCTCGTTCCAATGAGGGGTCATAAGGTATGACTTTGGTTCAAAAAATGAGAAAAGGTGGTTATTCAAAAATTGTATTTGCAAGTGTCTCTGCCTTTCGTTTTGAGTAAGAGGGTTAAAACCTGTATAAATGGTCATCTATGAGGAGTATCCTTGCAAAAATGTAGTAGTACACAGATATTGACATTAGAATCAGTCGCAATGGTTAGGAGATTCTATGTTGGAACATCGTAAGGACAGCCCCTGAAGATTGGCCTTCTTTATTATCCTTTTTGGTAAAATGGGGAAAATACCAGTATGGAGAGAAGTTTGCATCGTGAAGACATGTTGATGCCTGAAATGGAAAGTTACCTGGGATTCAATTAGCAAATACCAGCAGGGCTAATTTCCTAGATAGCTGCATCGCATAATTTTATTATATGCTAGCCTGTGAATTATTGCAAATTGTCTATAAACTATTTTTCGGTATCCAACGACTTGATGAATAACGATGGATACCTCCCAGTAGCTTCACAAATTACACCATTCACGCTTCGGCACATCACTTTGCCTTCGATGCTGCATCAAGCGATTCGGTGGCGGCTTTACCTACAGTTTCAGATGCTCATGTCATTCCAAGCCATTCTAGTGATTCTATGGCTGAATATTTAGATGTATAATAATAAAGTAGAATAATTAGAAGTATAAAAAAAGTTACTCCCAGAGCGATACTGGGCCGTGAACTGGGTAACTTTTTCTAAGCACCGTGTTGACCGATTCGTCCAGGAAGTGTTTTTTTTATGATGAGTCGGCGCACTGAATTCTAATTTGGCATTTAAACTGTTCTGAAAATTAACATTAATGAAAAATATGAGTATCTTTTCATTTGTAGTATTACAATAATATTAAATTTCATCTGTGGGTTGAACAATTAGTTTCTTAAATTATCATGGGAACGTGGGACTATTTTTTATGTTTTAGTGATTTGGCTAATAAAGGCTTGAAAGAACGATCGGCTGATCTTTATTGTTTGGAAACATACGTGTTTGCAGTAAATTGGGTTGAATTTTGCACAGTAAAATATCACGTAACATATAAGAAAAAGAAAATCTACGTTATCCAAGTGAATACTGGGAGTTATCTTATTCGTGTGGAAAATAAAACTTTTCAGGTCGACACTCACGAGATAAATTCCGTTGTTCATTAAAATAGAGTTGATATCCTCTATATACTATATCTCACGCGACTTTCTCTCCTGATTGACAGATAAGTACGATACTATTAAACAAAAGTTGGGAATATTTGATAAAAGTGAGATATACGAAGAAATGTATTTCTATTTTTATCAAAAAGACAGTTGAGGCATTGCATTGTGACATCTGGTGAATCCTTTCGGCGATAATTGGGTGTCTGACATGCACACAATTCACGTACTGTGCTGTAGAAGACATGGACAGTCAGTCAGAGAATTTACCGCATTCAGTCCAAGACCTCAATACCTTGCAAATCCTCCTCGGTTCGAGACTAGCGCGCATTGGACGCGGCATACTTCTCACCAAACGTCCAATATCAGCTTGACTGATGTTATTCCATTCTTCCTGCAGTGCAACGGCGAGTTCCTGGACATTGGTAGGGATTGTTGGTGTTGTCGTAGGCCCCTGCCAAGCATATCCCAGATGCCCTCGATTGGAGAAAGTTCTGGACTCAGTGCTGGCCAAGGCAGTGTAGTGATGTTCCGCTCCTGGAGGAACTGTGTAGCGACACGGCCCTGTGTGCTTTTGTATTGTCATCTTGGAAAATGAACCGACGGCTGTTGCGTCACGCAAATGACACCATATAAGCTGCTAACATGTTGTAACGGAAGTACTGCCATGTGGCACGCCCTTGGATGACATGTGATGATGTTCTGCTTGTCATGGTTATGCCTCACCACATCACAGCCGATCCACCACCAAAACGGTCATGCTGCCTAACGATTACGTAATGGTATCGTTCGTTCCGCCGCCGCCGCCACACTCTGTTTCGCCTGTGTGGAAGTCGAGAGTGAACCTAGATTCCTCGGAAAACATGACGTTGCTCCACCGACGATTGTCCCAGCAATGTCGTGCTTCAGTCAAACGTGGAATTATTCGAGGTCGTCGGGCGTACAAATTCCAGCTGTGTAGACGATTTCGGATAGTCTGACCTCTGAATCGCACACCTGTCGCTCGGTGCAGCTGCTGTCGAATATCTGAGGCACTTTGATGGAAGTTACGTAATGCTGCGGTTCGGATGAAAGGATCCTGGTCAGCAGTTGTCGCCCTTGGACGACCTGACCGACGTCTGTCATCAACATTGCTTGTCTGATGGTATTGTGACCACAACCTGCTAATCACCGATTGAGTAACGTTGGGAATTTGAACCACTGCAGTCCAGTCTGTCTGTTGCCAGCTTCCAACATGCCAACGGCACGTAAATGTTCGTCACATGTCAGTCTTCGCATACCTCAAAAGTTACGTTTCGACCAGAAACTATCGATGAACGAGTTTATGCCAAGAAAAGAACGATGAGACTTCCGAAAAACCCGTTCAGTACAAATGAAAATTTCAAAACGTATCCTACAGACATTAACGCGGCGCTCGTGCGAAAACCTGCACGAAGTTTTCGTGGACTGGTGACATTCATTATTCACACTGAACGTGGTAACATATTGATGTGTCCAATCACGCGTATCCCATACCATTTTCCGAAAATATCAACATCTATTTTGGATATACCATACTTTTTTTGAATAGTATAAACACTGAGTCAAAAAAGAAAGTATAAAAGAAACAAATGTGAAAAAATAGCATAACGGATGAAAAACAATAGTTCTGATGTTGCATGTTTGTGGACAAGAAGTCGTGCAAAGAGTTTAATGACATGTTGTTGTTGTTGTTCACCCAACCGTATACAATAGCACGTGCTACCCTAGAATGTCAAATTGAATGGGCAACCGACGATTTACTTTGTGTTATGTTGTGCTAGAGAGCTTGGGGTATTGGGAAAACACGCTAGTTTTTGTCTTCCGACATTTTAAAAAATGCCAAGAATAACCGAAAATTAGAAGTTGCGTGCCATTTGTATGCATGAGGCTGGGATACCTCCAGATGTGCTCGCTGCTGAGTTCGAAGTCATTGTGGTCACTATTTACCGTCTCATTGGAAGGTATAGCACCACTGTATCTACTGCCGACCGACCGCGTTCAGGTCTACTAAGAGGTACGAGCCCAGCACAAGATCGACACATCAGGACGTCTCACTTGCGGGATCGCTTCCTCCCGGCGACGAGGACAGCAGCAATTATTCCTGGTAGAACTAACAATAGCATCAGTGCTCAAACTGTCCGCAACAGACTCGATGGACACGGCATCCGCAGTAGGCGTCCATACCAAGGACTAATCCTTACTCAACGTCATCGTACCGTCAGAATGGAATGGTTACGTCAGCGTGTTCGCTGGACTCAGCAGGTTGGAGCACAGTTCGTTTTGGTGATAAATCACGATTTTGTCTACGGCGCGCTGATGGTAGGGCAAGAGTGTATCGCCGACGAAGAGAATGGTTTTCTGATACTTGCGTGCGGAAATGCAACCGTTTCGGCGGGGGTAGTGTAATGGTTTGGGCAGGAATTTCCATGCACCATCGGACGTAGTTGATCTTATTTCCAGCAAGACAATGCCCGATGTCACGTGGCGCGTATCTGTCGTGACTTTCTTGAGGAGCAGAACATCGAACATCTTTCCTGGCCCCCACTTTCGCTAGAGTTGTCGCCAATCGAGCATCTTTGGGATCAATTGACCGTCGGGTACGATTTCATGATCTTATCACGTTAGGCGATTTACGTAATGTATTAAGACAGGAGTGAAACGCACTACCACAGGGTGACATCCAGAGACTTATCAGGTCCATGGGCCGTCGATGTCTTGCCATCCAAGAGGCAAACGGTGGACATACACGCTATTGACTACATGTGTAAACTTTTCATTTCACCCCATGTCTGAATTGCGACGTTCTGAAGTGACGCTGGCAACAGTAAGAACATGAAATTATGCAAATTCATACAGCTAGACTCGAAATATGAATTTACAATAATTTGTTTGGGATTAAAGTCTATAATATAATACTAAAATAATTGCTCCTCAAAGTTTATTATACTGTCTTTTTTAACTCTAGATCTGTATATTTTAGATAGTATTACCAATCGAGGGTTCTAATACTTAACACGCACTATTCCCAACATTCACTGTCTACAAAGAGCCTGTACGTTAATCTGATGGAACACAATGCACCCTTTTAAGAGATTTTTTTGCCAGACCAGAATTCGATCTCGGTTTGTCCGACATTAAGAATGAGAATGCCTGTCTTGGACAAGGTTTTTGACAAAAGGCAGTAAAAATATGTTTGAAATCTTGAGCATTGACCTCTTTGTTTGAAATTCAATGTTCTAACCACCGAACCACCGCACCCCCGTTTGAGGAAGGTGAACGGCAGCTAAGTGACGACGTGCCGAATACATATTGGTCTGGATTATTGTTGTTCGTATTCATCCTGCACGCAAGACATGTACTTCGGAATCCATATCCGTCAATACCGCTTCCAAATTAAATCGCACTAGGTTGAATAGACAAGAGAGCAGAAACATTTTGTTCGAATTCCCAAAAAGTATAACAGTTGACTTCAAAATTATTGCCAGCTGCCTAATTTTGTTTCATGACCACTTGTCTTTGTTTTGGGATCTCATGTTGCACCGGAGGTCTGACCAAACACCTTAGAACTGGCAATTTGAATATGCTATACCACTGAAATATGGATGGATGTGTAAATATATGTTGATTTTAATAAAACTGACGTGAAACAGGTTAACCCTTTACCCAACGTAACGGAAAAAACCGGCCAGCGCTATTTTCAAAAATCGCCAATTAATTTTCATTATTTTTTTCATTTTTTGTCTCAAAAACATAGGTTATAACCCTTCGTTGGAACGAGCTCGTAGAGGTCGTCCCAACGAGGGCTCATAACCTATGTTTTTGAGACAAAAAATGAAAAGAAATAGTTATTCAAGAATATTTTTTGCAAGTGGCGTCTGCTTTTCATGTTAGGTAAAGGGTAAATGTATAATCTTTGACCTCTCTCTCAAAAGTTGACTTGCGGTGTTCGTCAGTGCATTGTTAATAATGTAATTAACTGGTTGAGTTCGAGAGATCAGTATAATGAATCTTAACAAATGTGTCTCTCGTTGTTTTTTTATATAAAACTTCCCATTTATTGTTGGATTTTTTATATTGATGAATAATGTACAGATATGGTGGTAAGAAGTGACTCGAATTCATAAAGTGGGCGGTTGCTAAGTGCATGGTAGACCAATTGAAACGTTCAACGTGCAGTCCCGAGGCTACGCGGTGAAAAAACATATTGGTCAACCTGCCAGAAAACGAATACGGGTTGTATGATATGATGCCATTTAACAGACATGGCAAATACCAAAGGGCTTCTTCGCTGCCAGTGTTTTACTTGGATATTGTCCTAATTTGATCATTACATTTTTTGTCAGCTTGGTAAGCATTTTTGTTTGATGAACAGGCAGCACAAAGAAGAACTGTCAACGGCGAGGGGCAAAAATAGTTTACCCCCCCCCCCCCCCCCCCCACCGCGACATAATGGCTTGATGCTTAAATTAGTACTGAACATCACTACAAAAGCGAAAAAGTATTCCGTCATTTGGTTTGAACTTTGTTCTCAATGACGATCTCATTTAGAAACAAAAGTTTGAAATGGTTAGGTATCAGAGACCCGGGATGTTGTCTTAAAATACCTCCGGTTAAATTCAGTTACACACTGGAATCGATGCCGGCGATGCGATGGATGCGATGCGATTATACTTGACAATATTTTTCTTCCCAGGTTTCAAATTCGACACAGTAGGAAATATATAATTTCCGCCTTGCTGTCATTGCAGTTGTACATCGTTCTAACCCCAAATGGCGAATATGGACTCATCCACTTGATCTCAATGAACTGACTTGTCTGTCACCATCTGAGTTAAGACGGTTAGCTTGCGGTTGTGAATCTTACATCTGATTTCTTTAATTTTAGCGGAAACAGTTGATGCCTTTGCAACGAATACGAACGACGTTGTCCACACTATAGGATTCACAGATCCAGAGGGCGATACAGTGACTGTGACATTAATCCCAGTGTCGGGTTCCAGTCCATTTGCGTTAAATCGTACGTATTTCCAGAGAGGGTGTGATGACGTTTGTTAGAATCCATGTCCTACCCACAGGTCATTTTAGTCCTAGAAAACCGGAATTGAAAAGTGTGTGCATAAACCTAGAAAGTCCTTGATTTTTAGGGATTCTTCAGAGCTTTTACACGATCAAACCTGGCAAATGAGACAGAATTTATCGAATACTAAAAGAGACCTAGCAGTTGTTTTTAGCTAAGTGTTTTCTGTCTAATTAGGCATCATTTGACTAACAACTCTCCCTAAGTTATACATGTGCAACTTTTCTAAGTTTTCTTAATCTTTTAGTCATGTATCAACGAAATTCCCGGCGGTACAACGTCAGACGAGTAGACGCGATTTTAAGCCTCATAGCTCTTAAATAGTAGCTGCATTTTTAAAGTTATAAATATGCATGCAAGCCTGGCATTCGTAAAAATGCAGGACTGCTACACATCACTCCCCTCGCATGACCTAGGTGAGCGATTAGCTCTCCTCGAGCTTACAAAAGCTAAAAGTGGCAAACTGAAGTTTTAATGTTAAAGAATTCTGCCTAGTGGGCTTTGAGGCGTTTTATTTGGTGCTGCTAACAAGGTAGTCTCTTGGGACGGGTACATTGCTCCTCCCACACCTCCGAGCCTTGGCAAGGCTTGGAGCTGTGGGAGGGGCAGTGTGGCCGTCTTACAGAGACAACTAACATAGCAGAGATCTTAAACCGGCACCAGCCCATTCACGCCTAACCATTTGGTGGCTATTACTGTTAGTAAACAGCGATACGAATTTCAACAAACACTGGTTCCGAAAAGGTTGTTTTGATTTTTTATCGATCCATTTGATCAGTGCCGCTTCAGTCAAAACAAACTCTTCATCGGGTTAAACATCGGAATTAAAATTTGTTTATTTAAATGAATTTTAATCCACTCGTTGGAATGGCGTAATCATATTTCTCTCGACCCTAAGGCCCTCGCGAAATATTACTACGCCATTCCAACCCGTTATGCAAAACACCCACATATTCAAAAACATCGCGTTCTCTCTATTTCTTCGTCTACTAAATCATCACTTCATGGTTACTTCCTCGTCATATGAAACATTCTACCATGCCAGGTAACGTCAATTCTCCTGATCGTGTACGACGATTTACTCTGAACATTTCGATGTAAACAAATTGGTTGCACCCAGTAACGCAACAAGGGGTCCAAATCTAGGTCGGTTCATATCGGCTGACAGCAGCCTGATATCAGCCGAGTTTGAAAATGGGCAATTCTGGGAAAGAAAAATCATATCTGGTAAATAAAATCTTAACTCTTTGAACCCGAGTGGACGCTTTTCCGGACTAGGAACATGATACGTCATAATTACATTCAGGACGATGGCTGCTCAGAGAATGTGTCGGTGGACCTATCAATATTTTCAACGTGCAGTCTTTGAGCTGCGCGTTGAAAATATCGATTGGTGTACCCCAAATAATGAATATGGACTATTTCAATTGTCGCATTTGAACTGATATGGAACATACCACCATGGTTCAAAGGGTTAAAACACATAGGTTTGTTTTGTACGTTGATTCCCAGAAATGAACATGGGTTTTCACCATGCTCATAACTGAAGGGTCGATTGAAAGTGGAAGTAGCACTTTTGAACGAACTATATTACAGTCAGTTTCAACTGTCAACTATATAAAATTTTACACGAGTGAGAAAAGGTGAAAATGGACGTTCCGTCCCATACCATTCTGTGCCCAAGAACAGGGACGTTCTCCAGTATAAGAATGGGTAGTTTTTTTTTCGCATATTGGTCTAAATGGTAGAACCTTCTGAAGTGTCTTCATTTGTATTTGAGTGGTTATGGAGGGACAGTATCGTATTGCGAAAGTGTAGTGGGGCAGCTACGGGAGGGGGGGGGGTGTAAAATTTCCGCTGCCCCCCCCCCCCAAAAAAAAAACCGAACACTAGCTCAATGCACGTTTCTCACAACATAGAACTCCAAGATGGTAGCCAATATATGGGTTACATACGCTACCGGTTCGCTCTTAGAGCACTAGATTTTTTCAAAATTGCCTCGAGGGTGTGGGGCTAGTCCTAACTAGGACCCCCTCCGCCGTTGCCACCTCCGGTCGTTGCCCCCTCCTCAGGACATTATTACCTGAAGGTCCTAGTTAGGACTGGGGAGGCCCCCGAACCCATACAGAAGAGCCTTTCACAAATCATCCCCACCCCCCCCCCCCCCCCCACAAAAAAATAAACTGACTAGGGCACCCCCATATTATAGAATCCTTGCTACGCGCCTGCGAAAGTGACTGCGTGAAAGTTTCTTTGAACACATGCCCCCCCCCCCCCCCCCCCCCCCCCCCCCCCCCCCCGATGTCGCTGCTTCCCCAGTAGCGCAGTCGAGATATTCGTATTGCTCATTTTGGAGTGAGATAAGAGGAATCTTCGGACTGAGAATTTTTTGTAATTATCAGGTTTTGGTTCAATAATTAACGAGGTTATTACTTGATTCGTTTCATATCGGCCGGGATATCTGCCATCGATCTAAGGCTGATATGAAGTTACTTCGGGCTGATATATCGGCCGATAATGAAAATGAATGAAGTAATAACTGGGCAGACGCTAGGATATTATTATATTCCGACAGTATTTCTAGACCCGTTGACCATCGGTACGAACTAAAAACCTGACCCAATATGCTTCTTTAACCCTTTCAACCGTGCGCATATATTTTTGCGTGAAGACAAAATTGGTTGTGGACGAGCAGACGAAAAAATTGCATAAAATCTGAAGTGAGGCTCTGTAATAATTTAATCCAACAGCTCGTAGAAGCGTTAAATTGCTACCGACCCTCCAAACAAACCAGGATGGTTCGCCCAGTTCGCCGTTAACTGAAGTGACACCTTCTAGGGCGCCAGTGTTGCAAGTGTTAAAAAAGTTTTCAATGAAACAGACCTGAAACCTTCGTTTATTATTATTATAAACACTACTTTCATTTTAGTGATAAAAAACACACGACGATTGTTTTTCATGTACATATACCAGGTAGTCGTATACATAAATGCACAACGCAGGGAACGAGCACTTTCATGTAGAGGATTTTTGAAAGATATTTAACCCTTTGAATACTAGCGGCCGTTTTTCCGGCCAGCCACATGATACGTCATAACGTCATTAAATAGGATGGCTGTTCAGTAAATGTGTAGGGTAGACAAATCAATATTTTCAACGTGCAGCCCCGAGGCTGCACGTTGAAAACATTGATTGGTCTACCTCAGATAATGAATATGGACTCTTCTAATTGCTGCCATTGTACTGGCATGGAAGATACCACTAAAGTTCAAAGGGTTAAAACAAGAGGATATTTTCGTGAACAATGAATAGTGTGGTTTTCGTAATTTTTTTTCAAATTAGCGGCCTTCAGAGAAACTGGCGTACGGGTTGCCAATAATTTTTTCGACAGGTTTAGGACAGACAGGGTATTAGAAGGTTCTCTCCGCCCACTCTCGTACCCTCGATTTTCTCTCGGATTCTCTGTATTTCATTTTATCTATACTAAATTATGAAATACTCTTCACAGAGAGATGTTTTCTCCAAGCCGCCGCGAATAACTTTCTCTGTATTTGCTGATTGTTTCCCCGTTAACCGCTGCGAGTGAACAGAGAAGAAAAAGACAGTAGCGGTAATTAAAAATGGCAAACCGGTCGGCTGCCAATACCTATTAACCTTCTGCACTCTGATGCCAAAATGGCAAAGTTTTCAGCACCAAATATATCCCACAATGCAGTTTGATATTCAATCAAATATACCTTGTTTGACCAAGCTCACTGCGCTCTGTCAAGCTGAGATATAATTGGTAAAATTCATAGTTAAACAAGAGAAAAACAGTGATTGGAGAAAATTTCGTTGCACTCCCAGAGTGTCAGGGTTTGAGCCATATGACCTGATTCGCATATAAGTTACGGTCCCGTTCAACTCAATAATACGTTTTAAAGACCTAAAATGCGGAAAACATGAGTTTCTGCCATTGACTAGAAGCAGTAACCATTAGAATGATGCTCGTTCCACTGATGGGCCACATGATGGTTTTGTTGAAATTTTTAGAAAACATTTTGATTTTTTTTTATTTTAAAATGCGTTAGATAAAATGTTAAAACGACAAGAATTCCACACAAATTTAGTCTCAAATAAATGCAAATTTTCATTTTTTGCCTCCAAACACAGCAAAAATTGGAACGATGGTGATTTTGTTGCACTCAAGGAGGTGACTATCACGTTCGCAAATGTGAAAAGTTAAAATAAATGGCAATACTACCCCAAAAAAGAGGGAAACACAAATCAGTTCGTACATCTGAAATGTTAACCTAATGTGACGAACTCTCGTGACTAGCAGTCTGAGTAAAGTCCTTGCTCCATTACGTTGAAATAAATGCCCGTATGGCCCAGAAAATGAGGCAAACACCAAACTTCTTCGATTTCATTGTCAACGGCGACATTGTACTCTTAACATTAGAAGCAAACGCTCTACCCTTTCTAGTCCTTTCACCTCAGTATTGTCAGTAAGCCAATACACAAAGGCATGAATTGAAGAGTTAAACGCATTTCTTCTGGGAAAAGCTGGGTAAAAAGAACACAAACTCTATCAGTGATTGGTATGGTTTCACTTTGAGCAGTAACATTTGTTAACCGAAATTTTCACGATGACAGAATTGCAGCTGCGTGTTTACGTTCGAAGATTCGATTCGATTCGAAACCGAAATAGATTGCTTGATTCGGGATCGACATCGATTCGGCTTCCTAATTCGTATGTTTTCGAATCGCGTAACTCGTATTTTTTCATGAAGGGACTATGGCAAACAAATGACATCTACCGGCGGAATAATGCCTCAGAAAGGGAAGATTAATTGTCTGTGACGTTTTCGTTTCAGGCGGCTAATCATCATGCGTATCTCTATTACCAGTTACATTGCAACAATATAGGGCCCTGTGAACCACACATTTTCGATTCGAATCGAATCACGCGTGTTATTCAAAATCAAATCGAACCTCAAATCGCATCAGAGGCGTCTTGAAATACTCGATGAGGGTTGGGGTGCTATAAACGTGATTTGTTCCGACCGTGGTGGCTCAAGTCCCGACTGATAAAATAACCCAACTTCATCATTAAGGCATGCCTTCGTCGAAGGCATGCCTTGATGATGTGGATGGAATATTACCCTGTCAGGAATATGGTTCACCGTCGACATTGCTTCTGAACTTTAAATTTGCATTTAAATTGTTGGGACTAGTGACTCTGGAATTAGCATGGCTGGTGGCAAGCCAGAAAATAAGTAGACTGTCATCTGCAAAATGAGGCCCCCAGAGGGTGAATTTAGTGATGCTACCCTGCTCAGCAGGGTAGCATCACTAAATTTACCCTGTCTGAACCTCAATCTGAATCGGGGTCTCAGAACTAAACAAAAAGAGGTACCCAGAGGATAAATTGGACCACGGTATGGGATAGCATCATCAAATTCACCCTCTGGGCACCTCATTCTGGAAATGTCAGACTGCTTATTTTCAGGCCTGGCTGGTGGCATGAGTTCAGATGTTATTTAAGTTAATGTACCAGAAGTTACACTCAGTCTTTTATTTCAACATTATTTATGTACAATTTCCATCTGAACTAGACATTTTGTGGGACGACGAAGAGGACTGATAACATGCTATATTCACGTGAAGAAGATTCGAGGGGAAAGGAATCTAGCAGCCGATTTCGAATCAAACCGAATACCAACTGAAAATTCGAAATCGAATCGAATCTCGAAGCTTCGCTTGGCCCTACGACAATAGACGCGGGAATCCCGCGATCCACATTATAAGTATAATTGTATCAATGTAATCAGTGACCACTACACTCGGGTACCCATGCTACTTGCCGGATGCACAGGCCTCAAGGATACGCATGGTAATTGGTAAAATAACAAGTGACTGCACGACAAGTTTTGTCGCTGCGTTTTGGGTTCAAATAGGATTTTGTGTCGATGTCGACATCGAAATTGCGATTTGTTACGAGATTCAATTCGAAAGTCTTAATGGCTACTTGTATCTTACAGTGTATTTAACAGAAATAGTTTACAGTGTTCTATCATCGACATTACCATCCCTGGTTTATTTATTTATTTATTTATTTTTGGGGGGTTTAAAGACACTTTCAACAGCCAGGTTCACCTTGTGTCGGGCGAGGATGCCGGAGTACCTAAAGAGAACCACCGAGCAATGGCGAGCAATTGTCAGACTTCCCAGCGTCCTAACTCCGCACAAGCAGGGGCAGCAGTGGTTGAAGATAAATGCAACATCGACGTGCAGTACGCCTTAGTACACATCTCCACCGTGACGTGACCCCACGTGGGCAATCAGGATGATGTGCCATGCTCAAGGACACAATGCAGTTCCTTCTGGTGGAGATAGAAACCCGGGACTTTCAGTTTAACCCTTTACCCAACGTAATGGTCAAAACCGGCCAGCGCTATTCTCAAAAATCGCCATTAATTTTCATTATTTTTTTTCACTTTTTTTGTCTCAAAAACATAGGTTGTGACCCCTCATTGGACCGAGCTCGTCGAGCTCGTTCCAATGAGGGGTCATGATCTATGTTTTTGAGACAAAAATGAAAAAAATGAGTTATTTGAGAATTTATTTTGCAAGTGCCGTCTGCTTTTCATGTTAGGTAAAGGGGTTAAAGTCAATTGCCCTAACCACTGAGCTACCTCAATTCCGATCATCCCGGTGCAAAAGGAATGGAAGTCCGTAGGAACGTTAGTAGTAGGTGATAATTGAGAATTCAAGCATCAACGTACATGTACGTGTACGTGTACACGTACATCGATGTACACCTCCATAGGATTTAGTGTTAAAATCGTGTACCTGTACACGATTTTAACGTTTTTTAGGGTGCTTTAGAATCCGCTTTGCGGATTCAAACATCACTGATTGTATCCAAGAGTGACAAAAAACGCATGAAATTTTACGTATACGTACATGTACCGTTTTGGTTGAAATAGGCAAATGAGTTTTCCCCATAGGATTCAGTGTTAAATTGTGAGCAAAAAACGTTTTGTCGTTTCTAAATCATCATCTTGCCGATTCTAAATAATCCGCGTCTGTACACGATTTTAACACTGAAACCCTATGGAGACGTACACGGAGATCCATTTGCGGGTTTTAGGTCTGAAATCGAATCGTGTGAAGAGGTGATGTTTGAATCCGCAAACCCACTGTCACGTTTCCTGAAGTAAAACTAACACATGTTATTGTTATGACTGAATGAGGTTTTCGTTTAAAAGAGTAGACTATAAAATGTGAGCGTCAGTTTTAAAAAGGAGTTGCGTGAATGAAAAGGCATCCGTTCAAAAGAGTCGACTATAAAATATGATCTGTAAAAATAGACATTCGTGTCTTGGTTCGATGTTACGAAGAGAAATTGAGTTTAGGCATCCGTTCAAAAGAGTCGACTATAAATATGATCTGTAAAATAGACATTCGTGTTTTGTCTTGATGTAACGAAGAGAAATTGAGTTTAGGCATCCGTTCAAAAGAGTCAACTATAAAATATGATCTGTAAAAAAAATAGACATTCGTGTCTTGTTTCGATGTGACGAAAGGAGATTGAGTTTAGAGACAATTAGAGAAAAGAATCAGAATTCTTGTGAAGTAATCTTAATAAACCCTTAATGGAATGTTTGAATGAAAACATGTTGCTTTATGTTTTTGTTGTGGCGTGAATGAAGGTTTTTTCGTTTTAATGGATCGTTTTAATAATGTTATAATAAAACGCATTTTCCACTCAATTAGGTTTTGAGTGGTAAAATTTTTAATATATTCACGATAACGATCAGAGAGATTTGAAATGAATGAATGAATGAATGAATTCCTTTAACGTTAAAATTAGAAGAAAAAAAAACGGTTTTCTTTTGTGTGTTGGAATGTTTTAACTGTCATCAAAGGGATTCTCTCTTAATTCGACATTGAGTGAATGCTTTTTTGATATGTGAATGGAATTCCTTTGACAAACGTAAATTACTATCAAAATGCGTTAAATCAGAAACCGGTTTGTCATGTACTGCTTAAAACGTATTTTTAAACTTTCCCAATTCAATCAACACTGAGTTGAGATGTGAATATTTTTAGTTTGTTATATTAAAGACGGAAAGATTTTTATTAACTTAAAAACATAAAAATATAATTAAACATTTAATTTTGAAAATAATAAAACAATTAAAAACCAAAAATGTTTTTACAGATGGATTCTAAGCGCCGAGATCGACTTTTAGGGGAGTATGAACGTGCTAAGAAGGGCATTCAGTCGGTTGACAGAAGCAGACGTCTTGGTGAGATGGAACTCAGACGCGAAGCCACAAAAAATATTTAAACCCGTGACGGAGAGTCAAGAGCGAAGCAGGAAGGAGATAGTCGAAGAATTGAGACCCATAAAAGAGAGTTCTTTGAGAATGGGTTCGTTGCCCGTTAGTTTTGGAAATCGGCATTCCGTTCAATCTACACCGGATTACGTTCCCACGGGAATTCAAACAGATTTGAGCGAGACCGACACCGATACAGCTTCGACTATCACCACTGATAGCGTCGCATCGTCTGATGATGATGGCGGTAAGAGAGATCTGTTGTATGGATTTTATAAGGATTCGGAGGGAAGAACTTTTGTCGGTGACACAGACATACAAATTGGCGATGATGAATTGATCGTTGGTTCGAACAAATACGAATTGACTGATGGACTGCGCAGATTGCTCCTTTACGACAAGCCTAGCGATTACACGGAACAGGATTTCGACAATTGCGGCGACATTCTGGTTCAGACCCACGCCATGAAGAGAAATAACGATGCCAGAGAGACGAGACCCAAAGCCAGCAGAGGTTACAAGTGGACGAAAGTGGTGAAACCCATATGGGATATGAACAAGAAGTTCATCGAATCGGTGACTGACAAAGGGGTGAAAACCACTTTTCTTCCAAGCAATTCTGACGCTCTGTCTCAGAGATTGAGTTTGTTGATGGCGAGCAGACGGGCTGGTAACACAGGATTAGATAATCAGATAGTTACTATATCTGACGAATTGTTATTACAGAAGGTTTTGAATAAAAACCATTATAAAAGGCTGATGAACGAATTGAAGGATTGATGTGTATATAATAAGTAGAGAGAAACAAACAAAAATAAAACAGTAAATTTTTACACTAAAATAATAAAAGTATTTAAAACAACAAAACGATTTACCAGTGAAAAAACAAAATATATTATAAAAATAAAATATGTTGGTGATAAAGAACAGGGGATACGTCAGAACTTACGTTCAAGGCGGTTCTGGCATCGTCGATTCTATAATGCGAGCGTTCTCGAGCGATGCGGGTAGAAAACTCGCATCGACTGCGTTTGAGGTCGGTAAGAAGACGGCTTTGGATGCTGGTAAGAAAGCCGTTTCCGAAGCCAGTGGTAGGATAGCTTCTGTGGCTGGCAAGAGGGCAGCCGATGCGTTGATCGACAAGTTGATCAGTCCGCCGGCGAAGCGAGCTGCGTTAGAGCGGACGCCGAAAAGTTGGAAAGATTTTAAGGTTGCTGTGGTACCCATACAAGATTTAGCCAAAATGACGAGTGGATCTGGATTGAAGAGAACTCGCAACGGTGTGATATAAATAAATAATAATATTAAACAACTAAGTTTGAAAAAACATAAAAATTGTGTTTGAAAAGAATCTAAAATAACAAACAAAAAAAATAAATCAAAAGATGAACATTAAAGATATGTCTTGGAACGACGCCGCGACCAAGAGGTCGAATAACGAGTTCTTTCCCAAAAGCATAAGAGGCTTGATAGTGGGAAAATCGAATTGTGGAAAGACCAATCTGTTGATGAATCTGTTGCCCCGACCCGACTGGTTGGATTATGACAGATTGTTCGTGTTTGGCACGAACTTGTTTCAACCCGAATATAGATTGCTTCGAGAGTGCATGGATCGTAGATTGCCCAAGGACGTCATAGCCAGAATCTTTGACAGTAGGGAGGAATTCGACAAGAGTGAAGCTCCACTTTCGACCATTTTGGATGGTGCGGCGATGGAGCTGATGAAGAGAAATGCATCCTCGAACGTTGAGTGTCGATTTTATGAGAACGCTAGCGACGTTCCGGATCCTAGAGAACTGAAATCGGAAGATAAGAATCTCATGATTTTCGACGATCTGCTTCTGGAGAGACAGAACCGATGCGAATCGTATTACGTTAGGGGTCGACACAGCAACGTGGACTGTTTCTACCTATCGAAGAATTATTTTCGATTGCCCAGACAGACGATAAGGGAGAACGCTAATTTTCTATGTCTCTTTCACCAAGATCTCAAGAATCTCAATCACATCTACGGCGATCACATCGCAAACGATATGAGCGCGGCGGAATTCAGGAGATTCTACAAGAGGGTTTGGGATGGTGGACTTTACAATCTCGTCGTGATCGATTTGACAAGCGAATTTAATCGTGGAAAATATCGGTGCGGATTCGATAAGTTTTATGTTTCTGATGATAATAAGATAGAGCGTGAAAATAAAATTTAGAAAATAATAAATCTTCAAATAATTAGTTTTGAATAAAAAAAAAATAAATTAAATATAATGTTCGAACATGGAGAATTGTTAGAACGGATAGCCGAGAATGCGGCTGCAAAACAATCCATTCAAATCATGGTGAGTGGCGATTCGACTCGATTCGCTACGAAATTCGAACCTTCCATCGAATTGAATAGAGAGAAAAGATACGAGATTGCGTTGGTGAATCTGGAGACTTATTATTCCTTTCTCAACATCACCGAAAAGAATAACTTGTTCAAGTATTCCGACGGAGTGGATTGGTTGGAGATTCGAATTCCCAAAGGGAGTTACGACATAGACGATTTGAACAATTACATTCAGACGCGAATGAAGACGTATGGAAAGGGAAGCAACAAGATCAGACTCGCTCCCAATCCTAATACCTTACAGACGATGTTGGATTTGGAAGATAATTTTCGAGTGGATTTCAACACGGACGATTCTATAGGCAAGATGTTGGGATTCGATCGAAAGATGTATCGAGGGCACGCGGCATCTGAAAATATGGTTGACATTCTTGCAGTCAATAGCATTCTGGTGAACGTGGACGTGATTGCTGGAAGCTACGTGAATGGTAGCGCTCAACCGACGATCTATTCCTTCTTTCCAAACGTGTCGCCGGGTTATAAGATCGTGGAGCGACCTCGAAATTTAGTTTTTCTACCAGTGATTTTAGACACGTTGTATAGTCTCAAAACCACGTTGACGGATCAAAATGGTGAACTGTTAGATCTTCGCGGAGAGAGGGTGACGATACGATTTCACATAAGAGAAATATAAAAGCAAAAAAAAAAAAAAAAAATATTGTGTATATATATAGATAACAAAAATAAAATGAACGCAATATTAATTTTACAAAATTATTTTAATATAAATAATTATTATTAAACAAGAAACAACTGAAGTAAATATATTTAAAAAAAAGAATTATGACAGAATACGTGATTAAAAATGTGAACATATCCGCAGGACAGAGGAAGAAACTTAAGAGAGCGTTAACAACTTGAGGCGAGGCGGTGAGATTCAAATTCACTCACGAAGATCTGACGAGAGGCGGTCAGGATTCGATCGCCTGGACCTGAAGTCAAATCAAAAGGATGGAGAAAGCGATTCGTGATGGAAGAGGGTTGACGGTGAGATTGAGTCCCGCTCAATTGAGATACAATTTGAGAATGAAAGGTGGTTTCCTACCGCGATTGGCAGGAATCGCCGCAAAAGCATTACCCTTCGACGCATAGGCACTACCCTTTCTCGGAAAGACTCTCGGCGTGGGAGCTCTCACGGGACTCGCGAGTTCGGCAGTTGAGAAATTAATGGGTGGCAGCGGACTGTTTTTGAAGAAGGGAGGAGCCGTGTGTCGCGTCCACGTAGACGACAGCGGTAAATGATTGTATCTAGAACCTGTTAGAGGTGGCAACTCTTTGAGAGGTCTCTATCTGAAGAGTGGACAGAACATTGAGCGACTCGGCAAGGGTTTGTTGCTCGGTGAGAATTCGCCGTTTAAGAATATACCGATTTTGAATATGTTATTATAATATAAAATTATATAATTATATAAAATATAAATCATAGAAAGTATAAAATAATATATTTAAAATGGATAAACAGCTGGAGAAACAATTAGACGATAATGATGAATAGCGCGAGACAGAGTGCGAAAAAAAAAAAGATGTGGAAAAATGGTTAGACGCTAATGATGGATATCTAAGGAAAGAACTGATGAAAGAGTTGGATAAACAGCGGGATAGACGGTTGGAAATGAAAAGAATGAGACGCTTTCCACCGTCACCACTACCTTCTGAAGAGAATGGTAATGATGCGAGTGTTACCAAGAGACGCACAACATTCGTTCATAATTATGATTCGGATAAAAAAATGTGTTGTTATAAAAACACATCATATTACAAGAAAAAGAAAAAAAGAAAAGAAGGAGAATCGACGCTGAAATTTAAGAAAAAAGGAAACGTTATTATAATATATGGTAATAGTGAAGAAGGAAAACAAAAAAAAAAAGTAATGAGATCTAAAGATGATTATCATTACTTTTTTTTTCCTTTTTCTTCGCTAAAAATCAATCTCTCTATTGTTTATATTTCCAAGCTCGTTATTAGCATGTTGACACTCATGTTTTCAAGATGATCTCATCACGTTTTTTTCCTTCTTCTTCGCTAAAAAATCAATCTCTCTATTGTTTATATTTCCAAGACTGTTATTAGCATCATGACACTCGTGTTTTCTCCTTTTTCAAAAATGTGTTGAATGTTTATCTTTACTCTTTTGAGTTTTTTTACAGCGGTGAACTCGCTCTCACCACCCGATTTCTCCATGAGTTCGCCTGAGATTTTTGGATATATGTAATTTCCATAGAACAACATCAAATCGTCCTTGTCAAATTCTTTATCTTTAGTGATGATGATTTTCTGCAGATCGCTTTGATAGTCATAAAACAAATCGAGCATGGCTTCATCCAATTTCAAAGTCATCTTATATCTGTCGTATTTATGCTCTAAGTCCTTCATCTCGATATCGTTCAATTCAATGGGATCGTGTCGTTGTAATCTATAGATTTTATGACCGAATTTCTTATACATTTCGACTCGTTTCAATTTCAATTCGCATCTTTTAGGTGTTGCTGTCATGATCGATTATTTGTTTTTTTTGTTTTATGAATTCTTGCAAATAATGTATATTTTAAATTTTGTATTTTAATAATTTGTTTAAAAAAGTTTTGTTTTTTTTTTACTCTTTATATATATATATAAAAAAAAAAGTTTTTTTAATTTTAATTTTCTTTAATGTGAAAATGTTTTTGTAAAAAGTAATGAGATCACCTTTAGATCTCATTACTTTTTTTCCTTCTTCTTCACTAAAAATCAATCTCTCTATTGTTTATATTTCCAAGTCTGTTATTAGCATGTTGACATGCGTCATTTTTTTCACTTACGAAAATGTCTTGTATGTTTATCTTTACTCTTTTAAGTTTTTTTACATCGGTGAATGCGCTCTCACCACCCAATTTGTCCACAAGTTCGAGTGAGATTATTGGATATATGTAATTTCTAAAGAACAACAACAATTTTCTGTCTTCGGTGACGATGATATTATTCACCAGATTGCTTTGGTACTCGTAAAACAAATCGAGCATGGCTTCATCCAATTTCAAATACATCTGATATTTGGTGTAGTAGTGCTCCAAGCCCTTCGTCTTGACCTCGTTCAATTCGATGGGATTGTGTTGTTGTAATGTATAGATTTTAAAACCTAATACGCTTCGACTCATTTCAATTTCAATTCACATCTTTTAGGTGTTGCTGTCATGATCGATTATTTGTTTTTTTTGTTTTATGAATTCTTGCAATATTGTATATTTTAAATTTTGTATTTAATAATTTGTTTTAAAAAGTTTTGTTTTGTTTTTTTTGCTCATTATATATAAAAAAAAGTTTTTTAATTTTAATTTTCTTTAATGTGAAAATTTTTTTGTAAAAAGTAATGAGATCACCTTTAGATCTCATTACTTTTTTTCCTTCTTCTTCACTAAAATCAATCTCTCTATTGTTTATATTTCAAAGTCCGTTATTAGCATGGTGACATGCATTATTTTTCTATTTATAAAAATCTCTTGAATTTTTATCTTTACTCTTTTGAGTTTTTCTACATTGGTGAACGCGCTCTCACCACCCAATTTATCCACGAGTTTGAGTGAGATCATTGGAAATATTTTTTTTCTATAGAACATCGTCAAATCGTTCTCGTATGGGGGTTTTCTGTATTTGGTGATGATATTATTCAGCAGATCGCTTTGGTTTTCGCAAAACAAATCGAGCATGGCTTCATCCAATTTCAAATACATCATATATCCATTGTTACAGCGCTTAAAGTCTATCATCTTAACCTCGTTCAATTCGATGAGATCGTGTTCTAATGTATAGATATAAATATTTGTATCTGTATATATTTCAACTTGTTTCAATTCGCATCTTTTAGGTGTTGTTGTCATGATCGATTATTTGTTTTTTATGAATTCTTGCAAATAATGTATATTTTAAATTTTGTATTTAAATAATAATTTGTTAAAAAAGTTTCTCTTTATATATAAATAAAGTTAAATTTTAACATCCTTTTTTTTTTCTTTTTTTTTCGTATTCATTCAATTTTTTTTCATGAGTTTTTACAACGTGCAAGACCTCGAACATTTAAAAATTGGCCTTCGCATCTTGCAGTTATAATAATCTATTGAGAAGGAATCGGTCTGACATGAACACATGTCTGGTTCGTGGGAAATTTGTTTTGAACCTCGTGCGAGACTTCGCATAAAAGTCATAAGAGTTCTATTTGTCTTGAACCTTCTTCTTCTTTTTTAATAGTTCGAAAGACATTGTCGATTAATTTTTGTTCGCTAATAGTATTTCGATTCGATTTTCTATCGCAAATCGTATTGTTTTCTTTCGAAACGCGTAAATATAAATTACGATTTTTTTCTTCTTGGTTTTTTGCAGAATAACGATTTATTAAACAACCTCGAAGTTTATGTCGAGATTCTGTCGTGGATGTTGTCGTCATGATCGATTATTTGTGGTTTTTTTTGTTTTACGAATTCTTGCAAATAATGTATATTTTAAATTTTTGTATTTAAATAATTTGTTTAAAAAGTTTTGTTTTTTTCTCTTTAAATATATATAAAGTTAAATTTTAACATCCTTTTTTTCTCGTATTAATTCAATTTTTTTGACGTTAAGGAACATAAAAAAATTGATTAATTTCATCAAAAATTTTTTTTTTTTCACATTAAAGAAAAACAAAACTTTTTAAACAAATTATTTAAATACAAATTCGAAAAAATATATTCTTACAAAATGAAGGAAACAGATAAAAAAAAAATGGAAAATTTAATTTTTAATTTCACATTTCAGAAATCATAGAACTAAATAAAAAAAAAATTGAAGTCATACAGAAACATTTGCAAAATGATGGAAAAGCAAACAAAATGCCGATAGCAATGACGCCAAAAAATGCATTGGTTGTGAAAAATGAGAAGAAGAAGAAAAAGATAGTAAAAGGAATCAAAATGCCGACATCGAAAAAAAACGAAAACAGATTCTAGGCAAATGAGATATATCGAGCGAAATTCGACGAGCAATAGATGAAGGGAAAGGAAAACAATATCTAGCATGACTCGCCGCAGAACTATTTCAATCGAAGTCCGTAGAATGGGAGAGTGCAATCAAAGGCATTTTTAAAACTTTCGACGTGGTTCCCTTGTTGAAGAAAATCGATCCGAAATTGTTCATGGAACTGGTGAAGAAAAAAGTATTGGATTTGTTTCGCAAATACATGAATGTAGGACTAAAAATTAAGATGATACTCCATTGCGTGATGAATAAAATCGACGTGAAGTCCGGCGAGAGCATCGTGAAAAATGCATATTTCAGATCTAACATCGAACCCATATTTCGAGGTTCAGATTTATTGGACGTTTTCGAAAAGATGAAAGACAAGATGTTGACATCTCTCATGAATTATCAACATGAAGGTAGTAATTGGATGTTCGATGAGGTGTTGAAACTCGAAATTCACATAACTAAAAACGATTTGTTGAAAGGGTCTTCATACGTGAAATTACCGTATTTCCTAGCTAAAAAACACGCCGTGATCAACGTGAAAAATAAAGATGATCAGTGTTTTAAATGGGCAGTCACCTCCGCTTTGTACCCTGTCAAAATGAACATTGAAAGAGTTTCTTCTTACGAGGTGAATTCTAAAAATCTCGATTGGGCCGGAGTGATTTTTCCAACGCAGTTAAAACACATCGAACATTTCGAGGTTCAAAATCCCACCATAGCGGTGAACGTCTTGGGATACGACGACGAAAAACGAATGATCTATCCTCTCAGACAGACTTCATATCTCGAAAGAGAAAAGACGATTATTTTATTATTGATTTTGAATGGTGACAATCGTCATTATTGTTGGGTTAAACATCCAAGCTGATTACTGTCGAGACAAAATAATAAACATAAAGGAAAGATATATTTATGTTGCAACTGCATGAACGCGTTTCACAGCGAAAAATCATTAGCGAAACATCAGGAATATTGCAACGAAAATCAAGGTGTTGCTGTCGAAATGCCCAAACCCAACACCATCGTGAAGTTTGAAAATCACAATAGAAGATTAAAAGTACCATTCGTCGTGTACGCCGATTTCGAATGTTTCACCACAAAAATGAGTTCCTGTCAACCCAACGCTCTTCAATGTTACGTCGAAAGATATCAAAAACACATACCTTTGGGCGATTGCATTTAAGTGAAATGCACTTTCGACTCGCAACACGACATGGGTCCCTTCACCTACACGAAACAGTATGAAGACGACGACGTGGCTCAAAGGTTCGTGGAAGAGTTAGAATCGAAAATTCAAATGTTATACGACAAATTCAAAACTCCGGGAAAAAATGATCATCACGCGAAAGCAGCAGGACGAAAATAACAGAGCCACCGAATGTCACATATGCAGACAATCGTTCGACGAGAATTCAGAGGAAAATAAGAAGGTCAGAGACCACGATCATTACACGGGTCTGTATCACGGTCCGGCTCACAGCAAGTGTAATTTAAAATATCGAGATGCCGCTTTCTATCCGGTGATGTTTCACAATCTCTCGGGTTACGACAGTCATCTGTTCGTGAAAAATCTCGGCACCTCACACGAAGAATTAAATTGCATCGCGAACAGTGAAGAAAGATACATTTCCTTCAAGAAATGGAAGCTCATGGAGAAGAAAAGAGTATTCGACGGAAATACATTGGGAGAAAAAACGAAATCCATTCGTAGAGGCATACGTTTCATCGACAGTTTTAAATTCATGTCGACCGCTCTGGAAAAATTAGTCGATAACATGAGCAAGGATAAATTTAAAACCACGAGCAAACATTTCGGAGAATGAGTAGACGTCATGTTGAGGAAAGGAGTCTATCCTTATGATTACATGAACGATCTAAAGAGATTCAAAGACACCGCACTACCTTCAAAAGAAGATTTTTATTCGAAATTAAAAGAATCCTACATTTCCAATGAGAATTATGAACATGCTAAAAACGTGTGGAAATCATTCGATATGAAAACCATGAGAGATTATCATGATCTCTATCTGTAGACCAACGTTCTGCTCTTGGCAGACGTGTTCGAAAATTTTCGAGACGTCTGTCGTCGAAATTACGATCTGGATCCCGCTTGGTATTTCACTGCACCCGCTCTGGCGTGGCATGCTCTGTTGAAGACCACCGAAGTCCAGTTGGAATTATTATCCAACGTGAACATGTTGCTCATGTTCGAAAGGGCTGCGAGAGGTGGCATCTCGATGATCTCTCACAGATATTCTGAAGCTAACAATCCCTACATGAAAGAAGGTTTCGATTCGAAACGGTCGATTAAATACATACAGTATTGGGATGCTAATAATCTGTATGGTTGGGCTATGAGTCATCCTTTACTGATTGGAAATTTCCAATGGGTGACGGAACCGGAAGAGATGCAAAAATGGAGAGACTATCCTTGCATTTTAGAAGTCGATTTGAACTATCCGGAAGAATTACACGATCCACACAACAATTATCCGCTGGCTCCCGAACGAATGGAACTGAAGGAGACGAGGAAAACCTCATTCCCAATCTATTTAACAAACGTAACTACATCATCTACAGCGAGAATTTGAAACAGTACGTTGATTACGGGATGAAATTAGTCGACATACTTTGCATCATTCGATTCGTCGAAGAGCCTTGGATGAAAAAATACATCGATCTCAACACGAATCTCAGAATTCGAGCCGAGAACAATTTCGAAAAAGATTTCTTCAAACTCATGAGCAACTGCGTGTATGGTAAATCGATGGAAAACATCAGGAAGAGAACCGACGTTCCACGTCTGAGAAAAGAGCTAAAAAATTAGTGGCGAAACCCAATTACAAACACCGAACCATATTTGACGAAAATCTAGTGGCCGTTCACATGCAAAAGACGCACCTGAAATTCGACAAACCGTATTATCTTGGACCGATTATCTTAGATATCAGCAAGCGATTGATGTACGAGTTTCACTACGATTACGTCAAACGAAAATTTAGTGATAAAGCCAAACTACTGTTCACCGACATGGACAGTTTAGTTTACGAGATAGAGACAAAAGACCTCTACCGAGATATATCTCCAGACGTGGCCACGTGGTTCGACACGAGCAATTAGCCCATCGATCACATGTCCAACATTCAATCAAACGACAACAAGAAGGCGTTGGGTAAATTTAAGGACGAGAGCGGCGGTAAACAAATCGTCGAATTCGTGGGCTTGAGACCCAAACTGTATGCTTATCGTCTAGAAGATGATGAAGAGATCAAGAAATACAAAGGAGTTAAAGCATGCGTGGTGAAGAAAAACATCTCCTTCCAAGAGTATAAAGATTGTCTGTTAGGAAGTGGTCCGGTGTATAAAACTATGAAATCGATTCGAAGTGAAAATCACGACTTGTATACTGAAATAGTCAACAAGATTTCTCTGACAGCCGACGACGATAAGAGATTCGTGTTAGACGATAAAATAAGGACTTTGGCGCTCGGACATTGGACTGTGGATCTAATTAGAGATGATATGAATGTGGATGATTGGATTCCAGATATGATTGTGGATGATAAGATTCCAGATATGATTGTGGATGATAGGATTCCAGAAAATCAAGAGGAATTAGATGGATTCAAAATTATAGAAATCGACAGAGACATCGAGAGAGTTAGTTTAAAAAGAAAAAGAAAAAACTAAAAAAAAAAATAACGTCATTTTTAGTGAATTATAATAAAATAAATAAAAAAAAAAAAAAATATATATATGCATTTATGAATAAGAAAATAAAGATATCCGTAGAAGGTGTCGTCTTACCTAACGAACCCCTATCCAACATCGATCTGTTGAATGCGGCAAAAGACTTGAAAATCAAAAATTTTCTAGGTGTGTTTTCCAGAGATGCCTTGCCGAAGAGAAGACCTTGACAATCGGAATGCGGAATTTTAAATCTAGACGATTCATCGGGTGAAGGCACTCACTGGGTGGCGTGGATCAAGAACGGGAAGAAGAAAAATTATTATTTCGACAGCTACGGAATCTCACAGCCAAAAGAAATAAAGAACTATTTCAACAAATCGATGGTTCGTTACAACACGGAACAAGTGCAATCACCAGGTCAAGTGTTTTGCGGTCACCTGTGTCTCTACGTTCTCAAGAGATGGTCTGAAGGAGATCGGTTTCAAGACATTCTCAATGATTTACATTAGAGAGAGATTTTTTTTTTATAGTATAAAATTATTTTAAAAAATTTTAATCGAATAAAAACGAAAAATAAAAATAACATAGTTCATTTTTAACAAACTGCGTTTTGAATATATTTTTTCTAAAACAAAAAATCCAACAACAACATGCCAGTCGATAAATTTGGTAGAAGTGACGACGAAAAAGTCAACCTAAGAAAGAAGATGAAGACGTTTGAAGTCGACATGGTTATGACGTTGCCAACTTGGACGAACGTTACGTTCGGAGATACGAACCTCGAGAAGAACCTTTGAACATGAACGATAAGAAGCTCTACAATCTTCCCGAGCTGATAGATCTCGCAGATGCTGGACTAAAAAATACGTTGATAGGGGGAAGGCCAATTTCGAACAAATCATGCTAGATAATTACG
Source organism: Pictodentalium vernedei (assembly GCA_031216915.1). NCBI lineage: Eukaryota > Metazoa > Mollusca > Scaphopoda > Dentaliida > Dentaliidae > Pictodentalium > Pictodentalium vernedei. The sequence continues at coordinate 602,939,868 of CM062296.1, read as the reverse complement.
TGGATAAAACCATGACCAACGATCTCGATCTGAAATCCAAACGTTTGGTGAACGTCGTGAATCCCATAGATCCCACTGATGCTGCAACCAAGAAATATGCGGATGACTCTCACGCGAGATTCAGCGAACACCTGAGAAATAGATACGTTCAGAAAACGATGCACTCGGAATTGAACGCCAATTATAACAAGATAATGAGCGTGGCCACTCTCACGAATTCCAAGGACGTGGCGACCAAACACTACGTAGATCTGGAACAGAGAAAGTCTGACAGACGAGAAATGAAATCGGATCTGAATGCGGGATTCAACAAGATATTGAATCTGTCGAAGATCGCCGACACGGATGCGGACTCAACTGCAGTCAACAAGGGCTACGTGGATTCTGCCATGATACGATCACAAGAATACCTAGAATCGCGAGTGGATGATCTCTACCTGAACAAACAATCTGGCGGAACCATGGAGGGTGGTATCGACATGAACGGTAAGAATTTATTCGGACTCAGTCACGATCCCGAATTCGATTCCAGCGTGGTCAGCAGAAAGTATGTGGATGACAACTCGGTCTGGAGAAAGGGTGACATCATGGAAGGTAAACTAGACATGGGTGGACACGCGCTCACGAATCTACTGGATCCCGTGAACATGACGGATGCCTGCACCCTGATTTCAGTGGTGGAGAAAGTCAAATATGCTAGACAATTGATCACTGTGTGGGCCGAAGAGGCCGGCACCTTAGATGAGGGAAAAGCTGAGTGGTCTTTTGGAAATGGAGGTAGCGGATCGAAACATGGTCAGGTGGGATATCCCATGCCACTGGAAGGTGAAATCCTTCGAATGAGTCTGGCTTCCTCGGATTTGAATAACAGAGCGGTCGTCAATCTCATGGTGAATGGTGTAGAGAGCGATAAGAGATACAGCGTCAAAAAGACTGAGAATCAACATGCGAATGTTAGCACGTTCAGTACGCCTCTCAAAGTGAACGCCGGAGACAGGATTAATTTCGTTACGAAAACCAATAATCCCAAAGTTGCCACTTCCGTGGTGAGTCTACTGATCGAATTAGTTCCTTTGAACAAACAGTGAACGCGTGGAAAATAATGAATTAAAAAAAAATAATGTGTGATTATTGAAAACCAAAAAAAAAAGTAATGAGATTTAGAAAGATGTTCAATCTCTCTAGATCACATTACTTTATTTATTTTTATTTTGTTTTTTTTTTGTTTTTTCAATAATTACTCATTACTTTTTATTTTTTTTTTTTGTTTTTTTATTTTTTTTTACACTCGTCTCTCATCAAAGGATCGACATCTTATTTCCATCCGATTCGAATTGTAATTCTCTGTCCGATAGGATCAGGGCGAAGGCTTTGGTTTTTCTCGGCACGTTCCTATCGAATTGCATCTTGATCTGAATGTCTAAGATGCTACTCTTGAGTCGTTCACTCTGTTTACTGACGTCGAATACGAACATGGGATACATCGACTTGTATTCGCTGGGAGATATGTTAGGGTTGCTCATAAATTCGTCTAGACCGTGATACTTCTTTCTAAAATCAGCGGCGTCGCTGTACAGTCTGCAGAAATCGTTCTTGTCGAACAACGGGTTGTAATCGATTGCTGGATATCTCGTGGCGTTCAGAAACACTTGCATGTTTCTCAAACTGCAGTGATCGAACAGCGACGCATTCTTTTCTTGAGACCCGTCCCTATCGGTCTGAAACGCAACCACGATGAAACGCGGTCTCTCGGAAGCGGATTTCACCGTCAATCTCCAATTGAAGTGATTCATGGAGGGAGGAATGCTAGCCGCGTTGCACTGTCTCATTCTAAATCCCACGGGTAATTTACTCTTGGATTCTATGATCTTGTAGAGACGCGCTTTTTCCATGATCGAAGGCTCCATGTGCGGAACGAACCACGATATCTTGTGTAGAGTTATCTTACCTGCATTGGTCGCAGTGAGTCTCACTATTGTGTCATCGTCTCCTTTTCGAATCAACGTCAGATTGTGTTTGAATCCGTACATGATCTTGTTGTAATCATCCGCAAATCCGAAGATGTGTTTCAAAGGTATCCTGAACGAAAACGTTCCTTTAGGTCTGGACGTCTTGACGACGTAGTTGAATATCGTGGCGACGCCAGCGCTAGTAGGGCCGACGGTGTCTTTCAACCACAACTGATTAAGTCCTCTGGATTTCGAAAAATCATCAGGATACGTCAAGAGTCCGAACATCGTGGTGGCCTGACCGGGATGAAACACAGATTCTATCTCTTGTCCTGATAGCATATATTTTATATTACTGAATAGATGCATGATGCCATTATTTGCTGGAGTAACCATGTCGTCGTCAGCGTAGTCGCTCCCATCTTCCTTGGTGAGACGTCCCTGCACCACTATGTAACTCTCGCTAGGATGTATGAATAGATCTTGAGTTTCGACGTTGATTCTTATCTCTCCCGCATTGTTCAAACTCGTTCCGGTTACCGGTTCGTATTTGTGAACCTCATATTCTTGAATACTTTCATCTTTCACTATGCTTTGTGCTATATCTAGTATATTTGTCATTTTAAAGGATTTTTAGTTTTTTTTGTTTATTAATTAACTTGCTTTCTTTATGTAAAAATAGTTTTTAATTATTTTTTTATTATTATTTTTCTCTCTTATATATATGTGTGTAAAACAAGAAAATGTTAAAGAAAGTAAATAAAAAAAATTGTTTTCTTTATTAAAACTTTGTCTTCTGTAATTGTTGTTCGTAAAACTTTCCGATGATCTCTTCTCCATCCAAAGGTTCGATTTCGTAAGTCACCGGATCGGTGTGAAATATTTTGATTATCATGAAGATTTCCGAGGTCCATCGAGGAGTATAACCCTTTTCGAAGTGCTTCTTATAAGTGTAGATTCTCACTCGATCACCGACCGCAAATTTCGACGTTCTAGACTTCTTCCTGATCTTAGATCTCTCAGGATATAGATTCGCGTTGACCCGTTTTTCGTTTCGAGGATCGCTAGCTTCCGCGGGAGTCATCTTGATCGATCTGTGTCGCGTGTTGTTGTAATCTTTGAGTAGACCGTTCAGAGCGTATATGTATTTCTTGGTCGAATTCGTCGTGAAGTATCTGTGCATCTTTTCCTTCATCGTTCGATTCCAACGTTCCACCACGCTGGCTTTCTCTTTATTTTCGATTGAGTAGAGGTCGACCAATCGATGAACGTGCTTGTTGTAGAATTCCTTTCCCTTATCCACCCACAATTTACTCGGTTTTCGAGAAGACGAGTCGAACACGCTCTTCAGAGCCTCGGCGACGCAAGGTCCCGATTTATTCTTCAAAGCTCTGATCCAACTGTATTTGGAAAACACGTCAATGACCGTCAATAGATATTTGACGCCCTCGTTCCACCTCGAAAACGATCTCATGTCGACCAAGTCGACAGACCAAATATCATCCAAACCCTTCACGAACACCCTTCTCTTTCGAAATTTACGCACTATGGGTTTGTGTAACTCCTCGGCCAATTTGCTCGTCAATAATCGTTTCTTCTTCTTTTCAGGTGCGCTTTTTTTTTTTTTGAACGCCCCATCCGAATCGACGATCAGATTGCCAACTAGTGAACGTTCTATCTTCTCTCTCCTGGTCGGATTCGATATGCTTCTCAATTTCCCCAACATGCTTTTATCGCAGACTTCGTTGCGAGTCTTGGTGTCGGGATGTCCGGCGTAGCACAGATCATGATCATACGCGGCCGCGTCCACCCTATTTACAGGTTTGCTCCAAGATTTGGGTGTCAGATCAGCGTTGAGACTCTTGTTCAATTTCGTTCCGGGTCCTGTGAAACTGTGACCAGGCAGATGCATTTCAAAAGGTAGATTATTGATCATTTTATTCACGATGCCTTCACCTTTGCTCGCGTTCTTTTTTTTGACGAATCGAGTCTTGACAGAACCACACACGTCGCAAATTCCGTGAAGCATCTGTCTGTCGTTTTTAGTTTGTACTTCTCGAGAATTACTCGTCTCGGAAACTCTCTTACACTTTACGCAATACATTTTTTAAAGAGTTATTTAAATTAATTTCGTTTTTTATTTTATATATAAATTTAATAATTAATTAATTCTGTTCTTAGTATATATTTTTTTTTTTTTCAATCGCTGCTCTTGAGTTCTATCATCTTACTGAATTCCTCCCTGGCCTCTTTCCTCCCCTTTTCCACGAGAGAATCCTTCATCTCTTTCTTGATGATCTGACGAGTCTTGATTCTCACGGCTTCTTTCATGACATCGTATTTCGTTTTCTCGCTCAAGATCGCGAAGTATTCTCCGTCCGATATCCTACCATTTTCAACGCCATACAGATCATTTTGGATATCGTGTCGATCTTGGAGTCAGCCAAGACGCGAATCTTGTCATGTTTCCTCGCCTTCAGATATAATTTCCTACTCAAAAAGTTTCCGAGCGTGCTAAACAATCCGGTGGCGAGAGCCACTCCTTCTACGGTCAACACGATCGGAATGCCGACCGCGATCGACAACAATCCGATGCCGGCTGCGTGTAAACCCATGGAAATCGTGATGAGTGTCGTGTCGATCGCGTTGACGAATTTCACGAAACGCGAATACTTCTTCTTGAGGGAATGACGAGAATCTCTCTCTCGAGTTAGATACTCTTGGATTCTACTGATTTGATCGATGTGATACCTCTCTCCTCTTTCCTTTTCTTCTAGCGACGGTGCCGCCGGCAAAACGCTGATCGGCTTCTCATCCTCGTCGTCATCTAACGTCGGATACAATTTATTTCTGGTTCTCATTTTTTGTTTTTTTTTTCTTTCTAATATTAGATAAAAAATTTATGTGTGTATTTATTTTATTTTCTATTCTCCCTTATTTTATATCAACGAGAAACTTAGACGTATGCTTCATTGAACAATAATTTCATGACGCATCCCTTATCTCCTAAAGTCAGACTTTTACGCGCCAATTTCAGTTCTTCCGAAACTGTGGGCTTGCTTCGATCCTTACAGAAGAGTAATCTCTTCCAAGACGCGATCACTTCATCGATTTGAACGCGTTCGAACGCCGGTTCGAAATACTTGACGACCATATCTTCCCTTTCCATCCACAGACAGGAATGATTCTCGTGATCGAAGTCTAGGTGGTCCCGACATCCGATGTATCGTTCTAACAAGAGATGACCTAGTTGTTCGTTCACGCAGAATGCGTAGGCTCTCATCAGCATTTTTAAAAGAAACCTTACTCTAATAGTCTGAGAATCGCTCATGATTTACGTATTTATTTTTTTTTATTATCTATTCGATTTGATATATTTATTTTTAAATAACTATTTATTTATATATTTTTTTTCTATCCTATATATCAATAAAAAACGTGACAGTGGGTTTGCGGATTCAAACATCACCTCTTTACACGATTCGATTTCAGACCTAAAATCCGCAAATGGATCTCCGTGTACGCCTCCATAGGGTTTCAGTGTTAAAATCGTGTACAGACGCGGATTATTTATAATCGGCAAGATGATGATTTAGAAACGACAAAACGTTTTTTTCTCGCAATTTAACACTGAATCCTATGGGGGAAACTCATTTGCCTATTTCAATCAAAACGGTACATGTACGTATACGTAAAATTTCATGCGTTTTTTGTCACTCTTGGATACAATCAGTGATGTTTGAATCCGCAAAGCGGATTCTAAAGCACCCTAAAAAACGTTAAAATCGTGTACAGGTACACGATTTTAACACTAAGTCCTATGGAGGTGTACATCGATGTACGTGTACACATACACGTACATGTACGTTGATGCTTGAATTCTCACTTATCACCTACTGTTAGTCCCTCTGGACTATTATTCCGCGGAATTATAGTCCTAGGTCTAACATTTCTAGGAATAGTAGTCCGGCGGACTACTATTCCTAGAAATGTTGGACCTAGGACTATAATTCCGCGGAATAATAGTCCAGAGGGACTAATTTTCATACAGACTTCCATTCCTGTTACACCGGAACTCAAGACTGAAAACGTTATACCTTCGAAGTGTAATCGATCTTTGTGAATTATTCTCCTTTTACTGTTGTTCAATAAAACGTTGTCAGAGGAACAGTGGAGAGCCAGGAAATGGGTCATGGGGTGGTGCGGCAAGTAAGGGGCGGGTTCCTTATGGAAGATGCACGCCCACAAGTGAACTTTTACGATCATATGGGTGCCGTGTTGTGGATTGGGGCTTATTCTCATCTCAGAAAAAATTAAATTGTGCATTCAAATGAAGCCTGCTTGTGATTTTTTTGCACCAGCCATCTTTTTCGACCTCGAAAATGAAGATATGAGAATACTTGCGCTCTTTATTTTCAACGTTCAATAAAATGAAAGTAAAGAGAGACAGTGGGAGGGTGTGTGTGTTAGAGGTTAAAAATTCGCACTGGCACACACATTTCCTTCTGAAACGTTTTTTTTCTTTTAATATGCCGCCAGAAAATTGTTTTCATTTTCCGAACCTTGATAGGTTTCAAACATGACAACAATTACATAAAATTGATTTAAACTAAGTGATGAGCTTAGGAACTTATTACACTGACTGGCAATGATTGATGTTATTCATTGGTGGGCTATAATTTAGTCATTACAAGAATGTTACGCATGCTTTTGTTTTTTTTGTTTTTTTTTATAGGCGATGACAGGTCGAAGATTCAAAGGTTCATTTAATTTAGCATTGGTTGAATTAAATTTATCTTTTAATATTTGTGCTATTTTGATATTCATTCTGTTGCATGTTAAAGTGAAAGGAATGATGGACCTTCTTTTGCATTCTTCCTCTGATGTTTGCATACCAAATGGCCGGAGGGTTTGAAGCGTATTGATCCAAAAAGCTTCACGTTTTTTTTTCTAAATTCATCCGTTTCTTCTAATGTCTCTTTAATTGGTGGTTGCTCAATAGGATGGATTTCGAAATCGTCCAAAGAATGGCCAGGAAGGTTAAAATGTTGTGCTACTGGGGCACCAGCATTATGTTTTATATCCTGTTTGTGTCTAGTAGCACGTTCTCGGAAAGGATTTTGACTTTGACCAACATACTGTTTCCAACAGCGTTTACAAGTGATAAGGTAAATAATATTTGGTGAATCAAACTGGGAGGAGGTACGGATCTGGTAATGATTTTTTTGTTTGTTCGGAGGACAATTTCTCTTTCTGATCAGACATAAAAGTATGCAATCTACAACGACGCGTTTTGCAATTAAACACCGCGCCACTACCATTCTGCAACGGTCTGTTGTGTTCAATTTTCAGTGATTCGAAATCTGTAGTTTCTACAGGAGTTTCGATCTTTTTCAGAGTTTGAGATTTCAGGCTACGCAAAAAGCGCAGTGAGTACCCACTCGATCCGAGGGCGCCAAATAGAGTAGAACAAGCCCCATTGAAATTTACCTTATCACTTCAATTGCGTGGGACGAAAGAGCTGTGATTCGATGATACCTTTAAATGTATGTTGAGGGTGAAATGATTTTGTGTGCTGTGAATCAGTTGGTTTAAAATATATTTTATAATCTAAATGACCGGACGCCTCAAATCGCTTGCCTTTATACACGGTCACATCGAGAATGTCAACACAATTTTCACTGATAGTAGCTTTTAATTTAACATTTGGATCACGACTGTTCAACATTTCTAAAAATTCATCAAACTTTTCTTTTGAATGTTCTCAAATAATAAAAATGTCATCTAAATATCTGAGATATACGAGAGGATGCTTTGCACATTAGCTTAAGGCATGTTCCTCCCATTTCGTTTCATGAATGCTTGCAAAATTAGGACTGACTCTTTTGCCCATAGGACAACCCATTATTTGTAGAAAATATTCTCCATTGAATTGAAAGTCATTACCTTTTAAGCTGAGCTCTAAAAGACCCAGAATTTGTTCATTCGGACGTTTTGCATTCGGATATTTTTTAAATGCATTTTTAACTGATTTAACACCTTTATCAATATCAATGTTCGTATTCATACTGTCGATATCCAAAGTAGCCAGGATAGCATTTTTCGATATTTTCAATTTCGAAATTTTACACAGGAAACCCTGTGTATTTTTGAGATAGCTCGGATGTCTATTTGCTATAGGTTTAAGGTGATAATCAATTAGTTCCGAGATCGCATAAGATTCTGAGTTACAATCGGATACAATTGGCCTACCGGGTGGAGTTAAGTCATCCGTCCATGAAGAACAGTCCTTGTGGATCTTTGGTAGGATGTAAAATTGACTTGTTTGAGCACTGAGCTTAGCTGTTACATATTTCAATTGTTATTTGGTTATGTGACCTTCGTCGAGGAGAAATTTTAAGATCTTATTGAATTTTGCGACATCACTAGGCCAAATAAGTGAATCTATTTTCTTATAATGTTTAGTATTGCTGAGTTGTCTCAGGGCTTCCTCTATTTAATTATCCCGAGTCAGAACGACTACCGGCCCACCTTTGTCGGCTGGTTAATTACTAATTTTTTATTTTTTCGAAGTTTCGTGAGGACTCTCCGTTCACCAGCTGTTATTTATTTTTATTTATTGGTGTTTAAGGTCACATACTTATGCACAATGGCTAACCATGACCGTTCACCAGCTGTTAAATTGTCTCAGCCCAGTTGATTTGGGTTGATTCATATTCTCTCAGCCCAGTTGATTTGGGTTGATTTTCTGATTTTACAGTGTAGAATACAAAATTAGAAACTAAAATACATTTCCCGGTAGAGGGGGCGAATAGGAAGGCGTGTGTCGTGATTTGTGTGATTTGTGTATGAATGCAAAACGTAGCACTCTGTGATCTTTCAGTGTAGTTATAATTACGAACTAACTTTTTTTTAATTTTTTCTACTTTCAGCTGCCACCAATGAGGTGTATGCTACATCGAATCTAGCTTTTGAGCCATCACTTACGCATTCCTTTACAATTCAGTATTTCGATGGCAGGAACAACGTTACCTCTACTCTTGTCATAACGATAGACGGCAAGTAATAAATTTACAAGTTAAAAAAAGAATAGGAAGAATATCAACATATAACCTTAGTTTAGAATTTGTGTTATTGTACAGTACATTTAAAACTAGAAGTCCTGTCACGAAGTGTGCGCTTATCTAGGCTTAATTGCGCGTAGGAATTGCGCGCAGCTGCCATATCGGATGACATCCAAAGCATGGCAGGTTCTCCTGATTACTCATAGCCTTACTATGGTCATAATGCGTAGATTAATGCGCAGATCGACGTGCTATTTGTGCGCATTGCATGACAAGACTTCTAGTTTTAACTGTAGTTCGAAACTGTAGAGTTTAACCCAAATAGCTCATTCCGAGAATATCATTTACAACACTTCTAATACGAGCAGGATGTCAAACGTCAATGTAGACGTCGTAACATTGACAGTGTGTTGGTTTCGAAAGTGTAAATGAATTAATCGTCTTCTATATTTCATTAGCTGTTAGGGTGGGCTAGAATTTGAAGTTCTTACTAGAGTTCCATACCCAAATAATACCTGTTAACTCCCACACCTTTCACAAGAGCCCTATATTTTATCAATGCAGGTAAAGCTCTCGGACAGCAAAAAAAAGTTCTTTCCAAACCTCATTTTGATAACTTATTTGGATGATCAAGGAAGATGCCATATAGAGTCTATCGAAAGTGAGTTGGCATTCTTGCACTAACCACTAACGGTTGGTATTTGTGGTATTATAAACATTAACTTTTTGCATGCTGCTGACGGATATTTCTGCCCAGCACAGGGTTTATCTTGTTACTGAAATAAGTATATGTTGGGCACATTTAATCATATTCGCCCTACGTTAATTAAATGTTTTTTTTCTTTCACCTATAATTTCTTGTGTTACATTAATATTAATTTTTCATCAAATCTAGTCATGGCTGCTTTGAAGCAACCATGACTAGGTTTGATAAAAAATATTTAGAAAATACTCAGCAGGTTAAGAGTTAAGACTCGAATTGATAGTACTGATTAGCACATTGTCAAATTTCGCCGAAAGGCGAAATACCACGAAATACCCTGGGACCCCTTACCTCGAATGGGAATGGGTTGGTGGATTGAGGTCCGGGTGAGTTCTAACCAAGGAAACAATGACAATCAATACAGTGGAGCCCACTTAATTGGATATCTCTTAACTGAATAACCATGTTAATTGAATATAATTTCCCAACACAAAACCATTTACCATACCTCCAATACAAATTTGAACTCTTAATTGAATATAGGTTATAGAGTAAACTCCTGTTAATTAAATAAAAATTATTGTAACGTGTCGAGAAATTACCCTGACTCTCCCCAGTTTCCCTTTGTTTATAGACCTATTTGGCCTCAGTGCATTCAATACAGGCATTTAATCTATTATATCTTGTTTGACAGAGCTCATGGAGCTCTGTCAAATAAGATTTAATAGAATAAATGCTAAGTTTATCTCTAGAATACAGGAAAGTGACACGTTCCCTGTTAATTGAATACTCCTATTAATTGAATAATTTTCATCGGCAAAGTGGCTATTCAATTAACAGAATTCCACTGTATAACATCACAATCAACATCGGATCATACGTTGTACATCAAACAAATCAATGACATGACCGTTGGAAACTCTTGACGTTGTACTGTACGGTCGCTGTGGACTGGTCACTCTTCAGGGAGTGGGCAGTATTTTCAGGACGCAATAATATTACATTTCAAACACTAATTATAGAATAATCACCGGTTGTACCCGGTGCTTCATTAATTAAAATTTTGCTGGTGATAAATTCTATTACCTGGGTAAACGCATGCGTGGACATCACTGCCCACGAGTGCATTACAAACAGTCCACGGAGACTGGACTGTAATATCTGTCTTTACAATTAGACTTTTTCCTTCAGTGTGGTTGTAGTTTTATTCAATTGAATCAGAACGTAAACAAACGAAAATTCAGAAATAAAGAATTCTGCATATCAACCGGAAATAATTCATATTAGTCTCCAAAGCGCAGAAGAGTTCACTGGTATCAGGTGTAGATAATCTACTTATCAATAGCGTCTATCACTATGCGTGGTTGTTACTGCGTCGATTGCCAGCAGGTGGTAACATGGCTTCCGCCTTAATACTGGACGAGGGAAGTCGCCATCTCGAATTTCCAAGCTGACACATGTCTATTGTGTGATCAAGAGATGATCAAAGTGCAAAAAGATGCGAACGTGTTTTTCGAATATTTCCGTATTATAACATTTGTATTGATATTACATCGATTATACTTCATACCTAGGATGCCTCTGATAGGCGATGGTTGGGGCTGCTTTTGGGAGTTGCAGACCGCAGGTCAAGGTCATACTGCTACCATAAATAGTTTTTTGGTTTTCGTTGAATAACTACAAGTTCGCATGGCGTGTGAAACTATAACTTCACAAACAGAATGTCTATACGCTGTCGGTGATTAGGATCGGTTAAAGGTCCAAGTCACTGTTACTAAAAAGAGATTTTCAGTTTCCCTGCCATAACCTTAGTTTCCTTCCCCACACGAAACTATTATGTATTTCATACACTCATTAACAAAAGATGGCAATGACTTAGCTTGGATCTTGGTTCAATTAGCGAAAGGTGTATGATGGGGATTGTGTATGGAGATCAATCGGTCAAACGTCACGATTATTATAGAAAGAATATTGCTTTCTAACTACTTTTCTTCTAATTACTTTTCTAACCTCGAGCGAACAAAACTGCAACTTCAAATTTTTACACGGATTGCGCATGAGGTGTCGATGATTGAGACTGGTACTCATTGGTCAGTGATAAAGGACACATATGCAAAATCAATCTTAATCTCATTATTCAGTTCTTGTGACATCACTTGAAATCTTCTTCGCTTTGGGATATTGGATTTAAACAAACAGTTGTCTTCTACGAAAAGTGTGTATTAAATCCCCTTTAATACGTTGGGCGGGAAAGGTGGAGGGTATATATACACTCGGTTTTGAATACGTTATAACAAAGATAAGTATTCAGGTTGACAAATGAATTGAGAAATTTGGACATTAATGACTTATAAAGACTTATAAATAAGTTTATTATGCCCCACGTTTGTAACATCAGCCGTGATTGGTTAATATGACACCTTCTAAAAGCCAAAGTACTGGAGTTTTGGGGCAAAACACGGGTACTATCGGAACGTTTTTCCCTGGAGACAAGAGAACGAAGAAAATGTAAGCGCCACTTCCATTGATCAGCGTCGAATTTCTCAACACCAAACGCTGGCCCCGTGTCCGTTTAGCTTTTTCAACACCGGTAGACACAAATTTACCAACAAATATATCATCTTCAGTGGGTGTGTTTTCAATTTTAACTGCAAACAATGAATTCAAAAGAATCAGAAATATTAAAAAACTCACTCACCTGTTGTTCACCACTTCAGTGAATCCTGAATATGAGTCTCAGTTATGACTTCAATCAATTATATTTCCACAAGTTTAGTACTCCTCGACCTTACTGAGCCTCCGCTTAATTCTATCTACTCTTGTCGTCCGAGAAACATGAATTTATATTCCATTAATTTAAATCACTTTTCACACAAGCATTAACAATGAATTATAGCATGATGCAGTTGTAAACATTGGCATTTGTTGATACAGAAACTCCTAAAGCGACGGCATTTTCGAAGAGACGCCATTCGTTCGAAATGACGTCATATTTTTGGATTCGACTACATTGTTGTTACAAGACTGATGGCATGTAGCAGTTAACGCTTAACAATGGAAGTCATTTTTTGTTCGGCTTAATAAAATAATTAGAACGTTTCTATTCATGTTCTATCGGTCGATAGTACCTGAGTTTGTGTGATTTTTTAAATAAAACCTTCAGCAGCTTCGCTGCTTCAGGTTTTATTTCAGAAATCACACAAACTCAGGTACTATCGACCGATAGAACATGAAAAGGAACGTTCTAATATTACATTATCTGTGCCAGTTTACAAGGTTATAAATATTGCATGGTTGGAAGTTGACTACGCAAAATGTTTATGGAATACGAACTATTCTTCCAGAGGACCATTATTTCAGCACGGTTAGTGACATTCCATGCAATAATTATCATATTACATCGAACCAACCGACGAAGAATCTTGCTACCCATCCTTATGCAAAGAATACTGTATTGCGTTGAGTACCAAACCCGAACAGAACCGACACTCGCGAAAAACTAAAAATTCTTAAATGAATGTCATTTCATTTTTGTCTCAAAACATAACTCATGACCCTAACTGGATCGTGCTTGGTGGGCTAGTTCCAATGATGGGGGGGGGGGGGGAAGGGGGGTCTCAATCCATGTTTTTGGGGACAAAAAAGAAAATATAATAAAATTTGACTGGCGACTTTTGTGCTCGCCGTATATAGCCATTACGTTGGGGAAAGATAAAGGAAAGAACGAAACAGAATCATGGGATCGCGGTGGCTCAATAGGTAGAGGTGCAGGCTGTAAGCGGAGAGGTCCTCGGTCGAATCCCAGCTGCGGCAACCGCGTTGTGTCCTTGGGAAAGACACTTCACCCTCATTGCTCACGTGGGAGCTCGGTGGCATTGTGTCCTAAGGCATACTGCACATCGACGGTGTACCTGTCTTCAACCAGTTCTAACCCTGCTTGTGTGGAGTTAGTACGTTGAGTACGTTGAGGAGCTCGCCGTTGCTTGGTGGTTCTCCCCGGGTCTTCCGACTTCCTCTACGTGTAAAACTGTCGAGGTCATGATTAGCCATTGTGTAGAAATATGTCACCTAAACCCTTTACCCAACGAATCGCCCGTATCCGCCCGCGTCAGTAATATGCAAATTCAGCAGATGAAAAAATATTATTTTTCCAAAAATTTTTACAAAACCATATCATGCGACCCCTCGTTGGAACGGTCTCGACGAGCTCGTTCCCACGAGGGGTCACATGATATGGTTTTGTTGAAATCTTGATACTTAAAATAATAAATTTTGATAGAGCCTGCGTTGGGTAAAGGGTTGAAACACCAATAAATAAATAAATAATCAGAATCAAGGAAAAAAATCACTGGAAAGGGTGCATTCTGTTAAGTCAGTATAGCGTCTTAGATATTCCACATCTACTTTAGAGAGCATGTAGTGCACGTGGATAGCGCATGATTATTTTCTGAACATCCAAAAGGTAAATCTATTGGAAAAAGTATGGCCCATTTTCAGCCAGTCAGAGGAAGGGGAGGTCACACGAAATATGATATGACTTCTAAAAAAAGAGAAGAGCCTGTTGGAATGTAGGTAGACTCCACATTGTAAAGAGGTGGAAAACTGTGTCGAACGATGAAGGTAGATGGGTGACATGGTCAAGTATCTGTGGGGAGTGGTAGGTGAGCTTGAGTTTATGAGCGTCCAGGACCGGATAGACATAATGAAACTGTCTTGCGCAGACTATTTGGTTAATCTCCCTGACAGGCGGTGTGTGTCAGAATATTTGAGATTCTAATATCAAGTCGAGTGGGTTGGGCAAATGAGAGAGAAAAATAGTCAGTAGATCTCTGACCATGACGGTGAGACAGACTACGGTGAAAGTCTCGTCATGGGAAAGAATTGTAGCGGGTTGTAATCGACACTGGCGAAAAGGAGGTCAGAGAGACATGGTCTTTGGACGGCCAGTTTACTAAAGAGGAGCCAGTATTTGAGTAGTACCAAGATACCATCTTGGCGAGGGGGTTACATCTGTTCAAACTGAGGTTGATGTCAATGCAGCCGAGAAGAGAAAATTGGAAAGATGGTGACAAGGCGTGCCAGTTGCGTAATTTTGAAGTAACGGAGACAAACCCTGTCAGTCAGTCTGACAGAGTGGGATTCACAAGGAGTATAATGAGGAAATGGGATGGGGAAATGGTGGGTAAGTGGTTATTGGGTGATATGAAGGAGAAGGTACGCATGTTGATCAGTAAAATTCGGAAAGGAAAGAAGTACTGGGTTGCCGTAAGCGGTGCATTTCTATTTGGGGGATAAAAAGGGTGGAAGGGGAAGCACCGAGATAATCATATGGCCTTTTTGAGAACCGTGATAAAAACAGTGGCTGACAACAGTTTTATTATTATTATTACTATGAAATAATCGACGCGTTGAAGCTTTGCCTTGAGGCTATTCTACAGGGATAATTCATCATGCAGTAAATTCGTGGTATTGCTATTTGTGGCATGTAATAACTGACGAAAGTTATTGGCAGTGGATGATCCAAAACTTTGGGTTTTTGGAGCTCCACATCTCAATCTTAGGGACTGATGCGGTGCATCATCTGTCGCGTGTAGCGGCATGTTGGGGCTAGGGCGAGATGGGGTATATCACGCGGGTCGTCAGGGTCTAGGGCCTCCGCAATTTGATAGAAAGGCAACAAACTTTTGAAACGGAAAGCTGATTTATGATGGCTCACAGAAGACCCGCGCAGAGGTTATATAGACATCCTTAGAGTCAGGTTTTGTCGTCGATAACACACGGACAACCACCACCTATCGCGAATAAAACCGTGTCCTCGGGTCTCGGTGCATGAGTTGAGACATTGAATTACAAAAAGAAGTGACGTCTCTCGGCAATGACTGATCATTGTAATTTTCATTTATTTTGCCATCCTATAGCACCAAATGTTATACTGAAACGATAAGTGAGTTTCCTAGTCAACTGGTTGCCCACCATCAGTCGATTACTATTCGATTAGTCGACATCCCTCTTTCCCGCCTAACCGCTATCCTGTATCGAAATCATAACAGAATGCAATCCAGAAACCATTATTCATACGCCTGATGGTTTTCCAATGTAAATTGATCGGTGACAACCATTTTCATCACTCCGATCATGCGAGGCTACAAACATAATTGTTTTAGTGAGAAGGGATGTTGCTGTGGCAGAGGATCTTCCAACTCGCTCACTTCTATATTCATGGACGCCATGTGCCAACTGCCAAACTCGTACGCGGAAAAGCGATAGTGCATACAGTAGAAGCGCGTGGGAAACAAGCACTAAAGTCTTTGGAAAACTCCTTACCATCTCAGACCTTCCTGGACTCGATCCGAGTCCAGGTAGGCCTGAGGTGATAAAGAGTCATATGGAGTGACATAAACACGATGGTGATGACTAGTAGTCTGGGGAGACATCTGACATCTGACTAGGAATTGGGGGGGGGTCCAACTAATCGATGAGCAATTTTGTAACCGACTACATGCACTAATCGCATCGCTTACGGCTAGTCCAATAATTGCTTCAACACTAATGCATCCTTTACATCAGCGAACACTTACAACAGAAATAAAAATGCCATGACGCAAAAATGTGTTACTAAAATGTCCTTGTTTTTCTTGATTTCTAACTCCGTGGATTTTAATAAATATCCGTTTTTTGCAGGTGCCAATGAAAAACCAGAGTTTATGTTGTGTCCTGTCGCTCTATCCATTGCAGAAAATTTTGTAGGTGGTAACACTATATATTTTGCTGGCGTGGTAGATAACAATCAGCAGATAGACAGTCAGACTATAAACTGCACATTCGTTACAATATCAGGTGGATTACTAAACTACTTTAATGTGGTTTCAACCTCAACAGGTAGGGTGATAAATATTTTTATTATATAATTAAAGATTTTCTCCGCCAAATACCTGTAGAGTTTGATGAAACAATCTGACGCGTCAAAAAACTGCAATTTAGTCTGTAGACGTATGAGTATAGACCGGTATAGTTATATAATTGAAGGTATTTGTGAGAGGACAAAACAGGTGGGACGATAACAGTTTGGACATTCGTTTGTTCATTGAGATTCTCTCTCTACCAGATTTTATTAATTTTAGTAAACGCTTTAAATAATGATCCTGGCATAAATTGACACTTTTATTGCTATCGTGACTGTGTATAACAAATGTCATCCTCTGTTGTCAGTTCCCGTTGATTTTAGTAAGTGAAGGTGCTACATGTAGGACTAGTTATGACGTCAGCTGGGAATCTTGATTAACTTCGAGTAATAAACATACCACAATAATCACAACCAATGAGTTGCTAAGACCTCATGAGTGTATTGCCTTGACACTTATAGTCATTAGGCGTTTCATCACATCTGCTCCTCCTGATTACCGATTCTCTATGACTGTCTCTACCTTTCTACTCTTCTTCTGAACAAAAGAGCAATTCTGGCTTTGGATAATCCTACGATCCAGATTGAATATATCGCCTTAAATTTGTACTGTGTAATTTGTTTCAAGGAACCAGCTTACATAAGCCTCAAGTTTGATGCTGAATCCTTTCCATGATTTTGTAATTAACGTCGACATTGTAATTGTGTCACCTGAGTGAATCAAGCTGCCATCTGCAATGCTTTAGCATTGCAGATGGCATCTTGGTGCACTCAAGGGCGAAATATATGTAATGTTGTAAATATCTATCTCTTATCTCCTTTTGGTGGGAGAATACTATCTGCTTTATGATTAATCCGAAGAAACCAAATCGTAACGCTGGCTTGGAAGCAGTCCCGTGTAACATGTCGACTTCGGTTATACTAGGTATAAGGTAATTGCGTTATCAATCACGTTAAAGTTAAAAGGACAAGCACGAAGTGTATGAAATGCACTATGTTAACTGGCATTTCTAATCTAAACAGTTAACAATATAATAAATATACTAGCGCTACCTGTTTGTGACACCATGGCCGTATAACAGAACGAAAACAACGCTGTTAAAGGCGAATGGTGTTCAAAATATGAAAGCGACTATAATATGTATTGTTTTAAGTTAACGTCCAACCTAACTTAGATCAAATTTCAGTTAATGTTCCCCAATGTCCAAAAAGGCCAGAAAAGAATAACTTCAATAAATTATATATCAATTTTTATGGAATGATACATAGATCATGTGGAATCCAATATTTGCAATGGAACTGTTACCATGTGGCAGAAAGCACTGCCTGAAAGTATGCTATGGTGTAAGTAAAAAAACAGATTTTGTACAGTAGAATACCTGAAATTTACCGAATAGTTATATTCTGCAATCCTTCCAGTGCAGACTCGGAAAAAGCTTTTTCCAATTCTTGCAAGTAACGGGTAGTAACACTAATTGTAATTTGGGGTGTCTAAATTTCAGAAAGGCTGCCAGTTTTCTTACTTTTGTTTACCTTTTATGAAGTTCGTCAAGGGCAAACCCATACAGTTCACAAGAACAAATATGGATTCACGAGACAGTGTATCAGTGTACAATGATGTATGTCCAGTATGGCTTTTGTCAGTCTGAGGTGATCATACCTCCACAACCCTTCGCCATTTTGCGTTGGATGTGTATCAAGTTGGTGAAAAAAGAGGAGACTGATACACCAAAACAGAGGAATTATTTAACGCCCTCAGAAGGTATTATCTTTGACCATTTCTGGTGTTGCATGAGCAATGACAGCTGCCTAGAGTCGCCCGTGTATCCTCAAGAATGGCCCAAAAAATGACCTACCCTGTATGTAGAAAACTTACATCAATCGGCTTCATTGAGTTAGAAAGCACTGATTCTAATTAATTTATGTACATGGTTTGGATTCTTCATTTTTTGAAAGTATTGCCCTTCCGTAGTTGCTGTTTGGGGAGGCTTGTTTGTTGCTTATTCGTGAGATGTAAGAACATTAACCCTTTGAACTCTAGTAGTATCTTCCCTGTCAGTTCAATGGCAGCAGTTAGAAGAGTCCATATTCATTATTTGGGGTAGACCAATCAATATTTTCAACGTGCAGCCTTTGCACGTTGAAAATATTGATTGCTCTACCCCACACATTTACTAAACAGCCATCCCATATAATGACGTTATGACGTATCATGTTCCTGGCCGGTAAAGCGGCCCCTAGGGTTCAAAGGGTTAATAACTGATCTGCTTATCGATATTGATTGGAAGTGAATTACAGGCCTGAACAATATGTGTTTTCTTAATTCGTTTTTCTAAAAACATCTGAGACATTGTCGTCTCATTTCAGTAATTCGTGTGATTTTGGCCGCCAGATGGCTTTGTTCTATCTCCGGCAACAGATTGTACAATACACATCGATTTTTGCAATCTTTTGGTGCCAGGAGCGATCGATCAAAATTGATAGGATCCATCTCACGCATAATGCGGTTGTGCCAGGAAGAAATTTAAATTTACGATGTTACTAAATGTTGCTAGGCTTATATTTGGTGAACAGAAAAAAAACATTCTGAAACTTTGGTTTTCTTATTCGATTAGCACACTTCACCGAGCCTTCTTTGCGTCACAAATATAGTTAGGCTACAATCAAATTATTTTTTTTTTTCGTAAATATACAATTGTGATGACTGCAATGTATGTAGATGTGAATATAGTTTGGGTTTTCAAACATAATTTTCCAGTTTTATGTTTTGTTCATCGACAACAACCAAATATAATAGTAGTTCGAATCGGTGGTGTATTAATCCTATGCTAAAACTTGTGTACCTTTGTACAGTTTCCGAACTCAACATTGCCTCTAAGGACTAATATTTCGCAATTATTACATTGTCAGTTAATTAGTTTCCTGCGAATGTATCGTGTGTCAGTTATATATTATATCTCCTCGCAGATTCGAGTTATTTCCCTATTATTCTTGCCAATTACTTATGCGGCAAGCAATTTCTTTGTCTACAAAAGTGAAAAAAAGATTTTTTTTTTAAAACGTGGATACATTCAAGTTTTGTGTACTTTTCTCATTATCTCGCAGTTCACAACTTTAAGTTGTATTTAGTGCATTGCTGATTTTTTTTAATGTCAAAAGTTTTGTTGAACAACCCCTTAAGTAAAGTGGGAGAACTTGGAAGAGCAACCAGTGTGAAATTCAAATCTGGGACAAACGAGAATAAACCATCGGAACGAGTTCGACAAGCTCGGTCCAAAAAAGGCCGCATAGGCAAATGTGTTTGAGGCAAAAATAGAAAAGAATAATGATAATAAATATAAAAAAAAAGTACATAAAAAACATATAAATAAAAAATAGAGGATATCTACGCTATTTTTA
This sequence comes from Pictodentalium vernedei, assembly GCA_031216915.1. Taxonomy (NCBI): domain Eukaryota; kingdom Metazoa; phylum Mollusca; class Scaphopoda; order Dentaliida; family Dentaliidae; genus Pictodentalium; species Pictodentalium vernedei. The sequence goes on along the minus strand of CM062296.1, from coordinate 602,919,852 downwards.
GTGAATATTATTAGTTACCCCGTGTCTGATCACATGGTACGGGTTTTTACCTACCCGAAGCCAGCCGTATCCCATGAGGCCGAAAGGCCTCATGGGATACGGCTGGCTTCGGGTAGGTAAAAACCCGTACCACGTGATCAGACACGGGGTAACGAATTTATCTATTGACTTTCCGTTTTAGAAGTACAATCTATTTCACGTGTGAACACACACAGCATGAGATCTTTTATCTTCCATTGTTGAGCCATACAGGTTTCTGTGGAATTTTTGTGCAAAAGAGTTTTTGTGAAAAAATGCCGATATGACTAGTATAACAAAATTATTGAATTTCTTTTTTTCTTTTTTGTCTCAAAAACATAGCTTATGAACCCAACATTGGAGGGTACTCAACAAGCTCATTCCAATAAGGGGTCCTGAGCTATATTTTGGAGATAAAAAATTAAAATATAATACATGTACACTGTAAAACTGGAATGATGCGTCTTCTACGGGGTATGGACAATTTGTAGATTTCGACTGGGTATGGGAAATTTGTCAGTGGCTGGGCGGACGTATCGTGGGTTTCAATGAATATGGTCTCATACCACGTATCTATCAACCGATCAAATCAAAACATTCACTTTAGTCAATGGATAACGGGAATTATCTCACGAGTGTGGACCTGAAAGTTTTATTTTTCGCGAGCGCTTGCGTGAGTGAAAACTTGTACTTTCAGATCCACACGAATGAGATAATTCCCAATATTCACTAAAATAGCGTAGATTTTCTCTTATGATATGCTACATGGCATTTTACTGGGCAATATTCAAAGCGTAACGTCATTTAGGAAGCTACTAAAAATATTCATCGTGCAAGCGCTCGTGAAAAATAAAACTTTCAGGTCCACACTCTTGCGATAATTGCCGATACTGATTAAATACTGGCTTATTGCACAATATTAGCCCAATTCGACCCCAAACGCGTACGTTTCAAAACAATAACAAAGATCAGCTGATCGTTCCTTAGTTTAGTTTAAACAATATTTATTTCCAAACAAATAATAAGAAATACAAATAATCAAGCTAGTATTGTGTACAGAAGTATGGAAATGGATCGTTCCTTCAAGTCGACGTCATGCGCCAAAGCGTAACGTCATTTAGGAAGCAACTGAGGAATATTTCTCGATATCTATCGAGTCGATGGATATAGAGAAATATCTTTTAGATAATCTTCGATAATTCACAGGCTAGCATATAATAAAATAAAATATGCTGGCGAGTTTAGTAAATAGGACCTATATTTCCACTGAATTGGGTCGCAAGGTCGACTGATTATGTCAACGAAATGCGAGTCGCATTTGTCGGCATATAAGACGATTATGTCCGACCTCGTACCGATTAGTTCAACAAATTCCAAGCCGATTATGAAATCGATTACATCGCCAAAACTCAAGCCCTTTGTGTCCACAGGTCTGCCTGCGACCGCAGTAGACTCGCGTTTTCTAACGTATTCGGCTTGCTGACATAATGGGCCTTGCGGGCCAATTCTATCGAACAAACATGTGAAATTACTGCAAAAGGAGTATCAATATTTTTCGGCTTTGTATACAATTTGTTGAAACACCACTCCTATGTTCCATATACTGGCAAGTATCACAGATGTGCGTAATACAGAACAACGGCTAGGAACAAGTATAACAGGCAACAGAGCAAAACAACACGTTCCAAGGCGAAGAATGTGTCAAGGTTTCATCGCTAAGTTGAGTTTCCACTCACACAGAAGCTTTACCCATTTAAATCTTCCATGTCAGTTCAATGGCAGCAATTGGAAGAGTCCATATTCATTATTTTGAGGTAGAATAATTAATTTTAATTGGTCTGCCCCATACATTCACTTAGCACTCATCCGATTTAATGAAAGTATGATGTTTCTGGGCCGGAGAAGCGGTCTTTCGGGTTGAATGGGTGGACAGATGGGCACTAAGAAAACTCAAGCAGTGTATAAGCCGATTAACCTCTCGATTCAACCCGTGGTTCCTTCATTGAAACTGTTTTGATTTTTTTGAAGAGAAAGGGAAAAGAAATACTCTGAATGGTAATTCATGTCATTTTCAGGTTGCTATATTGTACTGAAAAGCTCCCCAGATCCTACAAGTGTGCTGGATTTCGAAACCAGAGCCGGTGTACCAATCATAATAGAAATGGCCGTAAACGATGGCATTGAATATGCCACCACCAATTGTATTATCACTATTACGGTAACAAATGTTAATGAAGCACCCGTTTTTGCAGATCCTACTCAGATAATTTATATCCTAGAGGAACAAACGGTAAGATAGATTTTCAGTATAAAATAATGTTTGTAGAAACGAGGATTTTTACCAAGAATAAAGCCACTAACGACTTTAACCTAGATAAAGTCCCTTTGGAGTAATCTCTAGTCGTTGTGGGGACATTTTCAGTGATTCCCACTTAACCGAACCTAATTTTTCGACTCCATGGCACTACATGTACATGCCACCCTCGAGTTTCGAAATTAATTTGGGAAGTTTTGGGCTTTTGCGTATTTGTCGAGACGTTTGCGGCAATTCCACATGCTCCATTGGGTCAAATACACCGTTAGAGGCTTCTTGGAAGCCTCCCAGGCTCACAGCAAGTACGTGCCACTATAGAAGGAAAGATGCTGGTCTCGTGCCACCATAGGAACAATGATGATGATCTCCTTCATAAAAATGGAAACACGTATTACCGTAACAACACGAGCTGTGCATTCGCATTCACATTACCCGTCACCATGTCAATGACATCACAACATGTCCGAACCACTGGGTTACCATGGCAACCACGTGAGACCCATAATGCAACTGGGCATGATGTCATGTGAGAACCACAAATGAGAACCATAAGATAGGGATTTTCCGTGTAGATACTATACTCTGTTCATTTATTTAGAGGATTCAAACTGTGACATAACGTCATCATGCATTTTTAAGGTGCGGGAACGCACGTCACAAGCAGGAATGCTGTGAGGATGACCGAGTGGAGATGTAAAACTGATTTGTCCCGGCTGTACACACTGACTGATGTTCTAACTACACCATCAAGCCATGCCTCCGTCGAATGTATGCCTTGATTATGGAGTTGAAACATCAGTCAGTCAGGAACTATAGTAAAAAAAAAACTCAAGACATCCCATCTGGACATCCTGGACATTTGTCAGTAGTAGTCAACTCCATATTCAATAAGCACGTGCCGTCCCAGTACTCCGAAAAGGATATACTACGCATCCTGCTGCATGAATCGGGCCCTACAGACTTCCACTTGTAAAACCGACTGATGTCTGTGGCACTCGCTGATGCAAGTATCAAATCTACTCTTTCAAGAAAGTGAATGATTACCAGCAAGAGATTATTATTATCCCTGGTGGTTGAGGGTGTGGGATGGGGAAATCTCACCCGAGGGCAAGATATTTGGGCCAGACACGAGGCTTTCCGAGTGTCTGGACCAAATTTCTTGTCCAGAAGGTGAGATTTCCCCATCTCACACCCGCCCCCACCAGGGATAATTTTTCGCCACCCACCAAAACAGTCTGACGTCAACAAAAGTAATTCAGGGGCACGTTCTTCTATATCGAACAATTTTGTTGTTCATTTCTGAAGAAAACTGATTTGCTTATCGGAAAGTGCGTACAAAAGTTCTGTACATACCACAGGTATATACCACAAAATTACATCCGAATACCGGCAAGTCAGGGGTTAAAGATTTGTGGGTGAAATGAACAATGATACATTCCGATGACATCATATTATGATTTCTGCAATGTATTTGCATACTTTTTCAATTTTTCGACGGGATTTTTGTGTAACTCGCTCCACTCATAAAGGCGTTCATCCAAAAATTCATATAAAAACGTCAATTGTCCTTTAGTTTTGCGGTCTGTGTTTTTATTTTTATTTTCTTCGACAAACGTTCGCCTGCTAATATTTCCGAAATGTAACACCATGTTGTCTGTTTACAGAAAAACGTGATGTAATTGAATAGTCCTGTGCTCATTAAATATGCTAATAAGCCAATATAAGTTGGTCAAGTGGGTGGGGTGAGATAGCTGTCACCTGGGTGGGGTGAGACAGGCATTAATCTCCCAGCTGTCTCCCACGATTTTATATATGTCTCCGTACCTTAGTGGTGGGAGAAAATTGAGATCTTAAAATTCATTCCTCACGAAAATGTCATGAATGGAAAAGTTATTGGAGCGTGTCATACCCCTCAGAACCCCACTTACTAACGGGCTTTGGTTTGAGGCAGGAAATATTCACAGTCTAACAGCAGAGGTTTTGTGCTTTGAATGTAAAATGTTCAATACTTCATGTACACCAGTACACCCAATTTCAAGAATTACTGTTATTCCGGTGATATATGAACTTGTACCGAAACTGGCAGAACGTCTGGAGGTTTGTTGAATCAGCATCGACGGCGTTCGAACACAAGGCTACACGGCGCCGTTTTTCACACCCTGCCATCTGGGCCCCCTGGGCCACTGCATAACTTTAAAAAGGTTGTGAGTCACTCTCGATCAGTATTTTAGTTAGTATTCAAAACCCGCTCTGTATCAAATATTCAAGAACTGAGGATTCCTCGATTATTTTGTTTTTACTGTAACCGTCTACGACAGCAGCTCGTGTTTAACTGGTTGAGTGCGAGAAGCCACTATCATGGCTATATTACAAATTGTTGAAAGCCACTTTATTGGCTTTACACTGTTTGCATAACCTTGTTATTTATTTTATTTAACCCTTTACCTAACATGAAAAGCAGACGACAATTGCACAAAAAATTCTTGAATAACTAAATTTTTTCATTTTTTGTCTCAAAAACATAGGTTATGACCCCTCGTTGGAACGAGCTCGACGAGCTCGTTCCAACGAGGGGTCATAACCTATGTTTTTGAGACAAAAAATGAAAATATTTTGAAAATTAATTGGCGATTTTTGAGAATAGCGCTGGCCGGTTTTGGTCGTTACGTTGGGTAAAGGGTTATTTATTTATTGGGGTTTAAGGTCACATATTTCTGCGCAATGGCTAACCATGACCGTGAAAGTTTTACGGGTGGAGGAAGCCGGAGTACCCGGAGAGAACCACCGAGCAACGGCGAGCAACTGTCAGCTCCCCAACATACAAACTCCACACAAGCAGGGTTAGCATTGGTTGAAGACAAGTGCACCATCGACGTGCAGTACGCTTTAGTACACGACGTCACTGTGCCCCCACATGGGCAATGGGGGTGACGTGTCTTGCCCAAGGACACAACGCGGTTGCCGCAGGTGGGATTCGAACCGAGGACCTCTCGGCTTGCAGCCTGCAACTCCACCTACTGAGCCACATAACTTTGTTTTCTGAGCAGTAGTACAAAATTTTCATATACGATTGTTTTGTTACTATTTATTGGAGAGTGCCAACAGACACTCTCCAATAAATAGTAGCAAAGCAATTAATTATTAACAGAATTTTGATAAATGAAGTCTCCCCTTACTCGTAGCATTGTGTCTTTGAAAAAAATACTAATGTTAGAAATCACCGTTGAAAAATAATTTTGCAATATGTATTGAATGCGTTAAATTTTTAATAGCATTATGGGAAACATTTGCTACTAGAATCTTTGATATTTTTTCATCAGTGCATTAGTTTTTAATTTTTTTGACAGTTCTGTTTGTAAATTACGCGGGATGGGACCTATTTGTTAGGTAAGGAGTCAATCAACAGTTTTGCTCATTGTTTAAATGCCTTCAAGAGTCCAGGAGCTGTCTGTTGTTATCGTTTATTAAAAGTAACAAAAGGAAACTTGGCTTTATTTCTACTGATGTCATTGGACATAGATTGATTGCTTCTTAATTGGACTTTTATCGCGTGCCTAATAAGGTCAGGGAAGATAACTTTATCAAAAGTCGATTTTCATGACGATATAAGTCAGTTATGCATGCTACTCAGGAATATTCTGATCTCAAATTCTATTATGCAACCAGAGAGAAAAAAAAACAGAAATCTTTGGGTATTATTGAACCTATGCCTATTTCAAGCGTATATCGTTCCTATTTCCTGTTCAAAACATATATATTGTCTTGGTACACAAAGCCTTTTATGCACTTTAGCCCTGTCCTTATACAAGTGGATCAAGTCTCAAATACTGTGGACACATTTCGTTGGTTTTACGAGACAGCTCTTTACTGAAGAAATGAGTTGCAGTGACAAGCGCATGTGCATGTGATTTCTGCGTTTAACCCGTTCTGTCTGAAACATTGGGATGTTGCATAAATTGACCTAAGATGATTAACTGAAACGTTTAGATTTTTAAATACCCTTTGCGAAAACAATATTTGTAAGTGAACTGATTTGATTATGTTCCAATAAGAGTAAAATCCTCGCCCTCTGATTGGATGAGAGCTGGCGTACTTTCGATTATGTTTACGGCTCCAGTAGCAAATGTTACCGTCTGACGTCACAACGCGAAATATTTGAAATGACGTCGCCCGTTTCGTAATTGCTTCATCAACAGAGTGACTAGCAAGCCGCTTCATTTTTCTGGATGTTTCACACGTGCAGCAGACGGTGTTCCGGATGAAGTGTTGTTTAAATTACAAACCAATTTGCGATTTGAACTAAGATGGAATGAGTTTATCTCTGTTTATTGATTTATTATCCAGTGCAGTCGTGGGGACGCGAGGGGTTTATTTACTAAACCTGTGATCGTCAAAAGTTGCATTGCAGAAGGCTACTTTTAACGATCACAAGTTTAGCAAATAAGCCTCTCGTGTTTCACAATATAGGTTGGGGGCTACTAATATAACAATAACATGATTTTTGAGGGCATTATGGTATATTAGCGGCCCTGCAGAAATTATTAACAGCCCAAGGGCTTATTAGCGGCCCGAGACGAAGTCGAGGGCCGCTAATTGGCCCGAGGGCTGTTAATAATTTCTGCAGGGCCGCTAATATACCATAATGCTCGCAAAAATAATGTTATTACTATTATTACCATTTGTTTGTTTACAAATGCGCATCGGAGAGATCAGGGGCGACAATTTGGGGGAATTCCCGTGTCACAAATTGAGTGCATGAACGTCGAAATTAGGAAAGTGATGTAATTTTTCGGCAATGACGGCTTCTTACAATTGCTTCATAATAAAAATAATCTGGATTACTTACCTAATAACAACAATCTAGCCATTGGTAAGAAAAGTTCGGTCGTTTATGAATCATTTCCCTGGTATCGTCGTTTCGATTCAGCTCCTTGCCGATCGAGAACAAGCGGTGATCACGTGATGTAACAATGATGACAGAGGGCGATTATTTTCATTATCGGCCCGCGGCCCGGAACTTAGGAGATTGCCATGCATTATTTACTTTGAACGCTCGGCATAACAGCGTTAATACACTAGGGAACGCCCTGCAAAGTGGTAATAATAGTGTCTTATTCGCGTCTCGTTTAAACATAAGCTCGGAGCAGCAAACCTCAGACCATGTTACCGTCTACTCATCACAATAACTTATAATGTTCATATTATATTCGGACAGTTACAAACAAACTTTACGTCAACATTACAAAAATGCTGCACATTAATTGTTTGTTTGGGTATTGCTGTCACATTCAGCATCTATCGTTATATCGTGAACAGAGCACAAGTTAGAAATCAGGTTTAGTCAACAGTTTGTTCATCCGCTGTCAACTTCAAAGGGGTCACGCCAGAGACATTAGTCATTGGGACCCATCATATACAAAACAGACCTGTTCCACTTCCGAGGCGATTCCTCGTGACTTTTCTCTTTGCTTCGTGAAGTGTCCTTGCCGACCATAAGGATAAGACGTTTATGCGAAAATGTGTCGCAACTTTTCACAACAGCTACACTGCACAAAAATAGGACACCATGCTACCCATAAATCTGTAATTTATTTTGACCCGCGAAATGGAAAAATGACGATTTTTCATGCTTTCGAAAGCTTCATAATCAATCGATTCATGATCATTTCTAGTCTTCATGACAATTATGAATATGACATATTATCCTGATTTCACTGTTATAACTCACCAGAGCAAACATGAAGCCATTGAAACAAAGTGTTTGATAAGGTGTGAAAGAATCGTGCTCCGACGGCTTTGATCTAAATTTAGTTTTTTGTCTTACTTCCCGCCTTGTACAGATGTTGGTACAAATATGGAATGGGAATTTTAATCAATCACATGTTTAAACATAAAAAGTCAAATTTGTAATTTGAATTATTTCCAAATGAAACAAAATTCTGCGTTTTGATTGGCTGAGGGGTACGGTGTAACTTGCAATCCATAGTGGGGTTTTTTACACCGTGGTTAGCCATGGTGTAGAAACAAGAATATACAATAGCAGGATACATGGCTAAAAAAAAAAGTACCAATTTTTAGTTATTAATTCATACCTTCTGCTCTGTTATGTTAGAAAAAAATAAAAATACAGGAAATTTAATATTTATGTGCAATAAAATATTACAGATGTCATTGAAACTGGCTCATTGAGCCAGTTAACCCTTTACCCAACGTAACGGCCAAAACCGGCCAGCGCTATTCTCAAAAATCGCCAATTAATTTTCACTACTTTTTCATTTTTTTGTCTCAAAAACATAGGTTATGACCCCTCGTTGGAACGAGCTCGTCGAGCTCGTTCCAACGAGGGGTCATAACCTATGTTTTTGAGACAAAAAATGAAAAAAATTAGTTATTCAAGAATTTTTTTGGCAAGTGTCGTCTGCTTTTCACGTTAGGTAAAGGGTTAAAATGATATCCATATTTGTCTGGTTTTATTTATTAAGAAACTTACAAAGTACAAATTTTCTGTCAGTTTTTTTCCCGCAATGTAGATTAAAGTACTAGTACACCAAAATGTTTGAAATTAAATCTGTTATCCTTGTGTTTTCCACGGTGTATGGGAATTTACACCGGTTTGGGAACACATACACTCTTCGGCTTCGACTCAGGGTGTATGAGTTCCCAAACCGGTGTAAATTCCCATACACCATGGAAAACACAAGGATAACTAATAGAAATCTTCACTCGGAACATCGTCTTCTTCATGTGTGAAATCTCTAGAAGCATGAAGGGGTTTACATATCACTCCGTTAATGAAATAAATTACGAAACGGGTAACCTCATTTCATATAATTCGCGTGGTGACGTCAAATGGTAACATATGCTTTAGGAGCCGTAGACATAGAAACTACTAAGCGGGCTCTCGTCCAGTCAGAGGGCGAAGATTTTAATCTCATTGGAACATATCTCAGATCAGCAAAGTTCAAGGTGGCAAGAGGCACTGAACGTTTGCATTTATTTCATGGTGATCTCATATTTCTATTTTAGAAATTAATTTTACCATAGAGACACAATCGAACAAGCCGCTAGACAGAAGGACATCCCATCAACCATCAATTTTCCTTCAAAAACCAAACTTTGAAATGGACTCCCGGTACATATTAGAAATATCACTGCCCCAAATAGTATCCCATCAGACATAAAGGTCATCTTTTTAATCACCCACTTGTCTTTCTTACAGGAAGTTCATTTACTATTTTTTTTTATAACAGATCAATAAATTATCGTTCTGTTTTCGCGTTCAGTATCGATGGTTATAATGGGCATTGCCATAGTCCCACTATAACCTTGCGTTTCTCCATTGTCTTGTGTTTTTATATGGCAAGATACACAGAATGGAATGTAATACTAAGAAATATTGTAAAAAGCGTCGGGCTTATCGCTTGGTCGTCGACAGTTTTGAATGTAAAATTTATATGTAATTACCCGAATACATAGTGTATCAAGAGTGTCTTGCAACTGCGTAATTCAACTGTGTGCTTCGTTACGATTAAGTTTAAACAATATTTTTTTCAAGATAATGTTATATGTATACATTACATAGCAGTACAGTAGATTAATAAAAAAAAGAAGTTTTGCTAGCAGTATACGATATAACAGCAACAGTGAAATTAGATCGGTAGATAAACTAGGACGCGATAGGAAGCCTAAGGCTTATATGAGTCGTCCCCCACGTTTTATAGCACTTTTCGTAAAGATGATGACAATGATTAGTAGCAACAAATGAAACATGTATATCGCAGTCTAAGGGGGCCGGGGGGGGGGAGCACTAGCGGGCCAATGAATCTGGTTGAATCTCTGACCTGGACAAGCGCACCATCGGCCCGCGTCATACTAGGTGAGCATTCTAGATGCGTACGCGCAGTCACCTGCAACTACATAATGACTCACTTTTCTTTACATCAACAAGTGGAGCTGAGGGGTACCGACAGCTCGTCATAAAAAATTGAAAAAATTAATACTAATTTCATGCTTGGAATAAGTTGACCAACAGGCTCAGCCCTTGGCCAGCGATATACGCGATTGTGTAAACTACACATACATGTACGTGAAATCATAAGTGGTCAAACTGATAAAAAACATACGTTATGATTTGTTTGTGCTACTATTGAGAGAACATTATAATATGTCAAAACGCGTTTGCAAGGAACTCTGTTCGTTTCCTATTTGAACAGAGAGAAAAAAAACTCTTCCCCCCCCCCCAAAAAAAAAAATAAAATAATTATTAACCCTTTACCTAACATGAAAAGCAGACGACACTTGCAAAAAAATTCTTGAATAACTAATTTTTTTTCATTTTTTGTCTCAGAAACATAGGTTATGTCCCCTCGTTGGAACGAGCTCGACGAGCTCGTTCCAACGAGGAGTCATAACCTATGTTTTTGAGACAAAAAATGAAAATATTTTGAAAATTAATTTGCGATTTTTGAGAATAGTGCTGGCCGGTTTTGGTCGTTACGTTCGGTAAAGGGTTAAAGTATTGAACCAGAATGCTGTTATGCTTTTGTATCTGAATCACTGGAACCATTCAAGCTGGAACAACACTGTTAAGACGTACAATCTTTTCTGAATGTGGAACACGAGAAGGGGAGAATTAGACATTGTTACCCAAATTAAAGATGTGCTCAGGTGTCTTGATGTTGTAGACTCAGAATGATTTCATTGTTATGGGAAGCAATGCGGAGCTCACTGTCACTATGGTATTTCCAACTGAAACTTTTGGAGCACATGTCGAGAGGCCGGGAAATTTCCTTAGGATATTACAGTGTTAGATGAAAAATATCGCGTGCAAAAATGTACACTTGCATATTTATGCTAAAACTTGCTGTGGCGTGCAAGTTGTTTGGCACACTGTTTTTTGAATCGTGTGCTTTCTTTCTCATAACCGATGTGGCACAGAACGAAGGATTTCGAGAGGTCTTCGACGGCCTGTGGAAAGGAACAGAGAAGGAGATTTTATCGTTGTTCTTCTGCTCTTTTCGAATGTTTTATTTTTTCTCTGCCTCTCGGGTTTGTTTTTGTTTTGGTTTTTTTTGTTCTTTTTTATCGAGGTTTTTATCGATGTGTTTATCAAAGTTGAACCATTGAAAGACGACTGTTCTTTTAACCCTTTACCCAACCTAATGGCCAAAACCGGCCAGCGCTATTCGCAAAAATCGCCAATTATTTTTCATTATTTTTTTAATTTTCTGTCTGAAAAACATAGGTTATGACCGCTCGTTGGAACGAGCTCGTTCCAACGAGGGGTTATAACCTATGTTTTTGAGACAAAAATGAACAAAATTAGTTATTCAAGAATTTTTTTTCAAGAATCTGCTTTTCATGTTAGGTAAAGGGTTAAAAAGACACAAAATACATTTCGTCCGCTGGGCATAATATTTTCTCTTTTTTCTATGTGAGTGATCGATGAATGAATTTAGCGTCTGGGGGTGTTTTTGTCTTCTCTTTCTTCTTTTGTTTTAAGCAGATACATAGCCCAGGTATTTGTGTATGTGGGTGATTGGAATTGTCCTCTTTTTTCATTCCCAGTTTTTGTTTTTATTTCGCATTGTGACAGAAACTACCTAATTAAGCGACCAGGTTATTTTTAGACTGTCACTGTCTGTATAAGCCGGAAGAGAGAAAACCCAGCTCGCCAGTTTCAAGCTAAAAGGAATTTTAAGGAAAAAGGAGCATATATAATAAAGGGCATTTTCAAAAAATAAAATAAATAATTAATTAAATTACATTAAGAAAATATAAAAAAAACATTGAGATTACACAGAGTCGTTCCCAACAACAAGTTGAAGTGTGTGGAAATGGAATTGGAACCTTACAACAACATTGCATTGAAAGACGTGGAGTCAAAAGGTTTGGATTACAAGTTTGATAATGACGTAACTACTAGATCGAGAACAACGTGGTCTGTTAACTCTGTTTTTTTAGATTTGACAACGGAGTTGTGTAAAATCGTGAGGAAAGAAGTGAAAGTGGAAGATTTTCATTTCGGTGACTTGAGTGTGGTCTACAGCAGAATGATATATCCAAAAATCAACTTGGACAAACACAATGCATTCGCCAAAAAAGTCCTCTGAGAGGGAATTACGTCCAATGGCGTCCAGTGGAGCTACCACGATGATTCTTTGTGATCCTAATGCGCCAGCAGAGAGACTGGAGCTCATAATGACCAGTATAGAAGCCGGTAACACGGGAGAGAGAAACGAGATCATGATGATATGGGACGAATTCTTGAGGCAAAAGGTCGTGAATAATGATTGGTAAATTATTAATTATTGGTAAATCAACTTAATAAAAAAAAACGAAAAAACAAAACAATATAAAATGTTGGTGATAAAGAACAGAGGATTTAACCCTTTGCCCAACGAAGCGCCCGCATCCGCCCGCGTAATATGCAAATTCAGCAGCTGAAAAAATATTTTTCGAAAAATTTCAACAAAACCATATCATGTGACTCTTCTGTGGAACGAGCTCGTCGAGCTCGTTCCAAAGAGGGGTCACATAATATGGTTTTGTTGAAATTGTTTGAAAAAAATGATATTTAAAATAATAAATTTTGATATCGTTTGCGTTGGATAAAGGGTTTTAATAGATCTTACGTTTACAGCAGATCGGGTATAATCGATTATATGATGCAGTTTTAATCCGGTTCTTCGCCAGTGATGCTGCGAAACAGATTGCTTCTACCACGGTGAAGGTCGATAAAAAGATTCGATGGGCGTCAGCAAGAAAGCCGAGACAGACGCCAGTAGTACGACAGCTTCTAATGTCAGCAGTTGAACGACTGAAGATAGTGGTGGGCGGTAGCAATTTTGCCGACGATGACATAGTCACTCTAGCCAACAACTGTACGATGCATCTGCTCAGTAACATAAAATATCTACTTTCCGGTGGTTACGAGATCGAATCCATATTTCACCCCGATCAAGCCACGATGATGGTGAGACTATTCAAATATCCCGACAATTTTTTCAAATCGGGAGAATTCAATCAACTCTGAGCGAAAAAGCGAGATTCGAGTGTCCACAATGAGAGTACGACACCATCCCCGAGGCGAGTGACGACAAAGGGGATATAAGAGAGAAACACATCATTCAAACCTCGGATCTGAAAGGATCGTTCTCTTTCAGGATACCTTTGAAACACATATTAGGATTCACCGCAGATGATGACATAGAGAGTAATCGTTTGACTGGACTGGTTACGTGAAATAATTCACGAGAGGTGGGGGACGTTGTACAAACACGAGTGCGCGAATGCGCACGAGTGTTTTACAATATAGTCCCTCGCCTCGAATGAATTATTTCACGTAACCAGTGCAGTCAAGCGATTACTCTGTTTATTACTTTCATTATTAACGATAATTATATTATTTAACACTTTACCTAACGTAACGGCCAAAACTGGGCAGAGCTATTCTCAAAAATCGCCAATTAATTTTCATTATTTTTTTCTTTTTTTTTTCTAAAACATAGGTTATAACCCCTCATTGAAACGAGCTCGTTCCAATGAGGTGTCATAACCTATGTTTTTGAAACAAAAAATGAAAAAAATAGTTATTCAAGAATTTTGTTTGCAAATGTCGTCTGCTTTTCATGTTAGGTAAAGGGTTAAAAAAAGCAAAAAAAAAACAAAACAAAACAATGAAGTCCCTATTACAACCACGGCAAAGCGTCTTCGTTTGCTCGCACGGATACATGACACAATTGTTGATTGCATAATTCACTTGTGAAGTTAACGTTTATAATCAAACCTGGAAATCCCAGTGAATCACACTTTGATTCGAAAATTTGACCGCCTCTCTCAAAACCTTTGAAAATTTGTGTCCCTTTATGGACAACCCGAAAGGTAAAACGGGAAAGTAGAATTTTCTAGTTATTACATCATGCCATGCTAATCCTAAATATTTAATATCATCTGGATGTTACGGAACGTGATGTTATGCAGATTTTAAATCAAATTTAAACAGGAAATCGCCATTGCCAAACATTTGTCTGGCAGTAGAAGCGTCCTCATATTTAAATTTAAATTTCAACAAATCCAGGTTGATGTTTCTGCACTCAAGTACCAATCCTTGTTTTCCGTTTTCGTTAACGGCCACTGTTAAGGGGTAACATTGTGTGGTATTTCATCGAACTCAACAATACAACAGAATTTTCGTCATTTTTATCTTTTTACAAACTGTTCATTTGCTATGGGTGATTTGTTGTTCTTGAGTACCTCATGCGATGACAATCTTTTAAACGGTTATTTATAACTGTTTTCTGTTGTGTCTAAAATGTGCTCGTGCTCGCTTTTCCGTGATTTGTTTCCACTGACTTAAACGACGTCGTAGTCGACCTACTGATGAATTTCTGAAAACTCGCCCCGGAGTTCCACATTGGAACTTAGAAGACGAACTGAGCATTGACTAACGGCACTCAAGCCTTCGTGGAGAACTTGAGGGATGTCTGCATGATTTTTAGTTTGTTTTATGTGTGAAGGGAATTCCGTTATGAAACGTTCGTCGTGACTTAAATGTATTTGCGACATTTTCGCGTTATTTGTGTCGGTTAAAAAAAGAGAATCTATACTTATCTTATTGACACTGTCGCTCCGGTCTGGTCGACATTCTGATCGGTAGTGTCCCGCGATGCCAGAAGCGAAGCACCTCTCTGGTTTGGATTTGAAATGCAATTAATTTTTTAATCGTCTTCTGTGCTTCCACTTCCATAAACACTCGATAAACACTTGGACAAAAACAAACCGAGAAGTAAAAAAAAACAAACAACCTAAGACATCGACCTTCACTCATCATTCACTCACACGGAGCTGGAAAAGAAAAAAACATTTCGCCCAGTGTATATATACATTATTGTTTTGCCTTTTTTAAAAAAAAGATCGTCTTTCAATGACTCCACTTCGATAAACACATCGATAAAGACTTCGACAAAAATAACAACAAACAAACTCGAGAAGCTGAGAAAAAAAAACATTCGAAAGAGCAGAACAACGACACCATTTCTTTCTTCTGTTTCCCCCAGGCTGTCGAAGACCTCTCAAAATCCTTCGTTTTCCACCACATTGGTTATGAGAAACAAAGTATACAACTCGAAAAAACCGTATGCCAAAAAAACTTGTGAGCTACAGCAAGCTTTTAGCGTAAGTGTACAAGTGTACATGTTTGCGCACGCGATATTTTGGATTTTTCTGAAAGGAAAATACATTTGTTATTGCTAAGATTATTATTCTTTTTCTTTTGTTCTTTTTTTCCAACAGAACAGGAAATGATTTTTCTCGAAAATGGGCTTGTATGTGTTTTTGAAACTTTGCACGAACAATAACGGCCATGAGTTCCAATTAATAAAAGCATTGGTATTTTTGGAAAAAATGTTTCTTGTTGAGCAAAAGTGCCCCAAAACGCCCAAAGCTTGGTAGGCTAATATCTCATGAACGCAAAAAGCTATCGACTTAATTTGTTTACAGACTTTTCAGAATTTCTCTTGTCTAAAACAGATATAATCGGCATTTGTTTTGGGTTTTTTTTCGGCAAAATTTTTCCTCAAAACGGAAATTTATTTCGAAAATCTGCCATTTTTTGATTGAAATATCGGGATTTAAATATAATGAGCCATCTAAAAGGGATCCAAATTGAAGGTAGTAATACCGTATTGTGACAAGAATCGAACAAAAATTCGTTTCGATGATTTATTAATGTAAAATGGCGGCCAAAAATCGAAAAAATATCTTCCTTTTTTCGGTTTTTTATGCGTTTTGTTCAATTTTGAGACGAAGAACAATTTTTTTTTACACTGAAATTTTTTTACCAAAAGCTGGAAATTATTTTTTTTGGGTGTTTTAATGCGTTTTGGTCAATTTTAAGACAAAAAAAAATTGGAGTCCGGGTGGGACAGAAAAGTTTGGACTAAAATCTCGAAATGAGTTTTTTGTATTTTTAGCCTGAAATATTTTTGTTTGGGACTTTCGGCACAAATATTTAAAAAAATCCGTTTTTATGCGTTTTTCTCAATTTTATGACGAAGAAGCCCAGGAATGGAAAATAGAAGGAAAATCCTGTGTATTGTGCGGGCACAATCACCTCATCAAGTTTTTAATTTAACACTGCAATCTCTGTAGAAAATTTCCAAAAAAGTTTCTGTTGCAAATACTACAGCGAGAGTGTGCTCTGCAATCTTTCTCTTAAATCTTTAATCCCCTTGTGTAATATTTGTACACTAAAAACGAAGATTTTGCAACAGTGAGTGAAAGTCGACTTTCTTATACAAGTTTGTCTAGAACATGTTGTACGAAGGCCTGATAAAACCTCTGTTAAACTGTATTGAATTGCACGCAGTAAATTACGGGCTGAAAATCTGTGTTGACTTGCACACAGGAAATTATCATTATTCGGGGCCAACAACATCAAGAGACCTGAGAACTCTTGATTTGGCTGAGAATGCCTAATTCTCCCCAACTAATGTGCACGCGCTTAATAAGTGTAGCCGGAAATCACAAAAGTTCAAGCAGCCGCAGACAGTTCCAATCGACGTGAGGCGTCTTCAAATGAAATCTGAAATAAAAATGCTAGTTAACCCTTTACCCAACGCACACGATATCGAAATTTAGAATTTTGATTAGTTTTGTAAAAAATACATTCAAAATGTACTGTTCAAAAAAAGAAACACAAAACGGGTTTTGTCACGATAACATGGTAAATTTTGGAGAATGTAGTGATGAAGTGTGGCTGTAGATATGGTTAACGCCATATCGTGGTGAACTAAATATTATGTAACGTTTTGGACAATGAGGCATAATTTCGGCCACTGTGACCCCCAAAATATTGGAAATTAACAAAACAAAGTTTCCACTGAGTGAATCCCTGATCATGAAGTTGTATGCTCCGAGCATGCGAGGTGAGCGTGTGGGGGTATAAATGGACATAGAAATCGGTCAGAATTCGCACAGCGTTAAACGGATCTTGCTCATTCAAAATCCACGTTTGGCCGAAGCTAAGAGAAACAATGCCATTCGCCGCTTGGAAACATTCGAATCAGATTCGAATGCAGCGAGATTGTTTAAAGTCTTACGGAATACCACCACACGCCTCTAGACCCGCTACCAAATCCAGGGGACAATGTAGGGCCTTCCAAGGTCCGAGAGACCCCATGACCACCCCAGCTCAGGATCGATACATCCGGTTCGTCATTTTCGGACGAGAACAATCACAGCGACCTCTACAGCATGAGCGCTATCTGGTCGTCATCGGATTTCAGATTAGACCGTTCGCAACCGTCTACGTGCTAGACGGCGGCCAGTTCGTGGCGTCATTTTGACGGCTCTGCATCGGCAGTCACAAGTCAGATGCACAGGTCTTGGCCTCATCAGAGATGAAGAACGGTATGGTTAAGTGACGAGTCACGTTTCCTTTTTCGCCGAATTGATGGACGGTGCCGTGTGTACAGACGTCGTGGGGAACGTTTTGCATGTAGCTGCGTTCGGGCGGCGGACAAGTTTGATGGTGGTAGTGTTATGATGTGGGCAGCCATCTCACACACTGGTAGAAAGGACCTCGTCCATGTTGAGGGTAACTTGACGGCGCAGAGGTACAGAGAGGGAAATTTTGGCATCCACATGTGCCCCCCATTATGCAAACGTCAACGCCATTTTCCAGCATTTCAACGCCCGGCCGCTCACAACAAGGCTCACGACAGCTTATCTACAGGATAACAACATCGAAGGCATGCCCTGGCCTTCTAGATCGCCTGATTGAAACCCAATCGAACATCCATAGGATCAAATAGATCGACGTGTGCGACAGCGTCAACCACAACCTTAGATGTTACCGCAGTTAGCGCAAGCGTTGCAAGAAGAGTGCGCCACCATACCTCAAGCCCCCATCCGGAATCCGATGGCTTCAATAAACGGAAGGTGCCAAGCAGTTTTAGACTCAGATAGCGGTCACACTAAATATTGAGTTTGGATGACGTCGACTCGTGACGTTAACGTCTGAAACGTCTTCATTTGTGCTTCATTCATCCATTAGAAGATTGATTATGAATTGATTTCGTCCTCTATCTCATTATCCCATAACGCGGGAACGACCCTCATCACTGAAAACCCGTTTTGCATTTGTTTGTTTTTTTAACAGTATATTTCAGTAAAACCTTATCACGTGACTTCTCGTTGGAACGCTCGTCGAGCTCGTTCGAATGAGGATTCACATGATATGGTTTTGTCGAACTTTTTAGAAAAATAATTCTTTTTCAACTAATCAATCTGTAAATTACGTCGGTGGATGTATCCAATTAGTTAGGTAAAATATTAATCAAGTTATTGCAGTTGAGAATAAAACAATAACATAATTTTGAAGGGCTTTACAGTGTATTAACGGCTCAACAGAAATAGTTAACAGCCCAAGAGTTTATTAGCGGCCCGCGACGAAGTCGTGGGCCGCTAATAAGCTCAAGGGTTGTTAACCATTTCTGTTGAGCCGTTGATACACTGTAATGCCCGACAAAGTCATGTTATTTCTATTATTGCCACTTTCGTACGTCGGGTACATTACAATTAAATTATATGGGAAATAAGATAATTAAATGAAGTTTGACGTTTTAGAATTAAAAAAACAACAGCGACACTGTCGTCTGATTTGTTGACAAACAAACAGGGTAACATGACTATCGTCTGATCAGTCTTCAGCGAAATTTGGGAAGTTAGATGATGAAATATATCTTCGAAATGCGAACTTTAG
Source organism: Pictodentalium vernedei (assembly GCA_031216915.1). Taxonomy (NCBI): domain Eukaryota; kingdom Metazoa; phylum Mollusca; class Scaphopoda; order Dentaliida; family Dentaliidae; genus Pictodentalium; species Pictodentalium vernedei. The sequence goes on along the minus strand of CM062296.1, from coordinate 602,900,755 downwards.
GCGTGGAGTTTATTCATCAAAAATGTCACCACTTACTTTGTGTGTATCGCTTCCTATATTTGATACATTATCTATCCGTGACACAAGGGGAAACACTTGAACCAAATGTGTTAATTGTGTTTACAAATTTAAAAAATCCGAATTGAATTTCGATCCAAATGGAAATCTGGGAAATACATTGTTGTTCGGTTGAGAGATGTGACGTCATTGTCTATATTTAGACGTGTCGGGCTGTTTTGACGTGTTGGGCTGTTATAGTCAATAACGGCCCAACACGTCACATGACTTGTACTTGTTGAGCATTACGAGGTTTCAACACCCGGTAAAACATCGTTAATGTGCTAGGAACGCCCGCAAAAGTGGTAATAATAGTAAGATAAATCTATCATCACTATTATGTTTATCTACAAAATCAGAGTCTTGTTCTTATTTTTAAGGCTACGTCTCGACTCGTCAAAGATATGTCCTTACAATCTAGAGCTCGATTCAGATATAACGGTTTGTCATATTTGACGAGGTCAGATCGCCGGATCACCCCAGCCACCGGAAGCGGCCTGTGTAATCCGGTGATCTGACGTCGCCAACTCAGCGGAATACTTCAAATCAGATCCCTTTACTGTCATAATGATCTGTTTATTATTATATGCCCCTACGGACATTCACCTTCCCCACGAAAAATCAATATAAAATTGGTTAAGAACAATATTAGAAATTCACGTTATTCGCTAGTGTTACTTACACAAATGAAGCGTACCAAGAAATGGTTGGTAACCTGAGCGGACTCGATTGATGTTCCTCACTGCCTTCCTGAGATCAATCATCTGATACGGAATCGGAAAACCACCCAGTGTGTTCCGGCGATCAGGTTTGGATGAGTGAAAAACACGGCGTATTATTGATAGGTATATAATAAAAAGTGATGATATAAAAGTATTAATACAGAAGACGTCGTTGCAATACAATTTCGAATGAAAATTGTACATTGTTATAGCTTTCTGGTCTTTACGCGCAAGTGCCCGGTACCTCAATGATGCTGTATTTGCATTATTTTGTAACTTGCCTTACGAAGAAAGACGAGATAAGAATGTTCTACTGCTCGCACTCGCATTAATTACCTTTTTGTCTCGTGACAAGATCTTGAACACAGGGGTGTAGAAATTTCTCTTCTCATCCTGTTTGTCGTCATTTTTAACGAAACAAATTTATTTTATTTTTTATCTATTTTATAGACGCCATTGATCCAGATGCAGGCGATACAAAGAGATACATGATTGCGCAATAGAGTTTAAAATAAGAATTGTCCGTTCAACTTGGGGCAGGACAGGGTTTTGTTTAATTGTTGTGTCCTTTCGAGAACTATATTACAACCGAGGACGGGGTTTGTAGGTGCTTGCTTCTGTACAGACTAGTTCAGGCGCATTTGTCTTAACCCTTTACCTAACATGAAAAGCAGACGACACTTGCAAAAAAAATTCTTGAATAACTATTTTTTTTTCATTTTTTGACTCAAAAACATAGGTTATGACCCCTCATTGGAACGAGCACGACGAGCTCGTTCCAATGAGGGGTCATAACCTATGTTTTTGAGACAAAAAATGAAAAAAATAATGAAAATTCATTGGCGATTTTTAAGAATAGCGCTGGCCGGTTTTGGCCGTTACGTTGGGTAAAGGGTTAATCCGACTGAACCTCTAAATATAGACGAGATCAGTCACCACATGGGCCAAAACCCTCTTTAAATAAAAATGATGGAGTTTGTATATTTTATTTTTCCTTGATTTTATAGGTTCCACAGGTGTTGTCAGATTTCAATTCGATTGTAACTGATCCAGATGCAGGTGATACAAAGACATACAGTATTGCAGGTGGGAACGAAGATGGCTTCTTTGAGGTTCACCCCACGACTGGTGTTCTATCCTTAGTTGTACACTGTGATGTTGACTCCAATTGCTCCTCGAGACATGATCTTGTGATTGAGTGCACAGATGCTGGCGGGTTGAGTGGTAGCGCAGCTGTGACTGTCTTCGTAAATGATACTAATGACAACAGTGCAGTTTGTGTACCAGATTCCATAATCTACGTGACAAGTGAAACCCTTCTGAATTATCTGCTAGCAGAAGTAACGTGCACAGATAGAGATTCAACCAGTTTGAACAGCAATTTGAACACCCGCATAGTTGGGGAGGGCATTGGAGTAGAGTTCTTTACCCTTACCGATGGAAATATCCACCTGGCAAAGCAATGGACCCACGCAACCACCTTCCAGTTTATTTTCTCCGTTTGTGCAGAAGACACTGGAACACCGACGCTGTCAGGCTGCGCCACGATAACTGTAAATCCACAACCTGTGGTTACAACAACTACGAAAGTTTATCTCCAGCCAGGTTTCTTTGACACAGAAGGGGGCATTGCATTGTTCACGATGTGCATGTGTTGCGCATTCGCCTTAATTTTGGGCGGTGGAGCTGTGGCGCTTCGAAAGCTTACTAGTCTTAACAGGTGAATTTAATAATCTATTTCATACAATACACCGATTTATATAAATATGCGAAGAACCATTCTGACATGGGCTTCGAAAGTAAATTTCAATTAGTCTGTCACATCACGCGGACATGGGCCGTTTTAGGGTCGGGGACCCCCCCCCCCCCCAAAAAAAAAAACAAAACAAAACAAAATGAGAAAAGGTCTTTGAAATACAGCCAGCTAGTAACAATTTGGATCTCTATGCAAATTGAATGCTGGAACATTCGATGATCAACAACAGAAAAGCTTCAAGTGTTCACACGCCACCAGTTTAGAGGAGGGGGAGAAGGGTAATTGTTGCTATACTGAGACAATACTCAATAAATAGAGAGTAATCGCTTGACTGAGCTGGTTACGTGAAATAATTCATGAGAGGTGAGGGACGTTGTACAAACACGAGTGTTTTACAATATAGTCCCTCGCCTCGAATGAATTATTTAACGTAACCAGTCCAGGCAAGCGATTACTCTGTTTATTACTTTTCATTATTAACGATAATTATATTATTTAATCCTTTACCTAACGTAACGGCCCAAACCGGCCAGTGCTATTTTCAAACATCGCCAATTAATTTCCATTATGTTTTCATGTTTTGTTTCTAAAACATAGGTTATGACCCCTCACTGGAATGATGGAAATAATTATATTATTTAACACTTTACCTAACGTAACGGCCAAAACTGGGCAGACCTATTCTCAAAAATCGCCAATTAATTTTCATTATTTTTTCACTTTTTGTCTCTAAAACATAGGTTATAACCCCTCATTGAAACGAGCTCGTTCCAATGAGGGGTTATAACCTATGTTTTTGAGACAAAAAATGAAAATAATAGTTATTCAAAAATGTTTTGGCAAGTGTCGTCTGCTTTTTATATTAGGTAAAGGGTTAAAAAACAAAAAACAATGAAGTCCCCATTACATTATAGGGGTGGACCTGATGTTTCATTGGGTTCTTGCACTGATTGTCCATTTAACGTAAATGGACGTGTGAAAACATAAGTGCGTGTTCCCAGGATGGAGTGCTATTATAACTATACCACTGCTGGGGGAGAGCAGGAATAGGGGGTGTACATAGAAAAACGTTTCACGTGGAAACGGACGTACTGTTCGTGGGGTATATTCATTCTACCGCTTTCTGAGGTGGATGCAGTAAGACCGGGGAGGGGGGGGGCGTCTTTGTGCTTCCCAAGCGCTGGTAGCACGTAATTATTAGACAGTTATTAGTATACAGTCGCCTACCTTGGGAACATGGAGTCCAAGGAGAGAACGTTGTGCCACTTTGTGAATAAGGCAATAAGTTTATGGAGGTATTGGGCACTTAGCCAGACGAAGAGAGATAGTGTGGAAAATGGACGGAACCCAAAAGTCCTCTTTCGCCTATAAGTAGCCCACTTACTTCAAATCGTATTTTGATTTGTAATTTAAACAACACATCATTTGGGACATCGTCTGCTGTACGTGTAAAATATCTAGCAAATGAAGCGGTTTGCAAGTCACTCCGCTGATGAATTAATTACGAAACGGGCAACGTCATTTCACATATTTCGCGTGGTGACGTCAGATGTAACATACGATCCTGGTGTACAGAGAACTCTTAGCGAACTCTCATCCAATCAGAGGGCCAGAATTTTAGTCTTATTGGGGCATAACAAATATTTATATCAGTGATAACTATAAATATATTTATTCGAAAACAATTTGAAAGATAACAGGTATTCCGAACAATTTATTATAGATTTGCAGAATAATATATGTGTACATGATTGGCAGGAAGGATAATGTATGTGAAAGTGTATTTGCAATTTAATTGGATATTGATTTGAGTGAAAATGTTTACTTCAATTTCAAGGCCAAATTCAAATGTATATCCTCAAACTTCAAATTAGCCGCCAATTTTGATAATTAAAACCCCAAACTCTCAGGGTACGTACAGCAATTATCATCTTTTTATCCTTTTCTTTGCCGCTGGTATATTCTAGAATAATCTATTTTATTCCAGAATAATCTAGAACACATTAGGCTATTTCACTTTGGGAAATTCTTGGTTATTCCAGTTCATAGATATGAAATCCCACGTGTAACTTGAAATGAGATCTAAATATTGGACCGTTTCCGGTTATTCCAACATAACCTAGAATATTCTAGGTGATGTTGAAACTTACATTATTCTTGAATATTCCAGGTGTCATTTAACATCCTTGAATATCCTAGAATTTTCTGGAATATTTTGTGTGGAATAGACTTCAATATTATTCATAATTATTATTACAGTAATTCAGTTCATGAACGCAGGGCATTGGGAAAGAGGTAATGGAGTAATTCCCTTGGCAGAAGAGAGCCACGTTATCTTTCGGGGTGGCCTGTCAATTTATTTATTTATTTATTTATTTATTTATTTATTTATTTATTTATTTATTTATTTATTTATTTATTTATTTATTGGTGTTTAAGGTCACATATTTCTGCACAATGGCTAACCATGGCCGTGACAGTTTTACGGGTGGAGGAAGCCGGAGTACCCGGAGAGAACCACCGAGCAACGGCGAGCAACTGTCAGCTCCCCAACATACCAACTCCACACAAGCAGAGTTAGCATTGGTTGAAGACAGGTGCACCATCGACGTGCAGTACGCCTTAGTACACGGCGTCATCGTGCCGCCACGTGGGCAATGGGGGCCTATTAATTAAAAATACGCATCGTGCATGCGCTTTTCAAGCATTGGTAGCAGGTGGTTGAATTGGCGTACACTCGCGGACCTTGTAGTCCAAGGAAAGAAAGTGATGGTAATTTGTGATACCTGGCTCCAAGGCTAATCTTTTCCATGACCTTATCATAAAGAAACAATTCTTGCTTAACCCTCAGCACTCCAGTATCAAAATGGCAAAGTTTTCAGCAGTCCAGACACTATTTTGGCTCGAACAGGTCAAACAAATTGTTTTGTCATTATGAAGCTTTTCAGCAAAGACAAAACTGGTGGTATGGTCTAAAATACTAAGGCGAAATAGACGAATTCATTTTGCATATAATTTCGGCAAGTAGTTCTGCATACAATTTAATCCTTTTCACCCTAGCGGCCGCTTTCTTGGCAAGAACATGATACGTCATAACGTCATTCAGTAGGATGGCTGTTCAGTAAATATGTGGGGTAGACCAATGAATATTCTCAACTTGCAGCCCCGAGGCTCCACGTTGAAAATATTGATTGGTCTACTCTTAAATAATGAATATGGACTCTTCCAGCTGCTGTCATTGAACTGATATGGAAGATGCCACCAGTGTTCAAAGGGTTAATTTTTATAAATTATATCCGTTTTGCTTACATATGATTGGTGGAGAGGATTTTTTTCATAATTTGATGTATCTATTTTCCTATGGAATGAGTGTTTGTGCTTCGTCCCGTGTATTTGTCAAATAAAAACTTATGGGTGTAAGTAATTGCTATAGGTAGGAGCGCGGTGGCTCAGTGGTAGACTGTTGGGCTTCTATGCAAGAGGTCCCGAGTTCGATCCACGTCCGTTACGGCCCGCATTGTGTCCTTGGGCAACAACTGAAGGCTGATCCCGGTTGCCTGGTTGGGGGGACGATGACGCCATGTACTAAGGCGTACTGCACGTCGATGGTGCACATGTCTTCAACCGCTGAAACCCTGCTTGAGCGGAGCTTGAACAGAGTTAGAATGTTGAGTGAGCTGACAGCTGCTCCTCGATGCTCGGTGGTTCTCTCTGGGTACTCCGGCTTCCTCCACCAGTAAAACTGTCACGGTCACGATTGGCCATTGTGCATAAGTATGTGACATTAAACACCAATAAATAAATAATTGCTACTGGAGCTTGCTACTATGGATGGGATCTAACCTTTTGGGCGAAATTCTCATGATTACTTGGTTCATGTTCATTACGGCAGCTCCAGGATAGCGCTGGCTGTGGTACGATGAAAGTTCTGCGGTTGGCCTCATACGGAGACCGGAACGGGCCTGTATGTAGTTTTTGGAGGACGCAGTCATGTTTGGGGGGAATTTAGAATGTTGGATTCTGATCCCCTGCCGGGAATGGAACCCTCGAGGACCCCGTCTGGCAATCGGGAGTCCAGCACCTAAACCACTAGCCCATTGCACACCGTCCCGTCAAAATGCGACTGCTGGAATCTAGTCTATTGGATAAAGCTCTCATGATTGTTTGGTTCACTTTTCTTACGACAGCTACATGAAAGTACAAAACGTGCTGCTGTACGACGAATGTGTTGTGGATGGCCTCAGATTTAGACTGACATGGGCCTCTATTGAACAACGCGGTATTTTTATTTTTGGCGGAAATATACGTCTTCAATAGACAAAGAGTTCATGACATTTTCTGCTCAATTTGTAGGTTCAGGTGGGTTGGTAAATCAGGAAGAAAACACTTCAGGAGAAAGGCCAAAAAATTCGACATGTAAGTAAAGTTGAGTTGATGTTCAATTGTTTTACCCCACACCTTTCAAATATCATCATATCATCATATCATCTTTACCTCCACCCCCCCCCCAAAAAAAAGGTTAGTACTCCCCCCCCCCCCCCAACACACACACACACTAGAACCTGAGGCATTTGTAGCGTGCTATTATATATTGGAGAGCTTTTGAGGGTTCTGTGTGAAAGTTACATTGGGACAATGTTTTTGATGGGAAGGGGGGGGGGGCAGCGAACATTTGGAGAGACAAACCCAGTTACGCCATTTAAATCAGATAATTATCCATGTGATACTTGTGCAAAATACTATGTTCTCCATGTAGATCCCTCCCATTCATACCAAATCCATGCAGACCAATTCCAGGTAGTTCTTCACATATTTCTACACATTTTCTTCAAACACATTTTTGAGATTTTAAAAGATTTTTGTTTGAATCATTTTGTCATGTGATAATAAAATTTCATGTTTTTTACTCATTTGTTTTTAAATTTTCGAATTTTAACGATTTTTTATTAATTTGTAGATATTAATTATAATGGTGAAGTTCTTTTTTTGTGCATTAAACTGATTTATATTACACATATTGTTAACCCTTTACCCAACTCAGATATCAAAATTTATTATTTTAAATATTTTTTGAAATTTTAAAAAAAAATTCAACAAAACCATAGCATGTGACCCCTCGTTGGAACGAGCTCGACGAGCTCGTTCCAACGAGGGGTAACATGATATGGTTTTGTTGAAATTTTTTGAAAAATAATATTTTTTCAACTCCTGAATTTGCATATTACGCGGGCGGATACGGCCGATTCGTTGGGTAAAGGGTTAAAAAATATAAGAACGCAAGTGTCAACAACTGAAGGCTGATCCTTTTATTTGGACTCAATGGAGATTTTCTGTTCTATAAATTAACATCTTCCACCAATTTTGTTGTCATGGTTATTCACATTACATATTTTCAGGTGTATTTGATAAAGGTATTTAGAATCAGTTTCTTTATTATTATTGTATTGGTATACCACGTTAAGTTGGTCTAGCTGGAATTGTCACTCTTTATATCACCTAAAATTGCTATAAATGGAATTGGTCTACACGAGAATTGGTCAACATAGAGTAAAGCTAAAATGCGAAAACTCCTGGTATAGCGGATTTGTACTGAGACACAGCCGGGTGGACATATAGCCGAACCCTTTAACCAACTTAACGGCCAAAAACGGCCAGCGCCATTTTCAAAAATCGTCAGTTAATTTTCATTATTTTTTTCATTTTTTATCTCAAAAATATAGGGTGTGACCCCTCATTGGAACGAGCTCGTCGAGCTCGTTCCAATGAGGGGCCATATCCTATGTTTTTGAGACAAAAAATGAAAAAAATTAGTTGTTCAAGAATTATATTTGCAAGTGTCGTCTGCTTTTCATGTTAGGTAAAGGGTTAATCCACTCCACACTGCTATCGAAATATCATCCCTGGGTGGGAGCGCGGTAGCTCCAAGGTTACGGCATTGGACTTCAATCCGAAAAGTCCACGGTTCGATCCCCCGCCAGGGTAACTGCGTTGTGTCCTTTGGCAAGGCACTGAGCCCCGATTGCCCGCGCTCGAACACGGTGGTGTTTTGTACTTAGACATGCTACACGTAAATGGTGCCCTAGTCTTCAACCAAAGCTAACACTGCTTGCGTGGAGTCAGTACTTTGAGGAATCTGGCAGTTGCTCGCCGCTTCTCGGTGGTTCTCTTCGGGTACTCCGACTTCCTCCACCCGCAACACTTTCCGACACGAGGCGACCCTGGCAGTCGAAAGTGTAGTTTAATATCAATAAATACAAATACAAATCGTCCATGGGTTAATGAAAATCGTCCTGAAAAGGTGAAAGTTCGATAAAGTCATCTCCCTTGAAATTTTTAAACTAGCTCTCGGGAAGGTCCTATTTAGAAGCAAGTAATTGTTGAGAGAACCTTTGACATCAGTAGGAATTGAAGCCAATTTTCTGTTTGTAACTTATAATACATGTATTATCTATTACGTGGTTGCTGCTAATCAGCTTGCCATAAACATCCAAGTTTCCTTTTGTAACTTTTAGTAAATGAAAACAACAGACAACTCCCAGAGCTGTCTGGTGTTTTCGTTTATTAAAAGTTACGAAAAGAAACTTGGATGTTTATGGCAAGCTATTTAGAAGCAACTAGTTCACAGATAATCCGTCATTCAGAATATCTATCAGTATCATATCAACCATCGCTACGACCAAATCCACCCCTGTGTTTGTTTAGCGAATTTGTTTTTACAGTAATTAAATTAGTTTTTATTCTTCCTGAGAAAAAAATTAGCAATCTCACCTCCTTTTTTCTTTATTCATTATTTCCATAACCCGACATTTGCGGGTTCAGAAAAAAACAACATATTGTACATACATAATTTACACATACACATTCACTCGGATGATGATTGATAAATATCCCTTACGCAGTTTAATGAATACAGTGATTATGTATATATTAATGAATAGACCTGTCCTATTACAAACTACTGAAAATTGCCCACAGGCACTCTACAACAATCTGCAACAAGACAGATCTGCGCAAGCAAAATATTACTTAGGAAAGTGTTGTTTTTTATTTCAATACCCTCATGTCCTTTAAAGCCCTGATGACGCCTTCTAAATATATGTGTATAAAAATTTAAACCTTCAAGTTGATGGAGACAACTGTGTTTGTATTACATGACACGATGAGTACACTGTTTGTATAATGAGCACAAAAAAAAATTATAGAACATCAAAATATGGTGAAAACACTGTTTTTTTTTTTTTTTTAAATTGTTTTCAACAGAGATTAAAGATCAAACAATGAAACGGATTGGAAAAAAAAATTGTAAAAAAACAAACTTCTGTTATTTATTTAATGCTCAGACATCAATTCACGCTGAAAAATTAAGTCATATTCCCCTGTCGGTCGGCAAAACGAAATATCAAAATGATATTTAGAAATCGATATTTCATCGTAGGTTCATTTCCACTGTCTTCGATGTTCAGTGGCAGCACGTTTAATGGGCCGATAAACATTTACATGCAATCATCACAGAGTCAGCACATCAGTAATGAATTCCAGAGTCCCAAATACAAACGAATTCGAATAATTGATAGTGACAGTGACTAAATCAATTCATTAAATCAGCGGTTTCAAAGTTTGACTTTCTCATTCACCTTCCAGCGAAAAGCCGAAATCACTTTCAAATTTCTTCAGTTCAACTTCACACGTCTTCAGTGCATTGAGTTCCAAAAAAATAAAATGACGTGTCTTGTTATTGAAAATAAGAAAGTGGTGTTTTTTGTTATTGTTCTATTTCTTCGAAACACATTGCGATTATTTCAATTCGCCAGCCTTGGTAAATCGTAAAGTTAGGGGAGAAATAAGACGGGACTACTTTTTGTGCGGATATTCACACATTCCAATGGTTGGAGTTTGGTTGTTGTAATTTTTGTATGGACGCCGGTTCGGCACATAAATTTTGCGCCTTAATGGCAAATAAAGGCCACAAATTGGAGAGTTTGTAGTCGTAGAGCATTAAATAAAAAGAAAATTCACGAAAACGCTCGTGAGGATCCTCATATTTCTTTGTAGCCACTCACGAGATATTTTCGGTATTCATCAAATTTTCGTGAATATCCTCTATTTATTTGAAATTCCCATACCCTTAGTGTAGTGTTTTTGGCAGTTTTATCAAATTAAGGGGAGCTAACTTTCCTGTAAATCTCTTCCATTGAGGTAGAGGTAAATTACCAGCCGTGATTTAACTTAGAAACACTGAATTTCTTTTATTCCTAATTGCATTATGGGAGTCCTTTGCTGCTTGATATTTTGCTGTTTGACATTAGTATGCAGAGAGTGGTGGTGTCAGCCACAAGTCTGCGGCAGCGAGTGAGCTCATGACTCAGTGGTTCAAACTGAACCACAAAACTCTAGCAGCTTCTAAGTTTGTTGACCAGCGAAAGTCTGATCAGCTTATCTTATATTGTGCTTTTTTCAGAAATTCCAATTTCGCCTCGTCTGTGATGTATCTTTTTAATTTTGATGTGCTCTCTCCCACTTCAGTCCACTCCGCTTCCTGATTAAATCCTGTGATATTCAGGCTGAGTGTTGGTGGAGGATTGGGACTACATATTAAAAGTCAACACAAATCGGTGTTAATTACGCGAGTTATGAAGCTTGTGCTGAAAAGTTTCGGTTTATATCGCATAAACCGAAGGAAAACAACAGTTATTTCTAAATTAAATAACATTATTAATTGAATGCAACGTTCAAACATAAAACCACTAACCATGCATTTAATACAAATTTGGACTGTTAACCGCATAAAGTTAGAAAGGTTATAAAGTAAACTGATGTAACTTGAATAAAACATCTGATATGTCGAGAAATTACCCTGACAATCACCAAATTCCCTTTGTTCACAAGCCTATTGAGCCCCGGGACATCCTGTACAGGCCTTTAATGTATTATTACCCGTTTGAAATTATTCAAGTTTCCTGGTTGGTCAGTAACTGCACCCAGTACGGTACATTTAACTCCAACGAAGTGTACGGAGTTCAACGGGCTGAGTGAGAATATCACAGGGCAGCTAAATGGGGTGTACAAACATTCTACGGTTCACTTCGCCGATTTCTCTTTCACCCATCGCCTCAAACATTTTCGTCCGTAATAATAAACATTCAGACTCACAAACAAAATGAGAACATTATTGTTTCATGAGAATATTCCAAACACTTGAAACAAAACATGTGTTCATACCCCCAATATCCCATTTTACTGTCGAGAAGAGGGATTCTGTTGTGGTGTTTATATACTACAGATCCGTTATGGTTTAGAGAAATATGCAACCTTTTCCGTTACATCAATTGCCCCTTTAGTGAAACATATTAAAGCACGTGAAAAAGGGAGCGCGGTGGCTCAGTGGTAGACTGATGGACTTCTATGCTAGAGGTCACGAGTTCGATCCCCGTCCGGGGCGATCCGCGTTGTGTCCTTGGGCAAGGCACTTTATCCCGGTGGCCTACATGGGAGCACGATGACGCCGTGTACTAAGGCGCACTGCACGTCGATGGTGCACATGTCTTCAACCACTGTAACCTTCATTGAGCGGAGTTTGAACAGAGTTAGAATGTTGAGGAGCTGACAGTTGCTCGTCGTTACTCGGTGGTTAAGCACGTGTAAAAGTTTCAATGTTGTGTCTCCGATCGATTCTCCAAGACACACAACCAACCACAGTATCGAGTAAAATACTTATAAAATCTACTTATGTCCCACGATAATAACGACGCGTCATTTCTGCATGTCCTTGAATTGAAGTCTCTTAAATGTGTGAGTTAATTCGATGGGAAATTACTCCAAACCGTCTTTGTTCAATAATAAAGAAAGATATTCTTCTTTCGGTTTCTCTGATTATTTCTTTTATCAACGTTTTCGTCACTGGAATACCGTTCTGAGATTTTATAATAAAACAAAACTCGACACATTGAATGGGAAGGGTAAAAATTTCGTCACACAGTGTTTCAGCAGGGTGTGCGGAACTGTACTCTCAGCCTTAGGAAATATGGACCCCCAGAAGGGCAGTACAGTCCCGTACACCCTGCTGCAACGCAGTGTAACTAATATTACATATTGTGTGACAGAGCTCTGTGGGTTCTGTCAAGCAAGATATAATAGAACAAATGTTCTTTAGAATATAGAAAAGTAACGAATGTCCTCTTAATTTTATACTTCTGTTAATTAAATAATTTTCGCTGGCAAAGAGGCTGTTTAATTAATCATGTTTCACTGGGTCGTAATAGGTGGTGATGCGAATACATGTTTTGTACAAGGTAGGCGTATAAATAACTTCTGAAAAGGTAAGTTTGGTTGCTGAGCACAAAATCGTCGGCGAATGCGGAAAGGATTAGTGGTAGCCTGTTTGTTGATACTGCCATCAGTATAATTTAGACAGTCTGAGTAGTCTTATCTTTGACCATGTGTTTGCCGAGGACGTGACAGCCGTTACTTGTTGCCGGTTCCTTATTCGACATTCGTTATCAACCGATTTTCGGTTGATAACGAATGTTGAATAAGGAACCGCCAATAAATAACGGTTATAACGTCCCCACGACTGACTCACCTTATTAACATCGCTCCTTGTGTGATTTTATTGCAGACAACAGCCGAAACAGAAACCACCAAAACGAGATGAACCTGTTGTTCCAGTTCAAAGAGAACCGGATGTCATGCAAATTAGACACCCATCACCACAGGCTCCACCACAGTCGACACTTTTCGCTTTTCGGAATGTCGGTACGAGATACTAAGGCTTTTAACACTTTTAATAAATTTATATGCGCTGTTAACATTTTTAATAAATTTATATGCAATATATTTTTTTCAATAATTACCGATGTACTAGCAGATGATTGTCTGAAATGAGTTTTAAATAACTTCATGAATGGTTTCTTTTCCATGATATGAATGTTTGTGCCTTTTTCCCCGCCCAATTGTCGACCAGTTATGGGCGTGTCTAACGGTCCAGTTAAGCTAACTTACTAGGTGGTTGAAGTTTTATTTTTTTATTTTTTTTTTATTCTGATCTAAGGTTTTCAATTACAATCAAAAGCATAGTTTCCATGAAATTTTACAAAGAGATTTTACACATGACACAAAAAGAGAAAAAGCAGAAGTTGTTGACTTCTATCCACCTATTACCTCAAATCATACGTAATCATTCTGAAATTTGAAAATTGGATATAAATTAAAACTGCGCCACACTATATTTATTATTTATCATACACCTATTGATGTAAAACACGGGGTTTCCACTGTTCTGCCTGTACTATGAAAATAAAGTTGTTTCGCACATGTGGTGATACAAAATACGTTCGATTTCATTTCCAACGTAAGCAGAGAAGAAACTCGTCTCCATAAATCACGTCAATCATTGGTCGAATGCACCGGAGTCGACATCAGTTGGAATTTCCGATTTCCTCGTTTAGATTTGTTTACCCGGGATTTTAAAACAATCAGATTTGAGTCAAAAATTTAAAAAATAAAAATTAAATTCTGACTGCTTGTTCCTTGACAAATACTTTCCACACCTGGTCATATAATTCTGAAGTGTGAAAAACTTATTAGCTATTTAACAACTTCGTGTTGTGTTATTCCACGCAGTTTGGTCCATATTTTAATTTAGATCATCGTGACCGTGACACTGATCGCTGTCATTTGTTTTCGACCAATTAAATGACATAAAAATTCAAAATCAAATTAGGGTTGGCACCCCGCCAACTTACAATGATGCCTTGTTGACAACGAAGGAAACGCGGCAATTATCCATTTGAAAGGTGCTTTTAGATCAATTTTCGTGTAGACTGGTTGTTGCAAGGGAGGTGTGTGATAAATACAGAACCGCACATACGTTTGAATGGGTTAAGAATTATCGGACTCGATCGATTGCTTTGGCCAAGTATATCACTCTTCGGTTCGAGTGATATCTTAGGCCAAAGCAATCTCGTGCGATAATTCTTAATTCATTCAAACGTGTATGCGGTTCTGTATATATAACCACAGTTACTGGAAGTTGTGGCTGCAACCACTTTTTTCACCGATAACAATGAATGCACCACGTCAGTCCTGACCCCCTGTTACACATACAGAAGTCTATATCAAAAAGACAAGTAAGGCCTAAAAAAACAAAAAATCTGTTTCTCAGGCCCTCCCGCATGGTCCTTTTGGCTGCCGCATGCTCTCTTTTTATAACCAATTTTAACTTTAAAAAAATTAAAATTAAATGGTTTATGTCTGATATTTTACCCAAGTTAAAAAAAATTGTTGAATTTGTCCCTTGAGTACAAGAAGGCTTTGCAATGCTTTAGCATTGCAAAGCCTTCTTGCACTCAAGGGATGAAATACACCACCACCCATGCTATTCTGTAGATTATGAGGCCAAAAACTTGAACCAAGAACATGAACTTTTGATGGCAAAGAAGTAATCACTGAAATAAAAAATAAAATAAAAACCGCTCGCCCGCATGCAATTTCACAAATAATGGCCCGAGAAACAGAAGATGTACTTTGTGTGGCCTAATGAAAGCTTTTTTGGCCCTGACCGATACCCCTTCCCAGTTCATTTGTGAGTTCGTCCATTGAACAAAGATTCATCAACACAGTTTTCTTGTACAGTTATCCACAGGGTATTTAACTTCATGTTTATCATAAATTAATAATCAAATCATCATTCTACACCTTCTTTATTTGATAAAAAAAACTCTCCGTTCGACTTTTTTGCCCGCAACTCGACGCCTTTGGAACAACAATGATGGCGTGACATTTCGTTGCTAGGTTGTTCAAAAGTTAACTCGGAACGCGAAACTACGCACTGCGTTGTTCTTGTGCTGCAGACGACAGAACAGAAGAATGGATGTGGGCTGTAATGTAAGAGCCTTTCCTGCAAAGCAATTGTTGCACCCCTGTCCTCGAGTTCTATTTATTGTCAAGGCACAACCAACTTATCCGAATTTAAATAAAAAATTGGTGGTTAATTTAAGACAACGCTATCTTGTTGTCCGAAGTTGAAAATTCAGGAAGCTTTGAAAGGAATATGTAGATCTATAGGCGGGCGGAAAGGGTATTAGGCCTAGATCTAGGCTATAGGCCTATATGACAGACATGGAGGGGTGAGAGTGATCTCATGGCCTGTATAAAAAAGGAAATTCTATTGCATTTCTTTTTTACAATGCCAGTTAGGAATCGTGACATTGACAACTTATAAATTTAATTCTGAACAACATTAATCATAATAGTGTATTAGGCCCACTACATGCTGATTGAAACGTGGAAAGGGGTGGGGGGGGGGGGGGGGGTAGATGGATTGGGAGCGGCGAGGCTCGTTGTGGACACATATTATTCAGACGCAGCACTTGGCCGATAAAGATATTTCGGGGTCTCGACAAAAATCTTTCCCAGGGACACTTTTTTTTAACAAAAAGGAAAAACCTTTCTAGAAAACCCACTGCGGGAATTTGTGCGTGCGTTTGGGAGTCGGTGGGGAGGCAAGGCCAGTAATGCTTTGGGGGAACGCCGTTCCCTTTGACCTCTTCTGCTTGCTGCTGCAAACGTTCTTCATCCTCTGTTGCCAAACTTGAACTGGCTACATCAAAAATTACCTGTTACTTGCATGATGAGTGAAACGTTAAACTTGAAGACTGTGAATGGTGTTGGGGGGGGGGGGGGAGCTTGTAGGCACAGACTATTCAGACGCGGCGCTTGGTGAATGAAGATCAACAGCCCTCTGCCTTATTAACGGCCCTCGATTCTCGGGCCGGTAATAAACCCTCGGGCTTTTATTCATTCCTCTTTGGCCGGTAATAAACCGTAACGCCCTCCAAACTCATGGTATTGTTATATTATTGGAAGATATCTTCAGAATCTGTAGTTTATGTTAACTTGGCTGCTCGTAGTTACTGGCTTTCTTGCCTCTAGATTCATAGATAAGCCTAAGCCTATTGCGACTTTTTTTCCAATTAAAACAAAAATTATACACATCTGACCAAACCATGGTCGGCCCTGGGATTGTCTAGACCCCTCACGGCGGGAACCCCGGGAAGTGAAACAGTGCCTGTTCACTGTGGTAAACAGGCTGTGTTTTACTGGTAAAATAGGACCTAGTCACCAATACTTGGGAGGTGCAAACCCTCTCTAAAATGGGCAACATGGCTTATTAACGCTCACCCCTTGAGTTGATACTCATGTTGTGGTCATGATTAGCCATTGTGCAAAAATATGTGACCTTAAACACCAATAAATTAATAAATTGTCTAGACCCCCCCCCCCCCACCCGGGGTGGGGGGGGGGGTCATACGCCTACATCGGGGGAATATTAGACTGCGGGACATTTCCAAAGTCAAATAACCTGAGAGAACGAAATAAGCAACAATAATGAGGTGTATAATTGGGGATAGACTTTATTTATTTATTTACATTTTTCCTTTGAACTGACCGTAACATCAGCTGCACATTTTCTGCACACGCAGATACTGCTGCAGAGATGTCCAACTTCTAAGTTCTTCCTTTTTCTTATCATAAACAGCATAAAACATACGAGTGCAGTCTAAAAATTCACCGACTATCACTGTAAAGCAGGTGACAAGAACTTGATCCGGTTCAATATTCCGCAATCATTTTTAGACATCAGAAACCTTACGTCATCATTGTTGTTCCAATGGCGTCGAGTCGCGGGCAAAAAAGTCGAACGCAGAGTTTTTTATCAAATAAAAAAGCAGTAGAATGATGATTTGATTATTAACTTATGATAAACATGAAGTTAAATACCCTGTGGATAACTGTACAAGAAAACTGTGTTGATGAATCTTTGTTCAATAGGCGAATTCACAAATGAACTGGGAAGGGGGTATCGGTCAGGGCAAAAAAAGCTTTCATTACTTGTCTTTCTTATATAGACAACTGTATGTGTAACACGGGGTCAGGACTGACGTGGTGCATTCATTGCTATCGGTGAAAAAGTGGTTGCAGTCACAACTTCCAGTAACTGTGATATAACTGATATTTTATTAGTTAGCCAGGTCGTTTGCAATGTGCACAACTCCATGTACCCTGTCAGAAACATAAAATTCTGACTGGGTGCATTGGGCTCTGCATCCCGAAAAAGACACGTGAAACGAATTTGTCATATTGGAAACCTGCCGTTACCCCTTTGTAGCCTGGTGGTATTTTCCATGTTGTCAGTTCAATGGCAGTAATTGGGAGAGTCCATATTCATTATTTGGGGGTAGACCAATTGATATCTTCAACTTGCAGCCTTGGGGCTGGACGTTGAAAATATTCATTGGTCTACCCACACATTCAGCCATCACACTTAAAGAAATTATGACGTTTCATGCTCACGGATCACAAAAGCGGCCTTTCTGGTTCAAATGGTTTATACGTTGCTAGCGCAGGGATGTTCTTATCTGTCCCACCCGTCCCCGTGGTTTCCAGGTGGCAATAATCAAGTATGCACACTTTGTCGTTTCACTCTTTTGAATAAAGCTCAAAGATGGCGTCTTGTATTTTGTCAATCAGATATTCAGGAAATGTTTCAGCTGCCGAATTCTAATTATTCTAACACTGCTATAGACTCTATTCTTTGCAAATATGTTCATGTTTACTTGATTCTGTACATTTCAATCCGCACGTAAGTTTATTTTTGGACGTAATCATCTTCTCGGTTCAATTATCAAGTGGGATTTATCTCCTTGGACGACGTGTATTATGTGTATCCCGGCAGAAATCTGACAGCTACAGATAGTTCGGCAAGGTAACCAATCACATACAGGGTTCTGGACAGGTACTGGTACCGCTGGTACTTGGCTCTTTTGTGGTACCAATTCTACATCATTGGTACTGACAGTTCTCATATTACTCGGTACCTGGAGACAATGGTGTTTTTGTGAGAGAATATAGAACATAGCAAACGTTTTTGTCCCTTTGCCTGTTTTAGCATCATACAATGGAGCATATTTCCGCTTCAGTGTGTACTGTAGCGGTGTTCAGCAAAGTCGGTCCAGAAACTGCTGTCATCAAAGTTTGCGAAGTGCAGTCATATAGATTCAGCTGGGGAGAGTGCCTTGGAAATAGAACTTCATCACTGTTTAACAAGTAGCATTAAATAGACAACACTGAAAATCTTAATAAGCAAGATATGATATATCCATTAGCAATTACAAGAAGGAGGAGGACAACAATTTTGTAAGCATTACTTACTTGTCTCGACATGAAAGGATAGTGTCTGTATTACGTGTCACGATGCGCACACTTTTAATATACATGTATACAGTAGAGCAGAAAATCATGATGAATCGCACACTTTTCATATAATAAATGGACAACGTTACTGAACTTCAATAGATGGTGAAAGCGCCGTGTTCTTATGTTTAAATGTGTTTAAACGGGGCATTATAGTCAAACGCTCAAACTGACTGGGAGAACAATTGTAAAAAGCCAGCTGTGGTATTTTTATACTACTCTGCAGGAAAATACCCGAAGTTTGTGAAATGATGCGCACATCAATGATACAACTTCGCTAACATTTTGAAATTTCAACTTTAAAATGAAATTCCCATAACCTTAGTGTTGGATTTACTGACAACTTTAGAAAATTTAGGGGAGCTAACTGTCCGGTAAATCTCTTCCATTCACAAAAATTGTCAGTCATGAATGTTAACCCTTTGAACACGTAAGACCGATTTTTCGGTCCAAGACATAATTTCGTCCATTTTTTATCTTATTGTAAGTCTATACCCGGGGCATGGATGGTAAAAAATACCTGCAGTCTGCAGCCAGATGGCTGCAGATTGCTGCTTTTATTTTATCTCCCATGCATATTGATAGTGGACTGACCTAACTCATTGTAAGTGTACACAAATGCGATGCCATTCTAGGAATTGAGCGTTCAATGGGTCAAAACGCCGTAATGTGCATTTGTTTCATAGTTTATGATAGAAAGGCATTCACCTCAGCACAGACTTGAGCTGGTCATGTCTTAATTCATCTGAGGTGACATGCTCTTTGTCAAACAACAGTGCCGATCTTCTAACAGTCCTGTGTTTGTTGTCAGTTAGCGGACGGGTTTTCCATGATGCATCGGTCATGGGGGGGGGGGGGGGGGTATCAAATAAGGTCTATCGATTTCCGTAGTGTACATCGAATCAAATTTATCAAAAAACAGTTGATCATTGGTTGAATTGGGGGAGGAGGAGGGGGCGCTGTCATGTAAAGCATCGAAATTTCATTCGATTCGAAGCGGCCTGGATATTTGAATTCGAGTCGTGCTGATTCACAAAGCTTCGAATCTTCGAACTATTCTCTAAATCCCACCAAGTGTCCCCCTTGAACTCATCTTCTGTGATCATGTTCCTTTAATGGAAATCTGATAATATAATAAGAGTTCAAGGTGGTTCCCCTTCTGGAACTTCTTTGCTCACACTCTGGGACATTCCACAGTTTTCTAACTGACCTGCTCAATTAGATGAGGTACTATTGAATACAATATTCGAGTGGTGACTGAAAATATTCACACTTGTAAGAAGGTGCAATATATTTACAATCTGAAAAGTCGTGAGAAGAGATTCGAGATTATTACCACCTTGCAGGGAGTTTCATTGTACTTTAATACGTACGCTGCCGGAAGCGGTTATTGTCACTTATTTCATGATGATCATCTGCACGTTCTGAAATTTGCAGATCTAACCTACCATCTGATTAATTTCTGGAAAGGGCTCATAGAGCCCTTTCCAACAATTAATCAGATGATAGAGTTTCAAGTATGCCATAAAATAAATCTTATTGAGGTCCCTCGCATACATACATGCATACATAGACGTCCTCAAAATATGGCTCAAAAGTGGGCGTGGCAGTGAAAGGGTTGAAACCACTAAACGCTAGACAGCTCACATGACGTATTGCTGTTAATAAGTTAATTTCTTAACAACGACCCAACACTTCACGGGACTGAGATCCGTTCAATCGATAGCTCTCAGCATCCCTCTTCGCTCGGGACTCATTTCCGCGTGATAGTGTGTAAACAAGCTATGTTTCGGAGTGTTTTAGTTTTTTCACGGAGGGATTATACACGGAGATTATGAAATATACATGCCCCCCCCCCCCCAAACTATGTGCTGAAACTACTGCTTGACTACTTGTAAGTTTCCTAAATTCTTTGTGGACCGCACATGCGATAGCCACGTAGCCGTGTGACTTCTGTTTGGCAACAGAGCAGATGATAGTGACAGTTCAGCTGTTGGAACGTACTGGCTGCCCCATTGGGGTAGTCACTACTTTGAGACATTTGAACTAACGATTGGTATGCAATTAATAAGGTTATTAAAATAATACTTTGACGTCTGATTTCAGTTGTACAATTCCATTTCAGCCCAATTTATTTATTTATTGCGTTTCCCTGGAAGACGTGGTTGTAATAGTTATAACATGACTTTGTTGGGCATTACCTGTGTATTAACTATTAATTTATTTATTGGTGCTTAACGTCACATCAACTGCCAAGTCTAGGTAGAGAAGTAAACATGTTTTGTATTAACAGCCCACCAGAAATGACTAACAGCCTTCCACATTACCAGCACCCCTTGACTGCGTCTAGGGCTCTTTATAATCTTCCAGGCTGTTAATAAGTTCTATTGGGTCGTTAATAAATCTTAAAACCCTTCTAAAATCATGTTATTGTTATAGTCCATTAGATATGAAATATGGATGACCAATAATATAGCAATAACATGATTTTGGAGGGCGTTATGGTTAATTGACGACCCGAGAGGAATAAATAACAGCCCGAGGGTTTATTAGACGAAGTCGAGGGCCGTTAATAAATCAGAGGGTTGTTATTCATTCATCGAGGGTCGTTAATAAACCGGGACGCCCGAAAAAATCATGTTATTTCTATTATTACCATGACGACATGCTCTCAATTAATATTGTTTTCATTAACGGCCTGCCACCCGCCTCCGGTTGAATGACGCCGCGAATTACGGATTTTTAGAGCTCTACTAAACTCCGTTAATATACTGGAGGACGCCCGCTAAACTGGTAATAATTAAGGAAAAATCCCTAATTCTTAGTTTCATTTCATCATGGAAAGACGGAGTGATCTAAATTGTCCCTAACGAGTAATGAAAAATTATCCATAAATTAGGTTTGAATAGTTCTTGAAGAATAACTGACTGATTCAGTCACAATGTCCCCTTTTTCTCTTCACGTAACACGAATGGCAGACGATACCAGCAAAAATACATTTTGAATAATGAAATGTTTTCATTTTTGGCCTCAGACGCAATAGCTTTTGGTCACTCATTGGAACAAGTTCAACGTGTACTTCACATTGAGTGATTATAAGATATGTTTTTGTCGCGAAAGATAAAAAAAAATTAATTTGCAATTTCTGTCAATAGCGCAGGCCGATTTTCGCCGTTACGTTTGTCAAAAGGTCAAAAAACAACATGTGTTTCCCAGGGGAATTCAAACTTGTTATACGTAATGTTTTAGTTGGTCTTCCATTTTTGAATTATGGATTTTTCGATTAATTGAAGTTCAATTTGTTTACAGATATGGGTCAAATGTGATTTTTGAACTCACCTTTAGATGCAGTAGCCTTGCAAGATACAGGTAATGAAGTATATAGACAATATACATATAGTATTTTTTTATATCTGGTTTATACAACGAGTTGAAATATAGTTAATATTTTCGAGGCTCTGCCGAGAAAATATTAACAATATTTCAACGAGTTGTATAAACCAGATATAAAAAAAATACTATATGTATATTGTTTTTATCTGATAACAAACAGCAGTTTCACAAGTTGAGGCTTATATTCACTTTTATGCTCATTCCCACGGGCCTCCGTAGAAAATGAGACAAAGCAAACGCGATCTTTTGGTTGTTGCTGTACAGTCATAGCCACTGGTTGCAGTTGATCTATTATTCATGTTTTTTAGCTCTACCTGGCGACGATGATAATGTGTATTCAATCGAGAAGTTTCCAATTTCCATTAATTATGGTCCACTTTTGTTTTTGTTTACAATTCGTACGAAACGTTTTTTTCACGTGGCAGACGAACGTGTAATTGGAGCAGTACTTTGATCGTGGACGTAGACGTAGCTATAAATAGCGCATTACACATTACTGACAGTCTAGTAAGGTTTTGAACGAAGTAGGTTGTAAGTATTTCTTTATTACAGCAAACTAAACTGAAAATTTACACGTTTATACTTATAGAAAATATGTCATATATATTTCGATTAAATTTCACTTGCTCCTTCAACGTAGAATTCAAACTTGCATTACGAAGTTTATGAATGAATGAAAATGGAATCGAACGAGGTCAAAGGCCGTTCGCATAAATTATAATTATATACAACACCCGTTGTATATACTTGAAGTATATACAACGGGTGTTATACTCTATGGTTATCAGATAAATGATGGTATGACGGAAATAATTTCCTCTGCATCCTATTTTTTGAGGTTTGAAGAAGTCGATACTCTTTTTTGTGAATATCTAAAAAATACGTCACTTACGAAGTGAATAAAGTTGAGCATATTTCCAAAGCAAATTAATGTGGTGAACGAAGTTTTCTATCCAAAGAGTGACCTGAACTTCCAACAACTCTCACAGGGTTCCCGTAGGCCGCGGGTTCATGGAACGGCCTGAAATTTGATTAAGGCCATTAGAGTACTGGAAATCCTGGAAAATGGGCCAGCAGGTCCGAAACAGTCTTGAATATTCATAAAATAAAACGCCAACAAAGCCGTTATCACAGCTATATAGTTTTATAAGCCATAGTTCGTTAAGGCGAAGTCTTAACTGGACCCTCTGGTCGTTACTCCTACCTCCCACTTCCCCATAAGGGAAGTGGGAGGAATAAGTAACGACCAGAAGGTTCTAGACTAATTAAATAGTGTATTACGTATTGTAACATGATGTACAATGTATAAATAAAAACATATTATTCTTCATATCTTATTTTATTTAATGTTGATCATATTAAGTTAAATAAAGTACTCGGTAGGTATCACAGCACTAAATATCTTCCCATAGGCGACCAATATAATGTTTAAGCGAAAAACAATTATGATCGCATCATTTTAATTTTGTCATTCACATCTCTTTATCAAGTATAGCCCTTCAGACAATTTTTACTGATCTGAAAACTGGGGGTCATGCAACAAATAAGAGCGAAAAACTGACAGGAAGGGACGTACCGGTCACGTGCACATGTTTTTCAGGGATTTTCCAACAAAACCATACAAAAGTCAATTGTATTTTTAGGTCCAAAAGTCATCAAATCACCCTCTTTATTTATCTGAAATATTCAACAATGATGCAAGATGTCATTAGAATGTTTCATACGTTTGTTGAAACAATATATTTTCCCAAGGTTGCTTATTTTTTAGATTGCATCATTCCAGTGTAACGTTCCAAGGCAGGTAACTCTAATTCACATATTTACTGCAGCGATACCGTTATTCGTACGTGAGTACTTTGCAAAGTACTGGTACTCGAACACGAGTAATATGAAAATATGTGCAACCAACAAGCGAACGTAGTTTGGGATACAAAATAGGCCTAGAAATTCCGAATACACCCAAATCGTCCACTGGCCAAACCATCCTTTGCAATTTATCCCAAACCGGCGGCTACATGTTGATGTGAACCGGACGCTAATAGACCTATATTCAGGGGTGTTTTTTGTTTTGTTTTGTTGGCTTCTGTTTTAAATGTGTTCGGTAAAGTGTTAACCCACAGGGGCAGGAAATAGATCAAATATTGAAATAATTCTTACTTTTTTTATTTTTGTGGAGGTGGACGGTAGATGGAGGGGATGACGGTGGTGCATTTTGTTGGTAATTATTATTCAAATCATACATACATATGAAAGGGAATAAATTTGAATATAATGGCCGAATAATAATAAGAAATGGGCCGAAATGCGTGGACTATGTTTGCCTAATGTTTTTTTCATATATCTTAACGATAAAGAAGTATTGTCGTTCAACCCAGACGAATGTGAGTGAGGCAATAGTTCATTTCATAACATT
This sequence comes from Pictodentalium vernedei, assembly GCA_031216915.1. Lineage (NCBI taxonomy): Eukaryota > Metazoa > Mollusca > Scaphopoda > Dentaliida > Dentaliidae > Pictodentalium > Pictodentalium vernedei. Next base: position 602,876,163 of record CM062296.1, on the reverse strand, counting down.
ATATCAAATTTACTTTACAAACAATGTAGATGACAATCGTGCAAAAGTCAACGCTGTGTCATATGTCACCATGACGACAATATCAAATATCACCGCCATTTGAGCACGCTCAGACTTCGACAGTAGCTCCACCAACTCGGCTCACCGGTTCCAAAGTTTGCATTTCTCATAAACTCCCGTCAAAGCAAACAAAATGTTTGCGTTCAAAATGAAAACAAAAATCAAATGGATAATTAACATATGTTTTATATTTCCTTTTAAAAGATTTTTATTTTGAAAGATTAGTAGAATACTCGAAAAGCTTTTTTTGAAACTCTTGCTCCCAACTTCCGGAGAGATTCAACATGGCCGTCGGCATAAAAACACGATTTTTTATTTCATAGCCTGTAGAAATTTCTGATGGAAATACTGAAAAAAATCTCATGCGTTGTCTGTAGAGCTCACTGTGCTCGCTGTTGCCATGGCTGCTGTACAGATACTCATACTCGTACTTTACTCGAGTACCGAGACCAGTACTCGCCCAGCCCTGGTTCTCGTGATGACCAGCGAAGATGGGACCTTACAAATGATTGAATTTGCTATTGTCGGACCTTGAAAAATGCTGAAAGAGTAACGAAAAGGTCTTGAATAGCCTTGCATGTTATCAGTCCATAACTACGGGAACCCGATCCCAGCAGATATATAATTATTATCCTCCATAGCTTTTACGCAGATTACAGGCAAAGAAAAAACTTACAGCTACTTTCTGTGAAGGATATTGGACGACAATGAAGCAATACGTCACGTGATTTTACTATATTTTGAGTTGTTCTGTCGTGACGTGCCACTTCTCTTCACCCACGAAATTTAAATTACAAAAAAATTATCAGTGTACCAAATGGCCACTATTTCATTTAGTGACCTCGAGAGTGAGCAGAAATGGGATGGATTATTCTATAAAGTGTATCTTTTCTTATAATGTTTTATAAAGCCACACTACTATCACGTCTACTAGGCCAACTCACTCTCAGGTTTGATTCGATTGCACTTGTACTGTTGCAGATCGGTCCGCAAAATAATAGTCCAATAACAGTCTGTGGCTGTACTGCTGTCCGATCCGGACCATCATTGCTGTACCGGTACACAAACAAGGCGGACTGGTCTCGCGTGATCCAAAAACGACCCCGATGTCACTGTAATAGGTCAAAGTGTCGCTAGTTGAGACACAGCGCTCATTTAGGACTTTTTTTTCCAACTTGACCTCTCAAGTAAATAAGAGATTAGTTCTAGTACACGCTTCCCTCGTATTCTAAATAAGAATCGCTCCAGATAGGAGACACCTGGCCATTACGAGTGAAAGCATAGGTGAGACAATATACCGTCTTTTGAGTGCAAAAATGCACCACCTGCAGTGCTAAAGTATTGTATATGGTGCCTTGTTGTACTCAAAATCAGCACAAGAAGATATAAACTCCATTTGTTACAAAGCCATTATTCCTTATGGAATTCTTCATCTTGCTAGGAGTTTATAAAAAAATGTCCGACATCCACTAAAACCTGCAGACACCCACAACTATGGAATACATACACGGAAGACGTTAATATGCCATATATTGGTTAAAAAACGACAACACTAGTGTTCTGGCTTGAACCAGCCCAGTGTGAAAAAAACCCAAACCGCATACCCAGGCATCGAACCGTATTGGACCGCTATTTTATTACCTGGCCACTAACGGCGGTCTGGTAAGTCCGCATCACCAATGGACTGAGTACGTTAAATGGCAACGCAATACTTGAGTGATAGATGACGATATTTAAAATATTCCACCGTAGTATGAGGGGGTACAATGCCCACAATTGTTTTGAAATCTCCAAGACTCGATTCGCGATTTAACATGATTGGAAATAGTTTTCCTGATTCGATGAGAGATGCGATTTGGTCAGACATCTGGGGTCTGTAGGGATCTATGCGAAAACAGAATGAGTTGCGCGGGAGCCTACCTTCGCCGCTGATAAATTTGTCAATCGTGCCAAATCCCTGCATTTGTGGCTTCGGGATACGTTCACAATTTCCTTGTTGAATCCCCAGTTTCAAGTCTAGGAGAAATAATTCGTCGGTGCACACCAACACTATCAACGTACCTCAGTTACCACGAAGTTCAAACACTGCAACACAATTTAATATATCAAAAGTGGCCATTGTATGTTTACAAAAAAAAACGAACATCAGTTGTTGTTTCAAAGAAACTAAGCCTTCTAAAATTGGTTTGCTCAACTGGACGAGCATTGTCTTTAAACCACTGGTCTCTGCACAGCAGGATTTCTGGACCCCCACTCCCCCCCCCCCCCCCAGATTGCGTCAAGTCAATCAACGCGATGAGAATGATTTTGATGACATGAAAGCTGTTACGCCGTGACTGTAGTGACAGCCTAACAGCTTTCACGCCAACAAACGTGATGATATTTACCTAGCATGAAGACTAGTAATACTGTATCAAATTTCCAATCTCGGCACTCATTTTTTTTAACAACAACTAAAAGATGTTGTTGTAAATATTCAACACGCATCTCCAGGAAAAAAATGTGAACATCATCAGCATAAACAATAAGTGTTCCAGCAATCCAGTTATATATAGAATATACCCATAGTAGCTTAGTGTACTAAATGTTCACCACTTCACCACGAGTGGTGAACATTTGGTACACCAAGCTACTTTGGGTATATTTTAGTTATACCATGATCGTCAGATTATTAAGAGTTTAAATGTTAACTAATACAATATTCAATAATTCTAAACAATGCCCGTACATACGTGCGAATCTGTTTTTGTTTAGGTATGGCGGTATTTCCGCTGTTAATTTTATCGCCGAAACGAAATGGAAAACGAAACGCTCAAATCACGATGCCATTTTCATTTTAATAACTTAATAACATACTATTTCGAGTTATGGATGCTTTATTAATATGAGACAATGCATGTTTGTTGCGTTTTGGTATCTTTTTGAGGTAAACTCATTTAAAAACGTAATAAATAATTGCCGCTTTCATTTCAATCTTCGCGAAGCGATAAATTTAGACAAGTTTGTATTCAGGTTTGAGTTCACTAAAGGTCAACTGGGATGTAGTTCCACTGCGGGAGCAAATTTTAACTATTGAAATCCTATTGCTAGCGTGTTCACCACGGTTGGTGTGGAAAGCAAAAATTTATATCATAGGCTTTTTTTTATATATATAGTAGAACAAGTTTTCATGGTATAAATAGCATATCTTTTTTCTTTGACTTAACAGATATTTTCTGTCAACAATTTGAATATATCTGGTTATCTCGTCCCTTATAAAACCATCACAGTGAGCCTAGAGCCTAAGTTACAAAACCCACAGTCCAAGAGCAGTGTTGACTCAAACATATTTCATTGGGAGGTGACAAGTAGGCAGCCAATCTGGCTGTGCCATCTCCCTACGGTATATGTATTCGGTACTTTTTATTTTGAAACAATGTTGTTCCTTAGAGTTGTATACTTTGAAACAATTTGTTCTTTAGAAATGTTTACATTGTAGAATGCTTATATCGCAAAAAGTATCTATCTATCCATCTATCTATCTATATATCTATCTATAGAGATCAGTTCTTTAGACAATGTAATTTCTTATAGCAGCATGACGTTGCGTCGTTGGAATAATTATTTCGCACCTATACCGACATCAGGTAGATTCCTGGATTCTTAGGGTACAGAATTTTCTCGGTATGGTAGATCACACTCAACAATGTTTAACTTTACTTCGCACTTTCTTGAACACTCATCTAAGAACAGCCATTCACCCTACTACATGCCTTCAACCAATGCGAACCCTGCTTGTGTATAGTTAGGACGTTGGAGAATCTGACAGTTGCTCGCCGTTGTTCGATGGTTCTCTCCTGGTACTCCGGCTTCCTCCACCCGTAATACAGTCCGTCACGAGGTGATCCTGGCTGTCGAAAGTGTAGTTAAACTCCAAAAGATAAATAAATCACCCTACTATTTACGGATATTTGAGATGTGAATCATATTATTGGAATTCCGGCATTTCTTGATATAAGTTTATTTAACCTTTTACCCAACATGCACGATATCAAAATTTATTTTTGTTTTTTCAAAATTTCAACAAAACCATATCATGTGACCCTCATTGTTTTTTTTTGTGAAAATTTTTGATTTTTTGTTATGTTCAATGGAACATTTTGTAAATTACGCGGGCGTATGCGCCGATTCGTTAGCTAAAGGATTAATCAAATCAGCATTATTTATTGGGTCGGCAACTCATTTGATTCGGTTGAAGTATAACACTGATTTTTTGGCGATCATTAATGCTCACACGTTTTTTTTGGCTGAATTTTCAATGATGTAACGATATTTGCTGTAACACCGTACAAAACACAAGTAGAAACGACACTTGCAAAAAAGATATCTTGAAAAACTAGAGAAATTTCAATTTTTCTCTCAAAATGTAGTTTATTATTGGAACCATGTCGATGTGCTCATTCCTGTGAGGAGTGAAAAGCAGTTATTAATGCACAAATTTTAAAAATAATAAAACTTGAATGGCAATGACTTTTTGGGAATTTGAGCTGGCTGATTGTGACCGTTATGTTATGCAGCAAAGTTATGCTAACCTTCTTAATAAAGGACATTTTTCAACCTGGGTTCATACTGCTTCCCAACGTAACTAAAATAAATGGTGGCTCCGTAAGTCTGCGGGAATACCAGTCCGTATTATTTGGGCACTCACCGAAATTAATATTGACTATTCTAAACAATTTCACTGAGTCGAAGGGACTATACAGTCGGGATTCAAAGGGTTTGTCAGTTTCTCGGGTCACCAGTCATATTGTGAGGAATTTGAAGTTGTTATAGGCTAATTGTTCACACACCATTCGTGAAGTTTGAACACAGACTGTCGTTGATGTAATATGATATCCCAGTCCACAGAAGATATACATATATTCTTTCGAGTTCCAGTTATGGATATTCAATCAATAAGTACTTAATTGACCTCGCAAACATCAAGATATCAGCACATTTAGTGGAACTGTGCAGCGTAATCATAAAACTAAAGCGATAACAAATCTCTATTCATGATTATTTAATAAACACACATTCCTTGCGTTGCTTCAAAGAAACTGAATGTTTGTGACATTTTAGGATTCTCTCTGATGGAATATTCCAGATGGTCGGAAAAGCGAACCATAGGTTCGCTTTTTTCGACCAACTGAGATATTCCAGATGCTTGAATCTAAGCATAGACAATGGGCTATTCATGTGCTAGACTGGTACCAAGATATAACATCGTTGAATTCCTTACCTAACTTGCCTGGTGGCTTGAGAGTTGTTTATGCATATACGCAACGCAGTTTGATACCTGTTTTTAAACTTATTGTACAGTACCTGTTGTTATTTTTTACAGTATCATTTTGCAGGTTCTCTGAAAATGGAAAGAGATGACATTATAAAAATACATCGATATTTAGTGTTGCCAGCTCAGAAACGTACTTGTGCGATTAGAGAAAATAGCAGCGCGGCTATTCCAAAGATGGATATCTTGAGAGTAATGGATCTTATCATCATCAAAACAAAGAAGACCAACAGGACCATTAACTGCACAAATCGACAGTCTTCAGAGAAAATCTACTGTGTAATCATTACTATGCAATCTCACTGTTGAATGAAATCCTCTACCTAACGCATCTCGCAAAATCATAATACAGCTCGATCTCACTACACCCATGACACAACTACCAAGGGAATTGTAAAACTTCTGCTAGGTGTGGCCCCGAGAAACGACAAAAGCAAATATTTTATAGAAGATTGGACTGAGAACGAGACTTTGTAAATCTGAATATTTCATTTTAATTCTTATGACTCTGTTGGTATTATTCTAAAGATTATGATCACGTGCTTTATTATATGCTCTCTTATGGGATAAGGTGAAAACACTAAAAGATATTTCTCGATATCCACTCTCACTCGCTGAATATGGATTGATATTTTCTTGAAGATTACATAACCCCAAATGGAGTTTCTTTCGTTATTCCTACCCTTACGGTTCGTTTTTAAGATATCAATGCGTAAAGCATGTATAAGAATAGGATATATGGTTTTCGAGTCCATGCCAAATTTATCTCACTCGGATTACCAAAATTCCAAGCAGCAAATCTTTCCCATAATGCAATCTTGGAATTTAACCAAATCAATATTGAGCTCTGTCAAAAAAGAATGAATTGGTTTAATTCAAAGTTGCATTAATCTGGGAAAATTTGCTGCTTGAAATTATGGTATATTGACAATCAGTGGGCATAGGGTTAATGCATTTAATATGGTAAAGTCTTGGAATTTATCCAAATCAGTTTTGTTTCAGAGTTCGGTGAAGTTTGCTAGGTAAAATTCCTATTTGTATTATTGGAAAGACATGTAGCTTAACCCTTTACCCAACATAACGGCCAAAACCGGCCAGCGCTATTCTCAAAAATCGCCAATTAATTTTCATTATTTTTTCATTTTTTGTCTCAAAAACATAGGTTATGACCCCTCACTGGAACGAGCTCGTTCCAATGAGGGGTCATAACCAATGTTTTTGAGACAAAAAATGAAAAAAAATTAGTTATTCAAGAATTTTTTTTGTAAGTGTCGTCTGCTTTTCATGTTAGGTAAAGGGTTTAATTGTTTTGTTATTTTATCATCAGTGTACATAGGGTGAAACTACATTAACTCTTACCCGGCTAAGTATTTTAAAAATATTTTTTCTCAAATCTAGTCATGGCTGCTGTGAAGCAGCCATGACTAGATTTGATGAAAAATTCATCAAAGAAGAACTCAAGAAATCGCTGGTCATGCCAGCAGCATGCAAGGTATTAACTGTTATTTTTAACGTGTATGAGAAATAATCTCAACAACGTCAGAGCAAGCTTTCTCAAAAACAAGAGAACCCCTTGAATTATTTCTGAGCATACATTGAGAAAAATTGAAGTTATTTCTATCAACTATGTGTATTTTGTGCAACTTGCGTTAGGTAAAGGGTTCAAAAAGTGCCAATTAAATTATATTAGATATTTCTCTTTGTTTATGGCATGGTTTCCTGTCTTTGTTGATATGTTTCTACTTTTGATGTTTGTAATGTTATGTCTAGAACCAACACAAATTTACGACAATGGTGGCTCGTTTGACGTGTTTCAAGTCACTTGCTAGTTCACAGTTTTATTTGTATTATCATTCATCGATGCAACAAGTCTCCTCTTTTTGGTATGCATATATGAGGAGCGTATTTCAAATTTCATTTGTTTTGTTGGGGTAACACATACATTATATGACTACCATGGATATCCCCTCAGTACCGCAGTAGTCTGCAATGGCGTGTCCAAGGGCGCGGGCTGAGGAGTAAGGCTGCGGATAGAGACAGAGGAGGGGCTGAGGGTGGGCTGAAGGTAGGGTTAGGTCCCCAAACATTTTCTCTTCCCATCATATTGTCCCAACGCAAGTTCCACATCACAGGGTCCCCAAATTTTCTCTGATATAGGCCAACGCTTACTTCATGAGCCTCAAATTCTCTCTTTGAGCACTGGATTTTGCAAAATTTATTCGGGGTAGGGGGGTTATGACCATCCGTATTTCGTCCCTTCCCCGAAAAGGCTAGACACGCCCATTTTTTAATCCCGGATACAACCACCCCATTAATTCTGGTCCGCCATAAGCGAGAATCTTTCTATTTCCAAATCCGTATGATGCCTGTTTCAAACGAGCCTCTTGTGATGCCACTGACGTTCGGAAATTTTCGAAGTTACAGTTTCACAATCTCGAAATAGAAACTCGAGTGCCTTGACGCTGAACACACCAAACAGATTTTAGGTGTCGGCTCAATTATTAAAGAACCGTCGTCATATATATATATAATATTATAGTAGTCATTTAATCTATCGAATTTCCTCTCGTTGGTGAGACCAGGAGCCAATACTATAAAACTTCCCAATTGTATTTTCCAGAATTGTATTTTTTACCTATAAATATAACTGACTGAAATAAATCATTAGCATTTTAAAGATGTGGCAATTTGCCACATCTTTAAAAATGCTAATGGTTCATTTCAACCCATTCAACCCATTTAAAGTCATAACTAGAAAAAAAACAATTCTGGAAAATGCAATTGTAAACGTTTTATAGTGTTAGCTTGAGATCAAACACCGCGCCTATCGCATCCTGTTTGATATTGCAAATCTGGTCTTGTCAACTTGGTGGAATCGGACGACCCAGATCAACTGACTTTTGTTATAAACTGAACATATCTACCTTGTTGTTCAAACAATTGAATAAATATCACAAATTACGCCTTCCTTGTCAAATTGATCGTATGGACATCTTTTTGTAACAAGCCTTGAGTGATGTTTCACAGGTGGGTTCTCCAGCGTGCTGACACAATTTTGCGATAATGCTGGGACTTGCTTAGGATTTAAAGGGTGGAGCTTTTCGGAAAATCTTATGAGATGGACCTTGTACCCATGATCATATTTTCAACTATGATAACATTTTATTTTATCATCTCAACGAGACCTTCAGGTTTTTGTGACGTATTCGAATGCACGTTGTGGAACTGACATCGGCTATTACAGTCGTCAAGGATGAGAATACAGATGAGATCCAATTAGCCGTACACTAAATACCAATTCGCCGGAAGATTTTTATTCCTCTTAAATTCTTTCATAGTATGAAATATCTTATAATCTGTCTTAATTATTAGAAATTTATACTTATATGTCCCTAAATATTTCCTAACTACTGGAAAATACCATTGAAATAGGATATATATTTTAAACTTATTGTTCTTTGAAACGTTTTCATAATGATCGGAAGTTATTTGTCGGCCACGTTAAGGCCACATATGTACTTTTGGTTAGGACTAGCCTTTATCTGTTCCTGGCCGGGGGGGGGGGGGGGTATTTACTCAGATGTTTGAATTTAAATACGTGCCTCTGAAAATCTGGCGAAAATACAAAGTTTTCTGTAATTCCAACTGTGTTAAAAACTATTTTCTAGAATATTCATCCTTGTCGATCGCAATATCCGACGTCGGTTCCCACCGTGGAAGGACTTCTAAAAAGATATTACCTATCTGTATAATGCTTAATATCTTTTCAAATTGTCATTTGGATATATTTTACTCTTTTCATGTTTCCTTTCCTAGTTTTCTTTATCACGTTCTCTCCAGTAATGGATTGTACACAACAACTGACGTGGAAAGGGATGTTTTCTTGGTTATTTTGGAACAAAGTATCGACATTGTTGTTTTACTTGTTACTTCAACCCCACTTTTACCATGTACGTAGTACCTATGGGCATGTCTTCAGGCCAAATAAAAATAAATTTGGTTCTTGAGCAACTATTGTTTTCAAATCAGTGAGGGGGAGAATTTTTTTTTATTTTATTTTTCATGATTTTTTTATCTTTGATAATTGGTAGAGTGCTAAATTTTGGTCGGAAAAAAATTGTTCACGTGTTCTCGTCGTGTTAAAATTTATGGAAGAGTGCCAAAAGGTACTCTTCCATAAAGTATAACAAGACAAATCCATAATGGCTAAATAATTTCATTTCATAATTTTATGAAGCACATCCACGTAATGTGAAGCCTTTAAGTTGTTGCACTTCGGAAAAATGCCCAATTTTTTCCTTCCAACACGCAAATAAACAAATATGAAATACAATTGTAGTCAGTTATATTTATGCACCTATTTCGAAAAGTAAACTCCATCCATAAAACATTTGAGACATTTTCTGCAGTACAGAGCAAACTGGATGTTAAAAAAAACATATCAAACAAGGTAAAACAAAGTCTAATGTTTTCTTACTTACTTTGTAAGGCACTGATAATGTCCATTGGGTGGGAGGGGGGGGGGGGGGTCAATGAGGGAGGCGACTGAGAATCAAAACCTTTTTTTCAGCCTTATTTGGGTAAGTTTAATAAAATATCCTTTTCCAGTTGACAAAACCAATAAATTTTATCTGCAAAAGTTTATTTCTGCCAAAGGAGTTGTATTTACGCATTCGTGACTTCCACTTTGATTTATCAATTTGAGACGGGAGATTTCACCAACCAAAGGATGCACTTTTTGCATGTATAATTTATTGGTTTGTTGTCAGAAGAACAAAACGTTCGGAATTTTTTGGTTTATTTTCCCATAAATATGTCGTAGAGCAATTTTCATTAGTAATTCGAAATTTTACCTTTGATCTTTCATCAGTTTGTGCATTAAATATATTATTATAACATGTATTTGTATTTATATCTGTCAGTATATTTGCCTTTACACACATTTCGTAGAAAAAATGCAAATCTCTTATTAAATATTGTTGTTCACGTACTGTCTTCTCGTACTTCTGTAGTGTTACAGTACAGCCATCGTGGACTGCGCGCGGGCAATGATGTCCACGCATGCGTTTATCAGGTAATAAAAATTACCATCAGCAAAATTTTAATTAATGAAGCACCGGGTTGTACCCGGTGCTTCATTCAATAAATTTTTGAAGATTATTCCTATAATTGTTGTTTAGAATCTAATATTATTGCGTCCGCGGAAATATTATTCACCCGCGGAAAGTAGTCAGTCCACGGCGGTCGTGCTGTATATATACATAGAGATTTCCCAACGACTCCCCCGTATATTGTAAAATCAGGAGTGTACTATGGGGGAATGTTGGAGGTATGTCACCGCCAATAATTTTCATCTGTATTGGAGTTTCTGATGTCGATTCGCTTTACTGGTTGTCAAGAACTTTCTTTCCTGACTAGATTTTCTTTTTGGACAGGGGACACACACGTAGTCTGTCTCGTGCAATGTGGCCGATTGGGGATGCTGTTGTTGAAGGTCATGGATATGGATGAAGGGGAGTGGTCGTATGATGTTTTTCTCTTCAAGCTTTTCTAATTTTTTTGTTTAAAAAGTGTAGCAAATTATGCCAAATTTCGATTCGAGTAGAAGGATGCCTCTGCGAATATGGATGTGAAATCAGAAACGACAGATCGATTATATATTTTACAAGGAATTCTTCAAAATATAGTGAAAGGTTTGATTGGAAGATTGGAAATTCAGGTACACACTTTACAAAACTGTGTTCTAAAATACTCTCAGTGAACTGAACTCTTTTCCGGAACTATTTTACAGTGACACCGAGAGTTGCTGATCATTATCATCTGATTAACTTTTGAATCGTTTGCGGTAGAGGCTGGAGTTTGTCGCTGACGAGTTAACAAGCTGCATGTTTTAATAGGATTCCAGGTTTGAATGTGTTCTTGACCTTATGACCTCTTTCCTTTGTATTTGACATGCTCGACATGCTTTTTGCATCCCTGTGATTGCTTGATCGACATTCCAGATTCATACTTGGTGTGATACAAGTGCAATCAAAACAAAAAGCAAAATGCTCTGTGTCTTGTGCTGTTTCAGATTTTGTTTTCCTAAAGTTCGAGATTTTCGAGATTTTGAAGTTCCGAGTTAGTTAATTAATGAGCAGTACATTAAAGAGCAGAACATTTTTAATTGCAAATTAAGAAAATGTCTTTTTCTGAAACTTCGTCGGTTATAAGTGGAGCAAATGCCGTCACTTACTCTGGTTTCACAAGTGGTGGTGACGACACGACTAGTGAAAATACAAGTTGCCTCAAAATGGGTGACACTGACATGGCTAATAGCACTTACTGTATGCTGAGTGACATTAATCGTGGAATGGTCAAACTAGATCTGGTTGAAGAAAAAATAACTTCCCTAAACGAACTCTCAAATCCCTTGTCTACTACTGAGAACAGTTTGGATGCTATGGAACAACAGTTAAAGGAAACCAGTGGTAAATGCGCTCGTTCAGATCTGACTTTGAATTACTGAAACCACTAAAACATACAATTGTTGACTTGGAGAAATCAGCCGAATTTATAAGTGACTCGTTTGATACTCTACTCTCGAGTGCCTAATAATAGTACAGGGCAAAGTAATAAGACAGGGTGGAAAATTTCCTGAACATTAATAATAGTATATGGTCGAATAATAGTAAAGGGTGGAAAATTCCAAGGTGTGAGCCAGCCGCTATGCTCAGAGCCATTTTTACAACACAGAAGTCTGATGCTCTTGAAGTGGTGAAGGACTAAATTACTTTCGGTTATCATAATTTTCACATGGATTTGACTTGTTGCAATTTATGGGAGAGTGCCTACAGGCACTCTCCCATAAATTGCACCAAGGCAAAACATTATAGACTAATTAATTCTGTTTCAGTGATGGTATGAAGCACATCCACTGGGTACTAGGTCTTAAAGTTATGTTAGCAGTACTTCAGAAAAAAGCCCAAATATATGCTTCCAGCTCTCTACCAGTTAACATTTCCATTGCATGCTGCGTTTGCTTGTACGTAACATGTACCTTGCTAGTTTGTTTTGGTGAACTTCTTGAGATAAGCGACCGCTCTGCACATTCGATTGCTAAAAAATAATAATCATACATGGTCAAATAAGGATCATACAGGCGGGAATTTTGTTCGAAAGAGAATAATCATACATGTATGATTATTAGGCACACAAGAATAGTTGTCGACTTGGAGAAAACTGATTTGAAAGTGAATAATTCACAAAATGATGTTGATATGTTGTCTGGACTCGAAACTAGGAATGTATAAACTGATATTGGTCAAATTTTGGCTGAAAATGAAAACATTAAAGAAACTGTGTTCGATATGCAGTGTTGATCGATGAGAAATAAACTCATCTCCCGCGGTTTAGTAGAGACCCCAGGTGAAAATGTGGAACAGCTCATTCGTGAGTTCTTAAAAAAGAAATTGCACGTAGACGAAAAACAAATTCAGATAAACAGAGCCCACAGAATTGGGAGGCAGAGCAATAATTACCGACGAAATATTGTTGTAAAGTTTACGAACTTCAAGTACAGGGAATATGTGAGAAAATGTGGTCCAACACTTGAAGGGAAAAATTCTATATGAATGAACAGTTTCCTCCGGAAATTGAGAAGCGTAGAAAAAACTGTACCCAGTTATGAGAAAAGAGACAAGAAACAAATGAAACTGATAAAAGACAAACTGTTCATAAATAATCTAGAGTTTGTCCCACCAAGCACCTCTGCTCAACGAGTAAATAGAGAGTAATCGCTTGACTGGACTGGACTGGTTACGTGAAATAATTCATGAGAGGTGAGGGACGTTGTACAAACACGAGTGCGCGAATGCGCACGAGTGTTTTACAATATAGTCCCTCGCCTCGAATGAATTATTTCACGTAACCAGTCTAGTCAAGCGATTACTCCGTTTATTACTTTTCATTATTAACGGTAATTATATTATTTAACCCTTTGCCTAACGTAACGACCAAAACGGCCGGCGGTATTCTCAAAAATCGCAAATTACTTTTCATTATGTTTTCATCTTTTGTCTCTAAAACATAGGTTATGGCCCCTCATTGGAACGAGCTCGTCGGGCTCGTTCCAATGAGGGGTCATAACCTATGTTTTTGAGACCAAACAAAAATGAAAATAATAGTTATTCAAGAATTGTTTTTGGCAGGTGTCGTCTGCTTTTTATGTTGGGTAAAGGGTTAAAATTACACCCAAGGCAATGCGTCTTCGTTTATTCTCTCGCACGTATACTTGACCAATTGTTGATTGCATAATTCACTTGTGAAGTTATCGTTTAAAATCAAACCCGGAAATCCCAGTAAATCACACTTTGAAAAGTAATAACTGTTATCAATCCACAAGAAAATATTTCTTCAGATCTGTCTAGCTCTTCAAAAGATAACAAAATCCCACCCTCGCCGGTGGCAAAGCCTTCACTAAACAGAGTCACACCTCCAGCTAAGCGTCACAAATATACCACCCCTTCACCTGGAAAGGAAAATGATAGTACACAAACAGTTTATATCAACAACCATCCTCCTCTCTCAAATACGGAGGGTAATGAGAATAGTAGAGCCGATATTCCGTATACAAAACCGCTCCCGAAGTTCACATTTTTGAATGCCCGTTTAATCAAAACAGGCTGAGTATTCCCGAGTTTACCGATTTAATTCGTAAAAATGACATCACAGGGCTCACTGAAACAAAAACAGACGACGCAGATCCAATCCATATCCCGGGCTATACTGTGTATATGCAAAAAAAGGAGAAAGATTTCCAGAATGAAATCAGGGGGATAATGCTCTTATAGAAAGAAGAACTGAAGAAATTCATAACTGTAATCCCCTCCGAAAGCAAATATATTTTGTAGTTTGGAATAAAGAAAACCTTTTTTGAAACCGACCCAAATGTCATTTGTGACATTCTATACACTCCCCCAGAAAACAGTCCCTATTCCTCGAGAGACTGCTTTTCCGAAATTGAAAATGAAATGTTAGCCCACATCCCTAACAGAAAATATGCTCTGTTGTTTGGTGATTTCATGCACGAACTGGGACCCTCGCGGATAATGTGTGTTTCGATAAAACGACTGAAGACATAGTTGGTATAAAAATGTTGACCCACGTGAAATAATTCTTTCGAGACGAGGGACTATTTTGTAAAACACTCGTGCGCATTCGCGCACTTGTCTTTGTACAACGTCCCTCACCTCTCATGAATTATTTCACGTAACCAATCCAGTCAGGCGATTACTCTCTATATATTTGGGTGTAATTTGTGAAATTAGATCAGCACCTACTTTACTGGACGAGATTAAAAAAAATCATTATTTACTTATGCTTTTTACTAATCATTACTGTAGCCTGTCACCCACTCCCTTCGCCGTCATGACATTGTATACTTCGGAACTCATCGGAATCTTTTTTCCGTTAATTAGTCCTCTGCTCACAGATTTTGGAATTTAACAATTGAAGCAGTTGTTCCCACAATGCAAATAGGACATCAGTCAGTTCTCCCTTGATTGACAGTGCATTGCGTAATGTCAAACAAAATGGAATTTGGTAAATTCCTATTTGTATTATGGGAGACATTTGCTGCCGAAATTTCGGATTTTGATGTCAGTGTGTAGAGAGTTAAGTACAGAACTATGAATAAAACTACCTACAACTCGGGATACATCCAGAATGTTATTGAAGAATCCTGCACGTTTCCCTTTTAAGGTGATAATAACATGTTCAAAAATGGCTGAAATTTGATTTATGTTCAAAGACAAACGGACACTTTTTAAGTAACTGCATGTAAAAATATTTTATTTTCAAGTAAAAAGTCACGTTGCATCTTTGACTGGGAAAGATTAATACTTTGTTGAAAATAATGATAAACACAGAGAAGAAAATGCGACAAGTCAGAAACCAGTGCTATATTTCAAGTTCATTGTTTCATTTATATTATACCCCGACAGGAGTATAGGATGCAGAGATCTACCCTTTTTTACCAGAACCCCGCGGGGTCAGACCCCGACCCCGAGGTCATTGACCTCGGTGCCCAAATCCATTAGGCCTTCCTGTTCCCTCTTCTCGTCCCCTCTCCACACTAGGCCTAGGTTACTTTTAGGCGCGCCCCTACCTGCCCCGTATGTACCCTATCTTTTAGGCTATCCCTCCCCAAAGCCCATTTTAGGACCGTCTAAAGGGACCCAGACTATGTATAGCCCATTTAGGCTTTCCCCACATTGTTTAAGTTTTCCCAGTATGTGGGGTCCCACTTCCAAAAGCCCAGTTCCTCCCCACCAAAGCTCTGGACTGTTCCTTCCTCCTTCCAAAGCCTAGCCCAAAGCTGGGGGAACTTTCGCACTGAGGTGTCCTTGTGAGTACTAACAAAAGAGCGCTACCATACCCTATCTCCATCCCTGCCCCACGTACATTTCGAGCTATGTTGGTGTATCTAAGGTAAATGTTGTCAAGGACACGTAACGGCATAAAAAATGCTTTAGACATAAAGACTGCATGGTTTTGTTTAGACATGTCATAAAGGAATTATGATAGAGAGAATCTTTGTTTATAAGAAGATATGATAGTGTCACGTTGTATAGTTATGCAAGTGGATAAGGGACAACTGGTATGTTTGATTATGTCATAAATAAAGGTATTATGATAAAGGGCTCCTTTGTTTATAAGAAATATGATAAAGACCATGTACACTGTTTGATTATGTCACAGATAAGATGGTGTCACGTCGCAGGTGTTTGATAACCCAGTAAGATCGCGGCACTCTCTGATTGGTCAAACAACTGTCCAATCAGATCGTGCCATGCAGTATTTTCTGCGTGGCGAATAGATGAGTGATCCGGAGTGTGACAATAAAAGGCAAGCAAGATTGGAAGTTTTTTTCATTCTTTCAAAATCATTTGATCGAGTATCTTCTGAACACTTTGAGAAAAAGATGGAGTCATCAGTTAGATTCTGTTGTCAAGTTTGTGATAAAACATTCACGGATCGTCGCAATAGGAATCGCGTTACTGGATGGAAGAAGTACAATCCCTCTGGAACTCTAGTGAAAGAGGGGTCGGATATGTTAAGGCTAAAGAAATAGTGAGATGGACAAACAAACATTTCCGTCGTAATAGCCACACGGTATAATCACCCTTGAATTACAACTGCATTCTCTCTGAGCTGGTGCAGTTGTAATTCAACGGTGATTATATCTTAATAACTCGCGAGGTAAAGAATTCTGTTTTTTTCCTCGTTGTTTATAGAGTTGCCTGATGATAGTTTGGAAGTGGAAGCTGAAAAGGAATTAACAACTTCAAATTTTCTCTCTATTAAATTTTATTTTCACATAAAATCAGTTTTACAAGTAATCAATTGGTTTTACAATAGTCAAAATGGATTTGCAGTCAGACTTACAAATTTACAAGTATTTTTTTCAAAGCGAAAATGGTTTTACAATCAATTAAAATGGATTTACAATCAGTCAAAATGGATTTTCAATAAGTTTTTACAAGTAATTTTTACAATTTCACCATAAGTAATTTCTACAATAAGTAGTTTTTGAATACTTTTACAATCATACAATAAATACTTTTAAGTAATCGGTAACTGTCTTTTGTCCCTGAAACGGGATAGTTTTTGTTGTTGTCGTTCTTCTGGACTTTCTCTAGTTATGAGCCCAAGTTGTCTGCACTTCCAGAAAACGTGTATTTTCTTAATAATGGATCAAACAAGTATTTTCGTTTCTCAATTGCGAATTTTTCAGCTTCGTTCATTCCGTAACCCTCCTCATCTCGAAGTCGCTGAGCAGTTTTTCTAATTTTTCCAAAGACCGGATGTTGTCTGAAGTGCCTTACTCGACTCATTGCCTTAAATAATCTTCTACAGAGGGAAGCTCTCACGCTGTCTCTAAGAGCTTCCCTGGCCGCTTTGGTGGCCTCGTCTGTTTGCAAGCCATTTTCTATGTACGACATATTCAATCTCTGAAATTTAGCTGTATTATCTTCATATGCTCTTATGATTAAAGTGTCTATCATGTTCATTTCGCCATCTTCCTCTTCTGAATATTCACTTTCGGTGGTTGTATCACTATCGTCTGACTCTGAATATGTGCTCTCGTCAGAATCAGACAAGTTATAATCTTCGTTTGACTGTTTGCCTTCACCCATCATCCCAATCCTCTTGAGGCAGTAGCCATCTTCGTATCTTTTGCGTGTAAAGGCTCTTGAGAATGCTTTCCTACAGAATTTACAGTCGTGGCTCGGCATGTCTTCTCTCTTTGAACGCTCTGAGAACAAATGAGAACTGGGTGGATATCACGATTTATAAGACAGTGAAGGGTACCCTCAAATACGCGCATGCGTACATCAGTTTTACATAGGGACACATCCATTTTACATACGGGCACATCCATTTTACATACGGGCACATCCGTTTTACATACGGGCACATCCGTTTTACATACGGGCACATCCGTTTTACATACGGGCACATCCATTCTACATACGGGCACATCCGTTTTACATACGGGCACATCCGTTTTACATACGGGCACATCGGTTTTAAACATATACACATCGGTTTTAAACATATTCACATCGGTTTTAAACATATTCACATCGGTTTTAAACATGTACACATCGGTTTTACATATGTGCACATCGGTTCTACCCACCCTACCAATTGATGGTTGCTTCAAATCCTCCCACAGTTCATTGTGGGAAATTACAGTGATGCAACTCTGTGGTAAAATAAGTATTTGCTCGACTTCACACTACTTGACACAGTTTACTTTACCGTTTAGTGACCATTTAAGACCATTTAGTGACCATTTAAGACCATTGAAGACCATTTAGTGACCATATAAGACCATTTAGTGACCATTTAAGACTAGTTAGTGACCATTTAGGACCATTTAAGACCATTTAGTGACCATTTGAGACCATTTGAGACCATTTAAGACCATTTAAGACACTTTAGTGACCATTTAAGACCATTTAAGACAATTGAGTGACCATTTAAGACCATTTAAAAGTATTTGAGACCATTTAAGACCATTTAAGACCATTTGAGACCATTTAAGACCATTTAAGACCATTGAGACCATTTAGTGATCATGTAAGACCATTTAAGGCCATTGAGACATTTAGTGATCAGGTAAGACCATTTAAGACCATTTGAGACCATTTGAGAACTATTTAAGACCATTTGAGACCATTTGAGAAACATTTAAGACCATTTGAGAAATATTTAAGACCATTTGAGACCATTTAAGCCGAAAATTCCTGTAACATTAATGGACGTAAGTTTGTTATCAAGCTGGCGTGTGAAGTTTAGATGTGTCATTCTCCGACTTGACATTTATCTGACTTTTATGTCTTGTTTTGTTTTTTTAAAGTAAACTGTATCAAGTAGTGTGAAGTCGAGCAAATACTTATTTTACCACAGAGTTGCATCACTGTAATTTCCCACAATGCACTGTGGGAGGATTTGAAGCAACCATAAATTGGTAGGGTGGGTAGAACCGATGTGCACATATGTAAAACTGATGTGTATATGTTTAAACCGATGTGAATATGTTTAAAACCGATGTGTATATGTTTAAAACCGATGTGCCCGTATGTAAAACGGATGTGCCCGTATGTAAAACGGATGTGCCCGTATGTAAAACGGATGTGCCCGTATGTAAAATGGATGTGCCCGTATGTAAAACGGATGTGCCCGTATGTAAAATGGATGTGCCCGTATGTAAAACTGATGTACGCATGCGCGTATTTGAGGGTACAACGGATGTGCCCGTATGTAAAATGGATGTGCCCGTATGTAAAATGGATGTGCCCGTATATAAAACTGATGTACGCATGCGCGTATTTGAGGGTACCCTTCACTGTCTTTTTAATCGTGATATCCACCCAGTTCTCATTTGTTCTCAGAACGTTCAAAGAGAGAAGACATGCCGATCCACGACTGTAAATTCTGTAGGAAAGCATTCTCAAGAGCCTTTACACGCAATAGACACGAAGATGGCTACTGCCTCAAGAGGATTGGGATGATAGGTGAAGGCAAACAGTCAAACGAAGATTATAACTTGTCTGATTCTGACGAGAGCACATATTCAGAGTCAGGCGATAGTGATACAACCACCGAAAGTGAATATCCAGAAGAGGAAGATGGCGAAACGAACATGACAGACACTTCAATCATAAGAGCATATGAAGATAACACAGCTAAATTTCAGAGATTGAAAGTGACGTACATAGAAAATGGCTTGCAAACAGACGAGGCCACCAAAGCGGCCAGGGAAGCTCTTAGAGACAGCGTGAGAGCTTCCCTCTGTAGAAGATTATTTAAGGCAATGAGTCGAGTAAGGCACTTCAGACAACATCCGGTCTATGGAAAAATTAGAAAAACTGCTCAGCGACTTCGAGATGAGGAGGGTTACGGAATGAACGAAGCTGAAAAATTCGCAATTGAGAAACGAAAATACTTGTTTGATCCATTATTAAGAAAATACACGTTTTCTGGAAGTGCAGACAACTTGGGATCATAACTAGAGAAAGTCCAGAAGAACGACAACAACAAAAACTATCCCGTTTCAAGGACAAAAAACAGTTACCGATTACTTAAAAGTATTTATTGTATGATTGTAAAAGTATTCAAAAACTACTTATTGTAGAAATTACTTATGGTGAAATTGTAAAAATTACTTGTAAAAACTTATTGAAAATCCATTTTGACTGATTGTAAATCCATTTTAATTGATTGTAAAACCATTTTCGCTTTGAAAAAAATACTTGTAAATTTGTAAGTCTGATTGCAAATCCATTTTGACTATTGTAAAACCAAATGATTACTTGTAAAACTAATTTTATGTAAAAATAAAATTTAATAGAGAGAAAATTTAGAGTTGTTCATTCCTTTTCAGCTTCCACTTCCAAACTATCATCAGGCAACTCTTTTAACAACGAGGAAAAAAAACAGAATTCATTACCTCGCGAGTTATTAAGATATAATCACCGTTGAATTACAACTGCACCAGCTCAGAGAGAATGCAGTTGTAATTCAAGGGTGATTATACCGTGTGACTATTACGGCGGAAATGTTTGTTTGTCCATCTCACTATTTCTTTAGCCCTAACATATCCGACCCCTCTTTCACTAGAGTTCCAGAGGGATTGTACTTCTTCCATCCAGTAACGTGATTCCTATTGCGACGATCCGTGAATGTTTTATCACAAGCTTGACAACAAAATCGAACTGATGACTCCATCTTTTTCTCAAAGTGTTCAGAAGATACTCGATCAAATGATTTTGAAAGAATGAAAAAAACTTCCAATCTTGCTTGCCTTTTATTGTCACACTCCGGATCACTCATCCATTCGCCACGCAGAAAATACTGCATGGCACGATCTGATTGGACAGTTGTTTGACCAATCAGAGAGCGCCGCGATCTTACTGGGTTATCAAACACCTGCGACCTGACACCATCTTATCTATGACATAATCAAACAGTGTACATGGTCTTTATCATATTTCTTATAAACAAAGGAGTCCTTTATCATAATACCTTTATTTATGACATAATCAAACATACCAGTTGTCCCTTTTCCACTTGCATAACTATACAACGTGACACTATCATATCTTCTTATAAACAAAGATTCTCTCTATCATAATTCCTTTATGACATGTCTAAACAAAACCAGGTAGTCTTTATGTCTAAAGCATTTCGTATGCCGTTACGTGTCCTTGACAACATTTACCTTAGATACACCAACAGAGCTCGAAATGTACGTGGGGCAGGGCTGGGGATAGGGTATGGTGGCACTCTTTTGTTAGTACTCACAAGGACACCTCAGTGCGAAAGTCCCCCCAGCTTTGGCATAGGCTTTGGAAGGAGGGAGGAACAGTCCAGGGCTTTGGTGGGGAGGGACTGGACTTTTGGAAGGGGGACCCCACATACAGGGAAAACTTAAACAATGTGGGAAAGCCTAAATGGGCTATACATAGTCTGGGTCCCTTTAGACGGTCCTAAAATGGGCTTTGGGGAGGGATAGCCTAAAAGATAGGGTACATACGGGGCAGGTAGGGGAGGGGACGCCTAAAAATAACCTAGGCCTAGTGTGGAGAGGGGACAGGGAGAGGGGACGGGGAGGCCTAATGGATTTGGGCACCGAGGTCAATGACCTCGGGGTCGGGGTCTGACCCCGCGGGGTCCTGGTAAAAAGGGTAGATCTCTGCATCCTATACTACTCCCGACCCCACTCCCCAACTAATTCGTTTTTTTTTCTCTCTGGTCTTATTTTAGAAAGGTTATGTTCACACCTCCAGTAAAACATGCCTAAAAGAGGATATAGATTCCTGTTGGAGGAATATTTGTTTGTTATTTCGGGACTTTTTACAATCTAGCTGTGTTCCAGGTAACAGAAAAGGTCTTGAAATCAAATAGCACGAAGTCATTCGTTCGAAATTGAAATGCATTTCGAGTTACCTCCCATTGATAGAAATTCAGGGATTAAATATACTGAGTCAAAAAAGAAAGTACAATAGAAACAAATGTGAAAAAAATAGCATAAAGGGTGAAATATAATAGTTCTAATGTTGCATGTTTGTGGACAAGAAGTCGTGCAAAGACTTTAATGACATGTTGTTGTTGTCCACCCAACCGTATAAAATTTTGCTACGGACTTCCAAATAGCACGCGCTACACGAGAATGTCAAATTGAGTGGGTGACCGACGATTTTCTTTGAGTTATGTTGTGCTAGAGAGCCTGGGTCATTGAGAAAACACGCTAGTGTTTGTCTTCCGACATTTTAAAAAATACCAAGGTTAACCGAAAATCAGAGGTTGACTGCCATTGGTATGCATGAAGCTGGGATATCCCCAGATGAGCTCGCCGGCTAAGTTCGGAGTCACTATGGCCACTTTTTACCGTCTCATTGGAAGGTATAGAACCACTGGATCTTCTGCCGACCGACCGCGTTCAGGTCGACTAAGAGTTACGACCCTGCACAAGACCAACACATCAGGGCGTCTCACTCGCGGGGTCGCTTTATTCCGGCGACGAGGACAGCAGCAATTACTCCTGGTAGAACTAACAATAGAATCACTGCACAAAATATACGCAACAGACTCGCTGAACACGGCATCCAAAGTAGGCGTCCATATCACGGACCAATCCTTACCCAACGTCGCTGTACCGTCAGAGTGGAATGGGTACGTCAGCGTGTTCGTTGGACTCAGCGGCGTTGGAGCACAGTTCTTTTTAGTGATGAATCACGATTGTGTCTACGACGCGCTGATGGTAGGACAAGATTGTATCGCCGACGAGGAGAACGGTTTTCTGATGCTTGCGCGCGGGAATGCGACCGTTTCGGCGGGGGTAGTGTAATGGTTTGGGCAGGAATTTCCTTGCACCATCGAACGCAGTTGATCTTCGTCGATGGTAATCTGAATGGAAAGCGATATAGGGACGAAATTCTTAACGCTGGTGTCGTCCCGTTGTTCAACGCTAACGTCGGATTGCAATTATTCCAGCAAGACAATGCTCGATGTCACGTGGCGCATATCTGTCGTGACTTTCTTGAGGAGCAGAGCATCAAACTTCTTCTCTGGTCCCCATTTTCGCCAGATTTGTCGCCAATCGAGCATTTTGGGATCAATTGGACCGTCGGGCACGACTTCATGATCTTCAGATGTTAGGCGATTTACGTAATGTTCTAAGGCAAGAGTGGAACGCAATACCACAGGGTGACATCCAGAGACTTATCAGGTCCATGTTCCGACGATGTCTTGCCACCCAAGAGGCAAACGGTGGACGTACACGCTATTGACTGCATGTGTGAACTTTTCATTTCACCCCATGTTTGAATTGCGACGTCCTGACGTGACGCTGGCAACAGTAAGAAAATGAAATTATGCTAATTCCTACAGCTAGACTCGAAATATGAAATAACAATACTTTGTTTGGGATTAAAGTCGATAATACGTAAAAGATTCTTTTATGACTCAGTATATTTTGAAACATTCAATCTCTTTGAACCCAAACTATTTATGCGCTATTTGTAATAAGCACGGTAATTTGTGGTTTCCTGAGTCAATCAGAAACGTCAGTTTGAAATGTACAGGGGGCAAAATTCTTTCTGGCGGATGCAAAGCAAACGAAGATAAAACACATGAATATCATATTCAGAGGGATGTTGTTGTCTTGGGTATTGTCAGTGTGTACTTAACCTGTTGAACACTGGTGGCATCTTCCATGTCAGTTCAAATGCAGCAATTAGAAGAGTCCAATGTACAGGGGGCAAAATTCTTTCTGGCGGATGCAAAGCAAACGAAGATAAAACACATGAATATCATATTCAGAAGGATGTTGTTGTCTTGGGTATTGTCAGTGTGTACTTAACCTGTTGAACACTGGTGGCATCTTCCATGTCAGTTCAAATGCAGCAATTAGAAGAGTCCATATTCATTATTTGGGGGGGGGGGGACCAATCAATATTTTCAACGTGCAGCCTTAGGGCTGCACGTTGAAAATATTGATTGGTCTACCCCACCGTTAACTTAGCAGGCATCTTACTTAATGAAAGTAAGACGTACCATGTCCATGGGCCAGTAAAGCGGCCTCTCGTGTTCAAAGGGTTAAAATTTATGTGTGTCAACGTGGCACCACGAGCGTTAACTGATAGCATGCTAAATGAAGTGTGGTCACCTGAATTTGTTCACATGGGTTTGTCTTGTGGCCCTTAGGCGCTCTCTAATAAATTGCCCGAAGACTAGGACTTACACATATTTCCCATCTGAAGAGAACATAAAGCATAAGTACAGAATGTGAAGTATTTTAACTGCACTTTTATTGGAGTCTAACGACACTTTCAACAAGCAGGATTATATCGTGTCTCGCAGTTTTACGGGTGCAGAAAGCCGGCGTACCCGGAGAATCACCGGGCGCGGCGAGCAACTGTAGGCGTACTAACTCTGAACAAGCAGGCTTAGCAGCGATTGAAGACAAGGGCATCATCAATGGGAATCGCCACACCACCAACGCGTCCCAACGTAGGCAATCGAAATTAAGTGGCTTGGCCAAGGACACAACACATTTGTATTCCGCTGATCAGAATCCAACAGAAGGCCTTTTGGGTTTGAAGTTCAGTCATGGCCGACAATTTTCCTCATGGAAGAGATTTACAAGAAAGTTAGCACGCACCCCCTTAAATTTCTAAAGCTATCGGAAAATTTAACAGCACGGGTATGGGAACTTCATATCAAAAATTGAAATTTCGAAATGTTAGTGAAGTTGGATTATCGATGTGCGCATCATTTCACAAACTTCAGGCATTTTCCTGTAGAGTAATGTAAAAACACGGAAGCTTTTTACAATTTTTTTCCTCAATCAGATTGAGGGTTTGACTATTAATCTCCGTTTTAACCCATTTAAAAATAAGAAAACTGCGCTTTCTCCATCGTTTGATGATCTGTTACTTTTTTTGTTCATTATGTCAACAGTGTGCGCGTATAATATAGACATTTTATCTAACAATCATAAAGATTTTGGCTTGAAAACCACGAGAAACGGTACGTATCACATAATGTGTTCCGATTCCGTATCATATGGACGACTCATTCTGATTCCGTATCACTTAGACAACTCGTTTCCGGTAACGCGACAGCGACAGTTATGAGCGATTGGCTAATCATTTTACGATAAATAGAAGCTGTACAATTCAATATTACACCTACCCGGTTCCTGAGGATGTACCCTCGTAAATTCAGTCGGATCGTCATAGGGAGTGACACTGAGAGTGAATAATTTGACAACACAACTTTGAAAATTGCGATCATCACGTTACTCATTGTTTGTCAGACCGCACAACAATATAGTTCCATAAATTATGTTTTTTAAAACCTTTTTCTCGCCAACATTATGTCCCAAAACTGTGTTAATAATTTAAGATTTAATCTGTTTATATGACAGAATTGTTAGAGAAATGAATTATCGTGATAATGTGCATGTACTGTGATTTGCATCACATTCTCGGTGGTGTCCAAAAATGGGATCACAACACTCCGGCAAAGCCGGCTCGTTGAGATCACATTCTGGACACCACCAGACTTCAAAATAGCATAAAAATGCCAATAGCAAACATTGTCAGCCACCGAGCAGCCCCAAAAGCAGAATTTTCCCACTATTCCCATTTACCTTACCCTGGGGCATATAATCCCCTGTTTCTAAAATGTGAAAAAAAAATTCCTTGTTTCAATTTCATTTTTTAGTTACATGCATGGTAATAAATCCGTATAAAATGACATTTAAAAAAAGCCAATTTTTCGAAGCCACCGTTTCCCATAATTCATCTGGTAATTTACCTCAATGCATCAGACTCCAACTTTGGGACCAAAACTTCAAATTATCTTGTCCAACAAACAGCCTAATGTAATCATATCTCTGATACTAAAAATACATCTCCAATTCAGATGGCATTAGTTTCACCATATGCCCTATTTTAGAATTTTACCCCTGTTCGGAACTGTAGAGCGGAACCTAAACAAAGAGTCAAAGTGGGAGGTTACTTAGTCTTGGTAGGTGTGATACTGACACATGATGTATTATCTGTGAACTAGTTGCTTCTAATTAGTTTTCCATAAAAAGCCAAAATTCCTTTTGTAACTTTTAATAAACGAAAACAACAGGCAGCTCCGAAAGATGTCTGCTGTTTTCGTTTATTAAAAATAACAAAATAACAAAAGAAAACTTCTCTTTATTTCGACTGATGTCATTAGTGTTTTACTCAACAATTACAAGATTCTTAATTGGACCTTCCTCTCCCATTCAATAATTTCAGATGCCAGTTCGATTGCTTGTGGTTATGTTACTTCGGAATGGGATCCAGCATAAGCCAGGTTCTAGCATTCAACCAGTTAAAATACACAATGCTCCGAACTTATTACCTCGACAATCTTTTTTCATCGAAAAATAACCGAGTTGATTTTCCTGAACTGGCTGTACGTGTAAGCGGATGTGTTCAGCTACCCCACTTTGCAACTCTTCCCTATCTACCAATATTACGGGAAGA
The DNA here is from genome assembly GCA_031216915.1 of Pictodentalium vernedei. Lineage (NCBI taxonomy): Eukaryota > Metazoa > Mollusca > Scaphopoda > Dentaliida > Dentaliidae > Pictodentalium > Pictodentalium vernedei. The sequence goes on along the minus strand of CM062296.1, from coordinate 602,849,709 downwards.
TAGACTTACTGTAGTCCTTTCTCAATCTGATCGCGATCTTTCGTCAGTGGCTGAAGATTTTCCCGAATAAAACATTGCGAAGTCAAGCCTCAATCAAAGAAAAATAACATCTGATATTCAGCATCCGTCCGTCCGTCCGTCCGTCCGTCCGTCCGTCCGCCCGCCCGCGCTATAATACGGGAGTTACGAGTTTTTTTTGTGTCGAACATGCATTATGAGCCTACCGAAATATTATGAGCTTATTTGATATATTATGAGCTTAATTACTAAGATATGAGACTTATGACGCAAATTGCGAATTTTCGGGGTTTATATTAAGGGTTAGGGTCCGTCCGTCCGTCCGTCCGTCCGCGTCCGTCCGTCCGTCCGTCCGTCCGTCCGTCCGTCCGTCCGTCCGTCTGGGCCAACATTGGGGGTTTAGGGATATTATTATTAGGGGCTACCTCCAAATTAAGGTAGGGTTAGGAGTGGGTGGGGTTAGGGTTAGAGGTAGCCCCAGACTAGGGCTTAAGGTTGGGGAGGGTTAGGTCCCGGAGGGGTTAGGGTTGGGGTCAGAGGTGGGGTTTTAGTTTTAGTAGCCCCTAAACCGAAAAATAGCTCCTAATCCTATTGGTTTGGCTAGAGTGGGGTTGGGTCAGGGGTGGGGTGGGGGTTAGGGTTAGGGGTAGCCCCAGAGTAGGGCTTAATGTTGGGGGTTAGGTCCCGGGAGTGGGTAGGTGTTAGGGTCTGGGGTGGGCTTTTAGGGTTTAGGGTCTGCGTGGGGTAGGGTTAGGGTATGTTTTTTGGGTGGAGGGGTGGGGTTAGGGTTAAATATAAGTTCTAGGGTGGAGGGGTGGGGTTTTGGGTAAAATAAGGTTTTGGACATACAAAATGTTTTTTTGGTAGCACATAAACCCGAAATGTTGGAGCAACCGTCCGTCCGGGCAATAATACTTGACTTATGATTTATTCTTTTTTGCCCGGACAGGCATAATGAGGTTACTTCCAGATTATGAGCTTACGTACAAATATTATGAGGTTAATGTCTAAAATATGAGACTTATGAGTCAAGAATCGATTTGTAGCGATTTTTCGGGGCTTATGTTAAGGTTTATGGTTAATTAACGGCTGGGGTTAGCGTTGTCCCCTCTTCAGGTTTATCTTGGGGGATCTCACCATGTCTATTCCCCCCCCCCCCCCCTACAATTTTTTAGCGGTTGTCTGAACTTTTGAAAATGATCAATTTTTCCGCAAAAAATTAAGACCACAACACCCGTTTTTAAGAATGTCCGTCCGTCCGTCCGTCCGTCCCGTCCGTCCGTCCGTCCGTCCGTCCGTCCGTCCGTCCGTCCGTCCGTCCGTCCGTCCGTCCGTCCGTCCGTCCGTCCGTCCGTCTGTCCGTCTATAATACGGGAGTTACGAGTTTTTTTAGTTCGGACAGACATTATGAGTTTACCGAAATATTATGAGCTTATTTGATATATTATGAGCTTCATTACTAAGATATGAGACTTATGAAGCAAACTGTGAATTTTCAGGGTTTATATAAAGGGTTAGGGTCAGTCAGGGTTGGGGTTAGGGTTAGTTTCTCTTCAGCATTAGGATTGGAGGATCTAACCGTTTCTGTGTCCCCGACATTTTTCCAAAAAAACGAAGTTTTAACTGTTGTCCGAACGAATTAAAATGATAATTTTTTCCGTAATTTTTTAAGACCACAACTCCCATTTTTAAGAACATCCGTCGTCTGTATGCTTGTTCACTTTGCGGTAATCGAACGATGGCTTTTGCAATACTGCGACATCTGCGAAAATAGAGCTCAAGGTCGATTTTGGTGTTTGTTCAACATCACATTATGGAGTTCCTGAACTTTATAGTCTCAAAATTAAAAAAAATATTGGGGTTCCAGGTGGTGAATATTCGATATATGGTCTCGTTCGCAGAAATTGCTGTTCAAGTTTGATTCAGACGTTTGTCCCATTTTCCACAATGGAGTTTTTGCCCTCTATTTTCTTACAATTTTCAAGATTCTTCTTTCCCGGTTACTTCAGTTATACTCACCTCAGGCAATTCATATTTGCTATATGACAACAAACACTCAAAATGCATCGTACGTACGATTCTGGCATCTGTCTGACATTCTACGATGGTATTATTGGCCTTTAAATCCAGGAATTCCCAAATATGTGGTTCCAGGCTAGTATTTCCATCTAGACTCAACTCCGCCAATCTACTTTGATAGTTGGTCTCATCCCGTGAAAATGCACATCAAGGTGATTTATGACGTTCCTCAGACATCCTATCAAAGAGTTATTTAGTATTATTGAACTAAATCCCCCCCCCCCCCCTAAAAAATGGCTCGCAGTTAATAGCTACAAGATACCAGCTATACTTAATGCAACCAATCGATAGTCGGGCCATGGCTTAACTGCCTTCACTCTGATGTCAAAATATCCAAATTTCAAGTAGCCATTTTTCCCATAATGCAGCTGGGAATTTAATCAATTCAATCTTGTTTGACAGAGCTCAATGAGCTCTGTCAAACAAGATTGAATTGATTAAATTTCTAGTTGCATTATGGGAAAAATTTGCACCTTGAACTTTAGATATTTTGGCATCAGTGTGCAGGGGGTTAAACCACAGAAAAAAACAGATCAAGTTTAGGGTCCTGCGAAGCTTCGAAATTCGATTCGAAATAGTTCCCTAGTTTCCATGATTCGATTCGATTCGATTTCAATCGCGCCCATTCGAATCGTCGGATGTTCTCAAAATCCTACAAAGTGTCTCCTCTTGAACTCTTCTTCTGTCATAAAGTTTCCGGAACATTGATTCCGTTCTGGAATATTCCACTTTTTTGCTTGATTTACACGAGTCGGCGTTGCACACAATACTTGAGTGGAGACGGACAATATTTAAGAATGTAAGAAGGTGCAATATCCACCACTTGAAAAGCTGCGAGATTCAATTCGATTCGAATCCTGCTGCCTGAGTCTATTCGATATTCGATTCGCCCCGAAATCTGATGTTCGCGGAGCCCTAATAAAGTTCGATCCCCACGTTTGTGCGACAAATTCCGCAAAGGGGTTATTGACTTTTATCGGTTCGGAATTTCTAAGATTTTGTATTTCCGAACCGAACGCAGCCAACGTATATTTGATATGGCCTCATCCGCTGAAAATCTTGATCAAGTTCGATTATAACGAATGTTTGAGGGGCGCGGTGGCTCAGTTGGTAGAGGTGCAGGCTGCAAGCCGAGAGGTCCTCGGTTCGAATCCCACCTGCAGCAACCGCGTTGTGTCCTTGGGCAAGACACTTCACCCCCATTGCCCGGTGACGTTGTGTACTAAGGCGTACTGCACGTCGATGGTGCACCTGTCTTCAACCAATGTTAACCCTGCTTGTGTGGAGTTGGTATGTTGGGGAGATGACAGTTGCTCGCCGTTGTTCGGTGGTTCTCTCCGGGTACTCCGGCTTCCTCCACCCGTAAAACTGTCGCGGTCATGGTTAGCCATTGTGCAGAAATATGTGACCTTAAAAACACCAATAAATAAATAAATAAATAAATAACGAATGTTTGACATTCCATCAAGGAGTTATGTCCTTTGTTGCCTTTGAATTTAGATGCCATTCAGTTTCCGGGTGATAATTTCAGCTATATTCTTTACAGCTAATGTATATTTAGTAATTTGTTCCCTCCATATACAATGCAGATCGTGTCGGATTCAGACGTTTGGCTGACACTTCATCATGCAGTTATTGTCCTTTTTCACTTTCCAAAGTGTGATTTACTGGGATTTCCGTGTTTGATTTTTAACGATAACTTCACAAGTGAATTATGCAATCAACAATTGGGTCATGTATCCCTGCGCGCAAACGAAGACGCTTTGCCGTGGGTTTAATGGGAACTTCATTGTTTTTTTAACCCTTTACCTAACATGAAAAGCAGACGATACTTGCAAAAATAAGTCTTGAATAACTATTATTTTCTCTCTTTTTTTGTCTCAAAACATAGGTTATGACCCCTCATTGGAACGAGCTTGATGAGCTCGTTCCAACGAGGGGACATAACCTATGTTTTAGAGATTAAAAATGAAAAAATAATGAAAATTAATTGGCGATTTTTGAGAATAGCGCTGGCCGGTTTGGGCCGTTACGTTAGGGAAAGGGTTAAATAATTTAATTATAGTTAATAATGAAAAGTAATAAACAGAGTAATCGCTTGACGGGAGGCGAGGGACTATATTGTAAAACACTCATGCGCATTCGCGCACTCGTGTTTGTACAACGTCCCTCACCTCTCATGAATTATTTCACGTAACCAGTCCAGTCAAGCGATTACTCTCTATTTATCGTCGTCAAATGTTTAAGATTTTATGTTTCCAGACGAGATTTTGTGGCTTATACTACGATTACTGTGCGTATTCGACGTTACCCGATGCAATACAGACATTACGAAATGTTCTAGATACACCACGCGTGGAACCCGATCTCTGTACAAAAAACGCCATGTAATAACGCATATGATTTTCCATAAAAAGTTAAACATCCGTTTCTCAGGCCTTCCCGCATGGTAATTTTGTCTGCCGGGTGCTCTTTTTTTATAACCAATGCAACCTTAAATAAAAATTAAATGGTTCATGTCTGATATTTTGCCCAAGGTAATAAAATTGATAATCTTGTCCCTTAAGTTCAACAAGCCTTCTTGAACTCAAGGGGCGAAATACACCACCACTCATGATATTCTGTAGATTATGATGCCTAAAATATAAAACATACCAAGAACATGAACGTTTGATGTCAAAGAAATAATTACAAAAATAAAAAATAAAATAAAAAACCGCCTGCCCACATGCAATTTTACAAAAAATGGCCTGAGAAACAAAAAATCTACTTTGTGGGCTGACGTGCCGACGGAAAGAAAGGTTTCGATACAAACGAGTGTCAAGAAAGAACAGACGACCGGCGATATTTTTCTTTATTAATATCTGCCTCATTACCTTAATTCAAGTCGAATCGCGGTATAAATACAGAACACAACTCGGGTGAAGTGCGGGGAGACAGGAAACAACAATCACTGTAGATGTTTTCCAGTATTTCACGGGCGCCTTCGCTACTCGGGAAATACAGGAAGAATTCCAACTTTGGTCGTTGATTCCAGTCTCCCGTACGCCACCCTCGTGTTCGGGATTAATAGTCAACAAAACTCCTTGAAATTCTACTACTACCTCATCCACAGTAAATACACAGAACGACACGCGTGTGTGAATGAGTCAATCGATATGGCACAAGTGTCGGCGCGGAAGGATAGAACGAGAGGCCGTAGGCCTCGAGTTTTATCCTTCCGCGATGGCACAAGTGCAATATCCATTAACCCATTCACACAAGCGTGTCATGCTGTGTTTATTACACGCCTTCGCGTCTATAAAAACATTTTTTAGAAGGACATTGAGCAATCCATTTGACTACAATCAACAAAGAGAACACATTTTATCGCCAACCAAATTGCGATGGGAACCCGTATTACTATTTTGTCCCTGAGTTCCGATATGTTCTATGTGCCTACTGGAACACGGAACACATTGGAACTCAGGGGAAGATTTTTAGCCATCTCTAGTGATTCAATTTGTAATTGCTGTGCACGATTTGTGGAAAATTCCAGTGAAATTTCGTTTCTTTATAAATGTAGTCCGTGAACGATATCAGATTTTCATTTTTCGCAGGATTTTGTGTTGCTGTAGATGGGGATATCATAGAACGGGCGTGTAATAAAATGATGATGGGGATTTTAAATTGTAATGGTTGCCCGACATCATTTTGTGGACTTATTATCCTAGATTTTAAGTTTTTGGATGAACACTCAACTTGTTTTGAACACAACCATCCTATATTTGGTACATTGCACAATTCGCAGTAAGTTCGTTTCCCCACAATTATTTTATGGATGGACATACATTAATAGCCAACAAATGTTCAAACGAAATATGGCAATAAATTTGCTAAATACTGATAAAGTGGCAGATATGGAAGTCAACGTCTTTCCACATCGAATCCTGAACAACAGCAAAGGTGTACTTCGAACGAGGGGATTAGCTGGCGGTGATGTAAAATACGTAATGAACTTCAATCACAACATATCAGCGACGTAAAACGAATAGAAATTAAAATAGATGGCTCAGCAATAAAAACACATACATATATTGTATCTTTTGATTCTTCTCAGTTGCCTAAATCTATCGAAGTTGTTTATATGAACATCAAAGTGTATTTGTATTTTCCAAATCCACATCGATGCTTCAACTTTCAAAAGTTTGGTCACGGACCAAACTTATTGTAGAGGGAAGGCTATTTGCCTCCAATGTGGTCAAGAACATCAAGACCCTTTATACCACTACTATTAAATGTTGCAATTGCCTTGGCAGTCATGTAACTGCTTCGAGGGACTGCCCCACCTGGAAAAATAAGAAACAAATGCTAAAAGCAAGTAGTTTTAAAGAGGCCAGGGGAATTGTAGCATCATTGCCAGGTTTGAGAACATCTTCGCCGTCACGAGAACATCATCGCCGTGATATGCTATAAACGTATCACAAATATTACCAACACAGCCAGTAGAATGTCATACACAATACTTATGGCTGAAAGGAACAATTTCTTAGTGAATTCTTTTATAAGAGAACAAACAGAACCACCGTACACCCAAACAAACTCAACTGCCCAACTTCCCAAACAACAGAGACAATAACAAAAAACTGGACAAAAACAACAACAAACAAAAGATATACCTCAATCAAAACACAAAAAGAACACAACCTTTAATCAGAAAAGAATAAAAAGTCAAGCACATCGAAACCAGATACACAACACAAATCCCAACAAAATCAGAGTCAGAGACGGTGTGACAGGAATGGTAGTCCGTAGAAAAATTAGTCCCTCTGGACTATTATTCCGCGGAATTATAGTCCTAGGTCTAACATTCCTAGGAATAGTAGTCCGGCGGACTACTATTCCTAGGAAATATTAGACCTAGGACTATAATTCCGCGGAATAATAGTCCAGAGGGACTAACGTTCCTACAGACTATCATTCCTGTCACAACGGCAACAAATACCAGAAAACAAGAAAAACGAAAAACAAAAACTAGAATCCGACAGAATACCTAAACGCCTTCAAAGTTTTGTCACGAGCAACAGGTCTAGGAATTGAAGACATGTCAGTCGATGAATGCATCGATGACACGTTTTCTACTAAACTACGTCCCCGCGTAAACATTCACAAAGAGGATTACGGGGGACAATTTTCCCGTACGACCTCCATATAAATCACCAGGCAAACATTGATCACAGCACCAATAGTATACATCAATGGAATGTCGGGGTTTTACATCGACTTTTAATGAACTGTGACTTCTACTCCAAAAATATAAATCTGTTGCAGGAAACACTCGTAAAGAAACCTGACTCTCAAGATTATTTTTCATTTAAGCATTATACTTGGTATAATGCTTGGGCTGACGAAAATGATCTTCATGTTCGTGGAACGTCTGTCTCAGTTCGAAACGACATTATTCACAGTCCAGATCCTTTACAAACAAATTTACATGCTGTAGCAGCACGCCTAACTTTAGACAAGACAGTTAGATTATTTGGCTTTTCCTAAAAGGAAAATACATTTGTTATTGTTCGGGAAAAAATTGTTATTTTTTTCCGACTTCTTTCTTTCTCCCATCACTTTACAGGAGCAGAATTCTCGAGAATGCTCTTACAGTTTTCGTTAAAACTTCGCAAGATCATAGACGGCTACACTTTGTCCTGACAATAAGCTTTTGACTTTGGGCGTTAACTTTCTTCTGCCAAAACCCGCCCAAAAGCGTACAAATTTTCACTGACTAATATCTCCTGGTCCGAATGGGCTAATGACCTGATATTTGAAAGATTTGTCATAAATACACTTTTCCATAAAAAAACTGGTAACAAAAGTTCACCAAAATTATATTTTCTGCTCAATTTTCTAAAATTTCAACAATGGGCCTGAAAATCGAACATCTTGGCCTACAATCTCGGCGACTGTGAAGTAGCAGAACACCAGTAATAGACTGAATATTAAGAATGAAATGTATCATTGTCATAAATGCAAAAGAAATTTCGATTTTATTCACAATGTGTCCAAAATGGCCATCAAACATTGAAAAAATGCCCAAATTGTCATTGACCAATACCTTCTGGTCTGAATGGCCTAATGACCTGACATCTTCGCAGATTAGTCATAAATACACGTTTCCATAAGGAACTGGTAACAAAAGTTTACCAACATTATTTTTTCTGCCAAACTTTTTCAAAACATAAAAAATAGGCCTGGAAATCGGACATTTTGGGCTACAATCTCTCCACTGTGAATTAGCAGAACACCAGTAATGAACTGAATAGTAAGAATATAATGCATCATTATCATAAATGCAAAAGAAATTTCGATTTTATCCACAATGTGTTCAAAATGGCTACCAAACGTGGAAAGAAATTCCAAATTTTCATTGAGCAATACCTTCTGGTCCGAATGGCCCAATGACCTGAAATGTTAAAAGATTCGTCATAAATACACTTTTCAATAAGCAACTGGGAACAAAAGTTTACCAAAAATATTTTTTCTGCCAAAATTTTTCAAAACATCAAAAATAGGCCTGAAAATCGGACATTTTGGCCTACAATCTCATCACTGTGAATTAGCAGAACACCCGTAATGGTCTAAAAAATAAGAATGTTGTATCATTCTCATAAATGCAAAATAAATTTCAATTTTATCCACAATGAGTCCAAAATGACCGCCAAGATCGATTTTTTTTAAAATCCCAGATCTCATAACTGACAAATGATGGGTTAACATATGTTACATCATTGTTCTCCGTAATCTTAGTGAATGACATATATCCAAAGATGATAGGCGAGCAACTGTCAGACTCTCCAACGTACTAACTCCACACAAGCAGTGTAAGCATTGGTTGAATACAGGTGCAACGTCGACGTGCAGTTCGCCTAAGTACACAACGCCACCGTGCCCTCACGTGGGCAATCGGGATTAAGTGCCTTTCCCAAGCACACAACGCAGTTGCTGCAGGTGCGATTCGATCTCCCCTTCCCCACCAAAAAAAAAAAATCAGTCATGCCCCCCCCCCTCCCCCCCGCCACCAATGTTAACCCATATAGGGAACATCAGGCAAGAAATTTAAAATAACAAGTAAAATGGAAGTCTGGCGATGGGGCATGGGTCTGGAGAGGGGCGGGGGTCAAGATTCTACATTAGAGTTGGAAGAGGGGTCAAGACTCAAGATGACAGCAGAAGTAGTGGCGTAGGAGCCACGGGGTAAGAGGGTATTTACCCCCCCCCCCCAAAAAAAAAAAAGAAAAAAGTTTAGGCCTGATATTCTGTGGCAGACGATCGTCCCCGAGCACTATCGCTTGACACCCGCTTGATTTTACGCTCGACAAGCGACCATCATCGCTAACAACGATACTTGAAGCTTGTGCAACAGTCATCACGTCATGATCGTACAAAAAAACCGTACTAACCAGCAGCGCTTGTGATGTTTAATAATAATAATACCCCAACTCAGATTTCGGGTAATAAGAAAATAAAGTTTTTTGTTAAGCTCTCCGGTGAACGTTTGAGCTGGAAACCCAAACCAGACAAGTGCAACTCTTGGCAGAGCACTGCAAACACTCCTTCAACTTAGAAAGCTATTCAACCTTTTTCTTTTAATGAGAAAGTCCTCAGCGCATAAAGTCAGCGTGTAAGTTTCGATCTGTTGAGCGTTTTTATAAAAGACAGCCTTACTGTACCTGATGGAATTTCATAAGAAAACGGTGTTCAAAGGTGTGAATTGTTCTTTCAGATGGAATTACAGGAAAGGTAATTGTAATGCATTGTAAAATTTTATCTATTTATCAAATACGGTTTCCTTTGCTGAACTGGAACTTGCCATTTGCTCCACATGAACACTGGCCGATATATTTATTTCTACAGGTAATTTTAAAACCTTCAACTCCAAAATCGATTTCAAATTCACAGCTGACGTTCCATGGAAATTTAGGATTACAATGAACTAAATGAGCGATTTTTACTCCTAAAATTTTTTGGGTCGGCATAATCGTTTTCTGCATTAAAAGTGAATTTTGAAAGATTCCAAACGAATTTATTCATGGGTTGTATGGATTTTTCATTTGACGTTGTGTTACCCCTTCAACCGGGGCAATATCGGTATGTACACCTTCATGGTCAGAGATATGGGGGGTGAAATTTTGTATGCCAGAAAAAGCCTGTGATTCTACAGAATCACTCGTTTAGTGTTCTATTTACATTTCACCCTTCCGCTGAATGATATGTAGCAACTGTTTAACCAGCTTCCATCCGCATTCATTTTGTTGGCAGATTTTAACGCACCTAGCCCTCTTCGGGGAGACTCTTGAAACAAAGAAGACCTCAAAGGAAAAACAGTAGGACTTATTTCAAAATAGGATTTGTGTTTGTTCCATGACAGCACAGACACTTATTTGCACGACGATCTGATTCTCATATTTCATTTGATCTTACAATTGCATGTCCTTCAGTCTTCCGTGATTTTTATTGGAAGGCTGGGGATGCCTTGTGTTGGAGTGACCACTTTCCGATTATGTTGGAAAGTATGGTTCCGACGGATGATGAGAGAGTGTCCCAATGAAACTTTAAAAAAAGACCAACTGGGATACTTTCTCGTCTCTGTCTTCTGAGCGACTCAGAAGGGAGAAATTTGTTGACTGAGATCATCAAATAGTACAGTTTACTGAAGAATTGCTTAATATTGCAAGCACTGTCATTCCAAAACCTCAGCTAACCCAAAACGTTTCACCAAACCATGGTTCCAAGAAGATTGCAACACACTAAAAACTAAAGTGTTAAAACTGACAATTTCGAGGTGTTAAACCCATTCTAACTCTTAGGGTTTGATTTTAACACTCAAAGTGCAACGCTTTAAGCACTTAGACATTACAATCGTCAGACATCTGAAACTTGAATGGATGGCACTTCCCATGTGTCTAGCATTGGTGGTACTTCCAGAATCGTCCATAATTTGATTTGCGCTTGGTGGGTACATAATTAAAAGGACACAACGCAGATGACGCGGATCAGGCTCGAGAGTTCGAGCTTGATCCGCGTCATCTGCGTTGGTTTTTTTTAAGTGTCGCGACATTACACTTGTCAAGTGGTATTATTGTAACACCTGTCAAGTTCTGGGATATCTACACCTGAACAAAGTGCTAGTTCAGCACTTAGTAAGTGTTAAATACAGCACTTCAAGTGTAGTTTTTAACACTTTAGTTTTTATCGTAAAGCAGGCGAAAAAAGGAACGCAAGAAAACAGAACGGGAATTTAATAAGTTACCAAAAAATGATTAACAAGTAATTTAGACAAAATACATATCAATCGGGCAAAGACTGGACAACGTATAAAACAAAAAAGAAAACTTCTTGGGAAACTTAAGTTTCTTAACTTAACCAACACACACCCATCAATAAAATTTGGAAAATGGTTATAAAAATTGAAGGTAAAGAAACAAAATCAAACGTAAAACACCTGGAAGATAGCAACACAACAATTACTTCGAAAAATGAAATATCAAACAAATTGGCCTCAACATTTTCAAAATATTCGTCGTCTGAAAATTGTAATCCAGAATTCGTAAAAATTAAAACAAAAAAACAACAGGAAAAACAAAAGATCAAATTCACCTCTGATTATTTAGAAGATTACAATGAACCTTTTTCTACGGAAGAGTTAAATAACTATTTGCATAAAGGAAAATACACTGCCACTGGACCCTATGAAATACAATATCAACTTTTAAAACATCTGCCTCAAACTTCATTCGAACTTTTACTACCCATTTTCAATGACATAACGTATCGCTGAACTAAATCTTTGAATTAAAGTTATCCGCCTTGAAATGTTGCAATCTCTACAAATATGCAGCCTTGGGAAAATATGTTGCTTCAATAAACATTCGAAATATTCTAATGACATCTTGCATTATTGTTGTATATTCCTGATAAAAAAGGGTGATTTGATGACTTTTGGACCTAAAAAATACAATTTATTTTGTGTGTGTTTTTGCAGGGAATTCTCTAAAAAATATGTACACCTGACCGGTGCTTCCATTTGTGTCATTTTTTTCTCTCTTATTTGTTGCATGCCCCCCCCCCCCCCCCCCCCTGTTTTCGGGTCAGAAAAAGTTGTTTGAAGGGCTATACTTAACAAAGATATTTGAATACCAACATAAAGTTATGCGGTCATATTTTGTTTCGCCTGGACGTTATAATAGTGGCCTATGGGAAAATATTTATTTCTGTGAGAACATATGGGTGACTGGACAGTTTCCACCTTCATGTGGAAAAGCAATGATAATTTCTCTTCAGCCGATAACTACCACTCCAATCTAATTAATTAAAGAACCCATTGCATTAACAAGCTGTCTGAACTAAATCATGGAAAGGATGATCAATGATCCACTTGTCTGGTTTCAATAGGCTATATCATGGCGAGTCGCCGATTGTTACCATTGCAGCACTGAATCTCCAAAATAAAGACATCGAGGGTCCCATTCAGAATAGGAAAATAATAATTAACCCAATGTTTGCAGTGATGAGAATGTATGCACGCGTCTGTATTGTTACCAGATGGAGTTAACTTGGCTAATACGGATCAAAACAACCCATTCTTTAAACAATCACTGCACCTGTCGTCTTATAGATATATTTCCGGGACGTTATTTAAATGTATATTATTATAATCTCCTTCCTACAATCGAATCGCTATTTAAAATGTTTAATCCCACCAACGCAAACCATTTTACAAATAGAATATACCTGTAGTAGCTTGGTGTACCAAATGTTCACCACGAGTGGTGAAGTGGTGTTAACCGCGAGACTTCGACACGCGGTTTACACCACTTCACCACGAGTGGTGAACATTTGGTACACAAAGCTACTATGGGTATATTTTATTTATACCATGATCGTCAGATTAATAAGAGCTTACATGCTAAATGAATCAATATTCACGCGTGCGAATATGTTTTTGTTTAAATGAGCACCGGTGGGCGGTACTTCCGCTGGCAATTTTATCGCAGAAACGAAATAGAAAGCGATACCACAAATTACGGGGCCTTTTCATTTTTAATAAAATAATAACATACTATTTCGAGTTATGGATGTTTTATTAACATGAGACAACGTGTGTTTGTTAACTTTTGGAACCTTATGAGGTAAACTTATTTAAAAACGTAATAAATAATTGCGGGTTTCATTTCATTTCATTCTTCGCAGGGCGACGAGTGATAAATTTAGACAAGTTTGCATTCAAGGCGAGGTCACTAAATGTCAACTTAGATGTAGTTCCACTGTAGGTGTAAATTTTTACTACTGAAATCCCATTGATGGCGTATTCACTACGGTTTGTGTGTAAAGCTAAAATGTATGTCATAGGCTTTTTATATATAGTAGAAGAGATAATCATGGTATAAACGGTTGTTACTTACTCGATTGTTACCGCATTGTATAGTCAGGCATATAAATACACATGAATTCCTGTTCGAGTTACATTAACGTTTTGTATGCTGATATTAAAATAACAAAATTTCAACCTGCGCTGGGAATTTAACCAATACAATCTTTTTTGACAAAACCCACTGAGCTCCGTCAAACAAGACTGAATTGGTTACATTCTGAGATGCATTATGGGAAAAATATGCTACCTAAAATCTCAGTATTTTGATATATAGGTCTACTGGGGTTAAATAAATGTCGTTTCTTACCAATTCGTCGCTTGAGTTCCAATGTGTTCTATGTGCCTACTGGCACATAGAACACATTGGAACTCAGAAGACGAATTGTTTACATGGTGAATTCTGTAATTAGTGGCTTGGGAAACAGTTGGTGTGGAGAATAGCTGTCTGTTTTGTGTATAGTTCAAAATAGTAACAGGACCCAGTAATACAGGTGTATATTATTAATCTCGCTCTGACACAGTTCTTGCAGCTTTTCTGATCCAAATTTGTTTGCTGTCCGTCACTCAGTCAACATTTTTATTTTCCATGTTAAAATATTTTGTAATCGTTGAAGCCTTTTAATTAAACTTTTTCAACGTGTATCTGAGTAGGTGATAATTGCGGATTCCAGACCACTTGTACATGTACGTGTACAAGTACACGTACACGTACGTGTACCGCCATAGGGATTCAGTGTTAAATCGTGTACGGAGTGCAAAAAATGTCGTTTTTTCATGGTGGTCCAGAATCCGCAATTGTTTTGAGGCTCACAGATCGCTCTTTTAACGTTCAAACACCCGTTGGCGAACGTGTAGATTCGACACATCGCTCAAAAGTGAAACATGTACGAAATTTGGAGAAAATGTAAATTTAAAAATCTTTCTCGACGTTCCCATCGCGGGTCAGACCATCGATCTATCGTTGGCGAACGCGAGCAAAAAACGTTTTTGTGGATTCCAGACCAGCATCAAAAAAGCGGTTTGTGGATTCTGGACCACCTACGTTCGCCAAGGGGTGTTTGAACGGTAAAAGTGCGATCCGATCGGCGAAAACCCATTTGGGGATTCTATATCAGGAAAAATCGACCTCAAAACGTTTTTTCGACGTTCGCCAACGGTGAAAAGTGAGCGTAAAGTGTAGTTACTCATCGAGGATTTTTTTTAGAATCGATTTGGGCCTCCGGTCAAAAAAAGGCGGTTTGCGGGTTCTGAATCACTGCCACGTTCCCGATCACGTTTCGGACGGTCTAGGGTGCGATCCGATCGGCGAAAACCCGATTTGTCGATTCACCTCGCGAGTTTTGTGAGGTGAATCGTGATAGAATCGGTTTTGTTGAGAGGAAATAAAAAAGTGATTGATATATATAGGAGAGAAAAAAAATATATAAATAAATAGTTATTTAAAAAAATAATATTGAATCGAAATAGATAATAAAATATACGTAAATCATGAACAATTCCCAGATTTTGAGAGCAAGGTTTCTTTTTAAAATGCTGATGAGAGGCTACGCATTCTGCGTGAATGAACAACTAGATCGCCTCTTGTTAGAACGATGCATCGGTTGTCGGGATCATCTAGACTTCGATCACGAGGATCATTCGTGTCTGACGATGGAAAGAGAAGATATGGTCATCAAGTATTTTGAACCGGTGTTCGAATGCATTCAAATCGACGACGTGATCAAGTTTTGGAAGAGATTAGTCTTCTGTAGCGGGCGAGATAAGCCCACCAATTCGGAAGAACTGAAATTGACGCGTAGAAGTCTGACTTTAGAAGACAAGGGATGCATCATGAAATTATTGCTGAAGGAAGCATACGTCTAAGTTTTCTCGTTGATATAAATAAGGGAGTATAGAAAATAAAAATAAATACACACATATTTTTTTTATCTAATATTAGAAAGAAAAAAAACACAAAAATGAGAACCAGAAAGAAATTGTATCCAACGTTAGATGACGACGAGGATGAGAAGCCGAACGGCGTTTTGCCAACGGCACCTTCGCTAGAAGAAAAAGAAAGAGGAGAGAGGTATTGCATCGATCAAATCAGTAGAATCCAATTGTATCTGACTCGTGAGAGAGATTATCGCCATTCTCTCAAGAAGAAGTATTCGCGTTTCCTGAAATTCGTCAATGCGGTCAACACGACACTCATCATGATTTCCATGGGTTTACACGCGGCCGGCATTGGATTGTTGTCGACTGCGGTCGGCGTTCCGATCGTGTTGACCATAGAAGGAGTGGCTCTCACCGCCGGATTGTTTAGCACGCTCGGAAACTTTTTGAGTAGGAAATTATATCTGAAGGCAAGGAAACACGAAAAGATTCGCGTCTTGGCCGACTCCAAGATCGACACGAAATGATCTTGATGACGTTGAAAGACGGTAGGATATCGGATGGAGAATACTTCACGATATTGAGCGAGAAAACGAAATACGATGCCATGAAAGAAGCTGTGAGAATCAAGACTCGTCAGATCATCAAGGAAGAGATGAAGGATTCTCTCGTGGAAAAGGGGAGGAAAGAGGCCAGGGAGGAATTCGGTAAGTTGATAGAACTCAAGAGCAGCGATTGAAAAAAAAAATATATATATAATAAGAACAGAATTTTTTAAAAAGAAATATTAAATTTATATATAAAATAAAAACGAAATTAATTTAAATAACTCTCAAAAATGTATTGTGTAAAGTGTAAGAGAGTTACCGAGATGAGTAATTCTCGAGACGTACGAACTAAAGAAGAAAAAGAAAGAGGAGAGAGGTATTGCATCGATCAAATCAGTAGAATCCAATTGTATCTGACTCGTGAGAGAGATTATCGCCATTCTCTCAAGAAGAAGTATTCGCATTTCCTGAAATTCGTCAACGCGGTCAACACGACACTCATCATGGTTTCCATGGGTTTACAGATGCTTTGCGGAATTTGCGACGTGTGTGGTTCGATCAAGACTCGATTCGTCAAAAAAAGAACACGAGCAAAGGTAAAGGCATCGTGAATAATATGATCAATAATCTACCTTTCAAAATGCATCTGCCAGGTCACAGTTTCACGGGACCCGGAATGAAATTGAACAAGAGACTCAACGCTGATCTGACTCCTAAATCTTGGAGCAAACCCGTGAATAGGGTGGACACGGCCGCGTATGATCATGATCTGTGCTATGCAGAACATCCCGACACCAAGACTCGCAACGACGTCTGTGATAAAAACATGTTGGCGAAATTGAGAAGTATATCGAATCCGACCAGGAGAGAGAAGATAGAACGTTCGCTGGTTGGTAATCTGATCGGTGTGAAACGTCAATTCGGATGGGGCGTTCAGAAAAAAAAGCGCATCGGAAAAGAAGAAGAAACGAGTATTGACCAGCGAATTGGCCGAGGAGTTACACAAACCCATCGTGCATAAATTTCGAAAGAGAAGGGTGTTCATAAAGGGTTTGGATGACATTTGGTCTGCCGACTTGGTCGACATGAGATCATTTTCGAGGGGGAACGAGGGTGTCAAATATCTATTGACGGTCATCGACGTTTTTTCCAAATACGGTTGGATCAGAGCTTTGAAGAATAAATCGGGACCTTGTGTCGCCGAGGCTCTGAAGAGCGTGTTCGACTCGTCTTCTCGAAAACCGAATAAATTGTGGGTGGACAAGGGAAAGGAATTCTACAACAAGCACGTTCGTCAATTAGTCGACCTCTACTCGATTGAAAATGAAGAGAAAGCCAGCGTGGTGGAATGTTGGAATCGTACGATGAAGGAAAAGATGCACAGATACTTCACGGCGAATTCGACTAAGAAATACATACACGCTCTGAACGGTCTGGTCAAAGATTACAACAACACGCGGCACAGATCGATCAAGATGACTCCCACAAAAGCTAGCGATCCTCGAAACGAAAAACGTGTCTACACGAATCTATATCCTGAGAGATCTAAGATCAGGAAGAAGTCTAGAACGCCAAAATTTGCGGTCGGCGATCGAGTGAGAATCTACGCTTATAAGAAGCACTTCAAAAAGGGTTATACTCCTCGATGAACCTCGAAAATCTTCATGATAATCAAAATATTTCACACCGATCCAGTGACTTACAAAATCATAGCTTTGGATGGTGAAGAGATCATCGGAAAGTTTTACGAACAACAATTGCAGAAGATGAAGTTTTGATAAGAAAACAATTTTTTTTTTTATTTACTCTCTTTAACATTTTCTTGTTTACATATCTATATAGGAGAGAAAAATAATAATAAAAAAATAATTAAAACTATTTTTAGATAAAAATGCAAGCTAATTAATAAACCAAAAACAAAAACCCTTCAAAAATGGCAAATATACTAGATATCGCACAAAGTATAGTGAAAGATGAAAGTATTCAAGAATATGAGGTTCACGAATACGAACCGATAACCAGAACGAGTTTGAACAATGCGGGAGAGATAAGAATCAACGTCGAAGCCCATGATCTATTCGTCCATCCTAGCGAGAGTTACATAGTGGTGCAAGGATGTCTCACCAAGGAAGATGGGACCGACTACGCCAACGATGACATGGTTCTCTAGCCAATAATGGCATCATGCATCTATTCAGTAATATAAACTACTTGCTATCCAGACAAGAGATAGAATCTGTGTTTCATCCCGGTCAGGCCACCACGATGTTCAGACTCTTGACGTATCAGGATGATTTTTCGAAATCCAGAAGACTTAATCAGTTGTGGATGAAAGACACCATCGGCCCTGCTAGCACCGGCGCCGTCGCGATATTCGACTACGTCATCAAGACGCCCAGACCTAAAGGAACGTTTTCGTTGAGAATACCTTTGAAACACATCTTCGGATTTGCAGACGATTACAAGAAGATCATGTACGGATTCAAACACAATCTGACGTTGATTCGAAAAGGAAACGACGACGCAATAGTGAGGCTCACTGCGACCGATGCGGGTAAGATAACTCTACACAAGATATCGTGATTCGTTCCGCACGTGGAGCCTTCGATCGTGGAAAAAATGCGTCTCTACAAGATCATAGAATCCAAGAGTAAATTACCCATGGGATTTAGAATGAGACAGTGCGACACGGCTAGCATTCCACTCTCCACGAATCACTTCGATTGGAGATTGATGGTGAAATCTGCTTCTGAACGACCGTGTTTCATCATGGTTGTGTTTCAGACTGATAGGAATGGGTCTCAGGAAAAGAATGCGTCGCTGTTTGATCACTGCCATTTGAGAAACATGCAAGTGTTTCTGAATGCCACAAGATATCCAGCAATCGATTACAACGCATCGTTTGACAAGAACGATTTCTGCAGACTGTACAGCGACGACGCTGATTTTAGAAAGAAGTATCACGGTCTAGATGAATTGATGAGCAATCCTAACATATCTCCCGGTGAATACAAGTCGATGTATCCCATGTTCGTATTCGACATTAGTAAACAGAGTGAACGACTCAAGAGTAGCATCTTAGACATTCAGATCAAGATGCAATTTGATAGGAACGTGCAGAGAAAAACCAAAGCCTTTGCCCTGGTCTTGTCAGACAGAGAATTACAATTCGAATCAGATGGAAATAAGATGTCGATCATTCGATGAGAGACGTGTGTGAAAAAAAATTAATAAACGTTAAAAATGAGGATGTAAGATTAATTGAAAAAAACAAAATCTCGAAAACAAAATGGATGTTTTTGACACGAAAACAACAAATCATATGTTCACTTCAGATCACTATGACATTAAAATAAATTGCTTGGAAAAATGGATTCAAATTGAACATGAAGAACGTAACACAAAAAAAGGATGGAATAATTGTGACTTTAATGAATATCATTTAAAAGAAAAAGAAGAGTTTGATCTCATAAGATCTAACGAAGAAATTATAAAAAATACAATTTTAAAATGTCGCAAATGTAAGAAACGTCAAATAAAAATCAAATCTCAACAAACTAGTTCTGGTGATGAACCAACAACCATATTCGCAAAGTGTATAAATTGTAATCATAAATGGATAGAAAATTAAAAAAGAGATGTAATTTTAATCATCGTCATAAGTGACAAAATTCTTTTACTAAAGAAAAAAAACATATCAGAAATCGTATAATAATATATAATAATAAAAAGTTATAAAAAAAAAAAAATAAATAAAAGTAATGAGATCTAGAGAGATTGAACATCTTTCTAAATCTCATTACTTTTTTTTTGTTTTTAATAATCACTCATTATTGTTAGTTAATTATTTCCACGCGTTTACTGTTTGTTCAAAGGATCTAGTTCGATCAGTAGGCTCACCACGGAAGTGGCGGCTTCGGGATTATTGGTTTTCGTAATGAGATTAATCCTGTCTCCGGCGTTCACTTTGAGAGGCATGCCGAACGTGTTAACATTCACATGTTGATTCTCAGTCTTTTCAAAGCTGTATCTCTTATCGCTCTCTACTCCATTCATCGCAAGATTGACGACCACTCTGTTATTCAAATCCGTGGAAGCCAGACCCATTCATATGACTTCACCTCCTAACGGCATGGGATATCCCACCTGACCATGTTGCGATCCGCTACCTCCGTTTCTGAAAGACCACTCGGTTTTTCCCTCCTCTAACGTGCCGGCCTCCTCAGCCCACACGGTGATCAATTGTCTAGCGTATTTTACTCTTTCCACCACTGAAATCAGGGTGCAGGCATCCGTCATGTTCACGGGATCCGGTAGATTCGTGAGCGCGTGTCCGCCCATGTCTAGTTTACCTTCCATGATGTCGCCCTTTCTCCAGACTGAGTTGTCGTCCATGTACTTCCTGCTGACAGCGCTGGAATCGAATTCGTGATCGTGATCGAGACCGAATAAATTGTGACCATTCATGTTGATGCCATCCTCCATGGTTCTGCCAGATTGTTTGTTCAGGTAGAGATCGTCCACTAGAGATTCTACGTATTCTTGTGATCATAACATGGCAGAATCTACGTAGCCCTTGTTGACCACAGTTGAGTCCACATTCGCGTTGTCGACCTTCGACAGATTCAATATCTTGCTGAATCCCGCATTCAGATCCGATTTCATTTCTCGTCTGTCAGACTTTCTCTGTTCCAGATCTACGTAGTGTTTGGTCGCCACATCCTTGGGATTCGTGGGAGTGGCCACATTCGTTATCTTGTTAGAATTGGCGTTCAATTCCGAGTGCATCGTTTTCTGAATGTATCTACTTCTCAGATGTTCACTAAATCGCGCGTGAGAGTCGTCCACATATTTCTTGATCGCCGCATCAATGGAATCTATGGGATTTGCGATGTTCACCAAACATTTAGATTTCAGATCGAGATCGTCGATCATGGCTTTATCCACGTAATTATCTAGCATGATTCGTTCAAAATCCGCATTCCCTCTGTCGATGTATTTTTTAGTCGCAGCATCTGTGAGATCTATTGGCTCGGGAAGATTGTAGAGCTTCTTATCGTTCATGTTCAAAGGTTCCTCTCGAGATTCGTATCTCCGAACGTAACGTTCGTCCAAGTTGGCAACGTCGTAACCATCACCGACTTCGAGCATATTCCTCTTCTTTTTGGGTCGACTTTCATTGTCACTTCTGCCAAATTTATCAACTGGCATGTTGTTTTGAGGTTTTTGTTTTAAAATATATTTCAAACGCAGTTTATTAAAAATGAATTATTTCACTTATTTTTTATTTTTCGTTTTTATTCGATTAAAATTTTTTAAAATAATTTTTTACCTTTATATATACTACAAAAAAAATCTCTCTCTAATGTAAATCATTGAGAATGTCTTGAAACCGATCTCCTTCAGACCATCTCTTGAGAATGCAGAGACACAGGTGACCGCTAAACACTTGATCTGTTGATTGCACTCATTCCGTGTTGTAACGAACCATCGATTTGTTGAAATAGTTCTTTATTTCTTTTGGCGGCGAGATTCCGTAGCTGTCGAAATAATAATTCTTCTTCTTCCCGTTCTTGAACCATGCCACCCAGTGAGTGCCTTCACTGATAAATCATCTAGATTTAAAATTCCGCATTCCGATTGTCGAGGTCTTCTCTTCGGCAAGGCATCTCTAGTAAACACGCCTAGAAAATCTTTGATTTTCAAATCCTTCACCGCATTCGACAGATCGATGTTGGATAGGGGTTCGTTAGGTAAGACGACACCTTCTACTGATATCTCTATTTTCTTATTCATAAATGTATATATTTTTTTTAAAATTTATTTATTTTATTATAATTCACTAAAATGACGTTATTTTTTATATTTTTCTTTTTCTTTTTAAACTAACTCTATCGACTTCCATAATCTTGAATCCGTCTAATTCCTCTTGATTTTCTGGAATCCTATAATCCTTAATCATATCTGAAATCCTATCGCCTAAAATTATATCCAAAGTCCAATGTCTGAGTGCTAAAGTGCTTATTTTATCGTCTAACACGAATCTCTTATCGTCGTCGGCCGTCACGTCAGTGAAATCTTGTTGACTATTTTGGTATACAAGTCATGATTTTTGCTTCGAATCGATTTCATAGCCTTATACACTGGACCACTTCCTAACAGACAATCTTTATACTCTCGAAAAGAGATGTTTTTCTTCACCACACACGCTTTAACCCCTTTGCACTTCTTGATCTCTTCATCTTCTAGATGATAAGCATACAGTTTGGGTCTCAAGCCCACGAATTCGACGATTTGTTTACCTCCGCACTCGTCCTTAAATTTACCCAACACCTTCTTGTTGTCGTTCGATTGAATGTTGGACGGGTGATCGACGGGATAATTGCTCGTGTCGAACCACATGGCCACATCCAGAGATATATCTTGGTAGACATCTTTCGTCTCTATCTCGTAAACTAAACTGTCTGTGTCAGTGAACAGTAGTTTGGCTTTATCACCAAATTTTCGTTTGACGTAATCATAGTGAAACTCGTACATCAATCGCTTGCTGATATCTAAGATGATCGGTCCGAGATAATATGGTTTGTCGAACTTCAGGTGTGTCTTTTGCATGTGAACGGCCACTAGATTTTCGTCAAATATGGTTCGGTGTTTGTAATTGGGTTTCACCAATAATTTTTTAGCTTTTTCCTCAGACGTGACGAGTCGAACGTCGGTTCTCTTCCTGATGTTTTCCATCGATTTACCATACACGCAGTTGTTCATGAGTTTGAAGAAATCTTTTTCGAAATTGTTCTCGGCTCGAATTCTGAGATTTGTGTTGAGATCGATGTATTTTTCATCCAAGGCTCTTCGTCGAATCAAATGATGCAATGTATGTCATCCCGTGATCAACGTATTGTTTCAAATTCTCACTGTAGACGACATACTTACATTTGTTAAATAAATTGGGAATGAGTTTTTCCTTGTCTCCTTCGATCGGTTCCATTCGTTCGGGAGCCAGCGGATAATCGTTGTGTAGATCGTGTAATTGTTCCAGATAGTTCAAATTGACTTCTAAAATGCAAGGATAGTCTCTCCATTTTTGCATCTCTTCTGGTTCCGTCACCCATTCGAAATTTCCAATCGGTAAAGGATGACTCATAGCCCAACCATACAGATTATTAGCGTTCCAATACTGTATGTATTTATTCAATCCTTTCGAATCGAAACCTTCTTTCATGCACGGATCGTTAGCTTCAGAATATCTGTGGGAGATCATCGAGACACCACCTCTCGCAGCCCTTTTGAACATGAGCAACATGCCCATGTTGGATAATAATTCCAAATGGACTTCGGTGGTCTTCAACAGAGCATCCCACGCCAGACCGGGTGTGGTGAAATACCAAGCCGGATCCAGATCATAATTTCGACGACAGACATCTCAAAAATTTTCGAACACGTCTTCTAAGAGCAGAACGTCGGTCTTCAGATAGAGATCGTGATAATCTCTCATGGTTTTCATATCGAATGATTTCCACGTGTTTTTGGTGTGTTCGTAATTCTCATCGGAAATGTCGGATTCATATAATTTTGAATAAAAATCTTCTTTCGAAGGTAGTGCAGTATCGTCAAATCTCTTTAGATCATTCATGTAATCGTAAGGATAGACTCCTCTCCTCAACATGACGTCTACTCATTCTCCGAAATGTTCGCTCGTGATTTTAAATTTATCCTTGCTCATGTTATCAACTAATTTTTCCAGAGCGGTCGACATGAAGTTAAAACTGTCGATGAAACGTATGCCTCTACAAATGGATTTTGTATTTTCTTCCAATGTTTCTCCGTCAATTACTCTTTTCTTCTCCATGAGCTTCCATTTCGTGACGGAAATGTATCTTTCTTCGCTGTTCACGATGCAATTTAATTCTTTGTGGGAGGTGCTGAGATTTTTTTACGAACAGTTGACTGTCGTAACCCGAGAGATTGTGAAATATCACCGGATAGAAAATGGCGTCGCGATATTTTAAATTACACTTGCTGTGAGCCAGACTGCGATACAGACCCGTGTAATGATCGTGGTCTCTGACCTTCTTATTTTCCTCCGAATTCTCGTCGAACGATTGTCTGCATATGTGACATTCGGTGGCTCTGTTATTTTCGTCCTGCTGTTCTCGCATGATGAGCATTTTCGGCGGAGTTTTGAATTTGTCGTATAACATTTGAATTTTCGATTCTAACTCTTCCACGAACCTTTGAGCCACGTCGTCGTCTTCGCACTGTTTCATGTAGGTGAAGGGACCCATGTCGTGTTGTGAGTCAAAAGCGCATTTCACGTAAATGCAATAGCCCGAAGGCATGTGTTTTTGATATCTTTCGACATAACTTCGAAGAGCATCAGGTTGGCAGGAACTCATTTTCATGGTGAAGCATTCAAAATCGGCATACACGATGAATGGTACTTTTAACCTTTTACTGCAATTTTCAAAGTTCACAATGGTGTTGGGTTTGGGCATTTCGACGGCGACACCTTGATTTTTGTTGCAATATTCCTGATGTTTCACTAATGATTTTTCGCTGTGAAACGCATTCATGCAGTTGCAACATAAACATATCTTTCCTTTATGTTTATTATTTTGTCTCGATAGTAATCGGCTCGGATGTTTAACCCGACAATAATGATGATTGTCACCATTCGAAATCAATAATAAATTAATCATCTTTTCTCTTTCGAGATACGAAGTCTGTCTGAGAGGGTAGATCATTGGTTTTTCATCGTCGTATCCCAAGACGTTCACCACTACGGTGGGATTTTGAGCCTCGAAACATTTGATGTGTTTTAACTCCACTGGAAAAGTCACTCCGGTCCAATTGAGATTTTTAGAAGTCTCCTCGTAATGAGAAACTCTATCGGAGTGCATTTTGACAGGGTATAAAGCAGAGGTGACTGCCCATTTAAAACACTGATCATCTTTATTTCTCACGTTGATCACAGTATATTGTTTAGCTAAGAAATACGGTAATTCCACATAGGAAGATCCTTTCAAAGAATCGATTTTAGTTATATAAATTTCGAGTTTCAACACCTCATCGAACGTCCAATTACTACCTTCATGTTGATAATTCGCGAGAGACGTCAACATCTTGTCTTTCATCTTTTCGAAAACGTCCAATAAATCTGAACCTCGAAGTATGGGTTCGACGTTAGATCTGAAAAATGCATTTGTCACGATGCTCTCGCCGGACTTCACATCGATTTTATTCATCACACAATGGAGTATCATCTTAATTTTTTGTCCCACGTTCATGAAACAAATCCAATACTTTTTTCCTCACCCATTCCATGAACAATTTCAGATCAACTTTCTTGAACGAGGGAACCATGTCGAAAGTTTTAAAAACGCCTTTGATCGCACTCTCCCGTTCTATGGGATTTGATTGGAATACTTCCGTGATGAGTCATATTCATATTCTTCTCCTTTCCCTTCGTCGATTGCTCGTTGAATTTCTTTCGATATATCTCGTTTGTCTAGATTCTGAACTGCATCACTCGTTTTCATTTTAGTTTAGTTTTTTTTTTTTTTTTTTGAAACTTGAAGTTCTTCAACAGCTTTTCGTTTAGTCGTCTTCTCATTTTTCACAACCGATGCATTTTTTGATGTCATTTCTATTGACATTTTGTTTGCCTTTTCATGGCGCAAACTACGTATCTCCTCACATATGATCTTTCTATTTTCATCATGCTCCACTTTTCGTTTTCTATCATCAGGCGTTACTGTCATCGGCTTATTTTTTTTCACAATTTGAGTCTGTTTAAGTTTATCCACTTCCAATCTTTCGATTTTTTTCTTTCCATCGTTTCGAAAACGATATTCCTGTATGACTTCAATTTTTTTTGGATTTGGTTCTATGATTTCTGAAATGTGGAATTTTTAATTTTTTACAAATCTCGTTTAACTGAGGTACGGTTTTCTCATTTAAATTTTCCATTTTTTTATTTGTTTGCTTCATTTGTAAGAATATTTTTTTTTTGAATTTTGTATTTAAATAATAATTTGTTAAAAGTTTGTTTTTTTTACTCTCTATATATATGTTTTTAATTCCTTCAAAAAAACTTTTTTGGATAAAATTAATCATTTTTTTTATGTTCCTTAACGCGAAAAAAGTTGAATTAATACAAGACTTTTTGACATTAAAGAAAATTAAAATTAAAAAAAAACTTTTTTATATATATATATAAAGAGTAAAAAAAAAAAAAAAACTTTTTTAACAAATTATTATTTAAATACAAAATTTAAAAATATACATTATTTGCAATAATTCACAAAACAAAAAAACCCAAATAATCGATCATGACAACAACACCTAAAAGATGCGAATTGAAATTGAAACCTGTAAGAAATTCGGTTATAAAATCTATAGATTACAATGACACGACTCCATCGAAGTGAACGAGGTCGAGACAAAGGGCTTAGAGCACAAACACGATAAATATAACATGCCTTTGAAATTGGATGAAGCCACGCACGATTTGTTTTACGAGTACCAAAGTGATTTACAGAAAGTCATCATCGCCAAAGATAGAGAATTCGACAAGGACGATTTGTCATTGCCCTACGGAAGTTACATATATCCGAAAATCTCTCTCGAACATGTGAACAAATCGGGTGGTGAGAGCGCGTTCATCGATGTAAAAAAACTCAAAAATGTAAAGATAAACATTCAACACATTTTCGAAAAAAGGAGAAGACATGACCGTCAACATGCTAATAACGGACTTGGAAATATAAACAATAGAGAGATTGATTTTTAGCAAAGAAGAAGGAAAAAAAAGTAATGAGATCTAGAGAGGTTGATCATCTCTAGATCTCATTACTTTTTTGTTTTTTTGTTTTTTGTTTTCTTCCTTCTTCTTCTTCACTATCGCCTATATATATTATAATAACGTTTCCTTTTTTCTCAATTTCGGCGTCGATTCTTCTTTTCTTTTTTTGTGATATGTTACGTTTTTATAAGAACGCATTTGTTTATCCGAATCATAATTATGAACGAATGTGGTGCATCTCTTGGTAACACTCACAGCATTACCATTCTCTTCAGAAGGTAGTGGCGACAGTGGAAAGCGTCTCATTCTTTTCAATTTCAACCATCTATCCCGCTCTTTTTTCAGTTCTTTCCTAAGATATCCATCATTAGCATCTAATTGTTTTTCCACATTTTTTTCCCACACTATCCTGCAATATTCATCATTAGCGTCTAATCGTTTTTCCACATTTTTTCGCACTCTATCTCGTGATATTCATCATTATCGTCTAATTGTTTTTATCCATTTAATATTAGTTTATACTTTCTATGATTTATATTTTATATAATTATATAATTTTTACATTATAATAACATACTCAAAATCGGTATATTCTTAAATGGCGAATTCTCACCAAACAACAAACCCTTACCGAGTCGCTCAACGGTCCGTCCACTCTTCAGATAGAGACCATTTCCACTCAAAGAGTTGCCACCTCTAATGGGTTCTAGATACAATCCTTCACTGCTGTCGTCTACGTGGACGCGACACACGGCTCCTCCCTTCTTCAAAAACAGTCCGCTGCCACCCATTAATTTCTCGACTGCCGAACTCGCGAGTCCCGAGAGAGCTCCCATGCCGAGAGTCTTTCCGAGAAAGGGTAATGCTTTTGCGGCAAAGGGTAATGCTTTTGCAGCGATTCCTGCCAATAGCGGTAGGAAACTGCCTTTCATTCTCAAATTGTATCTCAATTGAGCAGGACTCAATCTTACCGTCAACCCTCTTCCATCACGAATCACTTTCTCCATCCTTTTGATTTGACTTCTGGTCCAGGCGATCGAATCATGACCGCCACTCGTCAGATTTGAATTTTGAATTTCACCACCTCGCCTCGAGTTGTTAACGCTCTCTTAAGTTTCTTCCTCTGTCCTGCGGATATGTTCACGTTTTTAACCACGTATTGTGTCATAATTCTTTTTTAAAATATATTTTCTTCAATTGTTTTTTTTTGTTTTAATGATAATTATATATATTAAATAATTTTTGTAAATTAATATTGCGTTTATTTTATTTTTTTATTTTTTTATACATAATATATTTTTTTTTGCTTTTATATTTCTCTTATGTGAAATCGTTTCGTCACCCTCTCTCCGCGAAGATCTAACAGTTCACCATTTTGATCCGTCAACGTGGTTTTGAGACTATACAACGTGTCTAAAATCACTGGTACATAAACTAAATTTCGAGGTCGTTCCACGATCTCATAACCCGGCGACACGTTTGGAAAGAAGGAATAGATCGTCGATTGATCGCTACCATTCACGTAGCTTCCAGCAATCACGTCCATGTTCACCAGAATGCTATTGACTGCGAGAATGTCGACCGTATTTTCAGATGCCGCATGGTCTCGATACATCTTTCGATCGAATCCCAGCATCTTGCCTATAGAATCGTCCGTGTTGAAATTCACTCGAACATTATCTTCCAAATCCAACATCGTCTGTAAGGTATTAGGGTTGGGAGCGAGTCTGATCTTGTTTCTTCCCTTTCAATCCGTCTTCATTCGCGTCTGAATGTAATTGTTCAAATCGTCTATGTCGTAACTTCCTTTGGGAATTCGAATCTCCAACCAATCCACTCCGTCGGAATACTTGAACGAGTTTTTCTTTTCGGTGACGTTGGGAAAGGAATAATAAGTCTCCAGATTCACCAACGCCATCTCGTATCTTTTCTCTCTATTCAATTCGATGGAAGGTTCGTATTTCGTTGCAAATCGAGTCGAATCGCCACTCACCACGATTTGAATGGATTGTTTTGCAGCCGTATTCTCGGCTATCCGTTCTAACAATTCTCCTTGTTCGAACATTATATTTTAATTTTTATTTTATTTTTCAAAACTAAATTATTTAGTTTAAACAATATTTATTGAAAAAGATAAGTTAACTGTATACATGAAAACAAGTATAAACATATTGAATGTTTTGTACATAAAATTCAGTGAATACATTTAACACCTGAAATGTCAAACTAACTTGTTGTAGTAGGGGATTCGGAAGAAAGCTGAATGCTTATGTAAACCGTCCCCCAAGTCTGCAAGGTTACACAATTTCAGTTAGACAGATAGAACAGGTGGGTCTGTTTCGATATTGTTTAAACGAGAAAAAAATGAAGAAAGTAGATCGAGAGGAACAGTGAAGGAGAAGGATGACAATTGAAAAGGGCCAACTTGAATGCAAAAGACATCAACATTGATCGACAACAGTTAGGGAACTGACTCACTTGGAAATCGCAGCCTAACGCTAATATAAGACGAGGGTATTCTAATGGACAACTAAATTATTTGATGATTTATTATTTTCTAATTTTATTTTCGCTCTCTGTCTTATTATCATCAGAAACATAAAACTTGTCGAATCCGCACCGATATTTTTAATTAAATTCGCTAGTCAAATCGATCACGACGAAATTGTAAAGTCCTCCATCCCAACCCCTCTTGCAGAATCTCCAGAATTCCGCCACGCTCATGTCGTTTGCGACGTGATCGCCGTAGATGTGAATGAGATTCTTGAGATCCTGGCGAAAGAGACACAGTAAATTAGCGTTCTCCCTTATCGTCTGTCTGGGCAATCGAAAATAATTCTGCGACAGGTAGAAACAGTCCACGTTGCTGTGACGACCCCTAACGTAATACGAGTCGCATCGGTTCTGTCTCTCCAAAAGCAGATCGTCGAAAATCATGAGATTCTTATCTTCCGATTTCAATTCTCTAGGATCCGGAACGTCGCTAGCGTTCTCATAAAATCGACACTCGACGTTCGAAGACGCATTTCTCTTCATCAATTCCATCGCCGCACCGTCCAAAATGGTCGAAAGAGAAGCTTCACTTTCGTCGAATTCCTCCCTACTGTCAAAGATTCTGGCTATGACGTCCTTGGGCAATCTACGATCCATGCACTCTCGAAGCAATCTGTATTCGGGTTGAAACAAGCTCTTACCAAACATGAACAATCTGTCGTAATCCAACCAGTCGGGTTGCGACAACAGATTCATCAACAGATTGGTCTTTCCACAATTCGATTTTCCCGCTATCAAGCCTCTTATGCTTTGGGAAAGAACTCGTTATTCGACCTCTTGGTCGCGTCGTCGTTCCAAGACATGTCTTTAATGTTCATCTTTGTTTATTTTTTGTTATTTTAGATTTTTCAAACACAATTTTTATGTTTTTTCAAACTTAGTTTTATAAATATTATTATTTATTTATATTACACCGTCACGACTTCTCTTTAATCCAGATCCACTCGTCATTTTGGCTAAATCTTGTATGGGTACCACAGCATCCTTAAAATCTTTCCAACTTTTCGGCGATCGCTCTAACGTAGCTCGCTTCGCCGGCGGACTGATCAACTTGTCGATCAACGCGTCGGCTGCCCTCTTGCCAGCCACAGAAGCTATCCTACCACTGGCTTCGGAAACGGCTTTCTTACTAGCATCCAAAGTCGTCTTCTTACCGACCTCAAACGCGGTCGATGCGAGTTTTCTACCTGCATCGCTCGTGAACGCTCGCATTATAGAATCGACGATGCCAGAACCGCCTTGAACGTAAGTTCTGACGTATCCCCTGTTCTTTATCACCAACATATTTTATAATATATATTTTGTTTTTTCACTGGTAAATCGTTTGTTGTTTAAATTACTTTTATTATTTTGTAGTGTAAAATTTACTCTTTTTATTTTTTTTATTTTTGTTTGTTTCTCTCTACTTATTATATATCAATCCTTCAATTCATTCATCAGTCTTTTGTAATCGCGTTTATTCAAAACCTTCTGCCTCAACAATTCGTCGCATGTGCTCACTATCTCATTATCTAATCCAGTGTTACCAGCGCGTCTACTTGCCATCAACAAACTCAATCTCTGAGACAGAGCGTCAGAATCGCTCGGAAGAAAAGTGGTTTTCACCCCTTTGCCAGTCACCGACTCGACGAACTTCTTATTCATATCCCATATGGGTTTCACCACCTTCGTCCACTTGTAACCTCTGTTGGCTTTGGGTCTCGTTTCTCTGGCATCGTTATTTCTCTTCATGGCGTGGGTCTGAACCAGAATGTCGCCGTAATTGTCGAAATCCGGATCCGTGTAATCTCCAGGCTTGTCGAAAAGGAGCAATTTGCACAGTCCAGGAGTTAATTCGTACCTATTCGAACCGACGATTAAATTATCATCATCCTCTTGCACTTCTGTGTTGCCCACAAAAGTTCTACCATCAGAATCCTTATACATTCCATACAACAGATCTCTCTTACCACCATCCTCAGACGACGCGACGCTATCAGTGATGATAGTCGAAGCTGTATCATCACTTTCGCTCACGTCGGTTTCGATTCTCATGGGAATGTAATCCGGTGTAGACTGAAAGGAATACTGTTTTGTAAAACTACCGGACAACGAACCCATTCTCAAAGAACTCTCTTTTATGGGTCTCAATTCTTCAACTATCTCCTTCTTGCTTCATTCCTGAACCTCCGTCACAGGTTTGAATAATTTTGTGGCTTCGCGTCTCAATTCCATTTCTCCAAGTCGTCTGCTTCTGTCAGCTGATTGAATACTCTTCTTAGCACGTTCATATTCGTTTAAAAGTTGATCTCTACGCTTGGAATCTGTGATGTGTAAAAACATTTTTTTCGTTTTGAAATTATTAATATTTCCTTTAGAGTATGCTAACGTGAGTTATTTTATTATTCTCAAAATTAAATGTATAATTATTTTTATGTTTTAGGTTTTAAGTAAATAAAAATCTTCTGTCTTTAATATATAATAACTAAAACCAGTTGAGGAAAAACATTTTACAAAATAAAACCTCTATAAATGCGGTTTGCCCTCGAACGTGTAAAAGATCACATCACTGATTATTCACTCCGCGATGAACAGGAGAACTTTGAAAAAGTTTTAAAGTTTTAGCGCATAAGAAACCGGTTTCTGATTTAACGCGTTTGAGAATAATTATATCCGTTAAAAGGGTTCATTCATATCTCCGAACATTATCACAAGTAAATTAAAATTCACTTACCTCTTAAAACCTGATTGAGTGGAAAACGCGTTTTATTGTGTATTATCAAAACGAAATACCTTTCATTCACACTGGAACAAAACACGAGTGTCTATTATTATACAATCTATCTCTTAAAATTCATCCAAGTGAAAAACCCTCTATAGTGGAATTTTTATTTGAATGAAACAATTCTACGAACTGTTTTATTAAGATTTATCTAACACAATTTCGCTATGACAAAACGTGAACGGACGATTTCCATCGGTTCTAATTTTCCGAAACTCGAGTTTTCAATGTCATCCATTGAACGAATACCATTCATTCACACTGGAACAAAACATGAGTGTCAATTTACAATACATGGGACTAAATTTTATAGTCGACTCTATAGTGGAATTTTTATTTGAATGAAACAATTCTACGAACTGTTTTATTAAGATTTATCTAACACAATTTCGCTATGACAAAACGTGAATGGACGATTTCCATCGGTTCTAATTTTATGAAACTTGAGTTTTCAATGTCATCCATTGAAGGAATACCTTTCATCACACCGGAACAAAACATGAGTGTCAATTTACAATACATGGGACTCAATTTTATAGTCGACTCTATAGTGGAATTTTTATTTGAATGAAACAATTCTACGAACTGTTTATTAAGATTTATCTAACAAAATTTCGCTATGACAAAACGTGAACGGACGATTTCCATCGGTTCTAATTTTCCGAAACTCGAGTTTTCAATGTCATCCATTGAACGAATACCTTTCATTCACACCGGAACAAAACATGAGTGTCAATTTACAATACATGGGTCTCAATTTTATAGTCGACTCTATTGAATGAAAAAAGCTATTTATTTACACTGACTACAAAATTGAAAAACTCCTCAAAACCGATTCTATCACGATTCACCTCACAAAACTCGCGAGGTGAATCGACAAATCGGGTTTTCGCCGATCGGATCGCACCCTAGACCGTCCGAAACGCGATCGGGAACGTGGCGGTGGTTCAGAACCCGCAAACCGCCTTTTTTCCATGTACCGGAGGCCCAAATCGATTTTTAAAAAAATCCTTCATGAGTAACTACGCTTTACGCTCACTTTTCACCGTTGGCGAACTTCGAAAAAACGTTTTGAGGTCGATTTTTCCTCGTCTAGAATCCGCAAATGGGTTTTTTGCTCGCGTTCACCAACGATAGATCGATGGTCTGATCCGCGATGGGAACGTGGAGAAAAATTTTTAAATTTACATTTTCTTCAAATTTCGTACATTTTTTCACTTTTGATCGATGTGTCGAATCTACACGTTCGCCAACGGGTGTTTGAACGTTAAAAGTGCGATCTGTGAGCCTCAAAACAATTGCGGATTCTGGACCACCATGAAAAAACGACATTTTTTGCACTCTGTACACGATTTAACACTGAATCCCTATGGCGGTACACGTACATGTACGTGTACTTGTACACATACACGTACAAGTGGTCTGGAATCCGCAATTATCACCTACTTATCTGTCATTATGGGTGCTTTTGTCTCTTTACCCAGAAGAGCTACAAATGATTTTCTAGGAGGGGGTGTGGTGTAGGGGGAGGGTAGGAAGCAAATGCAGAGAATTTTATTTGGTAACCCCACTAGACTTTCTTGATTCACACGGTAATTTCCTCGCCTGGCCAGCTTCTATCATCATCTGAAACAGGGGGTGCGAGATATCATTAATATGGACGTCTTTTGGAGAGCAAGAATAGTAGTGAAGCCTGTTCGACGCGCAACCATATTTGTTCAATATTTGCGAACCCTGATGCTGTGCTGAACATCAAGCACTAAACCCAAGTATGCAACAATATAATACAAGGATTATGCAGCGGGGATGAGGGTCGAGTTTTTTTCGCACCTGTACGGCTCATAATTGTAAGAACATCCAGTCTATAGATATTGTTCAAGTTAACGCGCTAACAAGCTGAAAACAGGCAAAAATTAACAACTTGGCGTGCATAAGGAGCTTAGTACCAATTTTCGAACTCATTCAAGACCTTGTTAAGAACGTCTCACATATCATATATTGAGATTTGTTCAAGCTACCACTCTAACGAGCTGAAAACAGGCAAAAATTAACTAATTAAGGGTCATAACTCCACTCAATGTGTGCGAACCGTTCACAACATTGTTAAGGAAGTCTCACATACCGAAAATTAACTGAATCCATTGAAAATTGTTCAATTTATCGCGTTAACGGGCTGAAAATAGGGAAGAATTGTCTAACTGACGGCCACACCACCGCTCAGTATGGGCGTACCGCACCAGTTTTCGGACTCATTCAAGACATTGTTAGGAAAGTCTCACATATCAAATATTAACTGAATACATTGATATTTATTCAAGTTATTGCGCTAACGAGCTGAAAGCAGCAAAAAAAAAAAATAACCAATTAAGGGCCATAAATCCACTCTGTATGTCCAAACCGTACCAGTTCTCGAACCTCTTCAAGACATTGACATTGTTAAGAAAGTCTCACATATCAAATATTGAGCAAATCCATTGATATTTGTTAAAGGCCTGAAAACAGGCAAAAATTAACTAATTAGGGGTTATAACTCTGCTCGGTGTGGCCGAACCGTACCATTTTCGATCCCATTCAAGAAATAGATACAAAAGTCTCACATACCAAATGTTGACTAAATCCGTTGATATTTGTTCAAGTTACCGCTCTAACGAGCTGAAAATAGGCAAACATTAACCTATTAAGGGCCATAAACCACTCAGTGTTGCACGGACCGCACCGATTTTGAAACCCGTTCAAAGCATTGTTAAGGAAGTCTCAAATACCGAATATTGACTACAGCCATTGATATTTGTTCAGGTTTTCCCGCTAACGAGCTGCAAACAGGCAAACATTAACTAATTAAGGGTCATCTCCCCGCTCAGTATGGGCGCATGGCACCGTTTTTCGAATTCATTCAAGGCATTGTTAGGAAAGTCTGACATACCCAATATTAACTGAATCCAATGATATATATTACAGTGATCGCGCTAAGGAGCTGAATACAGGCAAAAACTAACCTATTAAGGACCATAACTCCGCTCAGTATGTCCAAACCGTACCAGTTCCCGAACCCATCCAAGAAACTGTTAAGAAAGTCTCACATACCAAATATTGAGCAAATCCATTGATATTGAAAATTAAGGGCTATAACACCGGTCGGTATTGCCGAATCGTACCGGTTTTCGAACCCATTCAAGACATTGTAACGAAAGTCTCACATACCAAATACTGGTCAAATCCATTGATGTTTACACATAGGCCGGATCGCATGAGTAGTGTGTCTAGAATATTTTTCGATTCTTATTCTACGGGGTAACGTTGAAGACACACAGAAATCGCGCTATAAATTTTATCAATAAGTTCACTCTGTATCAATTCTCGCCGCGGGCTTGGGTTCTTTGTTTCCGCAAAACAAAACGAATAATGATCACTGGATGATTACGTCCGCATATCGCGAGCTATTTGTAAATCCATGCATGTGTGTTGTCTTGTTCTTTTAATAATAAAGCACCTTGTGATAAACAATGATGATAAAAAGGGACAAAAATGGGCGGGAAAAGTAAAAACATCTGACTTTTAACTTTCCAATTTTATTTCGGTATACTTATAATCCATGCAAAATGTTATATTAGATGACACACACATTTTTGTCAACGTGCACCCCCAAAAATGTATTAAAGTGCTGTTATATAAGTAAGGGAAATTTGTTTATTTTGAAATTACCACCTGTAATATTACATAAATGCAACTTAAATATACACAAATTATACATCAAAATGACGGCTGTGGTGTATAGAAGACGAAACATGTTTGCAATCAACTCACAGAGCTGACAGCAGGAAACAATGCTACCGCATTCGTACCATAACTGAAAATAAAACAATATTTCAGGAGATCAACTCGTGGCCAAACGTGTTTCAGATGTCCAAGAACCAAGCTAGGCATTCAAAACACTTTACGATACAGTGACAGAACTACATTTGGGGAATGGACAACACTGACTGTATTTCGGGAAAGGACAATACTGTCTGCATTTTTTATTGAAGATGGATTTCATGGCCGACGGACATTCGCATATCACGCGATACCACGAATTTTCATAGAAAAACACTATGAAATTCCGTAATTCTAAGAAATTCAAACAGGTGTTACGACACCTTGCAAGTAATATGGCAATTGTTCAGTCTCCATACAATAATAGTGTGTAGTATTAAGGCGATCTTTCTCATTGTTTGATTTTAGGCAGCACTGTATATCGATGATTTTTTGGCACGATGACCTTGACCGAAAATGTATACAAATAGTCAATGTAAACAAAGCTGAGAGTTTTGGGAATTTACCACCACGTATCTCTGTCGCTGCGATTTGAAGAATTTTGATGTCCTCGTTTTGTTTTTGGATATCTGAAGCACGTTTAGCCACGAGTTGTTTACCAGGAATATTATTTCATTATCAGTTCCGGTACGAATACGGTAGCAGACTTCTAGGAACCATTGGGGACTGCTGTCAACTCCGTGAGTTGATTGCATATATTTTTCATGTTCTATACATCACAGTCTTCATTTTGATGTATACTTTCTTAATATTTAATTTGAATTCATGGAATATTTAGAGGTGGAAATTTCAAAGTAAATAAAGTTCTCTTGCTCATATAGCACCTTAATTGTCCCACCCTAAAAATGAATATAGACTCTTCATTTATGATTGTACTACCATCAAAATGTTGACCAAATCAAAGCTCAATTGAACAGCACTTGTAGTTCTGATTCACCGAAAATGATTTTTTTTCAGAATCAATCGGCCCGAAAATATAATTTAGTCTGAAAGGTGAACGATATGTTCTCTTTTCAAACCAACTGAAATATTCCAGCGAGTGAATCTAAACATAGCCAATTACCTACTGGAGAGCTAGACTGATTTCAGGTCATCCAAGCGGCGAATTTCTTACTGAATTATACCGATGGTCTCAGTTCTTGAACACGTCTAACAAAAGTGTGAGGTCAGAAGTAAACGTCATCGTCGTCACATTCTCAGTGAGATTGTTTCGAAATGGACGGAAATTAATCGTCTCTTACATTTCATTATTTATTTATATCTATTTATTGGGGTTTAATGATACTTTCGACAGCCAGAATCACCTCGTGTCTGACAATTTTTTTTCCTCTGGTTGGGGAAGCCGGATTACTCGGGGAGAACCAACGATAAACGGGCGAGGAAATGTGAGACTCCCCAACGCACTAGCTCCGCGCAAGCAAAGGTTAGCATTGATTGAAGACAAGTGCACCACCGACGCACAGTACGCCCTAGTGCACAGCGCGACCGTGTCCCCACATCTTACAGTTCATTAACAGCTCATCTGATAAACTAGCAGACGACATCAGTAAAAAAAACCTTTCGTGAACAACTAAAAATATCACTTTTGCCTCGACGAACTTGTTCCAATGAGGTGCCATAAGCTATGTTTCAGAGGCAAAGAATGGTAAAATAATAACATGTTTTTTTATTTTTTTGCGAAAGCCGTGGGACAGTTTTTCCCGTTACGCTTGGTAAAGAATGAAATTTCACATTATGTGATAAAACGAATTTCAAATTCACCACGATTTGCTTTGAATTTTATGATTCACTGGCGAACCTCATTTTTTTTTCGCTGCATCTTTTACCAAACAAAAACCAATGATACAGAGAGTAATCGCTTGACTTGACTGGTTAAGTGAAATAATTCGTGAGAGGTGGGGGACGTTGTACAAACACGAGTGCGTGAATGCGCATGAGTGTTTTACAATATAGTCCCTCGCCTCGAATGAATTATTTCACGTAACCAGTCCAGTCAAGCGATTACTCTGTTTATTACTTTTCACTATTAATGACAAATATATTATTTAACCCTTTACCTAACGTAACGGACAAAACCGGCCAGCGCTATTCTCAAATATCGCCAATTAATTTTCATTATTTTTTTTCATTTTTCGTCTCTAAAACATAGGTTATGACCCCTCATTGGAACGAGCTCGTCGAGCTCGTTCCAAAAAAGGAGTCATAACGTATGTTTTTGAGACATAAAATGAAAATAATAGTTATTGAAGAAATTTTTTTGCAAGTGTCGTCTGCTTTTCATTTTTCTTGTTAGGTAAAGGGTTAAAAAAAACAAAAAATAATGAAGTCTCCTTTACACCCAAGGCAAAGCGTCTTCGTTTGCGGGCACGGATACATGACCCAATTGTTGATTGCATAATTCACTTGTCAAATTATCGTTTATAATCAAACCCGGAATTCCCAGTAAATCACACTTTGGAAAGTAATAAATGAAAATAAATTGAAAACAGAAAATATAAAAAGGTATAATAAAATTCGATACACAGAGCAGGAGACACAAAGGTATTAAACGCATGGAGGGGGTCACTGAAAATATAATTGTTCAGCCCGGTATGGATGTGTGAGTAACTTTTTACTAATCCTTACAACAAATGAATAATGGACTCACACAATTTCTGTTTACATTACATCAGTTCCATTCAAAACTGCATCGTTGAGAATGTAAAGGTGGAAAGCGATTGTTCTTGAAATGTGACCTGCGATAACTACAAATTTGTATTAACTCTTTAAATCCGAGAGACCCTTTTCTCGGTCCCATTGTGAGATGACCTGAAATCATAAAGTAGGTGAATGCTATGTGAAATTGTATGGTAGACCAACCAATATTTTCAAAGTGCAGCCCAAAAGTCTGCACGTTGAAAATATTAGTTGGTCTATCCCCAAATAATGAATTTGGTCTCTTCCAATTGATGACACTGCATTGGCATGGAAGATGCTATCAGTGTTCAAAGGGTGAAAACGACATGGCCACAATGATGTCCTAGGCAAAGCCTGAATGATGCCGTCATCCTCACTCGGATCGAAACACGACAAATCACATACTCGCCATCGTCGAATTTGATTCGTGGTGAAGCTTTGCTAAACGGTTAGTCTAGCAATAGTGCCGGGAATTGTGGGAGACTCAAGTTAAGCTTATACAAAAACCTTTGAATGTTTTATTCTGCTTCCCGTCTCATTGTTTCTTAGGGGGACTTAGTGAGGACCCTGTAAAATGAAATTAAAATAACAAATCCTACCATCTCTCTCTCTCTCTCTCTCTCTCTCTCTCCCTCTCTCTCTCCCCCCTCTCTCTCGCAGTGGCATATTTATTAATACGTCATCTAACACAATAACTAACAAGGCTCTTTTCTTTTTGCTCCTAAAACAAAGTCTGTAGCTTCGTACCAGAACTAGTGGTTCTCATTCCAATGACGTTTTAGCGTTTTGCAAAATAAATGTTGAGTATTGTCCCCAAGTTGCGTATGCCGATGAATTAATACACTGTAACCGGAATGAAGCCAAAACGACTGATCTCGAACAATTTGAATATGCAATCAAGTACCGGTGATCAGAAGTTAAGTTTTAAAAAAATGACAAAAAATAATTTGAAAGGTGATTTTTTCGTGTAGCGCCGGGCGGATTGAGTGAAGTTCGTTAGGCTGAAGATTAACTATGAACGGAATAGGACCAGAAGACGACAAAATAATAACAAATAAATATTTTGAATTTTTCCACTAAAACATAGCTTATGAACTCTCACTGAAACGCGCTCGACGAGCGCGTTCCAATGAGTGATCATAAGGTATTGTTTGGAGAAGACAACTTTAAAAACATAAAATGGATGGAATGACCAGACCGTTTTCGAGATTAAAGCATAGAACACTTTTCGTTACCAGTGACGGGGTAATGCAAGCGCCCTGGGCGACCAGTCTAAGTCCGTACGGAATCCGACGCTGTCATCACAGTGGTCTGTTTGTTTACCCATTGTTCACGGAGTTTGTTTTTTGATTTAATATCATGTCCCTTTACTGACAAAGATATACAGATATTCTTTCGTGCAACAGTTATAGATATTCTAATCAATCAGTAATACATCCTCCTTAAAATCATCAAGATATTAACATAACTGGTGGAACTACGCGGCGTAATTATAAAACTGCTGCAGTGGTGAGTCTTCATTCATAATTATTTAGCTTACCAATAATTATGTCTAACGCTCTTTCCTAACTAATCGGAATATTGAAGTTAGGGTGAATCGCTAAGAAGAAGTGGTGGAGCCCTCGGTTGGTTCGTCCCAGGTCTTGAGGCCACTTCTATTTATCATACATGTAAAAGACCTCCACAATGTGGGTAAAAACAGGTCGAGATTTCACAGTTCGCAAGGGACTCTAAACCCCAAGTAGATGCCGCAACATCATTGAACGTTGACTAAAGAACGCTCTAGAGGACCCAGAAGATTGATTCGCGAAATAATCACCAAACTCAGTCCAAAAAAAACCTCAAGAACTAATTATTACCAAAAAACGTCAAGTACCCCTCCTTGACCCCCACCTTAAGGAACGTCGCGGACAAAAACCCTTGGCCCACTCAAAGATAGCGTGCTCATTTTATAATTAAACGAATACCGAAAATCGAACTTTAAGAGGAAACGTTCATAAAACCCACCCGAGCCCACAAACCCCATCCAGTCCATAACATAAAGGCGCATCGCATTCGATACAGACCGACAGCAATGGCTCCATAACAATCACAAAAATCATGCCATCACACCAGAGTGAATACGGACCGACAAAAGCTACGAGATTAATGAACTTTGCTCACCGTGCCTCTGTTTAACAGATGCCAGCATCGGTTGCTGGGTTCCGCTTGCATTTTAGCCTTGGCCCATCCATCTCATAAGGACCACACAGCAATTCTCTCTAAATTTTACAACACAGACGTTTGTGTAGTGGCAAACACACACGCAGGCACGCCAGATCAAATATGGATAGGCAATAGCTATGTGCCTCATAGACTGTGTTTACCGCGCTCTACCGAACATATGTCGGTATTGGCTGCTAGGTGTCGCTCATGGCTTAATACTGCCCCGACCAACTCTTAAAACCATACCACTATACTGCATCGCGCTCGGGCATACGCAAACAACACAAACTTCAACCAACAATACAAACTCACGAAATAACTACTGACTCATTCATGCAATCACCAAAAGTGGACACGGATACCCAATAACAACATGCTACATAAACTATAAACTATGCCCTCCCCCCACCCCCACCCCCCACCCACCACTCCCAAGAACAGACACCAGAATTGATTTCTGGACGCTGATTGTTGCTTGAGCCTTCTCCGACAGACTCCTAACAAGAAAATTAAAACTACACTAAACCATACTGAGGTACACCAAATCCACAAAGGCACTTGTCACTTCAACTCTTTCTCAAGTGATGGGAAACATCAAATACGACATTTCAGCCTCCCTGGAGAATTGGTAGATGACTCATGACATTCAGAACACTACAGGAGTTTTCTTCAGTCCTTTTTGTAGCCGTTGTGAACTATAATGCTGTGGCTACTCTCTGAATAGTGTTGCAGCTGGTTTTTTTCTTTCTGGTCCGACCAGGAGTCAGTACTATAAAATTTTTACAATTGTATTTTCTTGATTTGTAGTTTCTACCTATTAATATAACTGACTAAAATGAATTATTAGCATTTTAAAAAATATGGCAATTTGCCAACTGGCAAATTGACACATCTTTAAAAATGCTAATGGTTCATTTCAACCCATTTAAGTCGTAACCAAAAATACAATTCTAGAAAATACAATTGTAAAAGTTTTATAGTATTGGCCCCAGGCTTCCTAATTTGGTTTGTCCCACTGTAGCGGAATCCAGAATTCCACAGACGCTCGTCCTAAACAAACGGAAACTCCTACATATAGGGGGGGGGGGGGAATCGGCAGATCTAGGGAGCGTCAGCCCTTCATCAGCTCATGTGCCCCATTCACCGACTCTTATTTTCTGGGTGCGTACAACGGTACAACAAGCCGGACTGGCATGATCAATCTGGCGACAGTCTACCCTTGTCCATGAGAGCTCCTGTAGAGCTTACTCATATTACTACAGTGGCAAAGTCTATTTGACTGAAGACCTAAAAAAACACCACCCATAGATCTACTATTGAAATGCGACTGTCGCAGACTATACATTTCAATGAGAGCAGTGACCCAGTTCAGCGAGCAACATCACTGTGGTGGCAGACTCTACTTGCTTGAAAAACTAACTGAAGAATCAACTTCCCCAGGTTACCCGACGGGGTGAGGACTGGGTCCCTGTGGTCGTCTTGGTTTTTCCTTCTTTTCGACTTCTGGACGTAAGATAGTACCATTTTAGTGCTAACAGGGACGAAAGGGACTGACCAACCCCACATTGTCCCATCGTGTCTTCGAAGCTCTGAAACATGTTGACCACGTCTACTACATGACTAACAGTATTATAATTTCATTAAGTATTTGGTCACATCAATTCTCGATAGAGAAACATATTTGATTTGATTCAAAGACAATTCATGTTTATGGTACTTTTAGATTCAATCGTCTGGAGTATTTCAGTTGGTCAGAAAAGCTTATACGAACATCTGAAATAATTCTAGATGATTGAATCTAAAACATAGAATATGGACTATTTAGGGGCTACATTGGTCTCAGGTCACAACAGAATCGAAGTCCTCGATCAATTTCACTGGTGGCCTGAGGGGTTGGAGGTAATGTTCTATTTCGGATGTACACTGCAAAAAATATAGGTTCTCTTTAGAACCAAAACTGGTTCTAATCTTGTCACTGAGATGGAACCAGCTCTGTTTAAACAGTATTTATTTCAAATCAAATAAATTTACCAAGATTAGCATTCAATTTTAACAGAATATTACATGAACTGAAGTAGATTCAGCACTAAACTTGGGGCTTATTCAACGCAGTCGCCAAACATTTTGAAACAAAGGAGATATGAACAGTTGGCATATCGAACCAGTTTTGGTTCTGTATAGAACCAAAACTGGTTCGATATGCCAACTGTTCATATCTCCTTTGCTTAATAACTATTTGAGACAACTTCGTATAAGCTCTAAACGTACGGCTGAAACCCCCTCAATTTATATTTAATTCTGTCAATATTTATTGTTAATCTTTATAAATTTATTTGATTTGAAATAAATACTGTTTAAACAGAACCGGTTCCATCTCAGGGACAAGATTAGAACCGGTTTTGGTTCTAAAGAGAACCTATATTTTTTGCAGTGTATCAGTGATCGGTGGCAGTAGGGCTGGACGTTTTTTTTCGGTTTTCCAGTTCGGTTCCGGTTTTTACGGTAAAAAGGGAAATCGAATCGCAAGACCCAGCAGAAAACCGACCTAACGGTTTTATTTTTGTGTATAAACTGATCAAACAAACTTACTTAAGGGAACTTGCCAAAATACCTCTGTGGAATCTCGTCTCTTAGTCTATCTGGAAAAGGGGCGAATACATCGTGTTCTGATTGTCAGAGTTTCTCCCTTATTGACTCATCCTAGTCAATAAGGGAGAAAATATGACAACGAGAACACATCATAGGATTGGATGGACTTTATTGATTTGTAAGTCTGATTTATGTTATTTTTCTGAATGAATACAGTTACAACTAGAAGTCCAGTCACGAATCTAGGCTTATCTAGGCTTAATTGCACGGAGAAATTGCGCGCAATTGCCATATCGAATGGCATCCAAAGCACGGCAGGTTCTAAAGTTTACCCATAGCAAACACAGGCAATGCTTCTGCCAATGGACCTCCGGGTTACCCGGAGGTCCATTGGCTGAAACATTGCTTGTGCACATGCCATATGTACAGAATTTGATAGCCTTACCATGGTCATTACACGTAGATTAACGCGCAGATCGACGTGCTATTTGTGCGCATTTCATGACAGGACTTCTAATTTTAACTGTAGGCTTAGCAACTGATCCACTAGAACCCCTAAGAATGATGAAAGGGGTTTTAGGCTGAACCCAATACACACGTGTTTTTTTGTTGTGAGTGGTGGCATACACACTATTGCGGATTTTTTTCCAAGTTAAGGAGGCTGAATTGTTATTTACTATCTGTTCTTATCACAAAAACAGAACCGAACCCGAGGTTTTTTCATGAAACCGAACCGAATCTGCAAAATCAAAACCTCCCATGACTAGGAGGATGGAGTGTTCCTCGTAAACAGTCATGGTGATACTTAAATATTTCTAGGTGTCATGTTTTAAAGGCAGATTCTTGGGTGTGGGGTGGAGTGAAATATCGTTGTAAGACATACAAGACTATATGCTTCGATTCACAAATACGTGCACCAAAGTCAACTTTAAATTAGTGATAAGATGGGTCCACTAAAACCTTTAACTGACAAGAAATGCCACGAATGTTTTCAGGTGACCAAAAAGG
Organism: Pictodentalium vernedei; assembly: GCA_031216915.1. NCBI lineage: Eukaryota > Metazoa > Mollusca > Scaphopoda > Dentaliida > Dentaliidae > Pictodentalium > Pictodentalium vernedei. The sequence goes on along the minus strand of CM062296.1, from coordinate 602,805,373 downwards.
AAACGTGGTCTTTATGTGGAACATAGTTCCCAGCCTTTTTCTCAAACTACCATACTTTACCCACCTGTGTAGACCACAAATCACATTTGTTACACTACCAGAGGAGTCATGATTCCGACCCTTTTGGTGTTTGGGGGTGTCTTAATCTAAACTATACAAGTTACCTAATTCCGATTGCCCACGTGGGAGCACAGTGGAGCTGTGTACGTACTGCACGTCGATGGTGCACGTGTCTCCAACCAATGCTAATCCTGCTTGTGTGGAGTTAGCGCGTTGGGAAGTATGACACTTGCTCCCCGATGTTTGGAGGTTCTATCTGGGTACTGTGAATTATCGCAAATTACCTAAAAGATATTTCTCGATATCCATCGACTCGATTGATATTGAGGAATATCCCTCAGTAGCTTCCTAAATGACGTCACGCTAAGCCGCATCACGTCGTCTTGAAGGCACGATCAGCTGATCTTTTTTATCGTTTTGAAACGTACACATTTGGGGTCGAATTGGGCTGAATATTGTGCAATAAAATGTCTCGTGGCTTATCATAAAAAAAGAAAATCTACTCTATTTTAGTCAGTATCGGGAACTATCTCATGAGTGTGGACCTGAAAGTTTTATTTTTCCCGAGCATTTTTTGTTATTGTCTGGAAAGTGAACTGTTTGCAGTCGAATTGGGGTGAATATTACGCAGTAAAATGTCATGTAGCATATCATAAAAAGAACATTTCCACTGTTTTAGTGAATATCGGGAATTATCTCATTTGTGTGGACCTGAAAGTTTTATTATTTTTCACGACAGCTTGCGCGAGGGGAAAATAATACTTTCAGGACCACACTCATGAGATAAATAGAGGATATGGAATGCGTGCTTTTCTCATATAATATTTATGAAACGAGTCTAATAATTTTCCGCTTTGGCGAGCCTCTGGCGAGCCCAAACGGAAAATTCGGACGAGTTTCATAAATATTATATGAGAAAAACACTCATTTCATATTCTATTTATCATGTGACAAACACATGCACAAATTAGCCACTTAGTATGACTTTTTAACCCATCACCTAACTTGAGTTGCAGATGGCACTTGGAAAAAACATCCTCGTATAACTAAGAATTTTCATTTTTTGCTTCCAAAACATAGGTTATGACCCCTCATTGGAACGAGCTCGTTCCAATGAGGTGTTATAACCTCTGTTTTGGAAGCAAAAAGTGAAAATATAAAAAAAAATGAATGGCGTTTCTCTTGTGGGTAAAAGATTAATACAATATAACCCACCCTAAATAGGACAGATAACGTAAATTCTCCGTACTGAAATTACGCAAATGTGACCCAGTTGTATTTTGTTTAGCCAATCAAATTGTCCAGTTTTGAAATTGGCCAATGAAAGCTCCCAACCCTAATTATGCAAATTATGAAAATGTGACCCAGTTGTATTTTGTTCAGCCAATCAAATTGTCTAGTTTTGAAATTGACCAATGGATTTGACGGAAGGCTTTATTTATCACTGATTTATTTATTTATTTATTGATGTTTTAGATCACATATTTATGCACAATGGCTAATCATGACCGTGACAGTTTTACGGGTGGAGGAAGCCGGAGTACCCGGAGAGAACCACCGAGCAACGACGAGCAGCTGCCAGCTCCCCAACATCGTAACTCCACACTGCAGCACAGGCAGGGTTAGATTGGTTGAAGGCATGCGTACCATCGACGCGCAGTACGCCTTAGTACACGGCGTCATCGTGCCCCCACGCGGGCAATGGAGACGAAGTGTCTTGCCCAAGGACTCAGCGCGGTTGCCGCAGGTGGGATTCGAACCGAGGACCTCTCGGCTTGCAGCCTGCACCTCCACCTACTGAGCCACTTATCACTGATTAATATGAAAACAAAATATCAAATGTTTTATAGTGAACAAAACGGACGAGTCATATGATAATTCCTGATATTCACTAAAACAGCGTAGATATCCCCCGTTTATTTTGTATTTTCTTTTTGTTTTACAACATTCTATCTTTCCTTGTTCTAAAGGGATTTCCGGCTAGGTTTTAACACTACGGCAAATATAATAATTCCATTTTGAAGAAGCCATAGTAAGCCGTTCCAAACATTTTACGTAGAGTTGTACTGGAACGAAAGTGCTAAATTTCAAATCAAAATGGAAGTTTCATAACATCACACTATTGATTTATATCAAACATCATAGGAAACCATGATGTCCTGGTATTCGAAAAATTGTTTTTCTAAATCTCAACTTTAGTTATTTTCTCCATTGAGTCCTAGAGTACATTTTGAGCTTCGCACAACTCGGTTTTCTGCGCATGCGTACCCAGCGAGATAACAAAAGTTGCTCATGCATAATGAATGTAATAAACTACAACAAATCATAACTATAATTGTAACATCCATAGTTCTCACATATAATATTAGTGCTCAAGTTATCAACACCCAGAATGAGCAAATGCATGAGCGTAAAAATCATAAGGAGGGTATAGGTACCCCCCCCCCCCCTTCCGAACATAAAAAATATCCCGGCTGCCCGCGGCTAGGCAGAAAATTGTTACCCAATAGGAGGTATCTTTAAAGATCTCCACATAGGTATAAACCGTCACAAGTGGTTTCTAGTTAGGTGAATGTACAAGTCAGGCCAGCCCTCCAGTTTAGTCAGGACTATCCGCTTTGATCTGGTAAAATACCTGTCAGTCTGCCATGGTTTCTGTCGTGACATTACTGCTGTTTGGGCACATTTTCACCTCAGACGCCTTGCACGAATAGCTCGCTGAGACACAGAGGTATGAAAGAAACGTCGTTCAAATTCGTGTCGTCTGAAAAAAATAGGTCATCCCAACCTCCCCGGTCAATCTCTCAAGTTGGTAATGTCGAGATCAAAATTGTGTCCATATTCTAATGGGATGTCAGCATTTTATCCGTAAAAGATGCGTGATTTGGAAATCTGTCCCAAACTGTCAGTTCAGTGCATTCCTTCGTCACCTAATCGTGTCATCAGTATGATATGCCCCTCAGGGTTTTCAATCCAATTTTACGTTCAGAAGACGACACAAATCACATCAAACGGCAAAGATGAGATGTTATAGTGTAATATTTTAATCTTGCAGCAGTAATGGACAATAGGGTTAAATTACTACTATACATTCTAACAAATACAAGACATATTCGTCCACTTTTCTGTAAGCAGTATTTTTTAACCATCTGCCCACTGATGTTGAAATAAAAAAAATAAAAAGCTGGTTATTCCCACAATGCAACTAAGAAGAATTTAACTAATTCCCAATTGGGTTCATATTCACTCAACCTAGTTGATTTGGGTTGCTTTTTAACCCTTTACCCAACGCAGACGATATCAAAATTTATTATTTTAAATATCATTTTTTTAAATTTTTCCAAAAATTTCAACAAAACCATATCATGTATCGAGCTCGTTCCAACGACGGGTCACATGATATGGTTTTGTTAAAAAATTTTGAAAAATAATATTTTCCTACTGCTGAATTTGCATATTACGCAGGCGGATGCGGGCGATTCGTTGGGTAAAGGGTTAACCCAATTGATTAGTGAATGTATCATCCATGAGCTCATTGTTGAAAGGTTTACCTCTTTCCCTATCACAACTAGTATAAAACACGTACATATTTGCTTTAATAACAAAACATTTATGTCTCGTCAAAGTCATTCAGCTGGATACGTCTGTTTTGCAAGAAATTTACAACTTCTCATTAACACAGCCGGGGATATTTCAAATTCCTTTCCCAATTCGCAATGCTCATAATGAAAATATTTTCTGAAAGCTCTCAATGTTTCCTTTCCTGTAGAAAAAGCACACAATCAAAATCGTACTATATCATTCAAATAAACTGACTGGTCGAAAAATGTATCAAAATAGATATAATTTCATCTCATTTTGATGGGTAAACTTCCAATTTTTATGCATCAGTTGCGATGGAACTATGGTTATACAGTTAAAACTAGAAGTCCTGTCACGAACTGTGCGCTTAACTTAATTGCGCGAAGGATCTGTGCGCAATTGCCATATCGAATGGCATCCAAAGCACGACAGGTTCTCCTGGTTACTCATAGCAAACACGCGCAATGTTTCTGCCGATGGACCTCCGGGTTACCCGGAGGTCCATTGGCTGAAACACTGCTTGTGCACAGGTCGCGTGTACAGAATTTGATAGCCTTACTATAGTCATAACGCGTAGATTAACGCGCAGATCGACGTGCTATTTGTGCGCATGTCATGACAGGACTTCTAGTTTTAACTGTAGGAATTCTTCATTCCCCTACTGAGGATTTGTCACCATAAGATCAACATTCTGACAAAGGAAACATATATAAATTTTATGTTTTATTCATTTTCTTTAAATGATTTCTCAAAGGGCTTTTAAACAAAAATTGTCCCAGCAGTTACCACCTGCAAAATTTCTGCTTCCAAATAAGTCTGAGTTGGCCAATAAACACTCACGTGTGACCTTGACCATCAATTGAAATGCACAGTTTTGATCAAGACCAACAGCAGGTTATTTTAGCCTCATCGCCAAAAATGAGGATTATTTTTTTTTTAATTCCACATTATCTCAAAATAAACTTATGACCCAAAACAGCCATTTTGTCGCGGATATCCAATGACCTCGGCCTTTAATAGGAAACTAGACCCGATCTTTTTCTTTAAAAACATAGCTTTTCTGCCCTCTTTGGATGGAGCTTAACGTACTCGCTCCTGTGATTGGGTCAAAAGCTATATTTGGTGCCAAAAATTAAAAAATAGTAAAATTTTAATCGCGGTTTTTGTTTGTTGCTTTTGGACATTGTTTATACGTTCTGTAAAGGGTTAAATATCTTTTGTCGTTTTCTCCTAGCAATGTTCAAACAATCATTTAAAAAAATATTGAAATTTTAAAAACAATTCTACCAATGTTTTAAATTGGTTATATAAGATGACACAAACTCTACTACCAATTATTACTGCGCATTGTGGTTCTATTTATACACAGACTGTCATGATGTGTGAATGCGTTCGTCAATACGGCACGAGTGCCGCGCGAGAGGATAGAACGAGAGGCGCAGCCTCGAGTTCTATCCTTCCGCGATGGCACAAGAGCTATATTGACGAACGCATTCACACATTGTGGAGTTCTGTGTTTATTACACGCCTCTATAACATAGAAACCTTTAATATAAAAATTCAAACATCACACACAGAACATTTCGAATCAACTCTTTGTTATTTATTGACAGACGCGTCCGATTTATCGGCTGTCACCACAGCTTCCGAATTGATGTAGGCCAGAATACGACTTTTCGACTGGTTGATTACGACAGTTGGCGTTGTTTAGTTCTTTTGGCGGATCTATGGCGTCAAGTAGAAAAATAGTCCTTCAACAGAAATCCGTATGGATTTGTAAATATAAAACTGAAGGAAAAGTAATAGACGTTTAATAATATACCGATCCTCCAATACTCCTCACATAAAATGAATGAAGCCGGAAGCAGTCAGTTTGTTATGCAATGACCAAATTAAACGTTAGATAAACTGTAGATGTATATGCCGAACAGCCGTAAGGTAATATAGTGTATCCTTAGACCTATGTGGTTGAAGACTGTTGTTGCTGTTTGGGTGGCTGATTGCTTTTCTCTATTACTAAACCGGCCATCGGTATTTTCTGAGACTCGACTGATATGGATTTTTCCATGACATTTTTCCTAATAACTTTGAAAAATAATTTTGCAAACATGTCCTTGGTCTCCCTGCGAAAACTTCGAGACGATATAATATAGACTAGGCACTTTATCGCGTAGCTCAAAGAAGAAATTAACTGCGCTATCTGTTGGAAGTTCCGGAAATCAGGATCCATCATTCTGGCAGATGCAAAGATACTGGATGAGCGAGCATAAGATGATGACAGATGTAGGAGTAGTACCACCACTGTCATAGGCAAAAGAATTCTGGTAACCTTCAAAGGTTTTGTTTCCGATGGGTGCCGTCGGACGACAGGTCGTTCTTGTGTCTTAGAAAGATTGTAGTAATGCTTCGCGCGGATCGCAATAAGTAAAGACATAATAATTATAGATAACTGTGGTAGAAGGGAGACAAAAACGGCGTCTAATTTATCCAGATTTTGAAAATGTTCAAGTTGAAAAGTCCAAATTCTACACGCAGTAAACCCATAAGATGTTTCCGGTCCGTATACATACGTCACGTAATTATAGACTACTACAGAAAATATACCTAGGAATATAATGACGAGCTTAGCTCTAAATGTTGTGCACATTCGAGTCCTGACCAATGGCCAGTATAAGGCGATGAATTTTTCTGTCACCGAGGCAACCAAGTACCATATAGATAGAAACGTAAATACCATATTAAAGAATGTAGTAGCTTGACACGCCGCTTGTTGGTTGTAGAACTGTATATCAAACAACGACAAATTAGATATAAAAGTGGTCCATAGCCATCCTGTATCACAAACCGCAATGGCCGCTAAGTAGTATGCTGAGGAAATTTTTTGTAAACGTGTCTTGACAAAAACGAAGAATGCCGTAATATTTCCAAGAGTTCCAAACGTAGCAATACACGGATAATACACTTCTTTGAAATCCATGACTCTGATTCCAAAATCATCAAATCGCATGCCAGTAAAGTTACTTTGAACTGGTTTATCGTTAGAGTAGATGGTTTCGTTTTCCATCTCTTTTTCGTTATCTACAGTGTCAAATGCAGGAATTGAATTTTCATGGATTTTGTTTCAGATATAATGATGACAGCAATTATAACCTGGAAACAGAAGAGTACATATTAGAAGACAAGAATTAGAAATGCATCTCAACACGAAACACACGAAGTTTGTAATCACGTAAAACTTGTCATATATAAACAAGTGTGGGGGCACGGAACGAGGCTACCGTCATGTGTGACAATTTGTTGGAGTACCCCCTTTGCTCATTATTTTAATTTATTCATGGCCCGCTGAACCCAAATAAATGGATTACAGCTTAATAAATAAAATAGAACACATAAAACAAAGCAGGTCCACGAACGTAAACATTTCAACAATAATAATTTTCTAATAACATAAACATCTCCCTCCCTCTCTCTCCACCCCACTCTCTCCCCCTCTCTCTCTCTCTCTCTCTAGCGCGCTCTCTCTCTCTCTGTATTTCTCTCTGTCCCTGTCTCTGGCCCTGTCTCTGTCTCTCTCTGTCTCTCTGTCTCTCTCTGTCTCTCTGTCTCTCTCTGTCTCTCTGTCTCTCTCTCTCTCTCTCTCTCTCTCTCTCTCTCTCTCTCTCTCTCTCTCTCTCTCTCTCTCTCTCTCTCTCTCTCTCTCTCCTCTCTCTCTCTCTCTCTCTGTGATTGCAATAGAATCCTTAGTGGGCCCAGTTAAGCAGTACTGGCACGGGCGTGTGCATTTTAGGCCACACATGGGCGGTGGAAGATCGATAAAAGTGGAGGGACACAAATTTACAATGCTACCCTGGTTCGAAAGAGTGTGAGAAATGGTACAATCGTATATCGGTAAATGGACCATGATTCACTGCAGTCTCTCGTTTAGATGAATGTGCAGCCGTGTGGTCACTGTCCTGTCCGTTTCTTCTACTTCAACCATCTTCCAACCCGAAGGCCAACCTTCGGGTTGGAAGATGGTTGAAGTAGAAGAAACGGACCGAAGCGGTCAAACGTAGGATTCTTGGGCTAAATATTGTTTGGATTTGCAAATAATGTTACAGGAAGGCCTGTATATTGACTCGTTTGCATGCGCCAATTTCTACTCATTCTGTAACTGCGCAACATATCTGTGAAAAAAAGTGAAGGGGCAAGTGCCCCCAGTGCCCATGGCTCCTCCGCCTCTGAGGCCACTTGTAAGATGTGTATCACCCTAACCCCCAAAAAACATCAGCAGATCAACAACGTGTGACCATGGATTTCACGTTCAACCGAATCTTGAATCGAATCAGGAAATACAGTTCGAATCGAATCGAATCGAATCTCGCATCAATTTTTTTTTTCTAAATGAAGATTCCACACATTCTTTCAAACGTGGAATATAGCTAGTATTTCCAGTGCCCCTTGAGTATTTTATTAACGGCCACTTCGTGTGTGTCAAAAGCAGAACCTCCTTGAAGTCTTCTTCCATCATCGGGGACCTGATTTATTTATTTATTTATTGGGTTTAATTACACTTTCGACAGCCAGAGTTACCTCGTGTCGGACAGTTTTACGGATGGAGGAAGACGGAGTACCCGGAGAGAACCACCGAGCAACGTTGAGCAACTGTCAGACTCCCCAACGTACAAACTCCACACAAGCAGGGTTAGCATTGGTTGAAGACAAGTGCACCATCGACGTGCAGTAAGCCTTAGTACACAACGTCACCGAGCGCACGCGTGGTCTATTCGGATTAAATGTATTGCCCATGTACACAACGCCGTTGCCGCAGGTGTGAATCGAACCAAGGACCTCTCGGGTTGCAGCCTGCATCTCTACCTCCTGATCCACCGCGCTACAAATGACCTGTTGATGGAAGAAGAGTTCGAAACGAGCACTTGGTAGAATTTTGAGAACGGGCACTTGGCAGGATTTCGAAATTTCTGAATCGGCGCCACTCAAATCTTATTATAAAGGCTTCTCGGGGACATACCGTGGGCAGAGAAACGGACAAACTAGTTCAGGAGCTTCTCGTTATTCTAACGAGTAAAGAAAGTGCAATCTCCCCTGGGGATAAAAACGTGCAGCAATGTTCGAGTTATCTTCAGAACAGTTCGAAAAACCTGTCTCTTTCTCGATTTCACTAGAATAGAATTACAATCTTGGTTGCTACACATATACACCGGTGGAGGAAAATTTCATAAATAAAAAAGGCTTAAGAATGAGGGACATAGAAATTGGGGAAGGGGGGGGGGGCACAAATGGTGCATGTCCTTAACTTTGTCAAGAAATAGTAGAGAGAAAGAGAGATAGAGAAAGTGAGAGAGAGAGAGAGTTTAGGTTAACATAACTTATCTTTGTCAACCCGTCATTGCAATCTTAATTAGCAGGAAAGGGTGCACAGACTCTGTTCGCTTACGGGAGTTATCAGAGATTCTCTCGGTTGATTTGTTTCTACTGAGGATTTCAGTATGGGAAAAATGCACATGTTTGTTAAAAATGTAGCCAAAAATGTGACTTTTCTCAATGCGGAGGTCCGTGAGTCCCAGAAATAGTATATGTATTGTGTTCCTATCACACCACTAAGTCACGTGACCCACCACTGTAGTATATCAGTGTGTGGGTGCCTATGTAGAGCCTTGCCTCCCAACCCACCTACCCCACCCACCCAAGTCCGAAATGCTCGCTACGTCCCCGTAACTCATTTGACAACTATCAACAAAAATAACACATTTTATCGCCAACCAAATTTGCGGGGGGAACTCGTGTTACTATTTCGTCCCTTGAGTTCCAATGTGTTCTATGTGCCCACTGGCACATAGAACACATTGGAACTCAAAGGGCGATTTTTAGCTATCGCTAGCGATTCAAATTGTAATTACGGTGCATGATTTGTAGAAAACTTCAGTGAAATTTTGTTTCTATTTAAATGTAGTCCGTCAACGATTTTCGTTCTGCACATATGTGCGGAAAAGATTTTCATTTTCCGCATGGTTTAGTGTTGTTGTAGATGGGGATTACATAGAACAGGCGTGTAATAAATCTGGTTACCTCGAGACGTTAACAGTTATTCGTCGAGTGCAATCATAAATTGGCGTTACCAGACATGGTGCAGTGGTTTGAAGCAGAGTTTTGTGCGATGAGCAATTTATGACGGCAAAACCTAATGTTTAGGCGGATTAAAAGAAGAAAGAACAGAGTTATATAGAAAATCCTTTGTCAGAAAGCGGGTTTTGTCGTTGCTGGGGAAAATAGAGATTCGATTCGATTTCGGATAGCAAGTTGGTATTCGATTCGATTCAAAATCGGCTTCCCGATTTGTTTCCCTTCGAATCCTTTCACTGGAATATAGCTTGGCATCAAACATATTCGTTGTCCCATAGTTCAGCTAGAAACTGTACATAAATGAGTGAAGACTGAGAATAATTTCCGCTATATTAACATAAATATCATCTGCACCCATGCCGCACCCATGCTAATTCCAGTCTCACTAGGCACTACCACTGTTAGAAGCAAATTTAAAGTTTCCAAGCAATCTCGACGATGAACTGTTGCTGGTGGCTAGTCCTGTGCAGTACATAGTACGGGCAATTCACGCACTCGTTTCTGTCCTCTCTGAACTGTAACCCTTACTGGGTAATATTCCAGCTACTTCATCGAAGGCATGCCTTGAGAATGTAATTGGAATATTTTAACAGTGGGGCTTGAGCCGTAACTGTCACAACAAATCAGGTTTCCACCCCCCCCCCCCCAATCTGTCACCTTCTAAACACCCGATTCGACTCGAGGTTCGATTCGATTTCGAATAATAGACCTGATTCGATTCGATTCGAGATTCGATTCGAATCGAAAATGTGTGATTCCTTGGGCCCTAGTTGTTTTCTTAAAAACAATTGTATTGCAAACTATAAAATTATAAGTGTGAGGAATGAGTGGTTTTGGTGAATTCAAATGAAAAACGCGTCAAGATGAAAATGCGGTTGTCACTACAAAGAGAAGCAAAAAGTGTTCGCACAGCTGACATAACAGTTCAACAAATGACTTTCTTTTCCTTTTCCCTTTCTCAAATCGTGCACCGCAATTACAATTTGAATCGGTGACGATAGCTAAAAATCGTCCCCAGAGTTCCAATGTGTTCTATGTGCCAGAAGGCACATAGAACACATTGGAACGCAGGGGACGAAATAGTAACACGGGTTCCCCTCGCAAATTTGGTTGGCGATAAAATGTATTCTGTTTGTTAAAAGTTGTCAAATGAATTGCTGCGTGTCCTTCTAATAATTGTTTTATAGACATGAAGGCGTGTAATAAACACAGAATGACACACGCATGTGTGAATGGGCTAAACGATGTGACACTTGCGCCACCACGAAAGGATAAAACTCGGGTCTGCGGCCTTTCGATCTATCCTTCCGCGCTGGCACTCTTGCCATATCGATTAACCCATTCACAGACTCGTGTCGTTCTGTGTTTTTCCCAGAGTGCGATATTTATTAGGTCACTCAACGAAGGTGAAATGACTAAAATTGATCGTCAGCCTTTTTCCCCCTCCAGACAATCACGGCCGAAGTGTTCAAGGTACACCCACCAAATTTGTACAAATAGTAGCTGTGATCTGCGGGTTTGAATGTAATGGAGCCTCATTTTTGATTTTCGATCTTTATCCAAAACAATACGCAATTTAAGCGTTTTACATTGCATGACAAATCGACGTCCGTGTCAAGCTTCCCTCTTTGATAATTTGTAAATCCCATCTCCATCAAAAAGGCGTATCTAAAATGTAGTTCCGACCTTGGACATCTCAACTGTTATGTCCGAATTTTCGGGTGACTCAATTGACGTCAACGTGACAACAAAATTAAATCACGTCCGATTTTCATGACATTTTACTATGTCGTAGAGTTTAAAAGTTGAAAATTAAGAGATAGTTGGGTTTTTTTTTTTAGTTTTTCGACTTATCACCATTTTTACCTTTTTTCCGATCTTTCAAATGTGGCCTTCATTTTTCACATTTTGTTTAGTGAGAACGCTCAAGTTCTCAAACGTACTGGTCCGTACAAAATAATGAACACAGCCAGCTATGGAATTTCATACACTATCACTTGGATAACGATACTATTATATGCAATTGTTAGAATTTCAAATTTCGACCTTTAACCAAAAACAGTATCTAATTTACGTCTTTTCCGTGAACATTTAATCCACCCCCGACGGCCAGAAACATAAATTTAACGGCACAAAGTTGAAATTATGGGATGAAATAGTACTCGTGGTCCCAAATACTAAATCGAAAAAAATTGAAAATCGGACGTCAAATACCAGAGAAATGATGTAAACAGCGTCGGGTTATACACTCTCATTTTGTGAGCCGCCCTGCCCAAACAAATTACAACACATGCCACCATAATATTTTGCAACTTATACACGAATAATTTAATCATTTGCCCCGCCTCTGCGTTTGATTGGTTGAAAGTATACAGCGTGAAAGTCGTCAAAATCGTTTAAACCAAATCACGTGATGATTTGGAATGTCTACACGTTCGCACATCCGATCCAACTTTGAAGACTCTGGAAGCCCCGCCCACTCAATCCAAATGTCACCGTGAGGGCGTGACGGCAGACGGATAGATGGATAACAAGCTTGTAAACAAAGATCAATGATCGATTTTTCATCGCCTCCAGTCAGCGAGAATATAATGATAATTTCTCGGGAACAATTGAATTTAATAAAATATACCGAAGTGGGAGACGAATAAAAGATCATACATCCAAACATGATTTTGGGGGAACTTAAAAAAAAATGTTTTTTAATGATATTGTTACGTGACTTGCTAAATATCTTTCGTCTGCGATCGAAAACCAAAACAACAAACAATTTGACAATGATTGACGTGACCTCTTTCTAGCACACTTTCCTAAGTTTGACTGTTGTCTTTTGCGAAAATTAATAGTTTTTCGTTCACGTACACATAGTTTTAATATTTTAATATTACAGATGGATTAAATTAAAAGAAATAACTGTTGTTTTCCTTCGGTTTATGCGATATAAACCGAAAATTTTCAGCACAAGCTTAATCATAACTCGCTACGCGAGTTATGAAGCTTGTGCTGAAAATGTTCGGTTTATATCGCATAAACCGAAGGAAAACAACAGTTATTTCTTAAATAGTTCCAGTAATATCTCGTCACATGTGAATTCACCTTGTCGGTTAACATTTAACGTTACGACGAACTTTCCAACGACGGCCGGAAAAAAGTCAAAATTAAATTTCACGGCAAGAAGTTTAAATGGTAAGACATAATAGTACTCGCGGTCACAAATACTCAGTTGAAAAAATTGATGCCGTGGATATAGCGTAAGCAACGTCGGGGCTATACCCTTCCATTTTTGTGAATACATCTACTCCGAGATCTCCAACATATACCGCTATATTATTTTACATACTCATGGGGGAATACTTTTAGTGATAACTGATCGCATATGTATTCACATTGTCGTACAAAGTTTAACGCTACGACAGGATTTCCCCCAACGGACGGAAAGGTTAAAAAAAAATAATTTCTTTGCGAAAGTTCAAATCAAGGGATGTTGTGAATTGTGAATTTAGTTCTCATGCTCTCAAATACTATGTTAAAGAAGTTTTGAAAACCACACGGAGATACCACAAATATGATGTAACAATGTTAGGGTATACCCTCCCATTTTGAGCATCCCCTACCACCCAAAAAATACCAAACATGCTACAATCATGTTTGCATAATCCCAGAGAAATCATTGATGTGATGTCTCGTCACATTCGAATTTACATTCACACAACATTTAATGCTACAGAATTCCCATTGACGCCCGGAAAATGCCAAAATTGCATTTCACAACACGAACTTGAAATCAAGAAACATAGAAACATAATAGTAATCGTAGTCCCAACTACAGAGTTGACAAAGAATTGAAAATCCAACGTCAGGCACCGGAGATATGACGTAAACAACGTCGGGGCTATACCCTCTCATTTTGTTAGCACCCATAACCCAAGAAGCCAATATATACCGCTCTATTCTTTCTCATACTCCAAGAGGAATACTTGAAGTGATGTCCCATCGCAATGGTATTCACATTGTCGGACACGATTTAAGGCTACGGTGAAATTCCCCCAAAAAGTTTAAATCAAGGGACATTGTAAATTTAGTGCTCGTGCCCCCCCCCCCCCCTCCCCCCCCCCCCCAAAAAAAAAACTATGTGCAAAATCCCACGTCATCATATCCCGGTGATATAACATGAACAACTCCTGGGGTATATCCTCCTATTGCGTCAAACACTGCAACAGATACCGCTATAAAATTTCGTATGCTCCTAAATGGAAAGTTGAAGAGATGAGCGAAAACTCTGAAGCGAGCCTTGGTAAAAATTTATCCCAACAGCTCGACAGAGCTGTTGAATTATATTATTACTGATCCACCCAACATCGAAAGATGGTTTCGCCCATTTCGCTATTGACAGTATTGACTGAAAGGATACCCTCAGGGAGTCAGTGTTGAAAGGGTTAATTACGGAATTTTTATCCATTGGTGTAAATATTCCAGGATCCGAATGCGACCTTAGAGAAACAGAACGCTGAAGTGATGTTTGTCTCTGTTTGTATTCACATATTTAATGCTACCACATTGATTTTACCAATGGAAAACACTGAATTTCACTTTCTGAAGTTAGTACCACCTCACGTTTTAGTATTCAGGGTCCCAAATAGAAAAGTGAAAAAATTAGAACATCCTAATGAAAATACAGGTGATATCAGTTCCGTTAAGACGGTTCTACCTGTCATTTAAGATGCATGTGAAATTGTATGGCGGTGCCTCTTGCAGCTGTTGAAATGTCGATTGCACACATAATCTTACGCCCACTGACGTCATATATTGAATGCTCTTCTGTCAAATCCGACGAAATGGCAATCAGGATCGGAACTATTTCACATTCTTTTCTTCAAGAAGGGTTAACGATGCTTTTGTTACACCAAAGTAAGACAAATATTTTCAACCTGAAGGGGCCCACGCGATCATGGTCGTGTTTCGCTGAATGACTTCTCGAAATTCTTTTTGCGATTTCAAAATAATAATATATTTTGCTTCTCTACGTTCGACGAAGACTGAATTGGTTAAATTCTAAGTTGCACAATGGGAAGAATTTGCAGCTTTAACCATTTAAACCCGAGCGGCCGCCATTTTTCCGGCCAGGAACATTATACGTCATAACGTCATTATATAGGATGGCTGTTCAGTATGTATGTGGGTTAGGCCAATCAATATTTTCAACGTGCAGCCCCGCGGCTGCACGTTGAAAATATTGATTGGTCTACTCCAAATAATGAATATGGGCTCTTCTAATTGCTGCCATTAATTTAGCATGGAAGATACCACAAGAGTTCAAAGGATTAAATTTCTCTATTTTGACATCAGTGTGCAGAGGGTTATAAATCACAGACATCAAGCATAGAAATATCAGGGGAAGCTCGTTGGTAGCATCCTGATAGAGTTATCAAAATGTGATGAATCAAGTTGAACCAACAGAAACTTCGAGCGTAACCCAGAAACAAACTTACTTCAAAATACCAAATCCAGAATACTGGAACGGAGTTGAGTATGAAAGACAGACATTCTAAATCGCAGGCTAGTTCAAGTTACAAATTAAGGCGACCTTAAAGTGTGTTTCCTTAACTTTTGTTTGTTAGAGTTCCCAAAGCAGACGAAAGATGGAATAACACTGACCAATGGCTGAAATGATGCCTATTGTTATGAGAACTACTGCTGGAGGTGGGTATTCCTCGAGGTAAACACTTCCAGTGACTTGATTATCTCCCGTGATATGCTCTTGTTTGAGATTAACTCTATTCTTGACATTCATTAAAGTTATTTCGTACCGACCAGACGTGTCATATTAGATTCCTAAACATTGGTAATTCTTTTATCTGATCGTAGTGTTGAGCACTGTCTCTAACTCGTAGAAGGCTGGAAGCACATATTTGGGCTTTTCTTTGAACCACAGGTACTGCAAGTTGATGACTTCATATTCAGTGGATGTGATTCCAAACCCTGCAGTGGAGATCGATGAAGTGACTGAGCGTTTGAGTTGTCAACCTTCGGACCAGTCCTACACGGGTAAAGTCAATGAGCCATCAACGCTTTTGTCAAAGAAGTTTATTTCTGGATCTGATGAAGTTTTTAAAAATGTTGACACCATTACTCAAAATATGTCAACGGTGAGTGTGTTCGGTTCACCAGAGCAACAGATTCAACCGAGCAGGTCTGTATGTTCTGCTTATCAGAGAAGCCAGGTGAGGGGAGATTTTAGTGAAGTCTCCTACCAAGACAATTCAATGTTTGTTGAAAACAGACACACCGAATTGAAAGACGGATGGCAAGAAATGCGGGCTTCTCATTTGGAAAGTACACTTCCTTATATGGTTTGGGGTGATGGTATCGGCACTGAATTCCGCAGTGGTTTGATGTTTAAAACTGACAGCTATGGATTCCTGCAAGAAGTTATCTGATAGCTCAACGTGTGGGGAATTCGGAGATTAACAGCCTGCAAGTTTCTGTACTGATTCCGCAGATGTGGTGACAATGGATGTCTCAAATTACGTGGAAAAACCTTGGTGGTCGGTTATAGCTGACACAATAACTGTTCCACACCGAAGCACCCATTGTTGCTGAATTTGCAAAATAAATGTTACTGACATGGAAATCAATTTGACAAAATTCAAATCGGCAGCACCATTTCGTCAGTTTCACGACGATTTCAAAAAAAATACTGTCAGTTTAATACTCTCAAAGCCCGAGTCTGTGTCGAAAGATGTCTGCTTGTGTTCTGATAACAATAATCAGAAAACAAGTTACCGTTTGACATACTGTACAGAAATAATGGCAATATGTCCTGTGTTCACATTATTAAAAATGTGCAAAATTTGCAATAACTCCTTTCAAACATATCATTCTTCTTCTAGAATTGTAGCAAAATGTTACTTAAAAAATATTTGAGTCAGTTGTGATTGGAGGTTATGTACATTATATCACAATTGATCTTATATCCATTGGCAAGATCACAATAAGATCACTTTAAAACATTTGATATTTTGTTTTCATATTAATCAGTAATAAATAAAGCCTTCCGTCAATGTCATTGGTCAATTTCAAAACTAGACAATTTGATTGGCTGAACAAAATACAACTGGGCCACATTTTCATAATTTGCATAATTAGAGTTGTGCAATTTCATTGGTCAATTTCAAAACTGGACAATTTCAACTGGGTCACATTTGCATAATTTCAGTAGGGAGAATTTACGTTATCTGTCCTATTTAGGGTGGGTTATATTGTATTAATCTTTACCTACAAGAAGAACGCCATTCATTTTTTTTTATATTTTCACTTTTTGCTTCCAAAACATAGGTTATGACCCTCATTGGAACGAGCTCGGCGAGCTCGTTCCAATGAGGGGTCATAACCTATGTTTTGGAAGCAAAAAACGAAAATTTTTAGTTATACGAGGATGTTTTTTCCAAGTGCCGTCTGCAACTCAAGTTAGGTGATGGGTTAAAAAGTCATACTATGTGGCTAATTTGTGCGTGTGTGTGTCATATGATAAATAGAATATGAAATGAGTGTTTTTCTCATATAACATTTATGAAACTCGTCCGAATTTTCCGTTTGGGCTCGCCAGAGGCTCGCCAAAACGGAAAATTCTGAGATTCGTTTCATAAATATTATATGAGAAAACACTCATTCCATATCCTCTACATATTGTGTGTATGCTCATGGAAAGAGTATATGTAATACATGTGTTACACTGGACATTTGCATTCATTGCGCTTGCACGAGCACTAAAAGTAGTTGCGCTGTCATGAGTCATAATGACACTTAGATTTTAACCACTTCTTTCTTTTAGCAAGTTGCACCCACACACTTTTTTCTTTCAAAACTTGGCATTCTTAATTTTACAACTTTTTGCAACATGTTACTCTCTTATAAATTGTTTATTTTCATAACCAGAAAAAAACCTACGTTATATGCACATACGTGTAATTGCCAACAACCAAGTTTAGGATGTCACTGCTTTCGGCCTCTGTGTGTCGCTATGTGAAGCAGTCCGGTTATGTGAACGCCTGTATAAACTAGTGACGGAGGGTTACAGCTTTCGGTCACCGCCCAATCTGATAGTCTGAGGACTATTCTTCTGAATTTGTTAGTCAGTCTTAAGTTAATTGTCATTATCGGACAAGGTAAATTATGTTTGAGTACATACATAACGTTTTACTATTGACAAGATTGCAATGAAACAGCCCACGTAGTGGAACATATTTCCACTCCTCTCACAACAGCATTTTATGCACAAAGCTTAATGGTTTATTCTAGCAAGCTTTATTTGAATTTTAAAAGTTACTTTGAACCATTACTGGTCTTGTTAGAACGGGAAATTATAGTTTAGTTTCACAAAATGGGAAGGAGTGCAGTGAGAACGAGGTAAACACTTCCAGTGGCTTGATTATCTCCCGTGATGTGGTCTTGTTTGAGATTAACTCTCTTCTTGACATTCTTTAAAGTTATTCCGTACCGACCAGACGTTTCATATTAGACTCCTAAACATTGGTAATTCTTTTATCTGATCGTAGTGTTGAGCACTGTCTCTTTAATGAATCACTGGTAAATTATCTACCAAATTTACCACACTATCCTAGAATACTGCTTCGTTCGTGAGTCGTGTTAGTTGACCCTTTACCTAACACAACAATCAAGACCGCGATTCAAATTTTATTATATGTTCAATGCTTGCCTATGGGCCTTCCTTGAAACGAGCTCATCGAGCTGATCCCAACGAAGGATCCTTAGCTGTGTTTTCTGGGTAAAAAAATAGAAACTTTTAGTTTGTCTAGAAACGTTTTGTAAAGGGTTGGGCCGGTGATATATAGACAGAACACGATGTATGTTTGAATCGGTGGGTGTTTTACATAACGAGTTGGAATGGCGTAGTCATATTTCGCGAGGGCCATAGGCTCGAGCGAAATATGATTACGCCATTCCAATGAGTTATGTAAAACACCCACCGATTCAAACACGCATCGCGTTCTGTGTATATTACACAACCCATGCATTAAAATGCATTTAAATAAACAAATTTTAATTCCGATAATTAAACCCAAAGGTGAAGAGTTTGTTTTGACTGAAGCTGTACTGATCATATGGATCGATAAAAAAATCAAAACAACCTTTTCGGAACCAGTGTTTGTTGAAATTCCTATCGCTGTTTACTAACAGTAATAGCCACCAAATGGTTAGGCGTGAATGGGCTGGTGCCCATTCACGCTTGACCATTTGGTGGCTATTACTGTTAGTAAAAATATAAGTACAAATCTGTGCAGATTGGCAAAACAACTGGGAGAAACGCTTTTAAAGGAAGTTCGAAGCATGTCAAGGTGTACGAAGATTTACCGAAATAAAGTTGACCAATTTAGATATAATGGGATCCACAAAACGAGACGGCAACGGGACTGGGTTAATGTTCCGGTTGGAAAAGATTGTTTTTTTTTTTAAATTATCTCATTTTTGTCAAATGTTTTGTGAACCGACTTTATTTTACTTTGGACGTTTTCATTTTCACACTATGCGACAGACGGTCGATGATTGTATAACGAAATTTGGAAACTTTTCGAAGCGTAAGTCAATGGTGCGGTAAAAAAGTTCCGGCTTGTATATCACCCGTTGAATACAGAATCATTTATATCATAGCGGCGATTCCGTTGAATACAAGGGTTTAAAGTTTAATGGATGTGTAATAAATTGTGATATAAAACGCTGCTGGAAAGAATTATGAGGATCCTTTTCAACATCGTGTAATATCAAAACAGTTCATCGTCGAAGTCAAAGAAAACGAAGTCTTTTCATCTTTATAAGAAGTTGGTTGCTGTTCTAGGAGAGTTAACGAACGGAAACAAAGGACAATATGGAGAAACTTTCCGGCTCTTTCTCTAAGGTCCAGTAATTAAGGCGAACGCAAAATCGAAGGACCAGTTTCTTTTGAGTTCCACGCTATACGAGGAAACGATACTCTACAGCCTGTACAGGCTTTTTGAACACAAAACGCTAAGAAAAACAAAACAATACAGCTGTTTCAAATTATCCAGGGGTCTTTGCACATGAATAAATATTTGTTTAAATTATATCTCGCGTGATTTTCCCTTCCTCTGATTTTTTTTGAGGTTTTAACGACACTTTCGACAGCCAGGGTCACCTCGTGTCGGACAGTTTTTCAATTATATCTCGCGTGATTTTTCCTTCCTCTGATTTTTTTTTAGGTTTTAACGACACTTTCGACAGCCAGGGTCACCTCGTGTCGGACAGTTTTTCGGGTGGAGGAAGCCGGGTTACTGTGACGGAACCACCGAGCAGCGACGAGCAACTGTTAGACTCCTCAACATACTACCTCCACAAAAGCAGTGTTAGCATTGGTTGAAGACAAGTGCACAATCAATGTGCAGTACGCCTTAATACATAGCACCACCCTACCCCCACGTGGGGAATCGGGATGAAGTGCCTTTCCCAAAGAACAACGCGATTATCCAACAGTATAAATATGTCGTGATCAGATAACAGTCTTGTAGTGATCCGACCGAGATAGAGATCACTTTTGCGATTGACCATTTTAACGTGTATGCTCACGAGAAAAGATGCTATCCTTTAAGTCGGTGAACGTGCAAGTCGGTTTTATATCATTGATGATAACTCAGTTTTATAAATATTTAGCCAGACAATGAAATGTTGTTTTTTTTCTCGAATTGAGTAAAATGGACCGTATTTTTCTGATGACTTTTATCATTGACCCTATTCAAGAAACACAGCTTGTTTCTCATACGCTGGATTAGTGCTTAGGTGGCAGCGGGCCCGACCGAGCCGGAGACAGACTATACTTCTCTAGGAAGGCTCGATCAGGGTCATACCTACAACAACAAGTGGCAGACCATACATTCCTGAAGAGCAACAAGGACTATCCCAAACTTCTCATTCCGGAAACAGACCAAACTTGTCAATGAATGAAGTTGATCTTCTCAGCGAGCTTTATTGTATAATTGGCAGACTTTACATGCCCGAGGAACAGAATGGGAACTAGCGGGCTGCCGGACTGTGTCCTGCTGGATATTCTATTCTTTGGTTCTCCTCCTGTGCACCTGCTAAATGTGGAAAGTACCATTGCATGGTTAAAGGGGTCGTAAGGGGTCAATTTACGTTACAGCGTCCCTGTGCGCGCAAAATCTTCCCGTTTGATTGCTCATATTTTCTTCGGATATAAATTATATGTAAATATACTGGTTATCACTCAATCAAAAGTCATTGATAAAATATAACTATGTTAACCCTTTACCCAACGAATCGCCCGCATCCGCCCGCGTAATATGCAGATTCAGCAGCTGAAAAAATATTATTTTTCGAAAAATTTTAACAAAACCATATCATGTGACCCCTCGTTGGAACGAGCTCGTCGAGCTCGTTCCAACGAGGGGTCACATGATATTTAAATTAATAAATTTTGATATCGTCTGCGTTGGGTAAAGGGTTAACCTTTTAACCCTTTGCCTAATGCGAAAAGCAGACACTTGCAAACAACATTCTTGAATAACTATTTTATTCCATTTTTTGCGTCAAAAACATAGCTTATGACCCTCATTGAAACGAGCTAAACGAGCTCCTTCCAAAGTGGTCTCATAAGCTATGTATTTGAGACAAAAATGAAAAAATAATGAAAATGTAATGGTGTTTTTGTGAGTAGCGCTGGTCGGTTTTGGTCGTTAAGTTTGGTAAAGGGTTATCAATGTACCCATTATAATCGGCCAGAACTATTCACAAAAATAGCCATTCCTGTTTTATTACTGTTTTTAATCTTTTGCCTCAAAAACGTCAATCATGGACACTTACTGTAACGAGGTGCCTGGGGTAATTGGCATTGATCAAATGGTGGGGCATAAGCTCTATTTTTGAGGTAATTTCAATAGTTTTTTCAGGCCTTTAGAGTGGTCTGACTTAGGGTCATCGCTTACTTGATAAGTCAGGTGCAATTCAGCCCCATTGAAGAACAATGTTTGCAATACTGTATGATATGCCATTTCTGGTCTCCCGGGCCGTATTGGTGCCTCAGTATATATTTGTTTCCGGTAACCTTGTGGAGGTTTTTTTCTAAATCTGATCACTTACTGGAACGGAACAGATGCCCCTCCACGCAGTCTCTGGGTAAACTCGAAGTAAAATGATAAGAATCTTTTCAGTTGTTTCTAGGCAAGTCTTGGCTGCCTATATAGGCAGCCAAGTCTTGCCTAGAAACAACTGCAATGCTACAGATTGTACACGGTCACTGAGTTGGAAAAATGAAAACAAAGCTTCAGGCAGGCCTTTCCTGGTTGAATTATTTCAACAAAAATGGAAAAGAAAGCATAGCAAAACACACCACACTGTGTGCTATTCCCTAAATTTGGGAACATTCCTTTAATTTGGGTAGGGCCCTGCGAAGCTTAGAGATTCAACTCAATTTCGAATTTTAAGTAGATATTCGATTCGATTCGAAACCGGCATCCCAATTCGTTTTCTCTCGAATCTTTTTCATAGGAATTTTGCTTGGCATCAGTCGTTTTCAACGTCTCACAAAACGTACAGTTCAGACGGAAATCGTACATAAAAAATGTTGAAATGAAAGACTTAGTGTAACTTCCCCAACATTATCATAAATACTGTACTTATGCCACCAGCCCCTCTTATTACAACATCCTTAGTCCCTACCACTGTTAAATGCACATTTAAGGTTTTCAAGCAATGTCCAAGATGAACTACAATCCTTACAGGGTAATATTCCAACTACATCACCAAGGCATGCCTTCGATAAAGGTTTATTTTATCAGTTAGGACTTGAGCCATCACAGTCGAAAGAAATCAGGTTTATTGCATCCCATTCCCCGTCGGTCATCTTCAAGCCGCCTCTGATTCGATCCGATGTTCGATTCGGTTTTGAATAGACAATATTCGATTCGAGATTGGATTTGAATAGAAAATGTGTGATTCGCAGGGGACATTGGTTACTGATGAGCGTTTGATGCAATTTAAATGTAGAATATACCCATAGTAGCTTGGCGTACCAAATGTTCACCACTTCACCACTCGTGGTGAACATTTGGTACACCAAACTACTTTGGATATATTTTATTTATACCATGACCGTCAGATTATTAAGAGTGGCTATTATTTTTTCTCGATTTTACTGAGCACCCGACTTACATACGTGCGAATCTGTTTTTGTTTACACGAGCATCGGTGGGCGGTACTTCCCCTGTCAATTGTATCGCCGAAACGAAATGGAAAATGAAACGGCGCCTTTTTCGATTTTATTAGCATAATAACATACCATTTCGAGTTATGGATGCTTTATTAACATTAGACAATGCATGTTTGTTAAGTTTTGGTGTCTTATGGGGTAAACTCATTTAAAAACGTAATAAATAATTGCCACTCTAATTTCACTCTTCGTGAGGCGTCGTGCGATAACTTTGGACAAGTTGCATTCAGGTCGACGTCACCAAAGGTCAACTTGGATGTAGTTCCACTGTAAGTGTAAATTTTAACTATTGAAATCCCATTGCTGGCGTGTTCACCACGGTTGGTGTGTACAACTAAAATTTATGTCATAGGCTTTTCATATATTGTAGAATAGGTAATCATGGTATAACGTCCTGTTTCTTTGGAATTGTCGTCTCTATTCGGTTTGACTATAAGTTAATAGACTGTAATTATGTTATCAGAGCACCGTCCTTTTAGAATAATATTTATAACAAATTCGACATGTTAACCCTTGATCTAACGTGGAAAGCAGACGACACTTGCAAAAATAATTCTTGAATAACTAATTTTTTTCATTTTTTGTCTCAAAAACATAGGTTATGACCCCTCGTTGGAACGAGCTCGACGAGCTCGTTCCAACGAGGGGTCATAACCTATGTTTTTGAGACAAAAAATAAAAAAATAATGAAAATTAATTGGCGATTTTTGAGAATAGCGCTGGCCGGTTTTGGCCGTTACGTTGGGTAAAGGGTTAACAGAATAATGTCTGTATAATATAAAGTGTATGTTAACCCTTTGCCCAACACACACGATATCAAAATTTGCTATTTTAATATTTTTTTCAAATTTTTCTGAAAACGTTTAAAAAAACATATCATGTGACCCTCTCATTAGAATGAGCTCGTCGACGTGCTCGTCCAATTGAGGGGTCAGATGATACATTTTTATTGAAATATTTTTAACAATATTTTTTCAACAACTCAGTTTGAAAATTACGCGGAAACGTGCTGCCGATTCATTAGGTAAAGGTTAAACTGATTTGATTAATGATTTCTGGTTATTGACCGGAAACCAATTTAAGACAGAGTTCTATTTATAGTAACAGTCCAATATGATCTTTGATCTTGTGCTTCGTGACTCCAAAATCGATAGGGTTCTACTCTTTCCGCGTGAATATTTTCTGAAAAATTTTGATAACGTTCTGTTTCTGATTTTAGCCAAGTGTGACCTTTTTATCACATGGCTCAAGACGTTAAATTCCATCGGGTTCTTCGTTTCACAAATGTGAATATTTGCTGAAAGATTGCCTGTGATAAAAAAAACAAGTTTGATCACTCGCAACCACATACAATGCATCTCTAAGTCACAATGGCAGCGATCTTGACGACAAATTTGAAAACCAATGTTTTTTTTCGTCTGACAGTGCAAATTACCCTTCAAGTTTCCTGTGTAAAAAAAAAAATATTACTCGGAAACCGGTTTTTGATAACGTGTTTATAATATTTATAATAAAAAAAATCCCATAATCTTTGATTTTATGGCTTCCAAATTGACAGCTTTTTTCTCTTTCTATGGATTTGGTAGAAATGTGTTCGAACAGACCTGAACTTATTGCCTAGAAACCAAATTTTGATAACTGCTATTTGTAGTAACAGTAGCTTGTGACATTCGATCTATTGTTGAAGACACCAAAATCAAAACAAAGGTTATTTTCTTTCCATACAGTACGTGGAGAGTGGATTGTAACTAAATCACCCGAGGAGTTTAGTTATCTCTCAAAGTATCACTTTCAAATGTTGTATATGTGGACAAAAAACACAAGCAATGTTTCAGCCAATGGACCTCCGGGTATAACCCGGAGGTCCATTGGCTGGAACTTTGCTTGTGCTTGTTATGCTTTGAAACAAATTTGCATTTATTACTTGGGTGGAATCTCCACTCTGTGGGTGATTTAGTGATAATACACAATGTACGTGAATGGTTTCGACAAATTTGGTTCAGCTATGATAAACGGAACAAATGGTATATCGATGAAACCAAAATGTATATTTTTAGTAACAATATCAATAAAAAAAATTGACAATATACTTGAAAATTGATAGGGTGCTTCCTCTTCGACAAAATTCGGCTTAAAATGTAATAAGTGAGAAAGTTTTTTGAGCAAGTTCAGATGGGAGCGGAGTCGACGTACGCCTACTCTAAAATTATTTAATTTCTTCAAGTACATATATGCGGGTACACGCAATTATTTCGCTTATTGTCTTCCGTAAATTGCGTGATCACATTCTGATCTTAACATTTATATCCGTTCTAAAAATATGCCTAGTGTACAGAAATCTTTATACGAGGAGATGACCCTGCAACACAAGAGAGCCCCCCAAACTCTCAAGCCAGTTGTCAAATTCTGCCAGGAATTCGTCGCTGTTATGACCTGGAACTACTCTAGCAATTAAATAGTCCATCGCCTGTGTGTAGTTCAAGAATATTACAGTTGCTATGAAAAGCGAACTGAAGGTTTGCTTTTCCGTCCAACAGAATTATTCCAGACGACTGAATCTAAAATATGCCATAAACATTGGGATCTGCGAATCACAAATTGTTTTTCGAATCGAATCTCGAATCGAATCGTGTCCTGATATCGATATCGAATCGAATCTCGAATCGAATCTTAAAAGACAAGCTATTTCATGTTTGCACCAAACGGAAGTACCGGAACACTGCGATGACCCTTACAAGACTGAGTGAACATCTTAAACACCAAAAAATAAATATTCTTTGTAGCACCGTCGCTGAAACAGCTAGCCCTACTATCCATAATTTTAGTTTCTGAAGGCTTAACTTGTTACTATTCACGTTCTTAGAACGTGAATAGTAACAAGTTAAGCCTTCAAAAACTAAAATTATGGATAATTTTCTGCGCAAAATTCACTACTTACCTAACAATTAACCATTGTCAGTTACTCAATTAAATATGAAAATTGAAATGAGCCTACATACATGAAAGAATTGTCTAAAGACAATTTTATTCAATTTTTGTTGGAAATGTAACAAACTGAAGTTAGCACGTGAGATTCGAAAAAAATCGAATCTTGAGACTGATTCAGGATCGATCTCAAAGCAGACGTATGGTATCGATATCGAAACGAATCTCGAATATTCGCAGAAACCTACATAAAACACCCATTTTCTTTCAATCAACGCACGAAATATTTCTCAGTCGAGAATTGATTTGACCGAGTATTTAACATAAATAACGTGACCAGTTATTATTATAGTGGTTGTTTACTAAATAATTATGCACGAACATTCACCACAGCAGTAATTTTATGATTACGCTGCGTATTCCCACAAACTGTGTTGACATTTTGATGTTTTCAAGACGAATTATTTATTTATTTATTGGGGTTTAACGACATTTTCGACGGCCAGGGTCACATCGTGTTGGATTTACATGTGGGGGAAGCCGAAGTCCTCGGAGAGAACCATCGAGCACGCAACGGTAAGCAACTGTAAGGCTTCCAGCATCCTAATTCCGCACAAGCAAGGTAAACAGGAGACACTTATATAAGCTAGGTGCTTTCCGCCGTGTCCTCATCATTGATATTGTCAGCTATTTCCATATGTCTTGCTTTAATGCATACCTTACTATTATAAATTATGTACAGTTAATGTAATATTATCAATCTCTTGTATATATTATATCATGTTCAATTCCGAATAAATATTGTTTAAATTAACTAAGCAAGGTTAACATTGGTTGAAGGCGAGTGCATCGTCGACGTGCCGTACGCATGATTACACAGTGTCATCGCGCCTCCACGTGGGCAACCGGGATTAAGTGCCTTTCCCAAGGACACAATGCATTTATCACTGGGCAGGATCGAACCATGGGCACTTCGGCTTGAAGTCCAATGTACTTACTACAGGGCTACCGCGCCCCTCTTCAGGGCGAACTAAATAGTTATTAATTAGAATATAACTTGGGCACGAAAGAATATTTGTATTTCTTTGTTAGAAAAGGGGCGTCCCAATAAATCAATGGTAGTCTACGCGCAAACACCACGAAAACTAGTAAACAAACTGCCCAAAACGGCATTGGATTCTTTGCAGAATTCAGCTTGGGCCTCAGAATTTGAAAAGCCCCCACCCCACCCACACACATAAAGAGTTCCAGTGTCCATTGTGTATTATCTAAAAGTCTTGGTATGCCAGACTATGTAGCATGCTTATGGGCATTGTCTTGAAAGCTGTTTAAATCAGGTTCAAGGGGCATGTTTTAAATTCCGCCATAAATGAAAATATATATTTTTTAACAATGTTCTCAAACTCCACTGGGCAGAAAGATTTGATAGCAAGTATTATTGTCAGAGTCGACTCATGGTTATACAAACGAAGGGTTCAGTTTTACATGTTGTAAGTCAAAATATCGACATCGTGTTCTATGAGGATTTTTTTTTAAAAACTTCTGCTTCATGTCATTTGACATTTCGTGTGCACGCACTAAAAACTAAAGTGTTAAAACTGACACTTTCAAGGTGTTGAACCCTTCTAACTCTTAGGGTTTGATTTTAACACTCAAAGTGTAATGCTTTAAGCACTTAGACATTACAATAATCAGGCATCTGAAACTTGAATGGATGGCATTTCCCATATGTTCCCATTGGTGGTTCTTCCAGAATCGTCCATAATTTGATTTGCGCTTGGTGGGTACATAATTAAAAGGACACAACGCAGATGACGCGGATCAGGCTCGAGAGTTCGAGCCTGATCCGCGTCATCTGCGTTGTTTCCTTTTAAGTGTCGCGACATTACACTTGTCAAGTGGTATTATTGTAACACCTGTCAAGTTCTGGGATATCTACACTTGAACAAAATGCTAGTTCAGCAGTTAGTAAGTGTTATTTACAGCACTTCAAGTGTAGTTTTTAACACTTTAGTTTTTAGCGTGCAGAATGCTTAAGCGCTCGATATTCATTTTGTTCAAAACAAGTCTCTGTGCTGTCGTTGGCTTCATCTTCGAAAGCCAGGATTCTAACTTGACCATTTGAAACCGAGACCCATTTTCCGATCCAGGAATGTGATAGGTCATACTCTCATTAAGAATGATGGCTGCTAAGTTAAAGTGTTGGATAGACCAATCAATATTTTCAACATGCAACCCCAAGGCAACAGATGGGTCCGAAATTTGAGCTAAAGTATTTGTTTTGGGGAATCGTTGCCCGAAAGACATGAATCGACGAGGCACTGCTTAAATATTTATCCTCTCACTTTTCATACAGAGACCGATAAAAATGCAATGTAAATATAAATTGACTACCACCGGGACACCAAGATCTTTGGGGATTTTCTATTCTGTCTCAGCTTCTGGCAATGCAACGACATTAGTGGACTTTTTTTAATGAAATATTAAACTGCTCGGATTACAATTACAATTACAATTGTTTATTCACTCATAAACCTTACATAGGTACATGAGGTACATTTACAAAAATAATTCACAGTATGTTGGTGGTTACAATTATGGAGCTGTAAAAAAAGAAACAAGAATCAAATGTGAGAGTAGTAATGTGAGCGTTTGGTAGTTATGGAGAAATCGGTTCTGTGGTGCATGCCAAAATCGTTTATAAGCATTGATTTCCGAACCCAATCTAGCACCGGCGTAACAAGAGAAAGGCGTTAGAAGTTCAATCAAGACAATTAAAACTTAGGAGATTTATAAGTAATTTGAACAACTTTGCTAGAATTTTCTCTAAATTATTTTGAGACATAGTTCATTTAAATCCCTGGTATCGCAACTTCTAAATTACAGATAGGATGATGAATTTGTGGTGCCATCTCGTCAAACCCGCACTGAGAAAGTGAGAAACACACTCTAAAAATGCGGGAAAATCGAAATGGATTCACAAACCTCGGGTAACTAATCTTTTCCAGGGCACAAAATTGACTGTGTAATTACAAGCGTGAAATTTCGTTTATCAAAATATATCGTTAATTTTTCTAATTAACTGGCAGAGAAGTTTTAAAACTTTAAAATTACTGGTGGCCATCAATTCATGAAATTTATGAGTATTTGGCCTGCTGTGATACCTTGCGGGGAGAAGGGATTTCCGCGTCGAGTTTAAAGAAGGACATTCCATAACATAATGGTATTCGTCTGCGACAGTATTTAAGTCACACATAGAACATATTCTTTCATTGCGGGGGGTATTATCCCAAGAACCAACCTCTACAGGGAGACGATTGTTTGTACTTCTAAACTTTGCTAATAAAATTCTATTCTTAGAGCCCAATTTCGAAAGGTATGGTTCTAGATAAATGCTACTCTTGAATAATTTGTAATTAATGCATTTGGAAGAAGTAGCAAGGTTAGCTGACCAATATTGTTCGTATTGGCATGTTAACACATGTTTTACAGTACAGACGACTTCTGCTCTATTACAAGTTGCGTGTTTCTGAAATACCCAGGATAGGCCACATGTGTTCAACACTCTTTTAACAAATTCATCCCATTTGCCAACACATTTCCCACAACTTTGCTGAAATAACAATGCTTGATAAATGAGTGAAGCGAATTTTGGATGATGGGGCTGCCCAACTTTCAGCCAAAAAGAAATGATGGATGGTAATAGTATTGACGAAGCGCTTTATTGCAAGCTGGGCAAAATCCGAAAATCTCCACAAGGTGTTGCATCTCTATTAAAAGAAATCCGTTTCACCAGTTCTGATCAACAAAATATCAACGTTTTTTCTCCTTCATTTGGTGACTATTGTTGATTCATTTTATGCAATTTTCCACGAGTAACGATGATGTTAAAAATGAATGAAAACAAGGTGTCAATGAGAATCAAATTAAACTGCCACATTTCATGTAACCTTGTAAAATAAGAAGGAAATGGAATTCTGCAAATTAAATTGTCGAACTGTCAGTTGAAAATATTCAACAACAGAAGTCTTTTTTTTAAATGTGTGTGTGTCGCCATCTTGTAGAACCGTGTTAAATTAAAAACCAACCCCAAATGAGACCGTGCTTTCAGGCCACCAGTCCAATTCTGTATGGAATTAGACGCTGTTTTGACACGGAAACAGTGTAGCCCTTAAAAAGTCCAACGCCCAAACCTGGAAATAAGCATTCTGTCATTTGCAGAATGAGGTTCCCGGAGTGTGAATTTGCTGATGCTATCCCACACAGTGGGCCAATTTTTTCCTCTGGGTACCTCTTTCTCTTTGGGCCTGAGACCTTGGTTCAGACTGAGGTTTACAGAGGGTAAATTTAGTGATGCTACCCTGCTGTGCAGGGTAGCATCACCAAATTCACCCTCTGGTGACCTCATTCTGCACATGGCAATCTGCTACATTCCAGGCTTTTCATCGCCTATCTTTAGAGTCAATCGTCTGAAATAATTCAGTTAGTTGAACCAACTGACATATCCCAGAGGACTGAATCTAAAAAATGGCACAAATATTTATTTTCTTTGAACCAAGGCAAGAAATGTTTCTCAATGGTGTCTTGATTTTATCGAACTTTTACCTAAAACGAAAGGCAGACGACACTTGAAAACAAAATTCTTGAATAAGAAATGTTTTTAAAAATGTTTGCGTCGCTGGTAGGTTTCTGCAGTTACTTTGGGTAAAGGGTTAATACTCTCCAAAGAAAGTGTTATGATTACGCCTCAAAGGTTCATCAATTGTGTCAGTGTTTTGCTGTTTTCAAGGAGACAGAAATATTTCTTGAATGAATATCTATAACTGGAACACGAAAGAGTATCTGTATATCTTTGTGAGTAAAGGGACATCACATTACGTTAACGGGAGTCTGCGCACAAAGACCACGAAAGGTGGTAAATAAATAGCACATGACAGCGTCGCTTTCCATTCGGAATTAGACTGGTGACTCGAGAGCTTGATATGAGACGGGGTTTTTTTGCGAAATTTATTCAGTGAGATCACTGAATTCGCTTTGAGCTGGGGGCGGACACAAATCCCCGACTCTGACTTATATCCTTATGAAAATCGACTTTCGATAAAGTTCTCTCACTTGAAATGATAAGACGGGCGGGGAATGTCCAATTTAGAAGAAAGTAGTTGATGAAAAAACCCCTTGACATGAGTAGAAAATAAAACAAAGTTCCCTTTTGCTACTTTTTATAAACGAAAACAACAGACAGCTCTCAGAGTTGTCTGTTTATTAAAATTGACAAAAGGAAACTTCGTTTTTATGGCATAATAATTAGAAGCAACTCGTAAACAGATAATCCGTCAATGCGACAATCTATCAGTACCACACCTACCAACACTAATAGGTCCACTTTTGGCTCTTTGTGTAGCGAATGTGTTTTAACCCTTTACCTAACATGAAACGCAGATGACACTTGCAAAAAACATTCTTGAATAACTAACTTTTTTCATTTTTTGTCTCAAAACATAGGTTATGACCCCTCGTTGGAACGAGCTCGACGAGCTCGTTCCAACGAGGGGTCATAACCTATGTTTTGAGACAAAAAGCCATTTTTTGAGAATAGCGCTGGCCGGTGTTGATCGTTACGTTGGGTAAAGGGTTCAAATAATGTGCACATTTTATTCTTCCCTGGAAAATATAGCAAATCTCGCCTCCAAGACTTTTGTATGAATAGAAAGTACAGTGTCTGTATTATATGTCACAATACACACACTATTGATATAATGAATAGAAAAAAATTACAGATCATCAGTAAATGTTGAAAACTCCGTTTTCTTCTTTTTAAATAGTTTTCAACAGAGAATAAAAGCGAAAGTTTCATACTGAGTGGGAAAAAATGTGAAAAGCCAGCTTCTGTATTTTCATACAACTCTACAGGAAATGTTTGTGAAATGGTGTGCACATCGATGATACAAATTCACTAAGATTTCTAAATTTCAATTTCCAAGTAAAATTTCTATAACCTAAGTGTTAAATTTCTTGAGAGCTTTGGGAAATTAAGGGGAGCTAACTTTCCAGTAAATCTCTTCCAATGACGAAAATCGCCAGCCATGATAGGACGGCAGAGAAGCTTTATTATAAAAATATTGAGTTTTGCGAGGAAACGGTGAAGAAACAAGTTCGAGCATATAATCGTCTTGATCGAACATATAATCGTCATAATTACTTAACAACGTTTAACCCTTTACCCAACGCAGACGATTTCAAAATTTATTATTTGAAATATCATTTTTTAATTTTTTTCAAAAAATTTCAACAAAACCATATCAAGTGACCCCTCTTTGGAACGAGCTCGACGAGCTCGTTCCAAAGAGGGGTCACATGATATGGTTTTGTTGAAAGTTTTCGAAAAGTAATATTTTTTCAGCTGCTGAATTTGCATATTACGCTGGCGGATGCGGACGATTCGTTGGGTAAAGGGTTAAGCGACTCATTTACACACTATTGTTAATATACAGACTTACAAAATCAAGTTGTCTGTTTGTTAATTGGAGTTTAATGACACTTTAAACAACAATGGTCATATTGTATCGCACAGTGTCACGGGTGGAGGAAGCCGGAGATCTCGTAGTGACACCTGTTTTTGATACCCTAGTTCCACATTCCACATTTTTTTGTATTTGCGTTTCGTTTTGACTCCCTCAAAGCCTCTAGGGTCACGGATATACAAATTTCTAAACACCGAGCAGAACCGTGATCGGCCAGGTGATTCCAGAGACTCTTTATCGGGGTTCATATCCCGTGCTTCGGGAAATCCTGACGCCATCCCTGGAAACACAGATTTGAAAATGTGTTAAGAAAAAAATCATCACAGCTTAGAAAAATCGACACCGGCCTGGGTACAAAATGAGCATTATGTTAGTCGCGTGCAAGAGAAAACATCTGCATGTAATCCGTGTTATTCATCTAGTCGAGCGAGATTAGTGCATTTCCAATGCTATAAACAAAAACTGCTGCATAATGGCTCTGAAATGCATTAAAGATATGTTGCATTAGCTTAATAGTTTCTTGTGTGATGACAAAATCGTTCAGGTAACAATTTTAACAATTATTTTTAGACGTTCCGGATTTCTAAAGCTTTTGCATATTTGCCGCTTTGATGCGCAATCGAGGCAGAAAACAGCCAAACAACATTATTCCTCTGGGGGGGGGGGGGGGGGGTCACTGTCATCAACCAAGCATATCCATTTCTGAACTTTGCTTTATTTTTTAAAAACAAGCAAGGGTAACGCAAAGCGTGTGCCAATGCCCCCGACGCGCAAAAAAATTTCCAAGCCGAAAGAGTGAAAAGGTGCTGGAAAGAATGTGTGGAAGAAACTTATGCGGACAGAAGTCTCCACAAGATACCCCTTCGAACTTTTCAAGTCGGGGGCATAATGAAGCAAAATTCAGAAATGGGTATGCTTGGTTGATTGTACCCACTTGGAAGTTTACACCCGAAAGGTCGGTAGTTCCGTCCTCACCGGTAGTGACTGCCAGACGCTTAATCCCGATTTGCCATGTGGATGCGCGGTGGCGCTGATTTCTAAATCGTACTGCAGGTTGATGTGCACTTAGTCTTCAACTGCTGCTTACCGCCGCTTGTATAGTGTTTGTAAGTTGGAGTGTCTGGCAGTTACTTGCCGCTGCTCCAGTTTCCTCCATCCCTAAAACTGCCCGACACGATGTAACCCTGGTTGTTGAAAGTGTCGTTAATCCCCAGGTTCCGAGGAAAACATTGCACCCAATACAATATATATAGAGAAATATACAATTGTGTATAGAGAAACAAAAATATAGCCTATGTTTTGGGATTACGTTTTGCAGACGACATTTACATATACAACTACAACATGACTTGTGGTCGACATTAATTTTGCAAAGAATGTTTTCTTGAATAAGTAAACTCGAAAAGATCGTTCCAATGAGGGGTTATAGGTATCGTATTGGAGGCAAAAACTGAAATATATTAAAAAAACGCTGAAGAGCGATTTTTGTGAGGAGCGTTGGTCTGGTTTGGTCGTTCCATAACATTATGTTGAAGGAAACAAACATATATATATATATATATAACTGAATACTGGTCTGTGGTCACGATTTTAAAACATGCACCTCAATCAATGGGAATCCGGTGATATATATAACTGAATACTGGTCTGTGGTCACGATTTTAAAACATGCACCTCAATCAATGGGAATCCGGTGAGGCCGAACCTGCTTGAATTTAAGTATAGTTCGTCTATATCAAACTATTTTTCCACAAAGTGTGTTCGATTGTCCACACTGGCATGACAATTCGGAACTTTTCTGAAGCCATCATCGACGGGGTTTGATCCTTGGTCTGTACGACATTCATATCATAGTCCCGAATGATCTGCCACCATACTAATGAATCTAACTCCTAAAAGGTTGGAGGTGATCCTCAAGAGATCTCAGACTTAAACAGGAGCGGTCAGAGACAATCACTACAACTCTTACTCTTTATTTGAATTAATCTGTTTGTCGTGGTGTGTCCTAGCTACCCAGCCTCAACGGGTCCGATTAACACAGATTATTATCACTTTATAGGGCACTCCCTGGCGAATATGTTCATTTTCGGGGGCTGCACAAAACTCATATGTTTCCGTTCACATCCGGGTTCCCGGGCAATAATGAAAAATTCGTTTCAATATGGCCCGGCGGCCCGCACATCCCCGGATGTAGGCGAGGTAACACTGCTTTGAGTTTGAATATTTGGAGAAGAGAGATGTGATGGCGGAATTTTGTGATCTTTGGCGTGAAAGAATTAAGATATACATTCGCATTTAAGGCATGAGTTAGTTGCTGACAATGATTGTGTGGGAATTTCACACATCTACTACATTGAAAAATGGTAATAATATATGAATGATGAAAAAAATAGCAATCTGGATTTTTCTTGGTTTAACATGTAACCTCTTTGAAATAGCACTGTATGTATTTCTGTGATAATAATACAAATAACATTATTTTGTACGGGCGTTATGGTTCATTAACGGCCCTACGAAAATGATTAACAGCCCAAGGGTCTATTAGTGGCTCGATTTCGTCTCGAGCCACTAATAGACCCTTGGGCTGTTAATCATTTTCGTAGGGCCGTTAATGAACCATAACGCCCTCAAAAATAATGTTATTGTATAATTATTATCAACTCACTGTGCGTTACCTGCAGATTAACAGTAATTTGCATGAACGATAAGAACGCATAACAGTCCTACATAAGACTTCCGAAATTTCTAGCCGGTCGCTAATGGCTATTTATAGCCATTAGCGACCGCTGACTAGTCAGATGTGACGTCACGCTTAACTTTGTTTGTAAACATTCCAGACGATAAATGTCAGAAATTTTAGAAATGTCGAACTCTCTTTCTCAATCGTCAGAACTAAGTGAAGGAGATTTAGAGCGAATGGAAAACGAATCGAGGCCAAAGAATACTAACCGGGCTACGGTATATGGTCTCAAGAAATTCACAGATTGGTTGGCGAAAAGGAACAAACAATGCGATTTCTG
Organism: Pictodentalium vernedei; assembly: GCA_031216915.1. NCBI lineage: Eukaryota > Metazoa > Mollusca > Scaphopoda > Dentaliida > Dentaliidae > Pictodentalium > Pictodentalium vernedei. Next base: position 602,769,887 of record CM062296.1, on the reverse strand, counting down.
ACCTAACTGTATTAATTGTTGAAAGTTAAATAAATTAATGTGTGTTATTGAGAAAATGAATAATGTTATTGTCAAAGTTTTGTTTCATGTCAGAATTTGTACTTGTGTGTGGTAGAAGAAGTCATAATGCCACGATGAGTGTGATAATAATAGTAGTATTTATATAGTGACTGCAGCCATATGTTGATAATAATAATAATAACATGATTTTCTCGGGCGTTTCGCTCCATTATCGGACCGGCATCGGTGATTAGCAGCCCAGGTAGTCATTAGAGGCCCGAGGCGATAGCCGAGGGCCGCTAATGACTACCTGGGCTGCTAATCACCGATGCCGGTCCGATAATGGAGCACAACGCCCTCGAAAATCATGTTATTGTATAAATGTGTGCGTATTTCTATCCGATATAACCGATATAACTAAATGGGCATGTTTGGGGGCAACTTTTTGTGTTATTCCTGAAATATCACCAATATGCGTTGCATCCTGTGTTATTATTTGTACAGACCTGCGTTGCCATTGAAAATGTGTAGATATGCGTCCCTTGGATCGAAAAGTGGTAAGTAAGTCGAAAACTTTATTCTATTGGTAACAGCAAACACATGAACAAGAGGACGATAACAATAATAGGGGAAGTTTTGTATTCCGGAAGGTCGCAGCAAACTTCTTAGTGTAGGAGAGACAGGTGACCCCGAGTATCTGGGGGTAAGTATAAACATCACAGGAAGAGGCATCTACCGAAACCACACAAATAAATTGATTCTGAAGGGGCGGCGAATCCTTAACCAAATGAAACTTATAGGGAGAAACAGTTTCAATAAGGTTTTCGTGGGGAAAACCATTTGGGAAATGGTGGGTCTGCCAAGTATAACATATGGTACGGAAGTGGTACCCCTAAACAAAACGGCTGTAAAGAGCTTGGAAACCCTGCAGAACGATGCAGGCGGATGGATAACGGGGTCGAGTAATGCCGTAACACTAGAAGCAATCAGGGGTGTGCTTGGGTGGATGAGGATCAGGGACAGGATAGACTTATTAAAACTCGGCTATCTTATTTATTTGGTAAACCTCCCCAACACCCGATGGTGTAAAGTAATGTTCCAGAGTATTTTTAACTCAAATATCAAGACAGGGTCCAGGTGAGGGGGCTAATAGAGAACTACGCATTGGAGATCTCGGACCTAGACGTAGGGGCAACCCAGGGTAAAAAAAATCGTCAGAGAAAGGGTCATGGAGGATGGTAACCTTAACTGGCGAGAGGGGTAAAATCAAAGAGGTCTTTGGGTGGCCTGCGTGAGAAAGAGAAGTTTGGTTTTGAAGAGTACCTTGATGGCAACGTTGGTGGTCACTGTTGTTCAAGCTGAGGTCGCGGTCCTTGGAGCTGAGGGAAAAAATTGGGGAAAACAGTGAAAAGGAGTGCCAGATGTGTAATTTAGTCATGGTGGAGACCCTGGAACACTTTCTTCTAGAATGTCCAAAATACCAGTCTAAAAGAATAATATTCACTGGGAGTGTAAATGGGATTTGGGATGGGAGAATGAAGGCCATGTGGTTAGTGAGTGACTCAAAGGAGAGGGTTAATATGCTAATCGGAGAGATTGAGAGGAATGAGGCAAGGGATGCCATCAAGCAATTCGTCTCCGAGTGTTGGGAGGAGAGAACAACGTGGGAAGAGTGAGGCAGTTGGGAGCACGGGGGTAACCAAGGCCTTCTTGACCGAGAACCGCGACAAATCAAGGGCCGGCCAAAGTGTTATTAAATTAGTATAGTGAGTGCTCAGTGAATGGATGAGTTGGTACACAGGTGTTCAAACTTGGGTGGAGGTATTTGTTTAAACAATATTTATTTGAAAAATTATGTTATATGTATACATTATCTGAAACACAACAAGGAAAAATCGAAATTAATAAATTAAAACACAGCAGGAAACAATATAACAAATAAGATGATTCACAGATTGCCGAGGAAAGGAGGAATTTGACAGTAAGCTTATAGGTATTTGTTGGGATGATCGTTGGAGCTCTTTTTCAACACAATAATTCGAATTTGAAAACAATGGAAGATTTAGGCCCAGAAAGTAGATCTTCTGTTTCTCGGGCCATTTTTTGTAAAACTGCAAGCGGGTGGGCGGTTTTTTATTTTATTTTTCATTTTTGTTATTTCTTTGCCATCAAAAATTCACGTTCTTGGTTTGTTTTATGTTTTAGGCTACATAATCTACAGAATAGCATGGGTGGTGGTGTATTTCGTCTCTTGAGTGCAGGAAGGCTTTGCAATGCTGGGGCATTGCAAAGCCTTGTTGTACTCAAAGGACAAATTTAATTTCTCAATTTTATTAACTTCGGTAAAATAGCAGACATAAACCATTTAATTTTTATTTTTTTTCAGTTTGCATCCGTTATAAAAAGAGGGGATGCCGTAGCCAAAAGGATCTCACGAAAAGGGCATGAGAAACATATTTTTAACTTTTTAGGCCTTATATTGTTGATTTATATCAATCATAAACAATCACTTAAATTAAAGAATAGGTGAATGAACAAATTTTGGCATTACTACCTTATCGGTGGGTCTTCATTTCCCCATTGATTTCACCCAAATGTTCACCATCGTTCTAATTTAACGCCAGTAGCCGACATGTAAGTTTACCAATGGCGTACTGGATAGCATAGTCTGTTTTCACCTGAGGCACGGATAATCTACCGGAGAATCTACTCAAGGCGAAACATGAAATTGGCACAGTGTCTGGCCCCCTGGCGGCTGGCGTCAGTTTGAAACAAAATGTCGTCTTGCAAATGCGCTGCTTACAACTGCGATAATACTTCAAAAAATACCGTGGGTAGGGGTGTCATTTTATCGCATACCGAAAGATAATGATAAGTTAGTTGACAGAATAATTACCGACCCAATTTAATACAATCGCGCGCCGTGTTTGCCAGATTATCAAGTTTTATGTACAAAAATGCCGGCTGGAGCAGGCTGGAGAGTGGAGTGAAAATCTTGAATGAAGCGGTTCTTTTGACCTTCAAATTCAAATTATTTGCAGTACAACTCGAAAATAACTCGACCTGTGTGGTGTATATGTTTGTCGCTTTTTTTAGGTCTACTATGAATGTGTGACATTGCCGGCGCCATTGTTTTTCGGCCTTGCACGATTTGGCCCAATAAGTTTCGTGTGCTATTCGGCCTCCCATTGGAGGTATATTTTTAGTATTTAAAAAGGAGGGAGTGAAAATGTCTGCTCCTACTCCTACCCCAAGGCAGCATCTAATATATGAAGTATATAATTAAATATCACAAATTATCCCATTTATTTATCTATTTATTCATTTGGGTTTTGTGACACTTTCCACATCCAGAGTCATATTGTGTCAGGCAGTTTTACATCTGGAAGAAACAGGTGTACCAGTAGCAGAGAACCGCTGAAAATCAATGAGTAACTACCAGACTCAAAGTTCTACATGGTTTGTAAAAACAACATTTTCAGTTTCTTCCCCTTAATTTGGTTCCCTCTTGAAGAATTATGACAGCTACCCGGCCCTAATAAGTTTATCAGTGGTTAAGGTTACTTTCAGTAGGTAAGGCTATTCCACAACCATAGTAAATGTATAACATATGTATAAAGTTGTCAGTGAAGTTCAATAACCATAATTTATAAAATAATGCAGAGTGCTATATACTATAAGTTACAGGACGTTCAGGTGGCGGATACGGTGTCATATGAGGCGAGGTGAAAACAATATTGGACGAGGCGGTACGCCTCGTCCAATATTGTTTTTGCCGAGCCTCATATGATACCGTATCCGCCACCTGAACGTCCTGTAACGTATTTATTATGCCAGCGAAAACAAAATAACAATCAAATTTGAACGCCGGCACATTTTCAAAACTGGTGCAAAACGCTATGTAAGTTGTAACAAACGTGCACAGTTGTCTCCCTGTTTGTGTATAATTTCCTTGACAACACAGACAACAGCGATAGACGCTTTTCTTCGTACTGTCACTTTGTCTTGAGTGTGCAGAAAATGTCCGAAACTTCCGATTTTATAGAATTCGAACAAAATAAATGTATCTCGCATCTTTTCCTTCAGAGCTGTGATTCATTTCTTACAATTTCATTATAGTGCAGTCGCTATTTTTAAAAAATAGCGTTTGGCACTCGACGTGATGGTATTTACCAGAATATAGAGCCGGGATAAAACAATTTTTTATCCGTTACCGGTAGATCGAATACAGTAGTATTTCTCACTTCAAATAATTAAATTTACATTTAGAAAATAAATTTCACAATAAATTTATTATAAAACGAGAGAAAATGAGACATATAGATACGGAGGGACGTTTGATTGTACTGCAATTTCTTCAATATGGATATAAAAGCACCGCGAGGTGAGGAATTTCCACGTCGAAACAAAATGGCGGTACTGACCTAATACGAGTTTCGTATTAGGTCACCTCGGGCTGCAGGTGACCCAATGCGGCTCAGTACCGTCCCACTATTCGGGGGCTGTGGTTGGCGAATTTCACTAGCTGGCATAATAAAGTAGCATGTGATCTCTTCTCAATATTACAAGTGCTAAAAATGGGTGAAAAATTGTAAATTAACAAATTTGATTGGAAGTCCACTTGAAAAATTACATAAAAATTACAGAATCTGCTGAGAACATTTTGCGAACATAAAGTTCTGTTCATGAATCCTGATGATTGGGAAAAAAACTGGTTGAGAATGCAGTCCCAATTCTGTTTTGTGTTGCCAGTCCATCTTCTAAACTCTTTACTGAAACAGACATGTATCAATTTCAGTATGGAGTGGGGGAGTTCTGTATTCCGGAAGGTAGCAGAAAACTTCTTAGTGCAGGAGAGACAGGTGACTACGAGTATCTGGGGGTAAATATAAACATAACAGGAAGAGGCATCTACCGAAACCACACAAATAGGAGCAGAAGATGACAGTCTTATTATTTTTCTGAAAAATCTCCTCAAAGTCTTTTTTTGGGGGGGGAGGGGGAGAGGTACCATAGCTTATGACCTCTCTCTAGTCTCTCATTGCCAAAAAAGCATGTAAAGCTTGTTCCATTTAGGGGGCTTGTTTTGCTTTTTTTGAGAAAGAAAAATAATAATATTTGAATGGTAATTTCTTTATATAATAACACAGGAAGATTTGACTTATTCATGAGATAAAGGCTTGCAAAAGCAATTCTAGGAGCACAAGTCTACAATCTATGATAAGAAATGGTGAAAGAATAAAGTTAAAAAATGTGTGGTTTAGGACGAATGAAGACTCTGGAACAGTCTCTTTGAAGGAGCTTTCGTTTTCCATAAATTTAACAATACAGTTCTTGGGAGGAATTGGAGACTTGAGACAGGAAGCTTAATTGGATGAGGGGAAAAGCAAATGATGAACAGTTATTACTGTAAATGGAAGACTGGGAGGCGAAGTGCAAAAATTTTAGACAAAATTAGTGTCTACATTGTTGAGGATCATGAGGGAGAATTAGGGATGAATGAGTCAGGTGCTGTAGGTTTTCCTCATCTGAGAATCATTATGGGTCAGCAACTGGGCAAAACATATTCAACTGTGTGGTATTAGGTTCCTTTTCTTCAAAATCTTCAGCATAGGACATTCACAGCAGTGCTCGCTAAAAACTGAACTGTTAAAAACTACACTTGAAGTGCTGTATTTAACACTTACTAAGTGCTGAACTAGCACTTTGTTCAAGTGTAGATATCCCAGAACATGACAGGTGTTACAATAATGCCACTTGACAAGTGTAATGTCGCGACACTTAAAAGGAGACAACGCAGATGACGCGGATCAGGCTCGAACTCACGAGCCTGATCCGCGTCATCTGCGTTGTGTCCTTTTAGTTATGCACCCACCAAGCGCAAATCAAATTATGGACGATTCTGGAAGAACCACCAATGCTAGACACATGGGAAGTGTCATCCATTCAAGTTTCAGATGTCTGACGATTGTAATGTCTGAGTGCTTAAAGCATTGCACTTTGAGTGTTAAAATCAATCTCTAAGAGTTAGAATGGGTTTCACACCTTGAAAGTGTCAGTTTTAACACTTTAGTTTTTAGTGTGTGGAAGGTGATGTGTGCTCTTTTGAGTTCATTTCATATGAACTTGATTTTTCTCCCCCCACTGCATGCGTAACGTACGTGTGTCCGGGGTGAGATAGCAGGGAGAGACAGATGTATTCCACCCCACCCACGTGACGTTATACATTTATAACGTTATTATGACGTTATGCATATCGTATCAGTTTCTTGCTACCAACAAATTCATATTGACGTCATCAGAATGCCGTGTGATCAACGTTTGATGGTCTAAAGTTCTTTAAACCCCAAGATGCCACCGTTCCTAATTGATTTCGTGGTATATACCTTTGGTATATACATAACTTTTGCATGCCCGTCCCGATGGTGTCATTACTTTTTCAAAACAACGAATACCAAATGAGTTGATTATATCAGCACGTGACCGCCGATTACCTCTGGCTAACGTAACCGCTGTATGGAGGGGAAGAAAAATAATCCCTGATGGGTACGGGTGTGGGATGGGAAAATCTCACCCTCGGGACAAGATATTTGGTCCAGACACTCGGCAAGCCTCGTGTCTGGCCCAAATATCTTGCCCTCGGGTGAGATTTTTCCATCCCACACCCGTACCCATCAGGGATTATAATAATCCACCATGTTAATGGCATGTTACAGTGCGAGATATTGAAAATATTGCAAAGTCTCAAACAGATAATCTCAGGAAAGTTTATGCAAACAAATATTTTACTATTTTTGATTGTACTAACCCAAGTTAGTCACAGGTGGTGTTCAGCTCTTGGGAATCAATATTTTAATGTCTCTGTATCAGGTTTGTCATATGAGATTGAAACTAATTTCTGAGCAGAAGAACCTATTTGATTCATATCCGTTTTCTTAAACACCTACAGAGCCTTTCAGATGAAAGAGGATTTTTTTCCATAAACAGCCCCAGCATAACAACATGGGATGAGCAGCTAATAGTTTGTCAAATCAATATATATAATAAACTTTTGGAGTAAATAAAAATTGGAAGAAAGTGAATGACAAACTGGAGATCATATAATCAAATTCCTGGAGGTAAGGAATTGAAAGCATATTTGTTTTGATGAATTACACTCATATCACCTGTAAACCGAATCGTCCTCTGTAATTTACCCAAGTCGACCACTGCAATTTTATGAAAATCATCTGCTGGTAGAAAATTTTGAATTGATGTGTCTTTTTCTCCATCTCTTTAGCCAGTTTGAAAATACATGTACCTGTATTGTATCACACGGAGCCCCGCTGGTGACATGCAATAAAAAAAAAATAAAAACACGTGCGCATGAGAAAAAAACACGTGCGCACGTGAAAAAACACGTGCGCACGAGATTAAAACACGTGCGCATGAGATTAAAACACGTGCGCACGAGATAAAAAAACACGTGCGCACGAGAAAAAAACACGTGAGCACGAGATTAAAACAGTTTTTCTCATGCGCACGTGTTTTTTTTCTCGTACGCACGTGTTTTAATTTTTTTCTGCATGTCACAAGCGGGGATCCGTATACGGAGCCCCGCTGGTGACATGCAATAAAAAAAATAAAAACACGTGCGCATGAGAAAAAAACACGTGCGCACGAGAAAAAACACGTGCGCACGAGATTAAAACACGTGCACATGAGATTAAAACACGTGCGCACGAGAAAAAAACACGTGAGCACGAGATTAAAACAGTTTTTCTCATGCGCACGTGTTTTTTTCTCGTGCGCACGTGTTTTAATTTTTTTATGCATGTCACCAGCGGGGCTCCGTAGTATCACTCTAAACCATAAATTATAATGTTGTAACTGTACATGTTTAGAAGATGACTTACATAATAAGCCTTAGGCTTGATGTCGAATCCTGTTATTACAGTTAACTATACAAAAGTACAATACCTTCTATTCTGCATGTATATATTTTATAAATTATATTTGTTCCATGTAACTACAGACATTTTTCAGTTTTTCAATAAATATTGTTTAAACAAAAATGCTCTCATAATTTTGCAATTATTCATTGAAAGGTGCCACTGGTACTTAACAATGAATAATTGCAAAATTATTAGCAAATATATTACAAGAATTAAAATTTATAAGAAATAATTATATTAAGAAACGAATCAAAACTTATGGTATATTATGTTCCATTAAAATCCTATAATTTTGCAATTATTCATTGTACCGCACCACCGGTGCTTAACAATGAATAATTATTAGCAAATAGATTACAGAATTAATTATATTACGAAACGCACCAAAACTTATGGAATATTAATTAAATTTGATAAAAATCTTATAATTTTGCATGTATTCATTGAAAGACACAACCTTGCTTAACCACAGGTAATCGCAAAATTATAAAAAAAATTAAAGGAAATTGTTATAATTGGCAAAGTACAAAATTAGTACAAATACAGAAGAATTTATGTCGAGAAACATGTTTTGAAAAATGTGCTATGTTGGACATTTAAAAACGCCATGCTAACCATTTATTGTATTGTGCTATTTAATACTGCACAAATATTATTAAAGTTATTTTCCATCCCATGTTTTGGGATTTCAAAAACTTGGCGGACGATTTGGGTAAAAATGCAAGCGGAGGATTTGGGTAAAAATGCAAGCGGACGATTCGGTTGGCGGACGAAACGTCCGTTTCCCGTTTTGAATTATCTGTTTCAAAGTTAGCAAGAAAATGTTTATTTTACAAATAACATTATTTGTTTTACTGCTTGGGTCCGTCCATTTTTATTTTATTGGTGTATCTTCCAATAAAACGGAAAGACTTGCTTATTCGGGCTCAGGAGTCTTTACTCTGAATGCGATGTGTACTTTTACGAATACGTTTGTGTCTGAGGATGAGAGAGAGAGAGAGAGAGAGAGAGAGAGAGAGAGAAAGAGAGCGAACGAACGAACGAGTCATATAGCGTACGGCCAAACAGCGTACAGCAAGAGAAATCCTTATTTTTCTACAGCATACTTGCAGCTGTATATTAGATGTTTGAATGCGTTTGGTTGTAAAAAACAAGACCGAATTATGAAATAAAACTATCGTGCTCAGTGCGAGAAATAAACACGAATTTGGGGAATATGTATCGTTTTTATCTATGTTTATTAGCTTAAACACAGAAGGTACTTTCGACTCTAGTGCTCACATTCTGCGCGATTTATCACATACTGGGTGTGATTTTTATTTTTTGTACTGAATCTTTGTCAAAACGTTTGTTTTCTATGAAAATGTCGAATTTTCCCCATAGCCTCAGTGTTATTTTGTAGCTATTCTGACGCCAACCACCAGGGGGCCAGATAGCAATAGAGGGTAATGGCTCTGATCGCTCCCCCTAACCTCCCTGCCTGTGGGTTTCCAGGCTGTTGCAAGGAGTTGTGTTTTATCACATACTGGGTGTGATTTTTATTTTTTGTACTGAATCTTTGTCAAAACGTTTGTTTTCTATGAAAATGTCGAATTTTCCCCATAGCCTCAGTGTTATTTTGTAGCTATTCTGACGCCAACCACCAGGGGGCCAGATAGCAATAGAGGGTAATGGCTCTGATCGCTCCCCCTAACCTCCCTGCCTGTGGGTTTCCAGGCTGTTGCAAGGAGTTGTGTTTTGGATACAGATAAAACATAAATCTGAACTGTTTGAGACATCGGTATGTTTGTAACGAAATTCGGACCTAAGTAAAACTTACCATCACAAAGTGATGACCGTTTCAGTAAAATAAATAAAATACGACGGAAAATAACACTGATAAATTTTGCAACTGCTCTAGTAACATTGTGCAAGAAAGCAGAACTGTGAGTGATTTAATAATGTTTTTCTTTTTTTCTGCCAAATATTCCTCTTCCGAGGATAATTCGTTAGTAGGTTCGAAGTTTATCACCGATTGGGGTGATGACAAACGCCATATTCTTCACCAGACCAAAACATTTATTTCCTCTGATTTTTTATTGGACATCCAAATGATGTACCGTTTTTAGTTAGTTCGTTACTGGTGCTTAAGGTCACATATTTCTGCACAATGGTTAATCATGAACACGACAGTTTTACGGGTGGAGAACGCCGGAGTACCAGGAGAGAACCAGCGAGAAACTGCAGCTGCCAGCTGCCCAACATACTAGCAGGGTTAGCATTGGTTGAACACAGGTGCACCTTCGACAGGCAGTACGCCTTAGTACACAACGCCATCGAGCCTCCACGTGGGCAATGGGGGTGAAGTGTCTTGTCCAAGGACACAACGCGATTGCCGCAGGTGGGATTCGAACCGAGGACCTCTCGGCTTGCAGTCTGCACCTCTACCAATTGAGCCGCGGCGCCCCATTGTACCGTTTTTGCATCCAACGTTGATTACTTACCGAAATATCAAGTTCTAAAGTATGTTTCAGCCAGAATACCAGCTTTTACTTATATTTCGCCAAATTTACCAACAAGAGGCCTAAAACAAAATTCCCCTCGAGCCAAGATCCAAAACTTCTCTCACAGAACTATGAGTGAACTTTGGGTGATGCCCCCTCCCCCCACCACCACCACCTGAAGTCCACTCTGGCACGGTCCTGCCATTGAGCTGAGTAGAATAAAATAATAATTAAGTCAAACGAATCGCATTGAAATCAAGTTTGGGGAACTGGGCTAACCATCTTTGGTTTGTCGCATATATGTCTTGCAAGGAAACAGATTCAAGACAGTCTGGAGTTGGGATAGCTGGCGGCAGGTTCTCGATCAGCTGGCAGCAGGTTCTCGATAGCTGGCGGCAGGTTCTCCGTTCATATAATTTTCGAGTGAGCTACAATCACAGAAATGTATCGGCGGTGAAGTGAAATATATTACAAATAAACGGGTTCTGAAAACTAAGAGACACTTTATTGATTTTGTATTATTCCCGTGTGTGTTTACTCCTGGAGGGGTGGGGGGGTCGGAACAGACAGTAGGATAGTTGTTGGGGTGGGAGGGGAGCTCGTCGTCAACGCAGGATACGAATATGAAACAAGCCAAGACCAATACCGGGTCTGGACCTGCGTCGCTGCATGCAATTGATCTGAAAATTAGACACACGATACAACTCATCATTATGAAGCAGCAGACCAAATATAAAATCATTCCCTTTCATAGAAGACAAGAAAACTTTGACGGAAGAAGTGATTCGGACGTGTTGCGTACTTCGGGGAATGGTATGTTTCGGGAAATGTGGTTCAGCGCAGTATCGTTCGTCTGCTTACGGCACTATGATAACACTTTCGCATTACGTCTTTCGGGAAATCAGATGTTAACCCTTTACCTAACGAATCGCACGCACCCGCCCGTGTAATTTGCAAATTGAGCCATTGAAAAAAATAATTTTTTAAAATATTTTAACAAAACCATATCATGTGACCTCTCACTGGAACGAGCTCATCGAGCTCGTTCCAATGAGGGGGTCACATGATATGGTTTTGGTGAAATTTTTTTGAAACATTTAAAAAAATAGTAATTAAAATAATAAATTTTGACATTCTCTACGTTGGGTAAAGGGTTAAATAAGACTCACATTTCCTCGGATGGGTGGCCGTCTGAGCGATCGATTCGGACTCCCGCGTTGTGTCCTTGGGCAAAGCACTTAACCCCGAGTGTCCACATGGGGGCACGATGACGCCGTGGACTAAGGCGTATTGCACGTCGATGGTGCGCATGTATTCAACCAATCTAACCCTGCTGTGCTGCAGTGCGGAGTTACGATGTTGGGGAGCTGGCAGCTGCTTGTCGTTGCTCGGTGGTTCTCTCCGGGTATTCCTGCTTCCTCCACCCGTAAAACTGTCACGGTCATGATTAGCCATTGTGCGTACGTATGTGATCTTAAACACCAATAAATAAATAAATAAATAAATAAATAAATAAATAAATAAATAAATAAATAAATAAATAAATAGGCTGGTGGAGTTTCCAAAAATAGTAAGTAATATATTGTCTACTTAATCTGTAACTACAAAACCCGTTTGTAGAACAGGCTGGCCTACAACTATTTACTAACATCGGAAATGTTGTCATGTGCAGGATTGATATTTCTGACTTTTATTATTATGGCGATCAGCGTGGTAAGTTCTGTGCAATTTTTATATTACTTTTGCGCTCTTCGGAAAATGGAGTGTTTCGGGGTAATAATATAATAACACTTTGGCCAGCCGCTGATTTGTCGCGGTTCTCGGACGAGATGGCCATCGTTACCCCTGAACTCCCAACTGCCTCCCTATTCCCACGCTTCTCCTCTCCTCCCAACACTCGGAAACAAACTGCTTGACGGGGTATGGGGTTTGGCGCTGGATCGTTTGTCGGTCTGTGATGTGGTTATAACACTTTTTGCATGGCGTGTTTCGGGGAATGAGAGGTTAAATAGGACGCAAATTTCTTTTTCAGTTATCGGCGAGGGGAGTCTCCAGAAATAATAATATAAGGCGCAATTAGTTTGTCACTGATTACAAATGTTAAGGTGATAAAATTGGTATGCCATCATGTGTGTGTTGTCTTTATTAATTACCAGGATCTCTGAGATGCAACTTATCGAAAAACCGTGCGTAGCACGGGTCAATATACTAAATCATAATTTTCAATAATTGTCAGTTTTCGAATATCGGTCTTGGGATAAGATCTGAATGTGAACTAAGGTACTGACTCAGTAAATCCCAGCCTTTGTTGTGGGTGTGGGGAGGGGGTTGCTCAGTTGGTATGGTGGTCTTTGTGGTGGATCCCATAGACCCCTGACTGAACCGAGTCGATGCGTACTTCGGAAAACTTTCGAAATTTTAGCCTTGTTTCGGCAATAGCATATAGCTGTTGTGACAGTAGAAGTTATTTTTCCGAATATACATTTCTGTATATTTGTTTCCATCTAGTTGCCACCCAAGGCACATTGTCAAAAACATTCCATACAGTCTCGCTATCAGAATCAAGAGAATCTGTTCTGAGCCCTCTGACAAAGAGGCTGTTTTTTCTGATCTTCGATCTCATCTTGTAAGCCGAAACTACAAGCTAGAACTCGTTGACAGTGCCACCAGTAAAGCTGATGTACTAGCACGGGGCGATCTATTACGATATCGCCCAGCAGCACAGAACGCTTGCATACCTTTTGTCACAACATTTCACCTAGATCTTTCAAATTTTTCCAACATATTTCGAAAACACTGGATGCTTATTGAGAATGAACCAGCCCTATCCATGACATTTCCCAAGCTTCCAGTCGTGGCTTTCAAGCGTCCAAAAAACATTCAGGACATTCTTGTTCGTGCCAGCCTCGGTCCAGTCTATTCTGAACTTGATGTTTAGCAAACCTGTGGAAAACCGGTTGTAAAACGTGCACCATGATGCCTACATCCGATTCATTCAACAGTACCAATACTGGGGCATCTTTTAGAATTGTTTGCCGCGGCAACTGCAAAAGTTCAAATGTGATCTATCTACTTCATTGAGAAACTTTACCAAATCCAGTGTGTCGGCGAAACCTGTACCCCGTTTCACACACGTGAACTGTGTTATTACACGACACTGCCTGCATGTCAACAGGTCACCCTTTAACTTCTTTTCACGCCTTCATCATTAATTCCGAGTTTGACTGCATAAAAGCTGAGCGCGTCGCCCGGGAAACATTCTGGATCGAACAGCTATGCACGTATAGACCTCTCGGTCTCAACAGAACTTCAAATACAAACTATCCTTAAGCAGGGACGAATCTTCCTTTTAGTTTTCACGCGACCCATGTTGTTTCCACATAGTCTTGGCACTCGACAAAGATACGTAACTGTTAATAATAATAATAATAATAAATGTAGTTTAAAGCCGAAAATCCTCATAGAGCTCTTGGGCTTAACACACACACAAAAAAAAATTATATATATATATATATATATATATCACTCTGCATTTCCTATTCACTGACTGTCTCCAAGCGGATGAATCACAATCAGCGGTCTTCATCTAAGTTATATACCCGCCGATCGGAAAGATGGGAGACTCTGGGATGCTTTCAGCCCACTCGGAAGCAGATTCCAAAGGAATGGAGCAGCCACCGAGAAGGCCCGATCGCCAGCTGTTGTGAGGTCACCTCGTGCATGGACAAGATTGTGTGACGTTTTCGAACGTCACACAATCTTGTCCATGCACCAGGTTGATCAAGGATCGTAGTACTAATTCTTAAAATTTCAAGCAACTGCACTCAGCGGCCAGGAAGCATTTTATTTTTGGCCGACGCCACTATTTTCATCATCTTCAATGTCTTTTTAGCTTATTCACACATTTTTCGCCACTAATCCTACCACGAAATCTATTCACTTTTTACTTGTGGCGATCATCTAAGTGTTTTAAGTAGGGCTGTCGCGACTATCATTTTTTGTAATCGACTAATCGTGACCAGTAATCGACGGTTAGTCGATTAATAGTCGCATCCCATGATTTTTTAGCAAATCATTCTTCTGTTCGTAAAACTCTGAAAATGACAATGGCACCAGTGTGTTCAGACGAAGTGGGGTTGTGGGAACAACAAATCGGTCCCGACGGACGCTACATGTAGTCCAATCTTGGACCCACAGTCCGTAATATAATTTTTGGGGTTGGTACGTCCTGTAGGACGTACCAACCCCAAAAATAATATTACTGACTGCGGGTCCAAGTTTGAACTAGATTGAAGCCGATGAATTAAAATGAATTTACCAAAGAACGTTCCTGCATATGTTTCCTTTCTGCAATAAGTTTCTCGAAATTTTGAACATTGAGATCTATGCATTCCCTCGTCAGTTGTTAAAATTGGATCTTACTCTGAAGTTCCGAACTTTGAGAAGTGATCTGACGTTCTGACTTTCGTCATAATTTTGTCACTTCCGCGCTTTGGGTTTTCCAATGGGTGCATTCGTGTGTACAAGACTGGAGAAATTCAGAAGAATCTATTCTTCTCGAGTAACTGTGAGTGTTCTTTCTTACACAGTCAGTGACAGTCGTACAGTCTTCCGGATATGAATGTTAACTATGGTTAGATATTTACAGTTATTCACCTTCATTGATCATTCACCTCACAAAACAATGCAATTTAGCCCCGACGTGTAGTAGACGTGTACCACCTTGAAAATGAACGACGATCGACTAAAAATAAAAAAACGTCGACTACTTCAATAGTCGACGGTTAGTCGACTAATCGAATAATCGCGACAGCCCTAGTTTTAAGTAGTGTCTGAATCCACTAGCAATGGTCTTGTAGATGATATGTTTTAATTAGTCACTTCCCTGCACAAGTAACAGTGAATAACAAGCCATTAGTGGAACTATTCCACAGTGGGGGAAGTCCTAGTACATCTGCTCGTCGTTTCACACCATCTAGAAAAACACCAAACTCTAAACTTTCCTCCTTGCGGGCTACTTGGTGCATTTTAAGGCGACGGACTGCAATTTCTGTTATCTTATCACTTCTCATCATTCTCATCTGAATATTTCATTACTGAATGGTCCACTGAATCACTGAATGGTTTGAAACTCTGCTGTCTTGACCGTTTTTCTATTTTTTCTCTATTTTTTATGGGGAATAGCAGGAAGACAGCCAACAAGGCTATGTTGTTTCCCGCAATTCACGTATTAGATTAGTCTTAGGTCACACAAAGTAGATCTTCCGTTTTTCAGGCCATTACTTGTGAAATTGCATGCGTGCGAGCGGTTTTTTATTTTATTTGTTATGTCAGTAATTTCTTCTTTGTCATCAAAAGTTCATGTTCTTGGTTCAAGTTTTAGGCCTCATAATCTACAGAATAGCATGGGTGGTGGTGTATTTCATCCCTTGAGTGCAAGAAGGCTTTGCAGTGCTAAAGCATTGCAAAGCCTTCTTGCACTCAAGGGACAAATTCATCAATGTTTTTAACTTGGGTAAAATATCAGACATAAACCATTTATTTTTTTATTTTTTTAAAGTTTAAGTTGGTTATAAAAAGAGACCATGCGGCAGCCAAAAAGACCATGCAGGAGGGTCTGAGAAACATTTTTTTTATTTTTTTAGGCCTTACTTTTGTACAATAAGTATACTGCAAATAAAGATTTCAATTTCAATTTCTGCTCGCCGTTTCGCACCATCTAGAAAAACACCAAACTCTAAACTTTACTCCTTGCGGGCTACTTGGTGCATTTGAAGGCGACGGACTGCACTTTTTTTTTAAATCATCCAGTTATCATATACTGCAAAAAATATAGGTACTCTTTAGAACCAAAACTGGTTCTAATCTTGTCCATGAGATGGAACCAGTTCTGTTTAAACAGTATTTATTTCAAATCAAATAAATTTATAAAGATTAACTTTAAATATTAACAGAATTACACATAAATTGAGGGGCTTTCAGCCGTAAGTTTCGAGCTTATACGACTTTGTCTCAAATCATAATTAAGCAAAGGAGATATGAACAGTTGGCATATCGAACCATTTTTGGTTCTCTTCAGAACCAAAACTGGTTCGATATGCCAACTGTTCATATCTCCTTTGTTTCAAAATGTTTGGCGACTGCGTTGAATAAGCTCCAAGTTTACTGCCGAATCTACTTCAGTTCATGTAATATTCTGTTAAAACTGAATGCTAATCTTGGTAAATTTATATGATTTGAAATAAATACTGTTTAAACAGAACTGGTTCCATCTCAGGGACAAGATTAGAACCAGTTTTGGTTCTAAAGAGAACCTATATTTTTTGCAATGTACTTCCATGTAATACATGGAAGTATCTTGACATTTCAAAATTTCAGTTCCTTTTAATTTTCGACGTGTATATTAATGTCAGGTTTTACCGGGAGTTAGCTTACAAGAATGCTTTTCAGAATTTGTCTACCAGTATTTTTTTACCTTTTGCTTTTTATATATATTTCCCCAGGGGAGACCACCTCGGCACCCCACTCCACCAACCCACTCCCGACTGGAGTGAGTTGATGTAGGGGGTCCCAAGGTATTCCGCGGTATTCCCCCCTAGGCGAAATTTGGCAATGTGCTTATCAGCGTTATCAATTCAGTCGTAATGTTTACAGTACCGCAAATTCCAACCGGCAGTAGTTAGTGCAAGAACGACAACTCACTTTCCGATAGATGCTACACTACCGTCCAGTTTCGCATTGAATAAAATAAACATACTTTTACCTCCCCTCCCAATTGTTATGTTCTCTCACACTTTTCAGAAGAGAGTTACCACCAATATTATTTTTCAAAGCATTCACTTTAACATTTTATTTGCACAAGCTCAGTTCGTTTCTACCAACTGGCTAAATCTTGGAACTTTTATCCTCCATTAACCCTTTACCCAACAAATCGCCCGCATCTGCCCGCGTAATATGCAAATTCAGCAGCTGAAAATATATTATTTTTCGAAAAATATCAACAAAACCATATCCTATGACCCCTCTTTGAAACGAGCTCGACGAGCTCGTTCCAAAGAGGGGTCACACGATATGGTTTTGTTGAATTTTTTTGAAAACAATTAAAAAATGGTATTTAAAATAATAAATTTTGGAATCGTCTGCGTTGGGTAAAGGGTTAATTGTAAGGGTGCAAACCGCTAGGGGTTCAAGCCGCTAGAGATGTTTTTGCAGAAAAAAGTATTGTAACGACGTGGTGTGCACACAGCTTACGCATGTTGACTTGAGTGCAGGGGTGTCATTCTCAGAAGTTTGTAAGAGGTAAGATATTTGTAATCCGTTGATGATGTGTTTGTTCTTTGGAAAGAGCACTATATGGCTCAGTGGTTATGACATTCGACTTCAAACCTAAAGGTACATGGTTCGATACCCGCCAGGGGTAACCACGTTGTGTACTTGGGCAAGGCATTGAATCCCGATTGCCGACGTAGGTGCACGGGGGTGCTGTGTACTAAGGCGTAATGCCGTTACTCGCCGTTGTGTGGAGGTTATCTCCAGATATTCCGGCTTTCCCCATCCAAAAGGCTGCCCGGCACGAGGTGATTCTAACTGTTGAAAGTGTCGTTAAATATCAATAAATAAATCAAATAAAAGTGCCTGGGAATAAAGTCCAGTAAATAAATGGAAATATTATTGGATTACCTGCTATGCAGATTGTACACCTTCTTGGCGTGCACAAATTGAATGCGACGTGTGATTATTATCACTTACCTGAGGCACAAATACTAGAGGTTTTATCCCCATCTCATGTTCTTTGCTCTTGGGGAGGTTACATCACATATTGCGTCTTTAAAGGATGGAAGAAGCAAAGAGAGTTACTGAGATACATACTTTTGTGTTGTCGACTCCAACTTGTATTATATACGTTGGGAAGTTATGAGCAGATGGCCGAATATCTCAGCGTTGTTTTTACACAACAAACATAATTATAACAGATAGATTATATTCTGATATGTAATAATGGCCTATCGTCTCAGCTGCCTGGCGGAATTCCTGATTAGCGTAGCCGATAAAATATATAGATATATAATACATTTTATTTATAATTGCCAGTTGAAATAGATATATTTTACACTATACTAAAGTATTGCTGAAATACATGAAAAGCGATATGAAAAGTTGATTCACAGTCACTCAGCAAACTAGTCAGCCACGTTGCAGCCACATTGACGGGCATACTGTGAGACAAACTGAGTCAGTTATGCACAAAAACAAAATGGAAAGGTGGGTGATCGTGTGACAGAGAGACAGACAGACGAACGGATAGACAGACAAACAAGCAAGCATAGGCATACTTACAATTTTTTATTCCACCGACACCTCATCTGTTTACCACAAACTAACCCTCAACAATTGTTCTGGTATTATCGGGTTCCCATCCGGATTAAAATTTTGTTTGCTTCAGAACACGTGAGCACCCTACTCTAACAGTTCAACTAATTCTACTGTGTCCAATGACAATAAATCCGCAAGCGGAGATGCTGACAGGAAGGCATCTGCCTATTTATTTCCATAATTGTGGACTCGGCGGAAGCCAAGAACAAAGTAATCAATGTAAAATATGGCAAGTGGAAATTAAATTGGAAATTCATAGACGCGTATCATTGTGAATTGTTCAACAACGTTCGTTTAATAAAAATCATTGTATCTAATTGTATTTGCGTGGCTGGAGATCCAGATTTTAACCATTTTCAGAGAAAATACATGAAATATTTGGTGTATCGTTCCAAAATGATGATATTGAAGACGTTTGTCTTCTAACCACGGGCACTGATAGCATTCTAGCGACAGGTTTGTATGTTTGGTCCAGTCAGATGAAAAGTAGAATATTCCAAAACCGAATCTAAGTAGTTTCGGAAGCGGATCCGTCTGAACTCTTCTTCTATCATCAACTCTTCTATATGAGAGACCTTATGATAGCTGAGTGGTTCAAGAGATACACAGAACAACACACGCGTGTGAATGGGTTAATCGATATGGCACGAGTGCCAGCGCGGAAGGATAAAACGAGAGGCCGCAGGCCTCGAGTTTCATCCTTCCGCGATGGCAAAAGTACTATATCGATTAACCCATTCACATGCATGTGTTGTTCTATGTTTATTACACGTCTTCACCTCTATAAAAGCAATTACTAGAAGGACTCTCAGCAATTCATTTGCCAACATCGTCCCCTGAGTTCGAAAGTGTTCTATGTGCCAGTAGGCACATAGAACGCATTGGAACTCAGTGGACGAATTATCAACAAAAGAACACATTTCATCGTGAACCAAATTTGCGAGGGGAACCCGTGTTACTATTTTTAGTAATCGCTAGCGATTCAAATTGTAATTGCGGTGCACTATTTGTAGAAAATTCGAGTGAAATTTCGCTTCTATTTAAAAATTGTCCCTCAACGATTTCCGTTCCGCACACATGTGCGGAACATATTTTAATTTTCAACATGGTTTGGTGTTGCCGTGGATTGGGATTTCATAACAGATGCGTGTAATAAAAGACATTTAGTGGGATTTCGCAAAAATCCCGATGAATTTAAAATTTCCGCCGAACCACTATGCCGCACGGAGTTGTTCGTTCAAAGAAGGTACGGAACCCATCTAGGTTTTATTCATGTCATTGGGAGGAACAAAACAGAAAATAAATGTTATCGGAGGGGTGAACAGAATAGTATGTCAAATAGAAGTAGAAGTATATATTTTATTTAAGTGTCACATTTCGATACACTTGGAGCATACTACACATGGAATGCTAACAGAATATTTGTATGAAACAAAGCGTCTGTAGATTTATGAGACACTTTTGACCATTGAATAGATGACCTCATTAGTGAGCGTGCAAACAATAGAGTAAGGAACGAAAACAAATATAATTGTGCTAAACACCATGACGGCGTGATCTGAGGGGATCGGGATCCACCTCACGTTATACCTTAGGCAAAATTACCCCCGAGTACCAAATTTGGAATCCATATCTCAAACATTGTAGAAACGCGTAAGGGACAAATGCAGGCAGGCAGGCAGGCAGGCACACCGGTAGGTTCAAGTCCTTCTGGAATGGGGAGGGAGAGAGTGAGGCACACTCGCATTCATATCATGACCTACAGCCCACACCAACTAAGCGTGTAGCTTTACCTTTGTCTTTAATATGGATAGTTTTTAACCCTTTACCTAACATGAAAAGCAGACGACACTTGCCAAAAAATTCTTGAATAACTAATTCTTTTCATTTTTTGTCTCAAAAATATAGGTTATGACCCCTCATTGGAACGAGCCCGACGAGCTCGTTCCAACGAGAGGTCATAAACTATGTTTTTGAGACAAAAAATGAAAAAAATAATGAAAATTAATTGGCGATTTTGGAGAATAGCGCTCGCCTGTTGTTGGCCGTTACGCTGGGTAAAGGGTTAAAAGGGCACATGTAAAAGACTCTCACTCGTGTATTCTGACACCGACAAAACTATCACGGCCCGTTTCAAGTTTTCTTTTCTTTGACGATATTCGATTTGCTTGCATGTCATTGGTAGAGGCCAGTTTTACATTACTGAATGAATAATGTTCCTGTTGAATGAATGTTTTTGATATGTCCAGCCCATTTGCCACAACAACAAATTTTGGGCATGTTAAACGGTGCAGTTAAACTGTAATTGCTGTAGGCGCGTTGTTAGTAGGTATTCACATGGGCAGTTCACACCATCTTTTCTCTTCAGTTATCGCGACTGTGTGTATTGGCCTACGCTGACAACAATAAAACTGTTGAATGCACAAAAGTTGATATGACTGCAAGAGTGTTCAACCGATGATTGGAATCGGCAATCGGAATCGGCAACCCCAATCGGCCGATTGTGGGCATTCGGATGACAACAGCAAAGGCTCCCGGAACATCGGTTCAACCGATTGTTGCCAAGCATTTTTTGTGATGATTCATCAACCACAATTTATTATCTTCTGCAATTGTTCAATTGTTAATGTAAAATGAAGTCAAAGATACCATTCAGTAAAGTTGAGAAACAACCATAATGTGTATTCTTAATTTCTCTAGACTCCCCATTACTGGATATACAAGTTAAACTACATTTAAAGCTTACAATTGAGCGTACTTGCGGCTGTCGCCAGTTCATACCGGAAAAAATGAAGGTTTCACTCCATTGACTCAGGTCGCAGAAACATGACCCAAGTGTGCGCGTCTGGTTATTTTACTGCGGCCTGAGTCAACGACGCTTAACACTGTGAAATGTGCTCAATGTAATGTAGTTCTGTCAAGCCTTGAGTCGTCTGGTATTGCTCAGTATTACAATCGGAATCGGCATCGGAATCGACCGGGTGTGACCTCAAATAACTGGTAATCGGTGAGCGGCCACTTTTGGTAATCGGTTGAACACTAGACTGCAGTGATTTTAATGACGGAGACTTCAACCGTAAATGGCACATTATAATTCAAGCAAATACTCTGAATTAAATTATAACAATTGAAATTAATTATCTGTCGCTTTATCGGAGTATGAGTGTGGGGTAGGCGTGTTAACCCTCTTCCAAACGAAACGACCAAAACCGACCAGCGCTAGTCACAAAAGTGGCCAATTAATTTTCATTATTTTTTCATTTTTTGTCTCAAAAACATAGGTTATGACCCTCTTTGGAACGAGCTCGTTGAGCTCGTTCCAATGAGGGTCATAACCTATGTTTTTGAAACAAAAAATGAAAAAATTAGTTATTCATGAAGTTTTTTGCAAGTGTCGTCTGCTTTTCACGTTAAGTAAAGGGTTAAGTTTGGTATGAAGTGCTACCCACTTCATACAACTTACCACGCCAATCCCACATTCATACTCAGGTAAAGCGATAGATAATTCATTTCAGTTCTTTTGTATGTCTATCAAGACTACTGGTCATAAAAATTGCAAATTTTACGACAAAACTTTTAGGGGAACCATCGCCCCTCTTGCGTGCCATGTGTGAAGGCTCTTGGTAATAGAAGGTGCTGTTTTGTAGTTATTTCTAGCATATATATGGAGGGGCATTGGCTAGAACTCATGCACAAATATTTATCTTTCCATCCGTAACGGCACTTGGAAGCTATGACATAGAGTTTAATATTAACTGATGTAAAAACTTGCATTATTGACTCACTCTTCACAAACGCAATGGTACGGAAGCCGTGATAGAATCTGACAGGTTTGTGTTAGGAATTGCTGATCAGCACATATTATATAACACAGTTAAAGTCGCGGAGTTTTTCGAGGTCGTTCAGATGCTTATCAGCATGTGTATCTGGTTTTGGCACAATGGAATCAATAATACAATGAAAACAAACAAACAAAAAAAAAAATAGCGCACAACAAACTTGGTTGCGATAAGTGCTTCCATTTTCAACCCCAACTCCTTCCCTGTGGATTTAGTGTCTTCACACCTTATCCGTTGGCATTACTTCGTCAGTGCAATGGCACTATCCCGCTGACTGAAACAGATAGATTGCATTTCCCGAATTATAAAACCAATACCACAGCTTTGAAACAACAGCGAAACGGAACATTGCAAAGACATTATTAACAAAATCCGGTAACAGTTTCTTCTTGCCGATATTAATTTTACACTAGATGCACACAAGCAGGGCGGATTTAGGAATTGTGATTAAGGTTGCGTTCTTGTCCACCACTAGTTTTTGAGGGGCACAGGGCCGTTAAAGTACTTAGCTGGATGTTTCTAGGAGTACCTCATAAATAAGTATCATGATACACTCATGATACTGTACCAAAATAGCCTGGTTCGCCAGGCTTTTAGCCTGGCATACCAGGCTATTTTGGGACAATAACGCTGTGCACCATGCTTCTATTTCGTAATGGCACTACGGCGAATCCAATGTCACTTCTTTGCGCATGCGGTTATGGGCATTGGAAGCTGATAAGACTAAAACTTTTTTTTTTATAAAAATAAATGTCAGCACCATAATTAATATGCTTAGTTTACTGAAACCATAAAGAAAAATGATCGAATCGACCCACGTGTATAAGTTTAGTAAATATGAAAAAAATTAGAGTGTGAGGGAGTGCTTGTGTCGGGTCCGCCACTGAAAATGTTTTCAAGTGAACTGTATGGACAAGAGAAGTCTTTAAAAATGTTCCCACGAGGGGTGGAGGGTGGGCGTGATTTTGTTCGAGCACAGGTTTAGAACAACATCATGTTTGTTTTTTTATTAGAGTTCAACTACCTGCAACGGCCAGGGTTATGTGTCTGACAGTTTTACGGCTGGGGCAGCCCGGGTACCCGGAGAGAGCTACCGAGCAACATTGAGTAACTGTGGGTCTCTCCAACTTACTAACCCGGCATGAGCAAGCCACGGTTGAAGGCAAGTTTACCGTCCGATCAGCCGTACACCTCACATGCAAATAATTCTGACAGGGACGTCTTTTCTAAAACATTTGATACACTTTTTTCTGGTTTGGATTCGAAAAAAATCACATCAAGAAATCGATTGTAATTAATAAAGATGGTCAAGTTTTATAGCTTTTTACAAAAATAATAATCAGCAGAAATAATCGTTGAGCCGTGGATGTGGTGGAGAGCTCATTCACCGAAAATGGATGAGCCTGTGCGCCTAACGCTCAGCGAACAATTGCTTAATTACATTAATCGTCGAATAACTAAGTATTACATCAAACAGCTCAGATTAGAAAATATACAGAGGATTATTTTCTTTCTATTATATGCTACGTGACATTTTACTGCGCACTATTCAGACCAGTGTCACTGCAAACACACACGTTTCAAAACAATAACAAGGATCAGCTGATCGTTCATTTACGGCGACGTCATGTGCCGACGCGTAATGTTATTTAGGAAGCTACTGAATCATCGTTTAGACCTAAAAATATATCAGGTCCACACTCATGGGATAATTCTCGATACTGACTAAAATAGAGTAGATTTTATTTTTATCATATGCTGCGAGCCATTTTATTGTACACAATTAAGACCAATACAACCCCAAATGCGAACGTTTCAAAACAACAACAAAGATCAGCTGATCGTTCCTTCAAGGCGAAGTCATGCGCAGCAGCGTGACGTCAATTACGAAGCTACTAAGGGATATTTCTCGATATCTATCGAGTCGACGGATATCGAGAAATATGTTTTAGATAATTTGTGATAGTTCACAGGCAAGCATATAAAAATTGTTTTTCTCTTCATTTTTCAGCAACACAATTCATTTTTATGTGACATATCAAATTTTTGAATTCGTTTCGACACTCTGAAATCTTGTAGACTTTGTTGGTTTCTTTTATGCACAAGCGAGAATCCTCGAAGTCTTTAACCCTTTACCCAACGAATCGCCCGCATCCGCCCGCGTAATATGCAAATTCAGCAGCTGAAAAAAATATTATTTTTCAAAAAATTTCAACAAAACCATATCATGTGACCCCTCTTTGGAACGAGCTCGACGAGCTCGTTCCAAAGAGGGGTCACATGATATGGTTTTGTTGAAATTTTTTGAAAAAATTTAAAAAATGATATTTAAAATAATAAATTTTGAAATTGTCAGCGTTGGGTAAAGGATTAAGTGGTTGAGTGAAGGTAGTTCGTATCTGAGCTGCATTGCAGTGCGACAGTGCCGCAATTAAACCACCCAATTTTCTGCGGATGTGTTTAATATTCAACTGGTTTGTTTATTGGGGTCGAGCGACACTTTGAACAACCAAGGTCACTTTGTATCGGACAATTTTACATGTAGAGGCAGCCAGAGTACCCGGCGAGAACCACCGAACAGAGGCGAACAACTGCCAGACTCTCCAACTTACCAACTCTGCACAAGCAGGTTGTGGCAAGTGCGCCATCAACGTGCAGTACACCTTACTTCAGAGCGCCACCATGCCCCCACGTGGGTAATCCGGATTAAGTGTCTTGACCAAGGACACAACGCAATTACCGCTTGTCAGGATAGAATCGTAGACATCTCGGTTTGAAGTCCAATGCTCTAACCACTGATTCACCGCGCTTCTAATATCCAGCTTGTAACAAGTTTTTTCTGTTTTTTCTTCATAATGGTTTGTCATTATTGGGTAGTGTCTGTATGCACTCTCCAAAAAATTGTACCACAAAGTCCTTATACACTACACCTGTCAAAAATAATCATTCATTTTTAGGGGTGTGGCGATGGGGTGTCCCCCCCCCCCCCAATCATTTGTAACAAAAATCACATATACACTACTCATAACTGTCAAAGTAAACCTTTCACTTTCAGGGACAGACGATGGGAAGTTGACCCCCCCCCCCCCCCACCCGCCCCCGAATAATGTCTTCAGTCGGGACATTGTCCTCTGGATTGGCGTCGTAGATTTCGATTCGCTCGTGTTTGTAATCGTATACTTTCATTCGAGATTATATTTCACACTTGGACTTGGGTAACAAAAAGAGTCGGTTATACAAATCGACGGCTGTGGTACACTATTCGGGCAATTAGGGTAATCAAGCATGATCAATCTGGAGTACGGTACGAGTTAACTAAATAAGATGTTGCGCCTCGACTATTACATGTATTTTTTTTATTTAGCCGCAAAAAAATTTCCAAGAAGCTTTCAATCCCGACGGATTAATATTCCAACTACACCATCAAGGCATGCCTTCAAAGAAGGCATGACTTGTTGATGCAGCTGCAATATTTTGTCGGTTGTCGTTGGTCGATCATCTTCGCGATGTCCCCATCCACTCTCCGACATGTCGTAAAAATCAACAAGCAACAATCCGTTTGCTACTGATACCGTGCATGCAGATGCGATTTTTTTTAGTTTAGTTTAAACAATATTTATTGAAAGAATATTGCACGTGTTAAATACATGTACAGTTTGAAAAAATTTGCAAAATTAATGATGGTCATATAATCTTGTGTCAATAGATGTATGTGTTTGATTCGACAGCAAGCTTTGCTCTTATATAAGTCGTCTCCAAAGAGTGTGAAGTTACAATGAAACTCTTTAAGTTTACAGTGATGCTGATGTATTTAAAGAATAAAAAAACAGTATGAAAAATAAGGAATATGAGATCAGAGTGTCATTGCCAATAGTCCAGGAATTTGTGGAGATGAGATATGAGTCGCGGGCTCGTAGTTTTAGGCTGCCAACGAACGAGATCAGTCAATTTGTCCAGTCCTTGATAGGAGACTTCCTCTTCATCACATAACAAGTTTCATAGCAATTTCAACCCATGCACTGTAAAAAATGGGTTTCATATTGTCACACTCGGGGTTTAAAAGAAACGAAACTTGTCTTATCAGCGAAAGTCGTTCCGGAATCAATTTTGTGTATTACTTGACCTTCTCAAAAGTTAAAACATTGGGAATTCACAGGTTGCAAAACCCCCGATTCCATTTTGTGTCCTTGAAATGATACCCCCAACCGCGGGTGCCGGTCCAGCATCACCAAAACCAGGTAGAAAACACCAATTTTAGTGATACTGAACCAACACTCGTTTTCTGTTAAAATAAAAGTAGTATTCCCGTGTCGTTTTCAGTGTATGCAACAACCTTGGTGCTGCAATGTTCAGTGTAAAGTGTAGTAACCCCCAGTTCAGTGATACTGAACCAACGCTCGTTTTCTATTAAAATAAAAGAAATATTCCGGTGTCGTTTTCAGTGTGTACAACAACCTTGGTGCTGCAATGTTTTGTGTAAAGTGTAGTAAACCCCAGTTCAGTGATACTGAACCAACGCTCGATTTCTATTAAAATAAAAGGAGTATTCCCGTGTCGTTTTCAATGTATGCAACAACCTTGGTGCTACAATGCTTAGTGTAACGTGTTTATAGCAACATCAAGACATTAATTATTAAAAATCAACACAAATAGGCTGCAAACCTATTCTAAAAAATGTAAGTAAAGACACGTCCTTCATTGTTAATGCATCGAATTTAAGAAGTGTGTTGTCTTTTGTGTACCCTGGCAAGTTATTTGAATGTGTTTTTATTTCAACCTGTATAACATAAAAGTTGTCACTTTGCAGTAAAAACCGATAATTCCATTGTCACTTCACACAATTTGGTCCACTTACGCTAAACAGAAACGAATGGTTTCTTTCACTTCTTTTTCCGCGTGGTTGCCAATTTTGATCGAACGATTCTAAGTGCTTTGTGGGGCCGTAAGAGAACAATTACGATGTATTGTATATGAATAACTATACCACGAGTAACTCAAATATTCAGGTGAATTGGTATCTTCGGTGGAAAAACTGTCAGACCGAACAAAAGATTATTTCACATGTCTTCCAAGGGCACTGGCGAATATACATTTAGCAGTACTGTGAAAGAATATGGTATAGTTAAGTTTCCTTAAGAGAGTGGTGCATACTCCTGTCCCTGAAACGAGAGGTTCCGAGATCGATCTTCGTTCCGAACAGACTTCCGTGACCGAATGCTCTCTGATCGAGTTAATTGTTTGGGCAAAGAGGAGGGAACGTAAAATGGCCATCGGCTTCTATGAGACAAATACCCCGCATGACTGTTGAAGATACCTATGTATTGTCGATAAGAGAAAGGAGGCAAAATTGTCATTGCGCATGTCCCCCCCCCCCCCCCCCCCACACACACACACCCTACAAATTCTGCCCCATTAGTGCAAGCAGTGGTTTTAATATATGCTGCGGAACTTGCAAAGTATCTAAGGACAAGCTAAGTTTATTTCTATGTTATGGGAGAGTAGGTGGCTACTAAAATTCCGAGTGGTTAAGTTTGAATCCGACAGATATTTAAGTTGTCACACGCTTTACGATATACTATCGGTGAGCTAAACGTGAGATAAAATTAATTTATTACTTCCCAAAGTGTGATTTACTGGGATTTCCGGGTTTGATTATAAACGATAACTTCACAAGTGAATTATGCAATCAACAATTGGGTCATGTATCCGTGCGCGCAAACGAAGACGCTTTGCCGTGTGTGTGATGGGGACATCATTGTTTTTTTGTTTTTTTTTACCCTTCACCTAACATGAAAAGCAGACGACACTTGCAAAACAAAATGTTTGAATAATTATTATTTTGATTTTTTGTCTCGAAAACATAGGTTATGACCCCTCATTGGAACGAGCTCGACGAGCTCGTTCCAATGAGGGGTCATAACCTATGTTTTAGAGACAAAAAATGAAAAAATAATGAAAAATAATTGGCGATTTTTTAGAATAGCGCTGACCGTTTTTGGCCGTTACGTTGGGTAAAGGGTTAACTAATATAATTTATCGTTAATAATGAAACGTAATAAACAGAGTAATCGCTTGACTGGACCGGTTACGTGAAATAATTCATTCGAGGCGAGGGACTATATTGTAAAACACTCGTGCGCTTTCGCGCACCCGTGTTTGTACAACGCCCCTCACCTCTTATGAATTATTTCACGTAACCAGTCCCATCAAGCGATTACTCTCTATATCACACGCTTTACGATAAACAACCTGATAACAGTTAAGATTATGGGCAAAAAGACGAATAGAGACAGAAATACCTTCAAGGAAGTTTGGGGACTAAAACAAGGAGCCGACTGGAAGCAGTTTCGGGAAAAACTAAAACCAAATCTTGAATGTATACCTAGGGATGCAAATATCCAGAGTATTTCAGATGGCATAGTAAATAGCCTAACAGAGGCAGGGAAGGAGTGTATAGGAAGGGTGAGGGTCCCAACGAGAGAGCTTGGATACAGGGTTAACGAGGGACTGAAAAAGGCTATAAAAGAAAGGAAGGTAAAATGCGCTGCTTACAGAAGAAGTAGGAAGCTTAAAGGGGTGGATAACAATGATACGAGACTAATGAAAGGAGAATATGAACTGGCACGGAAAAAGGTGAATGAGATAAAGAATAATAATAGGAATTATTATCAGTCTTGCCAGAACAATAAAGAAAACGGGGGGTTCGAGCTCAAACGTATTTTGGAACTGGGTAAATAAACGGGGGAAAAGTAGTCTGCAGAGTATCAAAGTGGATGGGGAAAGTACAGAAGATAAAGGCCGTATCGCTTCAGAGTTAGTCAAGCACTGGAAAAAGATAAACGATAGGCGATGGGGCAGTGGGTCCCCACCAAAAAGAAATACACTGGTGGAGGAGAACCTATCCAATCGTGTATGTAGCGAAATAACGGCAGAAGAAGTGCGGAACGTGGTCTCGAAATTAAAAAATGATAAAGCGGGAGGGACTGATGAAATTCCGAACGAATTCCTCAAAAATGGAGGGGAGGCACTTTTTGAAGTCCTGACAAACCTTTTCAACCTGGCTCTGCGAAAGCAAGAGGTCCCCAGAGAGTGGAGGGAAAGTAAGGTGTCGTTCATACACAGAAAGGGGGATAAGGAAGTTCTAGATAACTATAGGGGGATATCAGTTAGTAGTAACATCGAAAAAGTATTCTGTAAGGTCATATACGGTAGACTAGAGGAAGTTATTGAAGAGAAAGGTTTTTTAGGAGAAATTCAAAATGGTTTCAGGAAAGGACGAAGAGTCACTGATCACCTATTTACACTCACCCAACTGATAGAATCAACAAAGGCTGAAAAGAAAAAGATGTTTCTGGCATTTCTAGATGTGAAAAAAGCGTACGACCGAGTGTGGAGGGAAGGTATGTGGCGAAAGCTCGAGGGCATCGGACTGGGGGGGTGACTTTGTGGGAATCATGAAAGCACTGTATACAGATGTGCAAAGCCAACTCAGTCTAGGGAGTATCACTACAAAACGAGTCCCTATGGATATAGGCCTCAAGCAGGGGTGTATCTTTTCACCGATTTTGTTTGCATTGTATGTTAAAGATTTAGGGGACGAACTAATTCAGAGTGCGGAGGGGGTAAATGTTGGAGACATAAAGATACCAGGCTTATTCTTTGCGGACGACATGGTGTTAATGTCTAGAACTGAACAGGGGCTAGAGAAACTGCTGGAAATTGTTGGTAGATATGGGAACACTTGGCGGCTCGAACTAAATGAAAATAAAAGCAAGGTAATACCCGTTGGACGCAAGGTAGATATGACGAAGAGATGGAGAGTGGGGGAGTTCTCAATCCCCGAAGGGGAAAGCAAACAAATCACTGTAGGAGAAACGGGAGAGTATGAGTATCTAGGGGTAAGCATAAATATAACGGGAAGAGGGGTGTACAGAAATTACTCCGCTAAACTGATTCTGAAGGGGAAAAGAATTCTGAACCAACTAAAACTTTTAGGGAAAAATAGTTTCAACAAGGTCTTTGTGGGGAAAACACTGTGGGAGAGGGTGGGTTTACCAAGTATAACGTATGGCACGGACGTGATTCCATTAAACCAAACCGTTATTAAGAAGTTGGAAAATACTCAAAAAGATGCCGGCAGATGGATAACAGGGTCGAGTAATGCTGCAGCTTTGGAAGCAGTAAGGGGGGAGCTTGGGTGGATGAAAATCAAGGACAGGGTAGATTTGGGAAAACTGTGTTACTTTAACTACTTGAGAAACCTGCCTGACAACCGGTGGTGCAAATTGATGCTCGATACCATTTGGAATTCTAATATAGAAACGGGGTGGTCAAAACATGTGAGGGAACTAATGGACAATTACTCTATAGAGGTCACAAACATAGAAGTAGGAATGAAAGAAGGCAAAAGGTTTGTCAAAGAGAGAGTCATGGAAGATTGCAATCGAAACTGGCGAGCAGGGGTTAGCGTGAAAAGATCACTGCAGGGGTTACAATATAAAGAAAAGCCAGCTTTTGAGAAGTACCTAGATGGCACCTTTGGAGGGTCACTGCTGTTCAAACTGAGATCAAGATCACTGGAGCTTCGGGGAAAAATTGGGAGAGATGGGGAAAAGGGATGCCAAATGTGCCACTCTGGAGTAGTGGAGACCCTGGAACATTTTCTCTTGGAATGCCCACAGTATATACCTCATAGAATAAAATTTACTGGAAGAATAATGCAGAAGTGGGGTGAAGAAACAAAGGATAGATGGCTGAAGGGGGACACAAGGGAGAGGGTAGGAATGCTTATTGAAGAAATTGAAAAAGAGGAAGTGAGGGACACTATTAAGCAGTTTATATCTGAATGCTGGGAGAAGAGGAGGGGAAGAGGGGGTGGGGTGCAGGGGGAATGATGGCCTTCTCTTATGAGGACCGCGACAAATCAGCGGCTGGCCAAAGAGTTATTATTATTAAACTATCCGTGAGCTAAACGTGAGATAAAATTCATATCTTCATCTCTGAAGACATACACAGAGTCAGCCGAGTTAGTTTGTTTCAAGAATTTGTGGACGATACTACTTACAGTCTTACACTCTACAATCAGTTGAGATAAATATCAAGACAAATCGACTGGGTTGAGTGGATATGAACCCAATCGGGTTCATATTCACTCAGCCTAGTTGATTTTGGCTGATTCCTAACCCATCTGACTTTAGGGTGTATAATACCATCACGACGCAATGGTAGATGTACAACACTGGCATTATAAAAGGGGTCAAAATATTTCAACCGGGCAAATATGGTCGTGATTCGCGGGAGTCGAATATGGTCGTGATTTGCACAAGGCATCCCTTGATGACGTTGTTGTAATTTTTCTTCAGTTGGGACGGGACAAATTCTGTCCCCTCTCCCCCTTCCATCGGACATCTTCGCAGCGGTCCTGCCTATCGGTGTAAAAGTATCGAGGATACAATGCAGTCCTCTAGCTGTCCGATCGACAATGAGACCGCTTTGCAATAAGAGTTCAAAAAGCAGAAAAAACAAATCGTTTTACCCTTTGCATGACACCATTGTATCGTCAGGATCCTTTCAGTGGTAGTTATTCCTAGAGCGTCTCATCCAACAGTGAAGCCCGCTCTTGCGACCAGGCTCAAGACTAGATCTGAAGACTTGGGCTGGGTGGTTTTGATTTTCAGATTCGGTTTCGCTTCAATTTCACAAAAACAAATCCAGTTTGGGTTAAGCTTTTCTATGTGTTAAAAAGAATAGTAAATAACACTTCTGCCTCCTTTACTTGGAAAAAAATACGCAAAAGGTTGTTCTCCACCACTCACCATGAAGGCCCTGTTTATATTGTGTTTAGCCAACCTTGCCTTTGATCAGTCTTAGTGGTTCTAGGGGATCGGTTGCAAATTCAATCAGAAACTAGAGAATTGTAATTTGTTGGACAGATTACGGGATTTCCCAAATTTTAATGTGAAAAGGCGCACTGTATTGTACATGAAAATATCTATCATATTGATTATCTTTACACCTGAGTTTTGGCACTGGCATGAGAAATCGTCGCGTTACCCCCCCCCCCCCCCCCCCCCCCACACACACACACTTTGTCTAACACAAATTATCTGTTAGGTCCAAGTAATAAAGGTACAGACCTAAGCGGGACAGATATTGTCTATACTGGACAACGGTAGTTGGAATGTGGGATACAACTTTTCTGTTTTGAAAAACATGAGTACAGAAAATTTAAAAACTCACTTGAATTCGAACTTTGTTGAACGTAATATTCAACAAGTAGCCACAGCAGACACTGGGTTAAACCCTACATCAAAACATACAAAAGAAAAATTGTTTAATTCTGAAGAAACTCCGGTTCAGAGAGTTTATGGACTACCAGGTGCCACTGGCTTCTAACACCAACTGTACTTAGCTCAACTGAAAATAACTTTCTGCAAAACAATCCAATACACCTGGGGTCACTTCTCGGTCATTATAGCAGTCCATCATTTGGAACATCCCTTACACACTGATATTTTTTTTGTTTTTTAACTGAGCAAGAGACAAAATTCGGGGAGGAAAAAAAAATTACACTCTGATATTTCTTCAAAATAATAACATCCAGGTATAAACCTCTAGTCATCATGACAGTTCATACTTTTCAAAAAGTATTCAGGACCGATCCCCTTTCTTTTTTCACTCTTTAGTCATCGACTTTACCTCCATCTTGACCAAACTCTGACATTCCTACAATCAACGAAACTCACTAACTCAGTCACATGAGACCCCCTTTGTTTTATTCCATCACAGTAATTTATCCCTTTGACTTCAGTCATTTCTTGTTTGTCATATAGTTTACATTTTCACCCCACCATCACCCGACACACACCATCAAGTCTACACCCGAAAATGGAGACTCACGCGGTACCAGTTTTTCATTCTATTGCATTCTCCTTAGCCCCTCTTTCTCTTTCTGCAGCTCCAAGGTCGGGGGCGTACTTTGCATTGGGTATCTTAGCCATCTCTTTTACAGACGAGAAGAGCGAGGAGGACTAGCTGTGCTCGCACTGTATTTTCTTCCAGTCTCACCATTCAGGGTTTAGAACTTTCTTTCAGTCCCCCATCCAGGACTGATTTCACCACCATACATGCAGGTATGCAGGCTTTCTTTCAAATCCCATACAAGGCTGACATCAACGCCATACGTGTAGGTATGCATCAGGGAATGCAGGGCTGCTTAGTTACATTCTGTCTATTAATGCACCATGCCATTCCTGGATCCGTACTTTCCAGTAAACTTAAAATACACAGACACCAGCTTCATGAGTCCACTTTTTCCGCAGTAAGTCTTGAATATTCACCTGCTGAAACCTGTGTATATTTTGCAGCATACACACTATGTGATCCAGCTGCAATAAAAGAGGCCATGCATATTCACCTGCTGAAACCTGTATGTATTGCAGAGTACAATCTTCGTGTGTGTGAACCGGCTGCAGGCGCCAGTAGGGAATTATGAAAGAGTTCTTGTCTGAGTTCTTGGAGATTAGGAGGGAGAGTGGGGGGGGGGGGGGATACCCCGACAGGGCACTGGATTTGATTTATTTTGATTTATTGGTTTACTTTATGGTATACATAATACAGAAAAAAATACATTAAACACATTGAAAATAGTAGTGAAAAGTATTTTGTAACAATTGCGTTTGCAACGAAATAAAAAAAATAGTGTATACCGTTTGAGAGATGGCATAGTCAGATTTGCTGTCTACCTGTCATGTCTACCTGTCGTCTCCCTGTTAGCTTGTGTCAGACCAACAATAAGAAATATAAACTGACAGATAGTTATTTGCATGCACTATGTATACTTATATATAACTAGTCGTCCTGCCGACTCTTCCACGGATGCATCCAATGTGGGCTTTTGTCTTTTGCATTATTAATAATTGTGATCTGAGGAGTAATTAGCCGATATCGAAAGCTGATGACGAGACCCAGAGTCAGAGAGCGAAAACTATTGGACAAAAAACGAAGTATCTTGTTGTGATATTTTTTTTTAGCCAGTTCAGAATGTATAAGTAAATTAAGGTTTTGGAAAAGCCAGATTCCTGAGCTGTTCATACCATATAATTAGAAAGGATGAAGAGGTAGATTAAGTTCCTAAGCAATCTACGCAATATGGGATATTACAGTTCACATTAACATCATATGATCTTAGCAATTTTTTTATCAACTCCTTTCTTAATGCGCCTCTAAGTGCGCAGTCTTTCATTCAGTGTATTCTAAATTTTCGGGTAAGCGAATGTTGGGAGGGCATCTAGAGATCTTGTTCGAGATCTTTCTTCAAGAAGCATGCCAGAATGTCTGGTGGATCTTCCGCCTGTATTTTCCACGGCACTGAGAACATTATCAAAAGATACGAGAAGATTATTATTTCTCCAGTCAAATAGAAGCAAAGACAAAGACGAATGGAGCACAAAAAGATCACCAACCTTTAAAATTTGGTCTTTCAGAAACAAAGGATCTGTGAGAGAGTTATATCGTGAATTGTTCAATTGTTTAAAATTCTTATAGAATGTTTTTGCATTAAAAACAAGTTATTTTTACCTTTCGAGTAACCCCAAACATTGATCCAATAAATCAAATGACTGCACTGAAGTATAATACCGCATTTTCTTTACAACATGTGGCAATATAATTTTTACTTTGTTAAGTACATAGTCTGCACGCGCTATTTTTGCGTACAAATTAGAAATGTGAGCCTTATATAAGAGATGTTCATCAATATGTATGCCTAGAAGTTTTTAATTACCGTTCGTTTAGGTCAGACGCAACTCTGTCTGTGTTGTTATTGTTTATAACAAAATCACTGAGAAGTGGAACTGCTCTCTTATTGCTGGGGTTTATAATAACAAATTTGGTTTTAGCAGTATTGAGGAGGAGGTAATTAGCCGAACACCACCCCCCGAGTAATCTTTTCTAGTTCAAGATTAATATAATTTACAAGAATATTTACATCTGGCCCCGACGAATACACTGTTGAGTTGTCGGCAAATGACACTAGATTTAAGGATGTAGCCTTACAAATGTCATTAACATCCAACAGAAACAAGGTCAGCCCTAAATTAGAGGCTTGCGGCACCCAGGAAGTAACTGGGATTGTGGATGACTCATTATCTCCGAGCGCGACGTATTGTTGCCTATTGGACAAATAACTCTTGAACAATTCTAAGCTGACTCCACGAATGCCATAATATTCCAACTTTCTTAACTGGTTGAGTGCCAAATTATTTTTGGCCATCACAACTTCAACACAGGTCTTTGCCTTGTTACAATTTATGGGAGAGTGCCCATGGGCACTCTCCCATAAATTGTAACAAGGCAAACCCTCACAGACTAAATAATATCACTTCAAAGATAATACAAAGCACGTCCACTGAATGTGAGCCTTCAAGCTGTGGTACTGACACTTCAGAATAAAGCCCAAATATGGGCTCCCAGCACTCTACCAGTTAATAGATACTGTGATTTATTGTGTCGAAAGCCTTTGAGAGGTCAAGAAAGACAGCAAGTGTGTTATGTTTACTTCCTTTATTATTTTCCTCAGCAATATTACTCAATAATTGGAGAACAAGAACAGGGTGAATTGTGGCATGATTTTTACGAAAACGATATTGTTGAAGGGTTAGGATATCAAATATGTTCAAACAATTAATAAGTCGACGAGACATAATTTTCTCCAATACTTTAGAGAAAGTAGGCAAAATATTCACCGGCCGATAGTTATTGACGTTATGTGGATAGCAGTTTTCATTTTGTCGGGGAAGAAACCCTGTTCAAATGAGCTGTTAGCAATGTGAGCAGGCGAGGGCGCTATTACCTGAATTTTATGTTTAACCAGGAAAGGGGAGATGTTGTCGGAATCTCTGCTCTTTTTGGCTTTCATGGATTTTACAGTATCAATCACTTCTTGTTCAGAAGTTGGATTCATAAAAAAATTGTTAGTGTAGCCACCAAACATGGTATCAGTGAAAGAATTATTACATCTTTCTATCCGACATCTTGTTTGGTTTCCTATATTTATAAAAAAAAATAATAAATTCATGAGTAATATTAACTGGATCATTGATACGTTTATTCTGTGCAGTTATATGAGCAGGCATTGACGAGTCATTTGTAGTCTTTTTTATTATATCATTTAGAATTTTCCACGTATTACGAAGATTATTTTGATTTTCCTGTAATATTTGTTTATAATATAGCGCTTTGCTTTGTCTTTTAACCATATTGAATATTTTACAGTACTTTTTGTAGTTATTTACATTCTGCTCACCTGGGGACTTTAATCTGCGGTGAAAAAAATTTCATTTTGTTGTTTGAGGACACTAAAAGACCCTAAATTTACTATTTAGCCGAATTTGTTGAAAGGGGAATGTCTGTTCAAATGCATTACAAAATAAATTCATAAAAGTATCATAAGCTGTATTTGGACACGATGAAACAAAAACAGGTGTGAAGTCATACTCTGGCAGAATATTAATAAAATATTAAATGGTCCCCTGATTGATTTTAGGTCTTAATACGGAAGCTGGGTTAACGGTCTTCCTGTGCTCCATTTCAATCATAAATGGTCCAAAGTGGTCAGACACGTCACTTAATATAATTCAGGAATTAATGTTGTTGGTTATATGGTTTGAATAAATATGATCAATCAGTGTAGCTGAGTGCGTGGTTGCCCTGATAGGTCTGATGATGAACGTTAAAAACCCTTGACTAAACACTAGATCTGAATAGCTAGATGTTTGCTGATGAGACTCCAACTTCAAGATAATAGATCTACATTTGTGTCTCCCACAATGTACGACGGTTTGTTTTCCCTGTTGAGTGCGTCTGTAATACAGTTTAACTTAACTGGAAATAGGTCCAAGTCAGCTTTACGGGGCGTATTTGGTCTATAGATAACTCCAATTAATCGAGACGATTTGCCATATTTAACGTCTACAAAAAGGGATTCTATAACATGCGGAATAAATATTGTCAAATCGTCTCGTACTTTGTAGCTAATGTCATCACTTATATAAAGTCCAACCCCAACCCAGCCGTCGTCACGGTTCATGCCCACTAGACCAACTTCCACTACACCAATTCCCTTTAGAGCAATTCCCAAAATGCCAACTCCCACTAGACCAATTCCCTCTAGACCAACTGTTATATTATGAATTAGAATATATGAATACAGGATATAAAAAAAGAAGAGAAAAGGAATTATCAAGTTTTACTTTTACAAGGGACATATTTCAACACTTTTGATTTTCAATGCATTGTTTGTACACCTATTTGTGTGTTGTTCATTGACCTTTGATGTTTATTGAGCTTGGTGACTGTTATCACAGTTTGTGATGTTTATTGAGCTTGGTGTCTGTTATCACACTCTCTCATTTATCCCTCCAATGTGTGTCAGACCAGCATGGAAAGGGATCAAGGAAGAACATTCAAATTCTCAGGGCAGTGGCATTTCAGATTTCAGTGACTATGTGGAAACTACATGGATATCTAGCCAGGCAACATTCCCAATAAAACTCTTGAATTATCACCCTACCCCTGCCCACTGTACTAATAATAGTGTAGAGGGGTGACATTGTAAGCTAAATCGAATAGTTGGAAAATCTCATCCAAACATATATGAACTAATTGACATTTTCAAACAAGAAACTACTGTCAATCAGGTTAAATTTGCACAATTAGAATGTGGTGCCCCTACTTCGAAACGCAGGAAGAAATATATTTTATTTATCAAAAGGCTAAAAACTAAATTATGTGATGGTGAAGTTTGTGTAAATGAGTTTCTTGATCGAGCCAAATATCTGTGCTCTGTATGAATTAGGATACCTAGTTACTATAGGAAACTGTAACTCCCTTCACTATAATTAATGTGACTAAATTGTTAATTATTGGGAAATTGTCACCTTCCTATATTCATCAAATATTTGATGAAAGTAATCCCTATTAATATTTCTGTCAAATGGGGTAATTTTCATTATCCAATTTAGTTTAAACAATATTTATTTGAAATTATGTTATTTGTATACAGTACGCAACAGGTACAAAGAAGAACAAGCAACACAATGTACAACAGTACACAAAATAACAAAGGTAAACAAAGATAGATCGCTGTATATGAGAGGTATTCGACGGAAAGCTAACAGCTTATGTAAGTCGTCTCCCTCATTCGTTCCAATTTAAGCTTTGTGATCTCTAGATTATAGGAAAGTGTTAAATCACCATTCATTAAATATTTCTGTCAATGAAGTAATTTTCACTAGCCAAATTACTACTCAATAAAATAATGAACAAGGTGACCCTCTCCCCCAAAGAATGTTGTCTGCATATTTTTTTGCCATATCAGTGCTTCATATCATATTTTGGAACTTTGATTTGTGTTTTCCATATTTTGTGATTTCTGCTTGTACATGTCATCTTACTTGTGTTCTGTATATTTTTGTTTTTATTTCGGTTTATGATATTATGAATAAAACATGTTGAAATAAATATTTTTTTCTATTTTAATACACACTTTGATAGTTGGTCTTCAGTAGCTAGTCAAAAGTGTTGAAATATTCCCCATGTAAAAGTAAACCTTGATAAATGTTTTTCTAGTCCCAATTATAATATAAGAACGTTTCTTTTCATGTTCTATCGGTCGATAGTACCTGAGTTTGTGTGATTTTTTAAATAAAACCTGAAGCAGCGAAGCTGCTGAAGGTTTTATTTCAGAAATCAAACAAACTCAGGTACTATCGATCGATAGAACATGAAAAGAAACGTTCTAATTATTTTATTATACCGAACAAAAGTACGTTCATTGTTACAATGTTAAGCGTTAACTGCAGCATGCCATCAATCTTGTAACAAACAATGTAATCGAATCCAAAAACATGACGTCATTTCGAACGAATGACGTCTCTTCGAAAATGACTTGGCACAAGTGCCGTCGCTTTGGGAGTTTCTGTATCAACAAATGCCAGTGTTTACAGCTGTTCATGTTATAATTCATTGTTAATCCTTGTGTGGTAAGTGGTATAAATTAATGGAATATAAATTCATGTTTCTTGGGCGACGACACTTGATAGAATTAGGCGAAGTGAAACAATTTATTTTGAACTTGAAGCTGAGGCTCAATGAGGTCGAGGATTACTAAACTTGTGGAAATATAATTGATTGAAATCATAACTCATATTCACGGATTCACTGAAGTGGTGAACAACACGTGAGTTTTTAATATTTCTGATTCTTTTGAATTCATTGTTTGCAGTTAAAATTGAAAACACACCCACTGAAGATGATATATTTGTTGGTAAGTTTGTGTCTGCCGGTGACAAAAAATTTAAACGGACACGGAGCCAGCGTTTGGTGTTGAGAAATTCCAATCGACGCTGATCAATGGAAGTGGAGCTTACATTTTCTTCGTTCTCTTGTCTCCAGGGAAACACGTTCCGATAGTACCCGTGTTTTGCCCCAAAACTCCAGTACTATGACTTTTAGAAGGTGTCAAATTAACCAATCATGGCTGATGTTACAAACGTGAGGCATAATAATATTTATTAGAATAGGAAAATTGATGAACACAAGGTATATATCAAGGTATATATATCATGTAATCATCTAATTTCCTATTCTAATGCATAATATAACAGTTGGTCTAGAGGGAATTGGTCTAGTGGGAGTTGGTCTTTTGGGAATTGGTCTTTGGGGAATTGGTCTAGTGGGAGTTGGTCTAGTGGGAAGACACCGTCGTGACCACTCGGTCTTACGTTTTTCAAAAGATTATGTATGATAACCAGCTAAGTTGTACGAAATATTGGGAGGCGGTTGAAATATTTCATTCAGGGCTATGACATAAAATTTGTTCTTGCTTTCTGAAGAGAGGATAAAAAATCAACTAGGGAATCCCAGTGAGCAGTTAGGCTTTAGACATTAATATGGAATAATGAAAATGTATGCCAGTTTTTCCAACAGACGACTGAAACTCATCAGGTAAGTAATACCTACATTCTGAATGGTCTTTAAAAGGTGAATCGTCAACGTCATTTATTTCGGCGCATTTGTTGTTGCATTAAGTCACGAAGTCAAATTCCTTTTCCACTCTGAATCTCGACTAGAGTTATGTTACCCACCATGATATTCGTTGAGGTCGACAGGACTAGTATTGCTGCGAAAATCAAATGATTTGTTTTTAATTAATACAAAGGCTGCTAAACAAAGGTTTTCAATGTTGCAAGAAAATATACTTTGGCGATTACTGGTCATTTGATGTGTTTCTGATGGTCTGACACAATCGATTGAATGGATGGTAGAACGGTGAGTACATGAGTATATAGAAGGATGGTAAAACGGTGAGTACATGTGTATATAGAATATGAGTTAATGTAGGCCTCCTCGTTAGAGGACGGTTACAAATCAGCGGAAAGCCCAAGATTTATTGTTATATTTACCTGCTGAAACCTGTGTATATATTGCAGCATACACGCTACGTGTATGTGATCCTGTTGCGTCAATATAAATATTGTCTTTTGGCATGTCATGTTTGTATTATTCTTGGTTGTCCATAAATAGGCTACTGTACACACATGGAAACAACGTGTTTCAAGTTTACCCTTTCCACACTGATAGAAAAAAAGTTACCAAAATCGGTATATTTGAACAGTACTCTTATTCTATGTTCCAATCCAGTTTTCCAGAGTGTTATTAATTCGTGTCTCATGTCCTTGGCAGCATTTGAGCTATACCATGACACAACAAAGTATAAAGTCAAGTTTTACCAAATGTTTATGCTATCTCGTGCGGCCGAGTGTCAGAGTTGATTCATCACCTACCAGTCAATTAACACCTTTGCAAAACACCTTATACTTTCCAGAAAGTGAGTACTCTCATATCTGGAAAAAGAAAAGAGCTAACTTATCTTGTATCCT
This sequence comes from Pictodentalium vernedei, assembly GCA_031216915.1. Taxonomy (NCBI): domain Eukaryota; kingdom Metazoa; phylum Mollusca; class Scaphopoda; order Dentaliida; family Dentaliidae; genus Pictodentalium; species Pictodentalium vernedei. The sequence goes on along the minus strand of CM062296.1, from coordinate 602,728,317 downwards.
TAATTAATCTGACCAACTTGAAGCAGTTTCCCATCTTGAGTACCATGTCTGCCATGTCTCAAACTTACAAGAATGGCACATCACCTACAGCCATGAAAGAGAAAAGGAGGGTGGAAAAGAAAGAGCAAAGGAAAGAGAGAAGAGAGAGGGAGAAGGCGGCGAGAAGATCAGCTTCTTTCTGTACCAGTAACCAGGTTAGTGATATTTCATTCAATTCTAACCTTATTCCTAATCTTAATTCTGAGCTCATGAATATGTTAAGTTCTCTCCAAAACACAGTCAAAAATCTCAATGACAAAATCTCCAGCCTGGAGGCCTCCATCAACGAGAAAGATGAGCGCATTGCTCAATTCAATGCTGGCCAGGAGTGTCCCAACAGGCACAGCAATCCTGCTGTGGTGGCTTCGGGGGTCATTCCACTCACCCCTGGCTCCCCTGCCAAGGAGGTCCAGGTGGTGGCGGATTTCCACCATCAATTCATAAGCTTGCAAAACAGTACTGAGGCAGATATTGCTCCTTCTACCATTCCTCATCCTGAGTCCTGTCTTTCCGCCAAGAAAGTCCAAGAGGAAGTAGTCTACTCCTTCTCTGTCCAGGACAGTGTATTATCGGAAAAAACATCTGGCCTAACCACTGCGACAGAAATTCACTCTGCTCCACCCAAGGCAAATGAATTAAGTACAAATACAGTCAAAGCTACTGGTGGCCCAGCAACTCCAGCAACCCCTGAGTCGGAAAAGGGCGGAAGCCCGAGATCCTACGCAGAGGTCGCTCGGGCTACTGGGGCGGCCAGGACAACCAGTTCACCTTCTCTCAATGATCCGAAAGACCCCTTGAATACCAGGGAATTCAACCCTGACAAACCTCTATCACAGTTATTTAGTCCTGACTTCTCCATAGGAAACAGGGGCAGCAACTGCGTGCCTGTGGTCCCTGCCTCCAAAGTTCAGGGTCCTAGAGGGTCAATAGAGCCAATCAGAAAAGAAAGCAGCAAAGAAGAGAAAGCTCAGATCGCGACATCGAACTGCAGGAGAGTACGAACGAGGAGGGCTTCGAGACCATGACTGAGCGCAAAGTCAAAAGGTGTCGAAGTCTCATTCCTCGTCCGTACCCTCCTGGTTCTAGCCCGGTCCCTAGCCTGACTAATCAGAATAATATCCCAGAAAAGGCACCTGGAAAGGCTTGCAGTTCCAATAATTCCAGTAATTCGAGCCACTACACATGTCCAGCAGCTAAGGCACCAAGTCAGCCGGTTCCGAGCAAACCGGCCTCTAATACACCAACTACGTCGACAACGCCTACCCCTCTCATGGAACTTAACTTTTCTGAGGCAGTCAAGAAAAACGTAGATCGTCCGCTCAGTAAAAACAGGAGACAGGGGAAAGCGACACCTTGCCCTCCTGTCAAAAAGCCAGTCCCCTTCATAATAGTAGTAACAAGGGTTCACCCGGAAACTCCCAAGGATGCCATATCCAGGGGATTGCCGAACTGCGACTGGGAGAGGTTCACATCTAGGGCCACGGGCAAAAGCACGTGGAGACTTAAAGTGAGCTGCGCAAGTAAAGAAACCAAAGAAAAACTAACTAAGAGTGGAGTAACTATTAACGGTAGAAAACATATGGTAGAGGAGTATAGAACTTCCCCTCCAACCATCCAGTGCCACAAGTGCCAAAAATTCTGGCACTTAGCCAATAAATGCAGGGGGAATCTGACCTGCATGAGATGTGGAGGCAATCACCTCACACAGGGATGCAAGGCGGACTCCCCCTCATTCCCAAACTGTAAGGGGGACCACGTCAGTAGCTATCGCGGGTGTCCCCATTTTAAAAAAGTCAAGCAAAGCATCGATTTAAAAAATCTGAACCTAAAAAATCCCGACAGCGCCTCCTCCCCCCATACAATCTGCTCACTAGTTGCGGGAGCATTGTTCACAGTATTAGATAAACACGTTAATACAAATCTGTCCGACATCTGTCGTGATGTTAGCCGGTCAGCGTCCCGGCTTTTCAAAACACAAATTTCGGACTCGCTAATCAAAGCCTCAATCAACACCCAATAAGGCAGCCACTTAACTCCTAACAAAACACCGTAATTAACTACACTCCCATCATGAATAAGTTACAAATAGCCGTGTGGAACGCTAGAAGCGTTAATAATAAAAAACTTCAAATCAGCCGATATTTCGAAGACACAGACATTATCTGTATCTGCGAAAGTTGGCTTCGACCCAATAAAAACTTCTCGGTAAGCGGGTTCAGCACTATCAGAAGAGATCGATTAACCACCAATGGTGGCGGCATCGCTCTTTTAATAAAGCAGAACATCAAAACCAAAACCATAAGAACTAATCACCTCGACGCAGAGGTGATTGCTACTGAAATCACTGTTGATAATAAAAACATCGCGATTGTTTGTTATTATAATGACCCAAGCAAAATTGTTTCTGACACTGTATTTGAATTCTTTACGAGGAAATACAAACACTGCATTTTCCTCGGCGACTTTAATGCCAAACACCTGTACTTTGGCTGCAACAAAACTACCCCAAACGGCGAAGCCCTCCTTGAAATCACAGAAAAAACATAACCTTCATGTGGTTATGAATGGCAGCTCAGCAACTTATATCAGCAATAACCCCTTATTCTCATCCGAAATCCTTGATCTAATTATCGCTAGCGACTCCCTGATAAACCATATCGACGACCACTGGGTCGGCGACGATGACCTAGGCAGTGACCACCTCCCGGTCCATGCCTCTCTGCAGCTTGGAAATGGCCCACTCAGGTACCCCCCCCCCCCCCCCCCCACTCTCCGCAGAAACTTCAAGAAAATTAATTGGAACCTCTACCGTGACATCATTGATGTCAAACTCACAAACTCCTCCCCCCATCCAATGCAGCGGAACTTGAAACCCAATGCGAGAGCATTGAGAAAATCATTAACTCAACCTTAAACGAAATATGCCCTAAAGAAGAAGTACGCCCCTGGAGAAACACCATCTCGGGCGAGACTCTGTTACTTATTAAATCTAAACGGAAAGCTCTCCGCGCTCTCAAAAAAGAAACTGACCCCAGCAAGAAATCCGAACTCAAAAAACATACAACCGCCTTCATGGCGAAGTCAAAGAAGCCCTAAAGACTGAAAAACAAACCAGCTGGGAAAAAGCAACAGCCAACCTAAACGGGACCCAAGATGCTAAAAAATTCTGGGACTCTTTCAAAATTCTCACTGGGCAAAAAAACAAAGGCGGCAAAGCCGCAGCAAAACCTCTTAAAAAGGAATGTGGCTCTTTCACTCGCACAGACAAAGAGAAGGCCGACACCTTTGCCGACCTCCTAAGGAAAACGCATCGCCCGTATCAAGGCACGGGCAATGATGACGCCGTCATCAACGCGATTGATGACTTCATCAATGAGCACCCTGATATCTACCGGGACCCCAACTTCGATAACGAGCCAGAAGAAGGGGACGATGATGACCTTGTCACCCCCATCACCAATGACGAAATCATTAATGTCATAAAAAAATGCAAAAACTCCTCCTCTCCCGGCGAAGACGAAGTAAGCTACAAAATTCTAAAACAAAGCCCAAACTCCCTAATCGAAAGACTAAGCAAACTATTCAACTCATGCCTCACCCATGGCTACTTTCCCAGATGCTGGAAAAAAGCCATCGGTGTCATGATACCAAAACCCGACAAGGATCCCTCCGATCCAGCCAGCTACCGCCCAATCAGCCTGCTCAGCTGCATTGGTAAGACTTTCGAAAGAATTCTTACCAATCGGTTCAGGGGCACCTTGAAGACATCGACTTCTTCTATAAATGGCAAAGAGCCTATAGAAACCGTAAAGAAGGCATCGAACATGTCTACCGACTGGTCACCCAAATGAAAACCGCTATCAACAATCAGCAAATAGGCGCGGCAGTCCTGCTAGATGTCGAAAAAGCATTCGACTCTGTTTGGCATAATGGTATGCGCTACAAATTATCAAAAATGAGACTCCCCGTGAAACTGATTAGATTACTATCCTCCTTCTTAAATGATCGCGAAATTAAAGTCCGAGTGAACAAGGAAATGTTTGACAGTGTCCCCCTCGAAGCGGGCACCCCCAAGGATCCGTCCTAAGCCCCCTCCTATACATCTTTTTCGTAAATGACCTTAGCTTCTCCGATGACCGCGTTCAAGTTTCCCAATTCGCGGATGACAAGGGCCACTGGGACTCTAACAATACGGCCAATCTGCTCCAAAAACCCCTGCAACGCGCTCTCGACGAGCTTGAAGAATGGTGTGCCAAATGGAGAATTAAGCTAAATGCCAATAAAACCCAACGAATCACCTTTACTCGCAAGAAAACTAAACGGGATTTTGACCTAAAACTTATGGATAACATCCTCCCAGAATGCAAAGAAGCGAAATTCCTGGGCATCACCATCGATCAGAAACTGTCCTTCAACAAACATACCGACGACATGGCGAAAAAAGCTACTAAACGAATTAACTTACTGAAAATGCTCAAGGGAACTTCATGGGGGGCCAACCAGTCCACCCTACTCAAACTATACAAATCCTTTGTGCGCCCAGTACTCGAATACGGTGCAATAATACTAACTGACCTCAACCAAACTAATATGAGAAAACTCCAAAGGGTCCAAAATCACGCGCTTAGAGTTGCCCTCCGCGCCCCACGGGACACACCCATCAAAACACTCCACGACAGGGCCGATATCCCCACCATTAAAGACCGCCTAGCCACCCTGGCCGCGAAAAATCATGATCGGTTAACCGACAGCGAACTAATCTCCGAACTGGGAGTAATTTGCGAAAGCCGACAAAAGCCCAAAAATTGCAACCAAAACTAAGACCGCTTGATTTAAAAACTAGGAATGACAAGATGCCCGGCACCTTAAAACTAAATAATAAATAGGGAACGATTGGGGTCCCAAGCACGAGAGGATGTTACTGCCCTTACGAATGTAAAGATTCGTGCATTTCATACTCTCCCCCATAGCGACAAGCACACACACAGCACAATACCACACGAGAGTATGTTACTGCCCTTACGAATGTAAAGATTCGTGCATTCCATACTCTCCACGCACACACAGCAGACACCACAAGGACACGCAACGATTGGGGTCCCAAGCACGAGAGGATGTTACTGCCCTTACGAATGTAAAAATTCGTGCATTTCATACTCTCCCCCATAGCGACAAGCACACACACAGCACAATACCACACGAGAGTATGTTACTGCCCTTACGAATGTAAAGATTCGTGCATTCCATACTCTCCACACACACACAGCAGACACCACAAGGACACGCAACTAAAGGTGTGCTACTTTTATCTTTACAGTTTACATATTCTAATGAATACTAATTCTACTTTCTTCTTTTAAGCAGGTACACAGAAGATGTTTTTTGGACCAGCACCCCAATAACCGCTACAGACAGTCTAACCGTTATGGAAACAGTCACCCCACGGTTCCAGAACATCCTCCGCTCCATCCCTAAAAGTGGTCAACCACTTTAAGGGAGGCGAGCGTTGGTCCTGCGTCCCGCCTCTGCCCCTTTTTGTAAGCGCATTGCGCATCTTTTTGTCCCAACCCAATAGGATTACAATGCAGGCCTGCCCCCGAACCAGGGAAGTTCGGGTCTTCTTCTTGGTGGTCCCCGAAAGGGGTCGTTGTTGTTTTCCTTCAAAGAGTCCAACTATAACAGAGACAGCCTGAGGCAGATTATACTTGCCAGTGATGGCCATCACTCATTATCATCCTCGAAACGGCAGACTATACTTGGCCGAAAATCCAGATCGACTGCACCCTCGGGGAGAGGTAGTACCTTTGTGAGAGGACCCAACCCCCCACACTGGTCCTCACCCGAGGGTCCAACCGACATCAGCCAGCGAGACCGCCTACCAACAACTGGAGACACCTGCTGAGTACAGGATCCTTTTCCTCCTTCGACACGCCTAGACATGTGACAACCATCATATACAGCTACCGAGGGTCGAAAGGGGCTTGTCCCCCATACTGTCCCTGCGCGCCTTCGGCGCGCGAAATCATTTCCTTTCGGTTTATGCTATCCTTCAAAGACATCCTATCAAACAGAGACAGTCTGAGGCAGATTATACTTGCCAGTGATGTCCAACACTTAAAATCATCTCCGAAGTGGCAGACTATACTTGCCCGAAAATCTAGATAGACTGCACCCTCGGGGAGAGGTAGTACCTTTGTGAGAGGACCCAACCTCCCACACTGGCCCTCACCCGAGGGTTCAACCGACCTCAGTCAAAGAGACCTTCACGCCACAACCGGTGACACCTGCCGAGTACCTGAACCTGCTCCTCCTTCAACACGAGTAGACATGCGGAAATTAATCATTTACAGCCAATGAGGGTCGAAAGGGGCCTGCTCCCCATACCGTCCCTGCGCACCTTCGGCGCGTTAAACCATTCCATTCGGTTTATGCTGACATTACATCATTCACACCTCTGACTTCAGAGTGTGAAGCGCAATTAGACATGGACTAACTGCCTGAAAAAATCAAGAACACTTTATTGGTGCTGGATGCCGGCTCACTTCTCAACTGGAATGTCCAGGTTGAGAGTGACTGAGTCCAGCTTACCATTAAATACAAGACAAAACCCACCCCTGGGAGTGGTGGTACCTTTCGCGAGCCCACCCGCACTGATCCACCCCAGAGGAAGGGAAAACAGCCTACCACCGAGACACCCGTGGAAAACAAGAAGACAAAGACGAAGAAGTCACCAGCCACTAAACGCATGGATGCCAGGCGAATGGAGGCGTGGATCGAAAGGAAGAGGACTGAGACCGGGAATCAGGAGATGGAAAAGGTGATCACTGTCAACTCACCTCCAAAACCTATATCACCAATCCCAAGCCATACCTCTTCACCAAAGAGGTCGGAGGGAGAGGCGAAGCAGGAAAAGGAGACAGAGGAGATGGAAGTCACCCTATCCGTACCTGACTCTCCTATCAACCTCGACCAATCGGGCCTCAAATCCATTTCAACCTCGGAGTCCGAGCATGAGCCCTCTGATGAAGGCGATACTAGCCTGGCGGCCTATATTGAAATGTTGGATGGACGTGCCATTGAGCGCTTCGGCGAACTCAAGCTGGAGTTTGACGGAACTGGGGATGATTATTTGGAATACCTTAAATCAACGCAGATGGAATGGGCTAAGGAAACATACGACGTCCTCATCAACAAACCAGGTCACTTGGAAGCAGCCAGGATCCGCGACCCGTTCTTTCACAGATGGTTAAAATGCAAAAAATTAGAAACAACAACTGCCAAGCCTTCGCCATCTCAGCCACCTCCTCCCAGGAAGAAAAGCACAAACGTAGCAAACGCCACTAAACCCGAACACCTTCCTCCTTTGACGTGCCTAGACAAACTATCAAAAACCTATCCTACAGCTACAAGAAGGTCGAAAGGGGCTTGCTTCTCAAACCGTCCCTGCGCGCCTTCGGCGCGCGAAACCATTTGATTTGGGATTCGGTTTATGCTGACTCACATTCGCACCTCTGACTTCAGAATGTGAACACCATCTGAGCAATCACTATGGCAAGTTTGGATATCCCAGTTAAGCTACAGAAAGCTTTGTCAGCTCTGGGCGTCTCTTGCCCTCTCCACGGGACTCTCCAGATGAGAGACAAGAGCGTTCACCTGACGCTGGAGTTTGACGAAGAGGAGAGCACCACCACACCTTCTTCGGGGAGAGGTAGCACCTTTTGTGAGAGGAACCCCTCTCACACTGGTCCTCACCCGAAGAAGCCTGGATCTGGACCTGAAAATGGAAAGAAGAAGAACCATCAACCAGGCGCCGTGATGCCCAGCGGTTGGATGAGTTCATGAAAAGGAAGAAGGAAAAGAAGGTGGAAGACAAGATAGAGGAAGCCACTACCATTTCCCCACCTCCAACTCCTGTGACCCCCATCCAGACCCCAGCTGCCTCCCCTATGGAGGGCAACCTGGAGGATGGCGACGTCATCAGTGAGGCGGAGGCGGAAATGGAACATGGCTCTCCGAAGTCTCCTACTCCAGCCTCTCCCCTTCATCTGGATCAGGAACCTGGATACCAGGACGTAATGAAATACTTGGAAAGCTTGAGGGATGAAGTCAAGAAGTAACCAGAACAGCAAAAGGAGGCACGAATGGCAGAACTCTACATACAGCACACTCCTACAGCAGCCAGGACTAGACTGTACCACCCAAAATCAGTCCAATATCATCGACAGTCCAACAACATCAACAATCACTACAGTATCACCATCTCAACCTCTACCACCAAAAATGAAAAAAAAAACATTGGCGTCGCTAAACAGTCAAAGAGGGTCGAATAGGGCTTGCCCAACACCGTCCCTGAGCGCCTTCGGTGCGCGAAACAATTTCATTTCATTTATGCTTATTTTTCCCACCTACCGAGGGATTGCACCCCAGTGGCATAAGTTACCAGGTTCTATTTTACCAGTGGAGGAAAACAAATCTACTTCAGTCCACACGCAGACCTTCACTTCTCGGGCAGCCATGGGAGTTCTTAAGGCTAAAATCAGACACCAAAGCGTATAACACAAAATTTGTTTCCCATTGATTTTTGAATGGTGTTATGGAAAGCACAGTGAGCTCTTTCCGTTTTGTTTTGGACAAGTGAGTACAGAAATACACTAAATTCACTAAAAAATATTTTTTTTGCAGACAGTGCTATTTTTAAGTGGTCATAGCACATGTTGGTTAAGACCCAGAGCATAACTTAAAACAGCGGATCTGGTGATTAAGCGTCTCTGCATATAGCAAAGCAAAGTGTTTCAAATTAACCACCCCCACCCCAACACACACCCAGGAAATGACAGTAAAGAGCAACCAAAGTTGGCTAATTTGGGTATTTCAAAATGGCACTCTGATTCTCGACCTCATTTTGGTTGATGGCTAAATCTGAGATTAAAAAAGTATACCAACCCTTCACAGGGAAATTGAGTACAGAAAAGGACGAAATTAATCAGAAAATGAATTTTGTCCAACGGTACTCATATTTGTTCGGACAATTATTTATTTATTTATTTATTTTTTTTTTTATTTATTTATTTATTTATTTATTGGCGTTTAAGGTCACATACTTATGCACAATGGCTAATCGTGACCGTGACAGTTTTGCGGGTGGAGAAAGCCGGAGTGCCCGGATACACCCACCGAGCATCGACGAGCAACTGTCAGCTCCTCAACATTCTAACGCTGTTCAAACTCCACTCAAGTGGTTGAAGACATGTGCACCATCGATGTGCAGTACGCTTTAGCACACAGCGTCACCGTGCCCCATGTAGGCAACCGGGATAAAGTGCCTTGCCCAAGAACACAAGGCGGGTCGTCCGGGCAGGGATCGAACTCGGGACCTCCAGCATGGAAGTTCAACATTATATTACTGAGCCAACGCGCTCCTTGTGCGGCCAAAACTAGCACTGGATAAAGCGGGACACCAAAACATTTTACATAAAATTTGTTCCCAATGATTTTTAATGATGTTATGGAAAGCAGAATGGTCTCTTTCATTTTTATTTTTGGACAAATGAGTACAGAAATTTGCAAACTTCACTAAAAATGTTTTTGTTTTTTTTTCAGATGGTACTATTCTTTAAGTGGCGAAAGCACATGTTGGTTTAAGCCCCAGAGCATAACTTACAAAGCGGATGTGTTCATTAAGCATCTCTGCATATAGCAAAGCAAACTGTTCGAAATAAACCCTTTACAAAATGACAGAAAAGAGCAACCAAAGTTGACTACTTTTGGTATTTTAAACGATACACTTTTTCTCGTCCTCATTGTGCTTGAGGGTTAAATCTGGAGTTAAAATGTAAACAGTACCTTTCTTCTGCAATCATTGTTGCATCTATCCATACCAAAATAATTGTTACAACAGCCTTGTAATTAGACAAATTTGACCATGAAGTTAGTCAATTTTGAAATTTATATCAGTTTTGGCCAATAAGGGTTAATTTTGAAATACTTGTGTGGTGATTTTGGTGTATCATTTATGCTCTAAATCTGGGAACGTCAATTACAGACTGAGTGTTTGATAAGAGGCAGGGAGGACTATTGAATCTTGGTATTTGAAAGAACGTGTACAAGTTGAGGGTACTCCAATTCAAGACTTGACAACTGGGTGAGGATTAAAACTTTGAATAAAACATAACAGCAAAACAAATGTTCTTGGATGAAGGCCCAATTTCTCATGGGAAACGTTTTGATAAATATGGCTCCAGTGCTGAGTAATCACATGTAAAAGTTGGCGAAAATAACAATTATTCCGACAGTGCCCTTGTGGGAAGTCTCAATCTGCCAAGGGTTAAACTTTTTATTATAACATATCAAACAAAATTTGTCATACTTTGACTGCTGCATACAGCCATAGAAAACATTCAGCGCTCAATCAATTAGAAATGGAGTAAATTTTCACTTAAACTTACCAAATTTTGAAAAAAATGGAAGATTTTTTGGGACGGTACCTACATTTATGCAACCAGAATGGGCAGAGGGTTAAACTTTACAACCAGACTTACAACAGCAAATATGCTCGGTGGTAAATTGTGAATACGGACATGCTTGAAGTTAACCTATTCCAAAATGATAGAAAAAAGCAACCAAAGTTCTTTAATTTTGGATTTTTTCAAATGGTGCTTTTATTCTCAGCCTCAGTGTGCTCGAGGGTAAAATCGAAGATTAAAAAATAAACAGTAACTTTCTTCTGCAATCATTGTTGCATCTAACCATACCAAAAACATTGTTGCAACAACCTGGCAATTAGAGAAATTCTCCGTTGAAGTTGGTCAATTTGGAGGCAAAAATTCTATATTCATATCACTTTTGGCCATAGGGGTTAATTTAGAAATATTTGTGTGGTGATTTTCGTGTATCACAGTATGCTCTAAATGTTTGGAAAAGTTGAGCTGGATAACTCTGAAAAAAATTGAGACTTTTGAAACATTGAGAAAATAAGCGTTTTCCCGAATATGACGACACCTCATTTCACAAGATGTGACAATACATAAGTTTGCCAAATTTGGTTGAAATCGTACAGCTTGTTTTTAAACTATGTTGAAAATGTTGAAAATTGGAAGGTTTTGGCAGAATATTTCGAAAATAAGTGCAGATATGCTCGGTAGTCAATTGTGCAAAATGTTTGAATTTACCCCATTCCAAAATGACAGTAAAAAGCAACCAAAGTTCTTTAATTTTTCCTTTTTCAAACGGTATTCTTATTCTCTGCCTCAGTGTGCTTGAGGGTAAAATCTAAGATTAAAAATAAACAGTAACTTTCTTCTGCAATCATTGTTGCATCTAACCATACCTAGATAATTGCTGCAACAGCCTTGCAAAATTAGAGCAAAAGAGTACATAAATTTGCAAAATTCACTAAAAATCTTTTTGTTTCGGACAGTACTATTCTTTACGTGACCAAAGCATAAGTTGGGTTAAGCACCAAAGATACCTTACAACAGCGGATTTGTTGATTATGAATCTCACCATATAGGAAAGCAAAGCGTTCGAAATTAACCCTTTCCAAAATGATAGATGAAAGCAACCAAAGTTGGCTAATTTTGGCATTTTCAAATTTTCAAATGGTACTCTTATTGTCGCCCTCATTGTGCTTAAGGGTTAAATCTGAGATTAAAATGTAAAAAACCGTTACTTTCTTCAGCAATCATTGTTGCATCTACTCATGCCAAAATAATTGTTACAACAACCTCGAAATTTGCCCTTGAAGTTGGTAAATTTTGAAGAAAAAATGTTATATTCATGTCATTTTGGCCATTAGGGGTTAATTTTAAAATAGTTGTGTGGTGATTTTGGTGTATCACATTATGTTCTAAATGTTTAGAAAATTTGACCTAAATAACTGTGAACAATTTTGAGCCTTTTAAAAAATGGTGAAATTTTGAAGGTTTTGGCAGAATATTTTGAAAATAAGTGTTTCCACAAATATGATGATACCTCATTTCACTATAATTTTATTTTGTGACAATACATAAGTTTGCCAAATTGGTTTAAATTCGTAAAGCTAGTTTTTGAGCTATGTTGAAAAAATGTTGATGGGTTTGGCAGAAAATTTTGAAAATTAGCGTTTTCGCAGACATGACGATATCTAAATTCACCAGATTTTATGACATTACACAAGTATGCCAAATTTGGTTGAAATCGTATAGCTTGTTTTGAGCAATGCAACAGACAAAATTGACGGCGGAAAAAATTTTTAAAAAACGAATGAAGACAAATTTTTGAAAAAGAAGAATAACAATAGTCTTTCCTACGGAAGCGTTGAGGCGCCAGTTGAGTATTATTTCTATCTTGCACGTGCAAGTTAGATATATTGCACCTGCAAGTTACTATCTTGCACGTACAGGTTAGCTATCTTGCACCTGCAAGTTACTATCTTGCACGTGCAGGTTAGCTATCTTGCACCTGCAAGTTACTATCTTGCACGTGCAGCTTAGCTATCTTGCTTCTGCAAGTTACAACTTGCAGGTGCAAGATAGCTAACCTGCACGTGCAAGATAGTAACTTGCAGGTGCAAGATAGCTAACTTGCACGTGCAAGATAGAAATAATACTCAACTGGCGCCTCAACGCTTCCGTACTTTCCCAAACTGGGATTGGGAAAGCCTAAAAACATAAATCAGAGTAAAAGAAGAATATTTATACACAAACAATTAAACAAATAATCTATGAGCTCAGATGAAACGTGAATCGGGCCCATTGTATGAGCGCATATTGTGACAGGAAATCATATTTCTTGTCCCTTTTTCCGTTGAAGTAGTTTAAATCCCACAAGTCAGATTTATGACTGCAAATTAATTTTTTTTTCTGGTCTGATCGGTGGTGGTGGTGTCATCAACAATCGAGACTGCATTTGAATACACTTGGGTTTCGGAACACCAGTATTATTTGCCTCCATGAGAGATCCCGGAGTTAATAAGAGTCTCTTCAATTTCAAACAAACTGTTATTAATTAATTAGAAAATGCGATGTGTGAATCAATCCAATGAAATAGGACCCGTAATACACGGGGATTAAAACTACCTGCATCCGCCAAGGCATGTCATTGATACCTTTATTGTCAGGACGACATATTCTGCATCCTGATGTTGGGAAATGTTCTGCGGAAGTTAGTTATTTATTTTTCGATATGCGTCAGTATTGTTTTTAATGTTTCCTCTGTCATTGTCAGGACAAGCCTAACTAGCCTTTTGAAAATTAGCACAGCTGATAGATGTTATCACGGCCAAACGAAACAATGAAAGTAGATTCCTATATAAGTCGCTTCACATTACTTTGAAATGTTTTTTTTCTATTTTAAGTATGTTTTCTCTGTTTAAGCAGGTACCCACGGATATTTTTGATCCTCCACTCCCCAATAACCGCTGTGAGATAACTCTAACCGTTGTGGATATTAACAATAGCTACGAACTTTGAACATCCTTCACCCAATCCCTAGAAGTGGTCATCCACCTCCGGGGAGGCGAGCGTCGGTCCTGCGTCCCACCTGTAGCCCTGTTTTGTACACGTCACCAGTGCGCATTAAGACCCCTGCCAAATTGGTTAACATGCAGGCCTGCCCCCGAACAATGGAAGTTCGGGTAATCTTTGGGTGGCACCCCGAAAGTGGCAGTTGGTTGTGACTGTTGCAGCAGAAATGTGCTCTTCCCTTCAAAGAATTGCCTGAGGCAGACTATACTTGTCAATGGTGGCCCCGGAAACAAAAACCTAGTGGCAGACTATACTTGCCTGAAGACCCTATCCCAGCACCCTCGGGGGAGGTAACACCTTTCTTTCCTCCTCTGCTGTTTCCTGCCATGGCCGTGATTTGCGGTACACATCAATCCATGACGTCAAAAAAGGGTCGAGAGGGGCTTGCCTCAAACTGCCCCTTCGCACCTCAGGCGCGCGAAACCATTCTTCTCTCCTTGAAAAAGCAGACGTCCAAAGACTAACATCAAAGGCAAAACAACGCATCGGGATCCTTAGAAAATTCCGGGGTACGGAATGGGGATCAAGCGAAAAAACACTAACTAAAATATATAAGACCTTTGTAAGACCAATCTTCGACTACGGCGCGACACATGAAACACAAGTAGAGCGGACTTAAACAAAATGCAAATCGTGCAAAACTATGCCCTGAGTGTCGCGACCAGAATGCAGAAAGGCACTAGAGTCTCGTGGCTACACGAAAAATGATCCATTGAACCCATTACAACCAGGTTAACAAAACTAGCGGATATTAACAAAACCTCGATATTTCTCTTCGAATGCGAGTTTGGGAAACGATTCAACTGTAGATAATATTTCCCAGGATTTGTTGTTGGATATAGTGATCGATCACAAGATTTAATTTGTATTTTATTAACTGGGATAAATTAAAGAAATGATCCGCTCCATTGGTAAGTGCTCTCCGGCAAACAGACATCTACTCCTCCGGTGACGTTACTGCGGCGACGTCAAAGGAGCAGTGATTTGTATTTACTGGAAAGGGCTTCCATCATTAGTCATAGCTTGTGCCTCGCCCATTGGTGAAAATGACCCATGGTCCACGTACAGAAAGATTCCCCCGGTCATAGGACCTCGGTTGAGCCACAGTGCCAGCTAGCAGTAAGACCATTCATCTGGGAAAACTAGGGGGTTTTTAAAATGTCTGTCATGCTTTTCATGTATCAACGGAATTTCCGCTTACATAAATACCAACAAATAACGCGCGATCTCACCGAAGAGTTATCGCACGTCAGTAGCAGCTATTTATTTTGGAAAAAAATATTTTAACATGGAAACAGCATGCCGTTCTATTCATAAGTGTATGTTGTAGGCGCTATTTTCCACAGATATGCATATTTAGAACCATCTTGGGGGGGGGGGGGGGGGGGTATTTTGCTCCCATGCACGGTGGAATTGTGCCGCTCATTTCGCGAAAGATAACAAAGTTACAAATTACTGAACGGCTTTAAATATTATCTGTTGTTAAATTTCACTCACAGTCTGAATGGACATGCTAACCTCAAAATAGATTTCAAATCTTGCAAAAGAAGCACAGTGTTTCAGACTAGAGACCTGTTGGCTCAACGCAGAGGCCCAATGTAGGCCTATAGTTTTATAAAAGAAATCACAGGAGAGCGACTAAAGCCCTCCTGGGAAAAGGTTCAGATGATTGAATGTCTACATAATATAACAGTCTTTCACTATACGGAAAGCCCTGGACCATATATTCTTTCATACCATCCAAATGTTCTTTGTTCGACTTTGACAAACTTTGTAGTCTCAGAATAATACAATCAAAAAGAGTTCCCATGGACAATAGTTAAACAAGTTTGACAGTGGGTTCTAGACACGTCTTTGCTGCTTCTAGCGCAGCCAAGGCCTGTCTAGAAATCGCTGCTAGGCCGCTAGACATACAAGGTGTAATGTAACAGAAAGTCTGGAAAATTACTCCATGTGCAGTAGAATTACTGTGCGAACCCAGATTAAAATGTCAAAGATTTTCTAAGCCGGAATTGGTCGCTTTCCAATCTTTAAATTGAGTTGGGCCATGAAGGGCCATGGCAATCACTCGTATCAAAACGTCATCCTTGCTCAATGGTTTGTGCCACGGTGCTTCTCTAGAAAGTGAAAATTACTGCTCGGATGGAAACTTCTCTCCAGTTGTAATCCACTCACCGGGTACGGAATATGTAATGTGACCATACTAAATTATCAGCTTATTACTTTGTTATGTTATTTACTAGATCTGAAAAACTAACATGAATGCCAGCTTCGTAGATCGCATTACAACTAATATTAGCTTAATAGCCTTCACGTTACCCGTGAACTGATCAGAAAGGTGCCATACTGTAAATCAACTCATTACTTCGCAAGGTTATTTTTCAAGTGTGATGATCAACATGGATGCCGGCTTCGTAGATCATATGACGACAAATTCTGCATGGCTGAACCTTTTCGTCATTGGACAGGTTTACGGGAAAGTTAGCTCCCTTTAATTGCCTAAAGTTGCCAGGAAAATTTACACTCAGGGTATGGGAATTTCATATAGAAATTTAAATTTCGAAATGTTAGCGAATTTCTATTATCGATGCATGCAACATTTCACAGATTTCTGGCATTTTGCTGTACAGTAGTATGAAATTGTTGGTCTTTTATATATTTTTTTTCTAATCAGTTTGAACGTTTGACTATTATTTTCTGTTGAAACCAGGCCTGGGAGCAGTTAACGTTTCAAACGTTAACGTGTTAAATTATTTTAACAACGTTAAAAAAAATTAACCAAGTTAATAACGTTTAACTTTGAAGATTATAATTGTATAATATGTAGCATTGCGTCGTTATCTTGTGTTTACCCCAGCCGGATCTCGCGTGCCGTTGACGCCGAATTTTACGCCATTTGACGAAATTGAAGAACACGAATAATTTAGATGTCCGTCAATTATAGACCCATTGATTTGGTGGAGAGACCATGAAGCCCTCCTTCCTCCTGCGTTTGGCGAAGTTGGCCCGCCGATATTTGGCGATACAGCAATATCAGCTTCATCCGAACGCCTATATTCCATGTAAGGACTGGTATTCGAGCAACGGTGGATGTCTATTTCTATGGATACGCCGGCAGAGATTGTATTCTTAAATGAAAACATCGCTGAATGTTAGAATTTACGATAACCTGCGAGAACTATATTAACTATTCGTTCCCTGAGTTCCAATGTGTTCTATGTGCCAGTAGGCACATAGAACACATTGGAACTCAAGAGACGAACTGTACGTAATAAAAATGGCCGAAGTTATTA
This sequence comes from Pictodentalium vernedei, assembly GCA_031216915.1. Classification (NCBI taxonomy): domain Eukaryota; kingdom Metazoa; phylum Mollusca; class Scaphopoda; order Dentaliida; family Dentaliidae; genus Pictodentalium; species Pictodentalium vernedei. The sequence continues at coordinate 602,711,483 of CM062296.1, read as the reverse complement.
AAATTATGCTTATTTTAACATTTAACATGTTAATGTGTTAAGGAAAATTTTAACTCCTCCCAGCCCTGGTTGAAACCCTGAAATTTTCTGTTTAAAAATGAGAGCGTTTTTTCCATCCTTTGATGTTCTGTAACTTTTTATCTGTTCAATATATCAACAGAGTGTTTATCGTGACATATAACACAGACACTCTCCTTTCCATCAATATAAAAGTATTGGCGCTGAGATTTCCTAATCTATTCCCGCGAAGAATAAAAACTTGCAAGTTATTGTAAAAACACAATCGTTAAACACAGAGCCTAAGTTGAAGCTTTGTGTTGGTAGGTGTGATACTAGTAGGATTATGTGTGAACTGGTTGCTTCAAATTGGCTTGTGATAAAAAATTAAGTTTTCTTTAGTTACCTGTTATAAACGAAAACAACGGACAGCTCCGAGAGCTGTGTGTTGTTTTCGTTTATTAAGAGTAAGAAAAGAAATTCATTCATTTATAATAATTTCAAATTAGATAACTTTATCGAAAGTCGATTTTCATAGCGAGAAAAGTCAGGGATGGAGCTCTTACCCGAGAGTGGAGATAACCCTTTACCTAACATGAGAAGAAGACGACACTTGCAAAAGAAATTCTTGAATAACTATTTTTTTCCATTTTTTGTCCAAAAAAAAGGTTATGACCCTTCATTGGAGCGAGTCGATGAGCTCGTTCCAATGAGGGCTCATAACCTATGTTTTTGAGACAAAAAATGAAAAAAATAACGAAAACTAATTGGAGATTTTTGAGAATAGTGCTGGCCCTTTTTGGCCGTTACGTTGGGTAAAGGGTTAAGTGTATCTGATAGTGGCTGTGGCCTCTCTCAACCACGTTTCTCTTGAATTGTCCTGAAGGGTACCATACTGTAAAATCAAGGTAAGAACAGCTAAAAGCAATTTTATCTCTTTTACTGGAAATGGATACACTAGTCATGTTATTACGAGAAACTTCTACCTTATGATCAATTATTCAGTCTATTGAAACCAAAAACAGTTGATATTATGGGAAAAAAACATATCCATTCTGTATTATTATTTAGCAAAGCGAAATTGTACGGAAGCGTTGAGGCGCCAGTTAAGTATTATTTCTATCTTGCACGTGCAAGTTAGCTATCATGCACCTGCAAGTTACTATCTTGCACGTGCAGGTTAGCTATCTTGCACCTGCAAGTTACTATCTTGCACGTGCAGGTTAGCTATCTTGCACCTGCAAGTTACTATCTTGCACGTGCAGGTTAGCTATCTTGCACCTGCAAGTTACTATCTTGCACGTGCAGGTTAGCTATCTTGCACCTGCAAGTTACTATCTTGCACGTGCAGGTTAGCTATCTTGCACGTGCAGGTTAGTTATCTTGCACGTGCAAGTTACTATCTTGCACGTGCAGGTTAGCTATCTTGCACGTGCAGGATAGCTATCTTGCACCTGCAAGTTAGCTATCCTGCATGTGCAGGTTAGCTATCTTGCACCTGCAAGTTATTATCTTGCAGGTGCAGGTTACCTATCTTGCACCTGCAAGTTAGTTATATATAAAGTCATATTTGAAGTCGAGTTCATCAAAAGTAGTATATAAGGGTCCAACCTGGCCCCAATTTGCCGGCCGGACCTAGGTTCGGATTTGCCGGACCCCCTCCCGGTCTACGGAAATTCCTGTCGCTGGGACAACCACTATAGGCTCATTGGCCATGTCTAGCCGCCTGGATATGTACGTTTCGCAACGATTGCATCGCAGGCTAGGTGTGGATGCTTTATGCTGGGGGTGTGAATGGGAAAAGTCAGGCAAAAAGAGTGAAAAACGGTTAGAGTTGCAGTGACGTCGGTGACGTCACGGTCAGCTCGCGACGTCATGACGACGTTGACCGCAGTCGATGTCCACAGAGGTGAGTGACTGGACGTCCGTAGTGTCTTTGAATAGCCGATGTCTACCTATAGGTGGCCGTGCCGTTGGGTAGACCCTCCTGGGCCGGGTCTCAATACCCCTTAACAGGAACAGGGGTGTCCCTTTTCAGGCTTTCGACCCTTCTTCTCCCTGATCGATTCTGTCCTACTCTGTCGGCTCGAAACAAGGAGCTATTAGAGCAGCCCCTCGAAAATTGACACCTCGGACGACTGATACAGATGTGTGACTGGGGAGCTGCTCCAGAAGCAGCTTTTCGAACGATTCACTGAAATGAGCCTTCGAGGAGAAAATTAGTAATCAAAGAGTTAGTCCCAGCGACTCTTCGAAAGATTCTTCTACATCTGGATTATAGTGATCACCAGCAACGACTGACCTGTCAGGCGACTGTTCGAACTTGTTGGAGTAGGGGTACTGGAAGAAGGGGAAGAGTGGCTGTGCCGCTCTTAATCGGAACGCTCGGTGTAGGGTTCCTGGTTCACTGGCGCAGGTCGTGGAGGCCTGGGTGGTGGAATAACGTCGACGGGTCTCTGATGTGATTAGGGTATTCAGTCGAGAAGGCAGGGTTAGAGAATCGTGGCGTGAAGGGCTTCTGGAAGAAGGGGAAGGGCGACTGTGTCGCTCTTGGTCAAGCGACAGAGGTAAGGTCACCGCGTCAAATACGGGAATGTAAGCCTCTGGACGAGTATGGGGAGTCGGGTCTTCTGAGATAGGGTGGCTGTCAAATATGGGAATGTAAGCCACTGGGGCAAGTATGGGGAGCTGGGGCTTCTGAGATAGAGTGGATGGGGTGGCTGTCGCAAGATAAATAACTTGCAAATGCAAGATAACTAACCCGCAAGTGCAAGATAGTAACTTGCAGGTCAAAGATAGTAACTTGCACGTGAAAGATAGCAACTTGCAGGTGGAAGACAGCAACTTGCAGGTGCCAGTCACCCATTTCTGTGGACATCGACAGCGGTCAACGTCGTCATGACGTCGCAAGCTCACCATGACGTCACCGTCGTCATTGCAGCTCTAAACATTTTTACTCTTTATGCCTGACGTGTCCCATTCACACCCCCAACATAAAGCATCCACACCTAGCCTGCGATGCAAGCGATGCGAAACGTACATAGCCAGGCGACTAGACATGGCCAATGAGCCTATAGTGTTTGTCTCTGCGATAGGAATTTCCGTAGTCCGGAAGGGGGCCGGCAAATTCGAACCTAGGGCCGGCAAATTGGGGCTAGGTTGGACCCTTATATACTAATTTTGATGAACTCAACTTCAAATATGACTAAAATTACGTTCCTCAAATATAACTAACTAGCCGGGTTACCCCGCGTTGCAAGGGGAAATTTAGGGGTCATATGTAAAGTACCCCCCCCCAAAAAAAACCAAAAAAATAGGGGCCGCGTATTTTTCGACCCAGCCCGCCCTACGGGCGACACACTCGACCCCGCCCTCCGGACGGGGCCTTCAATCCCGTCACTTTTTAAACCCCCACCATTAGATTCCGGGTAGAAAGTTACCCCTGGTAGACCCCTTTGAGGACCTATATCGGTGAAATCCATCAATTTTGCCTCTCCCCACCCACCCCACCCCGCCACTTTTTTAAACAACACCATTAGATTCCTGATAAAAAGTTACCCCAAGTAGACCCCCTTTGAAGACCTATATCGGTGAAAACTTTCGGTGCCCCTCCCTGCCTCCACCCCACCCCGCACATTTTTTTAAACCTGACGAGGACCTCCGCCATAAAAAGTACCCCCCCCCCCCCAAAAAAAAAAAAAAAAAAAAATTAGGGGACGTGTATTTTTCGACCCAGCTCGCCCTAGGGGCGGCACACTTCGCCCCGCCCTCCGGGCGGGGCCTTCGATCCCGGCACTTTTTAAAATCCCCACCATTAGATTCCTGGTAAAAAGTTACCCCTAGTAGACCCCTTTGAGGACCTATATCGGTGAAATCCATCAATTTTGCCCCTCCCCACCCTGCCACTTTTTTAAACACCACCATTGGATTCCTGATAAAAAGTTACCCCAAGTAGACCCCTTTGAAGACCTATATCGGTGAAAAAATATTTGGTCATAACTTTCGGAGTCCTTCCCTGCCCCACCCCCACCCCGCACATTTTTTTTAAAACTGACGAGGACCTCCTCCATAAAAGTACCCCTAGTAGACCCATTTTGGGCACTCTGGGTGGCCCCATATTCATTGCTATAGCGGACAGGCAGACAGACAGGGAGACAGAGAGACAGACAGACATACATACATTCTAAAATATAGTATAGACTTGCAGGTGCAAGATAGCTAACCTGCATGTGCAAAATAGTAACTTGCAGGTGCAAGAGAGCTATCCTGCACGTGCAAGATAGTAACTTGCAGGTGCAAGATAGCTAACCTGCACGTGCAAGATAGCTAACTTGCAGGTGCAAGATAGCTATCCTGCACGTGCAAGATAGCTAACCTGCACGTGCAAGATAGTAACTTGCAGGTGCAAGATAGCTAACCTGCACGTGCAAGATAGCTAACCTGCACGTGCAAGATAGTAACTTGCACGTGCAAGATAGCTAACCTGCACGTGCAAGATAGCTAACCTGCACGTGCAAGATAGTAACTTGCAGGTGCAAGGTAGCTAACCTGCACGTGCAAGATAGCTAACTTGCAGGTGCAAGATAACTATCCTGCACGTGCAAGATAGCTAACCTGCACGTGCAAGATAGTAACTTGCAGGTGCAAGATAGCTAACCTGCACGTGCAAGATAGTAACTTGCAGGTGCAAGATAGCCAACCTGCACGTGCAAGATAGTAACTTGCAGGTGCAAGATAGCTAACTTGCACGTGCAAGATAAAAATAATACTCAACTGGCGCCTCAACGCTTCCGTAAAATTGAGCCACGCTAAAGATTACGCAATGCGATGCTCATTTCACGTTGTCTCAAACAACGTATTGATTGTCAATGTTAGAAGCGATGAGACTTTACCGAAAAGATCATCTTATAACGGTAATGTATGGCTCAGAATACTCTGCCTTACGAAGTCTTAAACCTTTATTTATTTGGAGTTTTTACGACACTTTTGACAGCCACGATCACCACATGCCGGACAGTTTTACTGATGGAGGAAGCCGGAGGACCCGGAGAGAACCACAGCTGTGAGCGGCAATCAACTGTAGAACTCCGGTGACAATCTTGTTACAACTGGCCGACTGACTTCAGGAAAAATGTTGTATTCTACTGCCATTGACATCACACTTTATCCTCATTGGTTATAATAATAATAATAATAATAATAATAATAATAATAATAATAATAATATAATAATAATAATAATAATAATAATAAGCTTCCTTGTCCAAAATAACACTCTCTCAGTCTTCTAACTCTCCTGTATAAAAAGTTAATTTATTCGTGCAGGGTGAGAAAATTTCAACCGAGCTTCCATGGTTTCATTGACGTCCCTCGACAATATCGTGATGTTGAGCTCCATTCCCTTCATATGTACGCCAAAAAAAGATAAGATCGATAAAAAACAGAATCTCTACAAGCCATGCTCTATCAAACTTTTTAGTATTTCCTCATACGCACGGGACAATACCCTTCGGCATTTCAAATATTTTTCCTTTTTTTCATGAAAAGTCTATACTTCCTTATGCAACATTATCCTGATATTGTTCAGTGAACTATTGTTTCACTGCAGTTCCGGATGTAAACAATATTTCTGCTTTCAAATCTGTATGTCTGTAGATAACTGCATTTAATATGACCTCTGTATCAATTTCTTTACTCAGAGATGTGTATATGTTTTCAACATTTAATCTAAATAAAAGATATTTAAAAAAAAAACTATACAAGTCCCCATCGTACTGACTCCTCAAAAGCAGGGTTAGAACTGGCGGAAGACAAGTGCACCATCGACGTGCAGCATGCCCCAGTACACCTCGCCACCGCCCCGACGTGGGGAATCGTGGTTGAGTGCCTTTCCCAATGACCCAACGCAGTTCTGCCTGGCGGGGATCGAACCGTAGTTCTTCGACTTGAAGTCCAATGCTGTAAACACTGTGCCACCGCGCTCCCGTCTTAAACCTTGAAAACAAAGTTCTTGAATGCGGTCGTAGTAAACAATACAGCCTCCTAGGTGGCGCACAAGACGATATTTTCTGTCTGCTGTCTGCGTTTTTATGGAATGATTTTGTAAGACCTGTTCGCCAATACCTGTAAACTTTTTTACAGAAATTGTTGATAGAGATAAAGTGGGGGAGGGAGAGGGAGAGAAAGAGAGAGAGACTACGGGGTTTTAGGCCAATACTGCCGTTATGAATATATATTTACACCATAATATCACCACCGAAGAATCGGAGTGGTGGGGCGGATCCTCCGCAAATTTGTATTTCTGGGTTCCCGTCCTTGCAATCCTTTGGGGAATTTCCAGGATGTGCGCATACTATTTTCTCTTAACACGTGATTTCGGCCCGATGTGAAAATTTGTTAAATATGGGACCAAAAATTTGTTATTCTCTAAATGTAAAGGCGCGTTAGTTCTAAATATAGCTTTGTGAATTTTATTCCTACCATGCCACTGAGGAAAATATTTATCAGTGTGTGGGTGTCCTTTTATGGCCGCCCCCCCCCCCCCCCTCAGCTCGAAGTGATTCATATCCCCCTGTCTGTAAAACATTTAAACTTAAATGGTTTAAAATGCACCCCGCAGGCTTTGATGTTGGAACAAAGCACTGATTGTGTGGCAGGGTTTTATATTGGATACTAATTCCCACCAGACTTGTTACTCCGTTAACAAAATTGTTTACACGACCCATGGATAGACAGAATTATTGATGTTTCGTACTTGCTGTTTTGTTTTTAACAAAGGCGTCCCGTATACTCTAGCAAGGTATAATGAGTTTCGAGGGACTGCATAAAATAAATCAAGCGTATAATATTCTCTCTAAATCTCACTCAAACATATCTATAGGAAATGACAATTCCCCGAAGAGTGAATAAATTAATATTTCACCTCGACACCACAATGATATTACAAATGGATCCAGACTCTTTGTAGATCATGAGATATAAAATGTCAGACAGCTTCAATATCCCATTTGAAAATAACAATGATTTTTTTTATCTTTATAGCATAAACCATCCGTTATTTAAACGTTGTTTTTAGAGTTACTGTTGTGTAATAATCAGTGTTGGGTAATTGAATTATTCTATCCGCTGTTATTCTTCAACTCCTTTTTATGGGAGTTCTTTGGCTCATTGTTTTGAGCTTTTGAGCTTTAACCCTTCACCTAACCTGAAAAGCAGACGACACTTGCAAAAACAATTCGTGAATAACTAATTTTTGTCATTTTTTGTCTCAAAAACATAGGTTATGACCCCTCGTTGGAACGAGCTCGACGAGCTCGTTCCAACGAGGGGTCATAGCCTATGTTTTTGAGACAAAAAAATGAAAAAATAATGAAAATTAATTGGCGATTTTTGAGAATAGCGCTGGCCGGTTTTGGCCGTTACGTTGGGTAAAGGGTTAAACCGACAGGCCTGGGGGCACGGTGGCATTTTGAACTAAGGCGTAATGCACGTCGATGGTGCACTTGTCTACAACCAATGCTAACCCTTCATGTGTGGAGTTAGTATGTAGGGGAGCCTGACAGTTGCTCGCCGTTGCTCGGTGTTCTCTCCGGGTACTTCGGCTTCCTCCACCCATAAAACTGTCCCACACGAGGTGACCCTGACTGTCGAAAGTGTCGTTAAACCACAATAAATAAATAAATAAACCGACAGGTCGACGGTTCGATCCTAACAGCACCATCTTCGCTGTGTTCCTGGGCAAGACATCTAATCTCGTTTGCCAGCGTGCGTGGAGACACGATAACGCTGTTTACCAAGGCGTCCTGCACTTATTTTCAAACCGCTGCCAACTCTAATAGTGTCAGGTTAGTAAGTTGAAAGAGTCTGACAGCTGCCGTGATCTTGCCGACATTCTCTGTCCGCGTTCCATCCGCCAAATCTAACATGTCTGACACTTTTGAGAATAATGCATCTCCGATGTTTTTTCGTTTGTTCTTTCCTGATTTGGACTTGATTTTGCAATGTTTTATAATAATCTCGACCCAATTGTGAACAATGTAACAGGTACAGTGGACAAAGATGGGATTCGACAGGAAGTATTGGGCTTTTGAGGGCTGTCTACATTACAAGTGAAGGATTTACACCATTTCGAGGCTAGAGTCTATTTTGTACATTGTAGGAGACTGTTTATAGATAGAAGAAGTTGAGGCAGTTATGAACATACAGGACGCAATTAAAGCCTGGCGTGGAATGGGGCCGACACCAATAGTCAGCTATTTTCCTTATCCAATTGTTGAAAAGGTAATAATTAAAAGGGGTGTCTCTAACGTGGTGTTCTCCTTGCCTAGGATTTTGCAGTAAGTGCGATTCTTGTGCACAAAGCGCCTCCCGGAATGAAAAGCTTTGTCGGAATGTTTTGGGGGGTCACAGAACTGTATTTATAAGGTGCTAATGTAAATAGCTTGTTACATGAGTAACCTAATAAAAATGAAACTTGAATCAAAATAATATTGCTCATGTTGAGTACAAACCATTATGATTCTATCCATGTGCCATTTTCCTGCCCTCTTGTGCACTTTTTCTCCGCTCATTAAGTGACATATTTGCCGAGACACTTTTTCCACGTGATATTTTCTCTTGTGCCATTTTCTATAGTTTATACAGCATTTTTTTTATGTGGGGCGTTTTACAGTATTCGCTTGCATTTCCACTGAAATCTTTGTGGATGTTTTGCAAAATAGTGTGGAAAGAGTTCTTCGTATTTTGCAGAACAGCTTTTCGTCAATTAAGTATTAGAAATCAAAAGGGGTGGGGTGGGTGGGCGGTGTCTCCGTTGTTACCGTATTGGACTTTAAAACGAAAGATCCATGGTTCGATCCCCGCAAGGGGGTAAACGCGTTTTATACCATGATTACCTATTCTACTAGATATGAAAAGACTATGACATAAATTTTAGCTTTATACACTAACCGTGGTGAACACGCCAACAATGGGATTTCAGTAGTTAAGATTTACACCTACAGTGGAACTACATCCAAGCTGACCTTTGGTGACGTCGACCTGAATGCGAACTTGTCTAAATTTATCTCACGTCGCTTCGCAAAGAGTGAAAGTGGCAATTATTTATTACGTTTTTAAATGAATTTACCCCGTAAAACACCAAAAAGTAACAAACATGCATTGTCTCATGTTAATAAATCTTCCATAACTCGAAATAGTATGTTATTAAAATGAAAAAGGTCCTATTTCTTTTTCGATTTTGTTTCGGTGATAAAACTGACAGCAGAAGTACCGCCCACCGATGCTCATGTAAACAAAAATAAATTCGCACGTATGTACGGCTGCTGCTCAGTAAAATCGAGAAAAAATAATAGCGACTCTTAATAATCTGGCCATCATGGTATAAATAAAATATACCCAAAGTAGCTTTGTGTACCAAATGTTCTCCACTCACGGTGAAGTGGTGTTATCCGCGCGCCGAAGGCTCGCGGTTAACACCACTTCACCACTCGTGGTGAACATTTGGTACACAAAGCTACTATGGGTATATTCTATATGTGTCACTTAATACCGATTGCTCAGTTGAGGGCATGGCGACGCTATGTACTAAGACGGGCTGCACGTCGATGTTGCAACTTTTCTTCAACCAATGCTAATCCTGTTTATGTTGAGTTCGTGTCGTTAAACACCAGCAAGTAAATAAATAGAAATCCAAAGATGAGTTCAAGTATTTTCCTATCGAACCACCCTAGGAATAATTAAACTTATTTGGCTGGAGACTGAATAAATTATGTTCGTTCAAATCACGAATATTCTTGTTTATTGCTGCTCTAGAAATATTGCTGCTTTGTTGACCAATTGACAATTCATATTATTCCGCCCCGGGTTCACAGATACATTTGTACTTTTACTTATTTTGGAGAAGGACTGCAATAAAGGATACTCAGAAGAGAAATTAGTTGGATTTGGTTTTATAGTATAACAGGAAAAACCAGTGGATTAACTGACCAGATTGCAGTTACCAGACAACAACGAGACTAATAACAGTTTCTTTGAAATTAGATATTTTATTACACATCCATGAAACTTTAAACCCTTTCATATAACGGAATCTTCTCTCTGACATAAAATGTTTTTGGATTCAACTTGTGATGTACAAGCCGGAACTTTTTTTCCCAGCACCGTTTTACTAGTCCATTTTCCGTCGAGTCATCTGTTATTCTTCGAAAAGTTTCCAAATTTCGTTATACAATTATCTATCGTATATCGCGTAGGTGAAAATAAAAATAAAGTCGGTTCACAAAAAAATGAGTTAACCACAAATGAGATAATATTAAAAAAAAAACAATAATATCCATCCACAACATTAACCCAGTACCGTGGCCGTCTCGTCTGCGGATCCCATTGTATCTCAAATTGGTCAACTTTATTTCTGTAAATTTTCGAACATCCTGACGTGCTTCAAACTTCTTTTGAAAAAGTTTCACCCAGCTGTTTTGCAAATCTCCCCAAATTTGTACTTATATTTTTTACTAATAGTAATAGCCACCAAATGGTTAGGCATGAGCGGATACCAGCCGAAGAGAAACATCGATATGAATTTCAACAAACACACCCAATAGAAAAGATAACGAATGTAATTTAGACTGGTTCCCAGAAAGATGTTTTGCTTTTTTATTGATCCTTTTGATCAGTACAGCTTCAAACAAAACAAAGGGACTCTCCACCTTTGGGTTTGAATATCGGGATTAGGATTTGTTTATTTAAATGAATTTTAATGCCTACGGCTCTCGTGAAATATGACTACGCCACTCCAATTCGTTATGTAAAACACCCACCAACTCAAACACACATCCCGTTCTGTCTATACATCTCACTGGAATGAGTTCAATGGGCATGTTTCAATGGTCTCAAAAAGCTCGTTCCAATGAGAAATTCTAAGCCGTAGTTTGAAATAAATCTGGTATAATTTTTTTAGAAAAAATAGCTGATTTTGTCACAGTACAGTGATCACAAAAGCGGAGACATAATTTCGACCGGATCGCCACTGTATCGCGACCCGATCTAAAGTATCTGCCCGCTTTCCAACCTGCAACACTGAAGATCTCACCTGTTGAAAAATAAATGCGAGAGAACATTCATTCTCAGATTCTATTTTGCTTGTTTTTTTTCTAAAATTGGCTTTGTTTTCACTGTTCTTTTCGCAATATTTTATATATGAAATCTGGACCTTCTCGTATTTGTTCGTCGCGATCCAATCTTGATCGGACTACGATGTAGACCGCTTTGGCCGTGTTTTCCCTTTTCGTCACTTCCTTTATCGTCAATTCCCGTTTCGTTATTTATCAAAACCTCAATTCCTTTTTCGTCAATTCCCTTTTCATCAATCAGTTTCCGACACGAGGTGACACTGGCTGTGACCCCCACCCCCAAACAAAAAATAAATAAAAATAAATTAATTAATTAATTAATTAATTAATTAATATACACGTATATTGCAGGTTAAAAAGGGTGACAGTACTGAGTTCTGCCCCAAATTTAGATGGTATTTTTTTTTTATAAAATTAAGGTATATGTTATTTCCATCTTTCTAAATCCATTTCTATATAGATCAACTCCTAATCTCTTGTGTTTTGATAACAATATGATACTTAGCTAAACATTATTTTCACATTTAACATTTTATTGTGAAGAATACATTGGCCATCTTGTGTTTTTATTACAATATCAAATGCCAATGGCAATAATTTTAATGCTTGCATCAGAAAAGTAATTGCACTGTTATTTGTGTGCAAGGACTGCTTGGGCTGAACTAAAGGACCAAGTCTCAGACGTCAGCTTCTTTGCATTATCTGGATTTGTTCAATACATGGATGTAACTTGGGTTGCACGTGATGCTCTATTCCCAATAAAGACCTGGAATCGCCATTTAACTGAGTCACTTTGCTTCTGTTGTATAGTTTTCTGTAACTTATAGGGTACTGACTTTTGTTTTGTAGTCGTTTTGATAGATCCCTAGATTTGTTTAGTCGCACGACTTTAATTACGAGAACTTGCTATATCTTCGTCTTGTGATCTTTAGCTCATTTAGTTCTTTTGTTAATGCCTCGATGCTCGTTTCACTCTACCATTAATTTACTATCTTGGAGTCTGTTGAAGGTTTGTTTTGTAAATCTTTTAAACGCGTTTCAATAGTTTCTATTTTTGCTAGCTCATGAAGTACCTTTATCGGTGTCCACATCGGCTTGCATAGTGCCACGCGCATGACATGGTTTTGAACTCTCAGCAACTTTTGAATGTTGGTTTTGTTCATGTCGCTTGTTGTTATGGCACCATATTCCAGTACTTGACGTATAAATGATTTGTAAAACTTGAGAAGAACTTTCCCCAAATTTTACATCTAATCATCTTCATAAAATTAATACGTTTAATAGTTCTGACCCTAATGGAATTCACGTGACTGTTTAGACTGAGGTTGCCATCCGTAGTAAATCATCAAAATTTGGCCTCGTTGCTCGCTTCTGATTTGTGATGGCATAACTGGAGATCAATTCTGGGGACGGGTTTTTTTCCTTTGCTTTTTAAAGAACGTAACTTTTTTGAGCTGTGACGGCATTGAACTTGGTGCGCCATAAGACACACCAGTTCTCAAGCTCGCGAATGGTATCCTGCAAGCGACTTTTAATTATGTTTCGAGACTTACTGGTCGTCCATATGCCTTTGTCGTCTGAGAACTGCGATAGTTCAGAATGGTTTTTCCCTGCTTTGTCCATATCATTCACATATAACGTGAAAAGAAGCGGGTTTAGGAGCGATCCATATGGTGTGCCCGCTTTGAGTGCTACTTCCTCTGACACTTCGCAGTTAACCCTCATCTTAATTATTCGGTCAATTAGAAATGATATGATCCTCAGAATGTTAATAGGTAAACTCATTTTCGCTAGTTTATATCTCATACGATTGTGCTATACCGAGTCGAACGCTTTTTCTGCATTCAAGAAAAGTGCTGCTCCTATTTGGTTTTGACTGAACGCTGTTTTCATATAATCGACCAGTCTATACGTGTTTGATTCCTTCTTTTTGACTTCTTTCTGCTCTTTGCCATTTGTTGAAAAAGTTCATTGATTCGAGATAGCCGCAGAATCTCCTAGAAAGAACCCGCGCAACTATTTTTCCAATACAGCTAAGCAAGCTAATTGGGCGGCTGTTAGAGGGGTTGGTAAAGTATTTGTCTCGTTTAGGTATCATGACTCCTGTGGCCACTTCCCAGAAGTGGCCGCAGGAGTCATGATACCTAAAGTACCCACAGGAGAGACAGCAGTTTAGGAGTTGGTAAGTCAACAGTAGAAGATATTGGGACACTGTGTCTGTATTTTGTAGGAGACTTCGTCTTCTCCGGGGAACGAAGATGACTTGCATTTTCTAATTATATTTATGACCTCTTCTACGCTTATTGGTTCAGTTAATTCAAGATCGTCCCCATCTTCAGGCCTTTGGACGAAGTTGGGTTCATTTAGAATTGAGTTGTTATGTTGGACAAATGTATTAACTTTTCCTTTGAAATCGTTGTCAAATCTACCCCATTGTTGTCCACGATACACTTTCTTTAGAAGTTCGGAAAAAGAGCTGGCTTTTGCCTGTCGTCCAGGTCCATAATTCGGTCGCTAAGCCTCAGCGCATTATTATTGGCACTTTTGCACAGTTGGCCGGTGAGAGTTTTAAATATATACCAGAACCTTTTAGGTTCTTTCAGCCCATTTATATTTTCTGTTGCTTGCTCCCATCTCACACGATTATCGCTAGGTATAGCCCTTTTTACTTCTCCGTGTAGGCGATTATACGTGGCTTTGAGTTGTGCTTTTTCGATTTGATCGTTTTCTGGCTGGTAAGCCCTGAATGCTTTCCTTTCTGTTTAATTATTTGAAGTGTTATCTGGCTTATTCTGTTTATCCGCGACTTTACTGTTTGCTTGGGACACATTTCATCTAGTGCACCGCTGATAACCTCGTTAAGGTGAGTGCAGGCTTCTTCTGGTTCATAGGCATTTAAGGTGTCATTTGCATTTATTTTTACTTCGATAATCTTTAAAAAAAAGGTCCCAGTGATTTTTAATAGGTTTCCCCTGTTCATGGGAGGATACCATGTGGGACCTGCATTAAATGTCAAAGTGGCATGCACTGGCAGGTGATAACTGCCTAGGTCATCGTCCCCTACAAATGTGTCTTGCATTTGTTGGTTAGTGATTTACTGGTGATAATCAGATCTAGTATATCTGACTGGTGGAGTGGGTTGTTGTTCACGTTTTGATCGTTATTTACCACGAATAGATCGAGTTTTTCAATGATGTTGAAAAGGGCGTCACCATTATGCTCAGTCTTAAGATAACCGAATACCTGGTGTTTGGAATTGAAATCACCCAAGAAAATGCAGTGCTTGTATTTTGTTTGTTAAGAATAAAATACTTTACTGTCTACTGTTGCTTGCGGTTTGTTATAATATGAGATGACGGCTACGTATTTGTGGTCAAGTTCAATTTCAGCTGTAATCACTTCAGCATTGGGGTGGTCGCTATTCTTTTTCATTTAATCTCCTGCCTTATTAGCAGAGCACCCGCCACCTTTTGGCGCGGGGCGATCTCTTCTAATAATACCAAACCCACTTAACGTGAATTTGTTGCTTGGTTTTAACCATGTTTTGCTAATTCTAATTATGTCCATATTTTTTAAATAAATGGACATTTGCGAGTTTTTCTGATAAACGCTTCGAACGATCCACTGGACTATTTTTAATATATTCATGAAGGGTTTATGAATAGCTGTACTAAGTTTATTCACTATTTATACTATTGTTACCTAATTATTTTGTCAACGGCCGCTTCTAATAGCGTGAGAGATATCTGAGTTTTATACAACTTAGCAGCTGTTTTACTAATCTCCTTGCATACGTCAGAAATACTGATATCCGTGTTTTTTTCATTATGTTGAAATAGAGCCAACCATTAGAGTGCACAGAAAACTATACAACAGTATCAAAGTGTGTGGATACAGTGAGGATTGCTTCATTACTCATTGAGGTTATGCACTGGATAAACGTCCTCTATACCCGAAGCATGCACACCAAGGCATAGCCCATTACCCTTAACGTGCATAAGAAACGGAACTCTGGGAAGTAATAATTAGCGAGGGATTCTTGGAGTAGGGTGATCGGCGAGGGTGACTGTTCTTCAGTAGAATATAGTGATACGGCAAAATACACAACAGAAGTATCCGCCATAACTGCTCAACCAAGGCTCAACCAATCAGATGTCTCCCACAGATGTGATCAATTCCCCCTTCATCGCGATCCCATACACACTTTATGTGTATGGATATGTATATATATATATATGTATATGTATATGTGTGTGTGTATGTGTGTGTGTGTGTGTTTGAGGTTAAAAAATCGCACTGGCACAGACATTTCCTACTGAAACGTTTTTTTCTTTTAATATGCCACTGAAAAATTGTTTTCATTTACTGAACCCTGATGGGTTTCAAACGTAACAAAAAAGTACATAAAATTGATTTAAACTAAGTGATGAGCTTAGGAACTGGTTAAACTGACTGGCAATAATTGATGTTATTCATTGATGGGCTCTAATTTAGTCCTTACAAGGATGTTACGCAAGCTTTTGTTTTTCTTATAGGCGATGACAGGTCGAAGATTCAAAGGTTCATTTAATTTAGCATTGGTAAAATTGAATTCATCTTTTAACATTTTTGCTATTTCGATATTCATTCTGTTGTACGTTAAAGTGAAAGGAATGATGGACCTCCTTTCGCATTCGCCCTCTGATATGTTCATACCAAATGGCCAGAGGGTTTGAAGCGTATTGATCCAAAAAGCTTCACGTTTTTTTCTAAATTCATCCGTTTCTTCTAATGTGTCTTTAATTGGTGGTTGTTCAATAGGATGGATTTCGAAATCGTCCAAAGAATGGCCAGGAAGGTTAAAATGTTGTGCTACTGGGGCATCAGCATTATGTTTTATATCCTGTTTGTGTCTAGTAGCACGTTCTCGGAAAGGATTTTGACTTTGACCAACATACTGTTTCCGACATCGCTTACAAGTGATAAGGTAAATAATGTTTGGAGAATCACAATGGAGGGGGTTACGGATCTGATAATGATTTTTCGTTTGTTCGGAGGAAAATTCCTCTTTCTGATCAGGCATAAAAGTATGCAGTCTACAACGAGGCTTTTTGCAATTAAATACCGCGCCACTACTATTTTGCAACGGTCTGTTGTGTTCAATCTTCAGTGGTTCGAAATCGGTAGTTTCAGCTGGACTTTCGAGCTTTTTCAGGGTTTGGGATTTCAGGCTACGCAGAAGGCGCAGCGAGTACCCTCTCGATCTGAGGGCGCCAAATAGAGTGGAACAAGCCTCATTGAAATTTACCTTATCACTTGAATTGCGGTGGAAACGAATGAGTTGTGATTTGATGATACCTTTAAATGTATGTTGAGGATGAAATGATTTTGTGTGCAACAATTGATGTGAATCAGTTGGTTTAAAATACACTTTATAATCTAAATGACCGGACGCCTGAAATTGCTTGCCTTTATACACGGTCACATCGAGAAAATCAACAGAATTTTCACTGATAGTAGCTTTCAATTTAATATTTGGATCGTGATTGTTCAAAATTTCTAAAAATTCATCAAAATCTTCTTTTGAATGCTCCCAAATAATAAAAATGTCATCTAAATACCTGAGATATACGAGAGGATGCTTTGCACATTTGCTTAAGGCATTTTCCTCCCATTCCGCTACATAAATGCTTGCAAAATTAGGACTGAATCTTTTGCCCATAGGACAACCCATTATTTGTAGAAAATATTCTCCATTGAATTGAAAGTCATTACCTTTTAAGCTCAGCTCTAAAAGATCCAAAATTTGTTCATCCGGGCGTTTCGCATCCGGATATTTTTCAAATGCATTTTTAACTGATTTAACACCTTTATCAATATCAATGTTCGTATACATACTGTCGATATCCAAAGTAGCCAGAATTGCATTTTTCGATATTTTCAATTTCGAAATTTTTGACAGGAAATCCTGTGTATTTTTTAGATAGCTCGGATGTCTATTTGCTATAGGTTTCAGATGATAATCAATTAATTCCGAGATCGCATAAGATTCCGAATTACAATCTGATACAATTGGCCTCCCGGGTGGAGTTAAGTCATCCGTCCATGAAGAACGGTCTTTGTGGATCTTTGGTAGGATATAAAATTGTCTTGTTTGAGCACTGAGCTTAGCTGTTAAACATTTCAATTGTTTTTTGGTAATGTGACCTTCGTCGAGGAGAAATTTTAAGATCTTATTGAATTTTTCGATATTACTAGGCCAAATAAGTGAATCTATTTTCTTATAATGTTTAGTATTGCTGAGTTGTCTCATGGCTTCCTTTATATAATTATCCCGAGATAGAACAACTACCGACCCACCTTTGTCGGCTGGTTTAATTACTAATTTCTTATTTTTTCGAAGTTTCGTGAGGGCTCTCCGTTCACCAGCTGTTAAATTGTCTTTATCGGAGAGTATGTTCATGCTGAACACCTTTTTGATGATTCGTTTGCTAGCCTCAATAATTTCGGGATCTACTTCACTATCTGGAGGTGACCAACCAGATGATTCTGTAAAAGGAAGTTTCCGACCGCTGGAGTTTCTAAAGCGGTCGGCTAATTTCATTTGCCTAAGAAAATTACAGTTGTATGATGGTAAATTTGTTTGGTTATCAGTTTTAGGCTTGGGTGTTGGTACAAAAGTTAAACCGCGATCTAAAAGAGATTTCTCTTGGGTTGTTAGGTCATTGGTGCCAGACAGGTTAACCACATTAGTTCCTAATCCCACATCTGTTAGGCGGCTGTTACCTTTGCCTTTACTTAGTTTAAATTTAGGTGGTTCAACCAGTGATCGTACATAATATTGGCGGTTCTCGTGGTCCAATGGATTAAATCCTGAGCAACATCAAACTTCGCGTCATCAATTTTTTGTATCACGTTAACGTCCTTCACTTTCCGAATGGTTTCGTTGATGATGCTCAGGGTTCTCCTCTCAGCCTGAGGGAGTTTTTGCGAAAAGTTGAGTTCAGCGAAATAAATTTTTGCTGATCTAAACTTGACCCTGATATCGCTAAGCATATTCCGCAACTGCTTAACTACGAGATCAGAATTATCGTTTCGAGAATTCACGCCAATATTTAATAGTATTTTTTGGGGACTGGACTGGCCCCTGTGCCCTTTAAACATAGAGCGCAGATGATTGAATTTGGCGCCGGGGTAACACTCCACCTGGATGTCCGGATGGGGATTTCGATCAATGCGTCCTAAATTTGAACTTCCAATCATAAGGATGTTTTTACAAACATCGGGGAGGCGCCAATTCCTTTTGTCAAAATTAACTCCGCTTTTATGCCGAAACTGGGAGAATTTAGAATCAAATGAGCGGCCCGAGTTGCGGCTCGGTGATTTGACTTTCTCTGAGTACGATATACCTGGTTGAACCACACTAGAGGCAGGAGAAGGGGGAGAAGAAACAGAAGCAGGAGAGGAAACAGAAGCAGGAGAAGAAACAGAAGGAGGAGGAGGAGTTCTAGTGAGAGCACTAGGAGAACCAGAGAAGAAAGGCTGAGGAGGAGTAGGCGGTAGAGGAGCAAGACGAGGCGAGACAGCGTTACTCAATTTGCGAGCATCTTCAGTCACAATATGGACCGGAGATGTTTGCAAATTGAGGCGCTTACTCTGAGAGAAAGAAGAAGTAGAAGGAAAAGAAGAGGGAGAAGTGCTTTGCCTTGATCTTTTCTTATTTTGCTTTTCGCGTTGGGGTAGAGGGACAACACGGGCCGGAGTTTGCTTGCTCCCTCCAGTATTGTTCCTTACTCCAGACGCTTGGCGAAGTTCCGAAATGTAAGACTCATAGGCCGAAATCGTCTTATCTGTCAACTTATTTTTAAAGTTCTTTTTAGCCCAGATCAAGGCACGCGCCGAAGCGCTATTGAAGTCTATTTTTTCGAGTCCAGGAGGTGGTCGCATAGCCAAAGTTATCTTAGACTTCAACTGGTTTAAATTTATTTTATAATGCTCAACTAAAGCATTTAACGTTTGATTGGCCCATCCCACACTAATCTGTCGAAAAACAGAAAAAATGTGTGGGGTGGGAAGAGCTGGCTTTAGAAAGCCACCTAACTCATCTACTTTCTTCTCCAGCTGTTTCGGGAAATCCCGATTTGCCAAATGGTGCTCTAATAGCCCAATGTGGTGCAAACATTGAAGCACCTGAAACAAAGCCTTGACCAGCCTAGAATAAGCCTGGAACGATTGTTCCTGGCCAGTTCCGGACTGGGCAACTCTCTGCCTCTGATGCCTCTGCCCTTTTCTTGCCATTGTTAAAGAAAGTAGTTGAATTAAGTATAAATAAAATATTAAAGTGATAAACTAAATAAAATTGGAAAATTAGATATTACCTATTAAAGAAGATACCTGGGTTGGTTGCAGTCTTCAGCAAAGGTAGAAAATAATCCGTCTGTCTCGACGCGTTTCGCTTGGTTTGGCTTTTTCAAAGAGACTTTGAGGAAAATGAATCCAACTTTGGGAGGGCATGCATGGTATATATCCAAATGTGGGCTGGGGGTGTTTTTCACAGCTCAGTACATAATTAAACTCAGTAACAAGCTGACAAATGTCACTCATCTAATTAATTCTTTTCAATCTGAGATGTCCCAAGTTTGTTTTTCACAACTCAGTTTGTGTGGTCCAAACAAATTAGATGAAGCCCTATTGATTGGCTTCCATTGAATTTTAATCAGTCAGTGAGTGGTTTGCTTTACTGACAGCATGAAGCCCCATTGGTTGGCTTTGATTTAAGTAAAACCAATCGGGAGCGGTTTGCTTTACTGGCTTCAGAAGTATGTGAAAATAATATGAAAAAATGGTTTGATAAAATATATTGAGACTAAAGAAATAAATGAAAAAATAACGCCAAAGATCATGATGCCTCACGAATGTTATCAGTTGGAATGAATATCCCCCGACGGAGGTTTATGACGGAAAATATTTTACACCACGTAGAAATTGTGTGTTTTACCTTGTGAACCTCTACATTGTGTGAAAGGTATGAAAAATTAAAAATAAAAATAAAAATAATAATTTAAATAAATGAATCAACCAAATAAGTAAATAAGTAAATAAGTAAATAAATAAATAAATAAGTAAATAAGTAAATAAATAAATAAATAAGTAAATAAATAAATAAATAAATAAATAAATAAATAAATAAATAAATAAATAAATAAATAAATGAACATTACTAAAAAATAATCAATAAATAAATATATAAATAAATAAATAATAATTTTATTTAGGAAATACATACACATGATTGAAATTGGAACCTATTTAGTTTTGGGGCATATATGAACTCTGGCACTCGCCTGTGTGTGTTTGAGGTTAAAAAATCGCACTGGCACAGACATTTCCTACTGAAACGTTTTTTTCTTTTAATATGCCACTGAAAAATTGTTTTCATTTACTGAACCCTGATGGGTTTCAAACGTAACAAAAAAGTACATAAAATTGATTTAAACTAAGTGATGAGCTTAGGAACTGGTTAAACTGACTGGCAATAATTGATGTTATTCATTGATGGGCTCTAATTTAGTCCTTACAAGGATGTTACGCAAGCTTTTGTTTTTCTTATAGGCGATGACAGGTCGAAGATTCAAAGGTTCATTTAATTTAGCATTGGTAAAATTGAATTCATCTTTTAACATTTTTGCTATTTCGATATTCATTCTGTTGTACGTTAAAGTGAAAGGAATGATGGACCTCCTTTCGCATTCGCCCTCTGATATGTTCATACCAAATGGCCAGAGGGTTTGAAGCGTATTGATCCAAAAAGCTTCACGTTTTTTTCTAAATTCATCCGTTTCTTCTAATGTGTCTTTAATTGGTGGTTGTTCAATAGGATGGATTTCGAAATCGTCCAAAGAATGGCCAGGAAGGTTAAAATGTTGTGCTACTGGGGCATCAGCATTATGTTTTATATCCTGTTTGTGTCTAGTAGCACGTTCTCGGAAAGGATTTTGACTTTGACCAACATACTGTTTCCGACATCGCTTACAAGTGATAAGGTAAATAATGTTTGGTGAATCACAATGGAGGGGGTTACGGATCTGATAATGATTTTTCGTTTGTTCGGAGGAAAATTCCTCTTTCTGATCAGGCATAAAAGTATGCAGTCTACAACGAGGCTTTTTGCAATTAAATACCGCGCCACTACTATTTTGCAACGGTCTGTTGTGTTCAATCTTCAGTGGTTCGAAATCGGTAGTTTCAGCTGGACTTTCGAGCTTTTTCAGGGTTTGGGATTTCAGGCTACGCAGAAGGCGCAGCGAGTACCCTCTCGATCTGAGGGCGCCAAATAGAGTGGAACAAGCCTCATTGAAATTTACCTTATCACTTGAATTGCGGTGGAAACGAATGAGTTGTGATTTGATGATACCTTTAAATGTATGTTGAGGATGAAATGATTTTGTGTGCAACAATTGATGTGAATCAGTTGGTTTAAAATACACTTTATAATCTAAATGACCGGACGCCTGAAATTGCTTGCCTTTATACACGGTCACATCGAGAAAATCAACAGAATTTTCACTGATAGTAGCTTTCAATTTAATATTTGGATCGTGATTGTTCAAAATTTCTAAAAATTCATCAAAATCTTCTTTTGAATGCTCCCAAATAATAAAAATGTCATCTAAATACCTGAGATATACGAGAGGATGCTTTGCACATTTGCTTAAGGCATTTTCCTCCCATTCCGCTACATAAATGCTTGCAAAATTAGGACTGAATCTTTTGCCCATAGGACAACCCATTATTTGTAGAAAATATTCTCCATTGAATTGAAAGTCATTACCTTTTAAGCTCAGCTCTAAAAGATCCAAAATTTGTTCATCCGGGCGTTTCGCATCCGGATATTTTTCAAATGCATTTTTAACTGATTTAACACCTTTATCAATATCAATGTTCGTATACATACTGTCGATATCCAAAGTAGCCAGAATTGCATTTTTCGATATTTTCAATTTCGAAATTTTTGACAGGAAATCCTGTGTATTTTTTAGATAGCTCGGATGTCTATTTGCTATAGGTTTCAGATGATAATCAATTAATTCCGAGATCGCATAAGATTCCGAATTACAATCTGATACAATTGGCCTCCCGGGTGGAGTTAAGTCATCCGTCCATGAAGAACGGTCTTTGTGGATCTTTGGTAGGATATAAAATTGTCTTGTTTGAGCACTGAGCTTAGCTGTTAAACATTTCAATTGTTTTTTGGTAATGTGACCTTCGTCGAGGAGAAATTTTAAGATCTTATTGAATTTTTCGATATTACTAGGCCAAATAAGTGAATCTATTTTCTTATAATGTTTAGTATTGCTGAGTTGTCTCATGGCTTCCTTTATATAATTATCCCGAGATAGAACAACTACCGACCCACCTTTGTCGGCTGGTTTAATTACTAATTTCTTATTTTTTCGAAGTTTCGTGAGGGCTCTCCGTTCACCAGCTGTTAAATTGTCTTTATCGGAGAGTATGTTCATGCTGAACACCTTTTTGATGATTCGTTTGCTAGCCTCAATAATTTCGGGATCTACTTCACTATCTGGAGGTGACCAACCAGATGATTCTGTAAAAGGAAGTTTCCGACCGCTGGAGTTTCTAAAGCGGTCGGCTAATTTCATTTGCCTAAGAAAATTACAGTTGTATGATGGTAAATTTGTTTGGTTATCAGTTTTAGGCTTGGGTGTTGGTACAAAAGTTAAACCGCGATCTAAAAGAGATTTCTCTTGGGTTGTTAGGTCATTGGTGCCAGACAGGTTAACCACATTAGTTCCTAATCCCACATCTGTTAGGCGGCTGTTACCTTTGCCTTTACTTAGTTTAAATTTAGGTGGTTCAACCAGTGATCGTACATAATATTGGCGGTTCTCGTGGTCCAATGGATTAAATCCTGAGCAACATCAAACTTCGCGTCATCAATTTTTTGTATCACGTTAACGTCCTTCACTTTCCGAATGGTTTCGTTGATGATGCTCAGGGTTCTCCTCTCAGCCTGAGGGAGTTTTTGCGAAAAGTTTAGTTCAGCGAAATAAATTTTTGCTGATCTAAACTTGACCCTGATATCGCTAAGCATATTCCGCAACTGCTTAACTACGAGATCAGAATTATCGTTTCGAGAATTCACGCCAATATTTAATAGTATTTTTTGGGGACTGGACTGGCCCCTGTGCCCTTTAAACATAGAGCGCAGATGATTGAATTTGGCGCCGGGGTAACACTCCACCTGGATGTCCGGATGGGGATTTCGATCAATGCGTCCTAAATTTGAACTTCCAATCATAAGGATGTTTTTACAAACATCGGGGAGGCGCCAATTCCTTTTGTCAAAATTAACTCCGCTTTTATGCCGAAACTGGGAGAATTTAGAATCAAATGAGCGGCCCGAGTTGCGGCTCGGTGATTTGACTTTCTCTGAGTACGATATACCTGGTTGAACCACACTAGAGGCAGGAGAAGGGGGAGAAGAAACAGAAGCAGGAGAGGAAACAGAAGCAGGAGAAGAAACAGAAGGAGGAGGAGGAGTTCTAGTGAGAGCACTAGGAGAACCAGAGAAGAAAGGCTGAGGAGGAGTAGGCGGTAGAGGAGCAAGACGAGGCGAGACAGCGTTACTCAATTTGCGAGCATCTTCAGTCACAATATGGACCGGAGATGTTTGCAAATTGAGGCGCTTACTCTGAGAGAAAGAAGAAGTAGAAGGAAAAGAAGAGGGAGAAGTGCTTTGCCTTGATCTTTTCTTATTTTGCTTTTCGCGTTGGGGTAGAGGGACAACACGGGCCGGAGTTTGCTTGCTCCCTCCAGTATTGTTCCTTACTCCAGACGCTTGGCGAAGTTCCGAAATGTAAGACTCATAGGCCGAAATCGTCTTATCTGTCAACTTATTTTTAAAGTTCTTTTTAGCCCAGATCAAGGCACGCGCCGAAGCGCTATTGAAGTCTATTTTTTCGAGTCCAGGAGGTGGTCGCATAGCCAAAGTTATCTTAGACTTCAACTGGTTTAAATTTATTTTATAATGCTCAACTAAAGCATTTAACGTTTGATTGGCCCATCCCACACTAATCTGTCGAAAAACAGAAAAAATGTGTGGGGTGGGAAGAGCTGGCTTTAGAAAGCCACCTAACTCATCTACTTTCTTCTCCAGCTGTTTCGGGAAATCCCGATTTGCCAAATGGTGCTCTAATAGCCCAATGTGGTGCAAACATTGAAGCACCTGAAACAAAGCCTTGACCAGCCTAGAATAAGCCTGGAACGATTGTTCCTGGCCAGTTCCGGACTGGGCAACTCTCTGCCTCTGATGCCTCTGCCCTTTTCTTGCCATTGTTAAAGAAAGTAGTTGAATTAAGTATAAATAAAATATTAAAGTGATAAACTAAATAAAATTGGAAAATTAGATATTACCTATTAAAGAAGATACCTGGGTTGGTTGCAGTCTTCAGCAAAGGTAGAAAATAATCCGTCTGTCTCGACGCGTTTCGCTTGGTTTGGCTTTTTCAAAGAGACTTTGAGGAAAATGAATCCAACTTTGGGAGGGCATGCATGGTATATATCCAAATGTGGTGTGTGTGTGTGTGTGTGTGTGTGTGTGTGTGTGTGTGTGTGTGTGTGTGTGTGTGTGTGTGTGTGTGTGTGTGTGTGTGTGTGTGTGTGTGTGTGTGTGTGTGTGTGTGTGTGTGTGTGTGTGTGTGTATGTATGTATGTATGTATGTATGTATGTATGTATGTATGTATGTATGTATGTATGTATGTATGTATGTATGTATGTATGTATGTATGTATGTATGTATGTATGTATGTATGTATGTATGTATGTATGTATGCGCGGGTGGTGATTTTGGGCCATATAGGTATGCGCAAGGTTGTGTGCGGGTGGTGAGTTGTGCCATCAACCTCTCAATTTGCCAAACTGTCCTGGGGCGGTCACTTGCTGAAGACTCCGGTTGGCTTAAAAATATTGTAACAGAGTGGAGCTTGCATTTGTGGTGCTAGTGCTTCTTAGACTCATGCTACATATTATTTGTATATGGCTGAGCACAGCTCGCATTGACATGATGAATTGATGCTTTCTTGTCTCTCCGACCTAACTTAATTTAAATTTAACATGGCTTATCTCATGCCACGTTGTATTGTAAATATACTCTTTGTAACTGAAGCTCTGATACCACAGCCCGAAGAAAGGAAGTCAAGTAGGTACGAAACCAGCCGGCAGTATATACCAACACTAAACTCTGTGGTTTGGTCCAGGAATGCAAGCTCTACCACGTACTCGTTCGCTGCTCAAACTAATTTAAAAGCTTATTTTTGTATGTGTAGCCATGGGGATTGATCTTGAGCAATACCGTAGAGCAGTCGGCGGGTATAATGCTAGACTTGGTTTGCTGAGTGGTTGTAATTTCAGGCGTATTGTTACAATAAACAGTTATACATCATTGAGACCAGATGCTATCGTTCCTAGGCACTCCTCTATTGTACTCCTGGTACTGTTCCTGGCGCTTGTTGTTTGTGGCGATATCGAGTCGAATCCTGGACCATCTGGTGACAATTTGGAGTCACTCTCAATTATGCATTATAATATAAACAGTATTAGACATAAATTAGATAAACTTCATGATGATTTGGACGACTTCGATATCCTTTGTTTTACGGAAACTCATATTGAGGATGACTTTGATTCCAATGATATACTTATTCCGGGCTTTACAAGTCCTTCGCGTCGAAATCGTGATCAGTACGGTGGTGGTGTAGCAGTTTATTTCTCAAATCAAATTTATTTTGTACGAAAAGAAACTTTGGAGTTTCAAGATGATATTTTATGGTTTGAAGTAGGAATTAAGGAAAAGTTTCTCCTTTGTGTAACGTACAGGTCTGAAAGACGCTGCGCTTCTGATTATTGGGCACAACTTGAGGATTCCGTGGAGTTAGCTTTATCGTTAAACACACGTATAATTATTTTGGGTGATTTAAACTGTGATTTGTTTCAGGCGACCGGTCCACTGCAATCAATCATAACGAAATTCAATTTTCACAATGTGATAAATGAAGCAACAAGGACAACTTACCTAACCAGCTCCCTCATTGACCCCATTATTGTTAGTGACACGGTTAATGTTGTACATGCAGGAACCTTAGAACTAACGGTATCAGATCACAAAGCAACATATGTACACGTGGGTTTTCCCCTGTACAAAACACAATCTTCCACGAGAACAGTGTGGAATTATAATAGAGCCGATACAGAAAGACTGAATTCACTAATCGCCGAGCAATGTTGGGAAGACCTCATTACAAAGCCGGACGACATTAATATCTCAGTTAGAAATTTCGTATCCACATTGTTGCATCAAGCGGAATTGTGCATCCCCTGCAAAAGAATTGTTGTCCGTACAGATGATAAACCCTGGTTTGACAGTGCAATTAGGAGTGAAATTCGAAGGAGAGATCGTTTTCGTAAAGACGCCTTAAAATCTAATAATATACAAATTTGGCAAAAATATAAATCATCAAGAAACAAAGTGAATAATATGAAAAAATATGCTAAACAGAAATTTTTCGATAAAGTAGACGAATCTTTGTCTGTTAATCGAGAACCTAAACAGTTCTGGCATACAGTGAAACAGTTTATGAATAATTTTACGTCAGAATCGCAAATCCCACCCCTTAAGCGAACAACTTCGTCAGGAGAGGATGAAATTGCTGTGGACGATTATCAGAAAGTTGATCTTTTGAACAAAATGTTCATTGAAAACAGTCGTGTCGACTCGTCAGGTCATCAATTTCCAGTATTTAAGAGGAAATGCACCTCAGAACTACTGTCCGAAATTAGTGTTACAGAATCGGATATTGATGAAACGATAAGTAGTCTCCAAACAAAAAAGGCTTGTGGTCACGATTGTATTAGTCATAAGTTACTAAAGATAACGCGGCTTTCTATATGCAAACCGCTGGGTATGCTGTTCAACAAATCCCTGGAAACTTCTACCTTCCCAAACGAATGGAAACTAGCTGATGTTATACCACTGTTTAAGAAGGGCAGTAAATCGGATGCCTGTAATTACAGACCAGTCTCTTTGTTAAGCGTTCTCGGTAAATTATTTGAGAGAATTGTATTCAAAAATGTTTATGCGTACTTTGCTGAAAATGATCTCTTTTATAAATTTCAGGCAGGCTTTCTCCCAAAGACTAGTACTGTTTATCAGTTACTTGAGCTCTACCACACTTTATGTAATTCGGTAGATAACCGGTGGTTCAGTTGTGGTGTATTTTGTGACATATCCAAAGCGTTCGATAGAGTTTGGCATCCAGGTCTGATCTTTAAATTAAAACAATATGGAATTTCTGGTAGTCTGCTCAAATGGTTTAGAAGTTATCTGATAGATCGGAAACAAAGAGTTCGAATTAATTCTATTTTCTCGCAATATCGCGATGTGCCATGCGGTGTCCCACAGGGTTCCGTCCTTGGTCCGTTCCTGTTTTTGGTCTACATCAATGACATTGCGGAAGATCTAGAGTGCTTCTGCAGATTGTTCGCGGACGACACCTGCTTAACTCAAAGTGAACGGTTCACAGCGATATTAGCCATGAAATTGAATGCTGATATCGACAGAGTTTTACAGTGGTCCAAAAGATGGCTTGTTAATTTTAACCCTGAAAAGACAAGGGCAATGCTCTTTACCCTGTGCGAAGATTTTATCTATCCAGACGTCACTTTCCGTGGCATTTCTCTCGATTTTTCAGAAGAACACCGACATCTGGGGATCGTTCTGCAGTCAAACCTTGGTTGGGACAAACATATTGCTAATATCTGCAAACAAGCCTATTCACGACTATCGCAGCTGAGAAAACTAAAGTTCACCCTGAATCGCAAAACTCTAGAACAAATGTATCTATCTTTTTTTTTGCCTATTCTCGAATATGGTAGTCAAGTGTGGTCTGGGGCTCCCAAGTTCTTACTTAAGAGATTAGACGACGTTCATCATGACGCTGCTCGCATAGTAACCGGCATAACTAGATCTGTATCTCACGAGCGGCTGCTCCTTGAACTTGGATGGCAGTCTCTTGAGGAGAGAAGATTTGTTAAATCCATGAGTACGTTTTACAATATCGTGCATGGAAATGCACCGAGATTTCTTCAAAATATACTACCACCTACCTTTCGTGACGTGACTCGGCACAATTTACGAGATGCTGACAACTTCGTACAGTATAACATGCGAACTGAGTTATTCAAACGGTCATTTTTCCCAGCCTGTATTGCTATCTGGAATAATTATTCACATACTGTTAAAAGCAGCCCTTCGGTCTATTCATTCCGACGTCTTATATCACGAAGACCCGTTAAACCACCCTCATATTTCAATTTTGGGAAAAGAATAGTCAATGTTGTGCACTGTAAGCTTAGAAATGGGTGTAGTGATCTCAACTCAGATAAATATGAGAACTATTTAATTGATTCTCCTCGTTGTTCGTGTGGGGGCGGTTTTGAGGATGCTAACCACTTTTTCTTCTCCTGTCCAAACTATGACAATATAAGAATTATCATGTTTCAGACTTTGACAAAATTCAATATTACAAGGGTACAGCAGATTTTATATGGCGAAGGTAGCCTCACAAAAAGAAACAATGAGATAATTTTTTCTGCTGTACAGCGCTATATTTCAGATTCAAGGAGATTTAACTAGCGCGTTAGATGAGCCGTATGTACGATGCAGCTCTTGATTGCAGGGGAGACGGCGAGACTTCGACTGGGTCACTATTTCACTAACTTCGTAGTCTGAACAAGAACCGCAGTTGTTCATTCCATTTCTGGTCCTTTGAATTTCAGCTTGCCATTAATTTTGATATGCTTTCCGCGTCGTTCAAGGGGGGTGGGGGGGGGAGGAGGGGGCTGTGGTATCAAGTTACATGTTATATATGATTTTATTATTATTTTTTCTCTCTCTTATTTTGTGCTTTTTTGACAGTATTTTTGTTTTGTTTTTCCCCAATTATTAGTTTTGTTCAGTAATTAATTGTATTGCAGTTGTTTTGCTGTCATGTAAATCTATATGAACTTTATGTATGGGAGAGGAGTGTTTCTAAGTGGTAAGCACTTGTACTCCAATCCCTTTTGCGATTTTGTGAGCAAATAAAATATGTTTAAACTAAAAACTCATTGAGAACTCTAGGATCGAGTCTATGATGACTGCCGTGCATCTCTGAGCTACGAAGAAACCCACTTTTCACCCCATTAATAACAACAATCACACAACAGTCACAATATACAATAGCGGATTCCTATCTCTCTCTACCTGTAACTTTTCTAACTGAACACTCTCAAATTTCTTGGGACACTCTTATCAAGAAGACGCATAGAAAAAGTAGACGAAGCGCAGGAGGAATTGGAACAATCTTCCTTTTAACACGCACAGGAAACCACCATACACCAAGCAAGGATTGAAACAAGCTTGCCTGTGACCAATGTACATTTTAAATATATAAACCTATGAATAAAGATAAAACAGACCTTTTAAGTGTGTGCGTGGGAGTGTGTGTGTGTGTGTTTTTCTCCCATCACCCCGTTATGAGTTCTCCCTGAAGGTAGACCAGACGGCGAAGGCTCAGCATCTACTCTCCCGTAGGGAATGATGGATGGCGACTCCCAGCTTTCAGAAACACATATTGGTGGATTTTTTCCGTTTTTATAACCGTTATGGAGGATATTCTGGGGCTGCTCCCAAACAAACGACTGTTCGAGTTTCTTTTTCTTTTTTTCTAAAACAACCATCAAATTGCGGTTTCATTATTACCATAAATATGCCCACGTTTCTAAGTAAAAACGCAGAGCAGAATTTTTGTAGTTATTCACAATTGCAAGTCATCTTCCAGTTCAAGGTTCACGGGGGTCTGAACCTAGTACCTTACTGCCAGTGCGCACACTCAAATCAGAAAAGATAATTGGTTCTCGCTTCCGACTCTCGTGGATTCATAAGCAAATAAAGTTATTCGGGTCGCAAGGGATTTCAAATCCCACATCGTCCCTGTGCGCCTTCGACGCGCTGAAACCATTCATTCATTCATTCATTCATTCATCCATTCATTCATTCATTCATTCATTCATTCATTCATTCATTCATTCATTCATTCATTCATTCATTCATTCATTCATTCATTCATTCAT
This sequence comes from Pictodentalium vernedei, assembly GCA_031216915.1. Taxonomy (NCBI): domain Eukaryota; kingdom Metazoa; phylum Mollusca; class Scaphopoda; order Dentaliida; family Dentaliidae; genus Pictodentalium; species Pictodentalium vernedei. Next base: position 602,681,189 of record CM062296.1, on the reverse strand, counting down.
TCATTCATTCATTCATTCACATAAAACAAAAGAAAAACGTTTGAGGATTGGTATAATAAATTTAAGCACACGCAAATATTTACGAACCAGACAACAGTACTATATAGACGGCTGTATCACAACCCTATGAGGCCAAAAATATAACGTTGTCACCCTCTTTAACTCTGTCAACACAGTGTGCATAAAATTTTGTGTGAAGAAAAAATTGGTAGTGGACGAGCAGACGATATAAAGAGCAGAAAATCGGAAGCGAGGCTTGTGATAATTTAATGCAACAACTCGGCAGAGCCTCTGAGGTAAATTATTACTGAACCCGCCAACAAATCAGGATGGTCTCGCCAATTTGGCCGTTGACAGTCTTGACTGAAATGACACCTTCCAGGGCGCCAGTGTTAAAAGGGTTAAAGTGAAAAGTAGTAATAAATACAGAATATTGTATGCATTTGGATGATCGTTAGTTAAATGGTTAATTTATTCACAGTTAAACAGAAGGTCAATTTACGACCAATAATATATTCTTGTTATTGCTCGGTTATTATTCGTCTGATATATTCTGATCGTTTCCATGTATGAATATTGATCAAAGGCAATCCCATATAAACCAGATATGTAATTGAATTTAACAGCATGTGTTTTCAGTAGACTTTATCAATCAACTTGGAGCGTGCAATATTTGTTTTTTCTCAAATATGTTTTGCATATAAATTATTGTTTAACTAAAATAATGTACACTACGCTTGGATATTAAACTGAAGAGATGTCTCGAAGTTCTATAAATCGGATGTTCAGACTATCTGTCGGGCAAGATAACATGTTATTTTGGACACCCGTATTAATTTTTGAGATTTATGATATAATCAAACGGGGCGAGTTTAAAAACAACACAGACATTATGGTTGATTCTGAGTGCAGTGTGAGACGATATTTAGAATCTTATCCATAATATCTAACCTCTCAGAAAAGCCTCAGCAATTCTATCTTTTAATAAATACTGTCAAATGGAAGTTTAAAAGAAATAATAAGCGATAAATCAATAGGGTGCTCTTTGGCTATACAGCAAGCGGATATTACATGTATGCATCTGCGCTACTTCTTTGTTCCTGAGAATGCTTGCTTGAAAAAGAAGGTTTTGGCCTGTCTGGAATGATGGTAACATAATCACGCCATCCGACCTTCTTAACAAACAAATACATACCATTTTCTCTTGGCACGTGAGGTTTAAAATCGATTTTCAACAAAATGATATCTAGGATATACCCATTCCGTAAAAAATAGGCCTTTCTGTACTCTCCCCCGCATTAGTAATCACTCGCTTGCCATTGAAAAGGGCACACTCTGTCCCTAGCCAAGTTATGGTTCGTGCATGTTGTTTCTGTACCTTGGGTGATTGAAGAATACCACTTTGTTATATCATGTCCACATTAGTCAAATATTAAAGAAGATTCATGGAGGGGCATCAACGATTTGGATAATACTTAGAGGTTATCACTTGTTTGGTTTAATATCTGCCGAGATATTAGCCCGAGGTGCTTCATTAATTAAATTTTTAAAAAAATTTCCTATAATTAGAGTTTAGAATCTAATATTATAGCGTCCGTGAACATATTGCCTACAGGTGGAAAGTGACCAGTCCACAGCTGACGTACTATACCGGTCGTGCACCATCGAGGTGTTATGCGTGTTAGTAGACGAAGCCATTGTGCTTCCATTTGGGCAATCGGGATTAGGTGTCGTGTCCAAGGTCACAAAGAGGAAGACTCCGGTGAGAGTCGAACCGTCGACGTATCGATCGGATGCTTAATGCGTTAACCAATGAGGCACCGCACTCCCGACTGTTTGGTGCAATCAGCTGGACTCTCGTCAAAAAATTACCACCCATTCAAGATAGCCACTGTTTGTGGACACTGGGTTCGACATTGTTGTGCATTTGACGCGACATTTTGGATTTTACAAGGTCATTGACACTAATCCCAATACAACTGGATTTCTGCAGCACTCATTGATAACATATAGAAAAGTGCCTAGCCTACCCCAGTGTTAGTGGAGGGTGAGGGCAATTGGTGCTATAAGTAAACAATCCTAAATAACAACAAAAATCTCGAAGGATTTCAATTTTCCGACATCTCGCAACCGCCGATCACTTTTTAACCCTTTACCCAACGTAACGGTCAAAACCGGCCAGCGCTATTCTCAAAAATCATCAGTTAATTTTCATTATTTTTTCATTTTTGTCTCAAAAACGTAGGTTATGACCCCTCATTGGAACGAGCTCGTCGAGCTCGTTCCAATGAGAGGTCATAACCCATGTTTTTGAGACAAAAAATGAAAAAAATTAGTTGTTCAAGAATTTTTTTGGCAAGTGTCGTCTGCTTTTCATGTAATGTGATGTCTGTGAAGCGTGAATACTATCATAATATTAACATTTTTTGCGGCGATACAAATTGAATATTGGCTACGTATTTTAGTTATTACTGGCAAAAAAAAAAAAATAAATGTAAATATAATTAAATGTAAACGGTCCTATTAAAGAACAGAAATTGGTTCCATGTCTTGGCAAGTACGTGAAACCAAAACTAGAACTTATACAGTACGGACGCCCTGGACTGGTCACTTTCCACGGGTCGTCGGTATTTCCACGGACTCAATAATATCAGACTCCAAATACTAATTGTACAAATAATCATCTAACAAACATAATTAATGAAGCACCGGGTACAACACGGTGTTTCATTAATTAAAATTCCACTTCTGATGATTTTTATTACCTCCTAAACGTGTGCGTGGTCATCACTGCCCACGCGTGGATTCCGGCCAGTCCATGGCGGCTGTACTGTAATAGAACCCACCTAAATGGTTCCATTTAAGAACCATGTTGGGTCCAATTCCAGTTGAAGAATTGAACAAAAATAAACCTGAATATAAAGATTCGACAATTGAACCATAATAATGTGTGCTACTTTCATATCAGAACACTACGAACTAACCTCTCCCTCTCATCCTTCCTATTCCCATCCCAGCTGAATAACTTCAAACAAAGTTTTTCCTGCCCAGAGTATTGTTTGCAAACGGCTCGTGCTATGTTTTTGAAAATCATTTAGATTAATGGGCTGATGTCTGCATACACTCTCCAAAACATTGTAACAATTCAATATCAGTTATTACTAAATACACAAAAGTTCTAACAACTTCAAAAATAATTGTTTTAACCCATATTTCACCACATTGTCTGGGAAAGGTTCAGCAGTCAGTGCACTTCAATAAGAGAATAGTACTTTGTTTTTAACTTAGTTTTAAATGTTTGTTTTTTATTTTGAGTTGTCAAAAATTAAATTCTGGGTGGATCTCCGTTGAACGCTACAGACCAGTGACACCAATAACGTAGATGGCTTTTTCGGTGGATGCAAGTCCAAACCTTTGCGACAAATATAGCAACGCAAAGCAACGGTGTGGCGGATTGGTACTATAAGATACTGTAACCTATAAATATTGTGAACAAATTCAAACTGAGTGTTTAAACTTCTCAGCGGGTAAGAGTTAATACTAGAAAATAAAGGTTTAGTGAGCTCAAACGTTGACTTACAGCAGTGTTAGAGACAGAATTCGGAGCAGTTACCACAGGAACCAGGGGCGGAGTTAAAGCATTTTATCGAAAATGTGTAATTGTGTTGGATCGTTTTATTTTCACTCTCCCGGTTCAATCTAAAAACAAGTGGTAATGCATGAAACGTTTCGACTCCTGTGTGCAAACTGTTTTCGAAACGCTAACCCCCACGGGCAATGACTAACACTGATCACGAACGGACAAGCGAGTGGACAAACGGAGAAATAAACTATCATCAGTATTTCCTGGACAGGTAACTTTTCGGTATCAAGCTCATAACGACCAGTTGTCAGTCAAAAATAATCCTTTGAATACGAGGGGCCGCTTTTCCGGCCCCGGAACATGATACGTCATAATTGCATTACGTAGTTTGACTGCTTAGGGAATGTGTGGAGTGGACCAATGAATATTTTCAACGTGCTGGCCAAAGGTTGCACGTTTAAAATATTAATTGGTCTACTCCAAATAATGAATATGGACTCTTCCAATTGCTGACATTGAACTGACATGGAAGATACCACCAGTGTCCAAAGGGTTAACTTTTTATCGAACACATCTACAACATTTGCAAAAAAATTTAATGAATAACTAAAACAATTCCAACTTATCGTCTCATATGGGCATTGAGGGCTCAAATATTTCAGGTTCACGGAAAACAAATCGTCTATCCCATCTCCAAACATGAGATACAATGGACACCGATTTTGGTTCATCGGCAGCAGCGTAGAACTTGTAAACTTGCAGTTATGATTTTGAAAATGGAACATATCTGTGAAACTGCCAAGGTTCCTCGATCGTTCTGGCCATTTCAAGTCTATCACGTAAATGTTGCTCTTATTGCTTCAGATAACTCACATTGAAGAACTTGATTCCAGGTTTGTTTCCATCGCCCAATTTGACCAAATAGTGTGACGAAAGAATCTACTAAATATAAGCACGTTGGGGTCTCAGATTTTATGTTCCTCAGCATATCCTTGGTGCTGCATTAAACAGTCTAGCATCAGCTTTGTCACTGAGCCTTACTCACCTGTGGCGTAGAAACTGGAAGTGTAACGGGGTTACTGCCCCCCCCCAGCCCCCCACACACACCCGTGCCCTCAAGTTTGTTTAAATCACCCAAAAAGAAACATATACAAGTATTTGAGGAGATGTATATATATTCCGTTTCTACACCTTTGACCCCCATCACATCATCCTAATCTAGAGCTTACAGTATTGCCAAGACGTTCCACTGACAGTACTAACTTAATGGAAAATTTACGCTACAAATGGATTTGTAAGAACCAGCTCGTTCACTTTTATACACTAATGCCTTTAAATTTTACAGCCGAGTCTGAAATGACATGTAATGGCATCCCTCATTGCATAAATTCAAGCTGCCTACAAATATTGAACCCATAGTTTTATAATACTACGAAGAAAGAAGACGGGGTCTCAACTGAGCCTGCCAAAAATTAAGGTCACAATATCCACAAGATCAAATTCAAGGTTCAACGTCAAAGCAAAGATCAAAGATCATTATATTTTATCCCAGTACGAGCGTACAAAAAAAAACAAAACAACAGGAATACCTATGAATACATTCTTCCCAATGACACCACGATCTTCACGATTGGCCCCGTAGTTCCCGAGATATGACAGGTTGAAAATGACTAGTCTTACCATTTTTCTGAAAATTTGCCATGCTATAGTTTGGGAACCGCTTGTCCATTTTCAATTAAACTTGGCATTTATACTACCTGCAAGTTTGACTGAACTTGGAAGAGGTGAGCATAACAAAACTGGATGATTTGACATGTCATTACCCTATATATATTCATTTTTCAAAAGTATTCCAAATTAACCCTTTACCGAACGTAACGGACAAAACCGACCAGCGCTATTCACAAAAATCGCCAATTAATTTTCTTTATTTTTTTCATTTTTTTTCTCAAAAACATAGGGTATGACCCCTCTTAGGAGAGAGCTCGTCGAGCTCGTTCCAAAGAGGGGTCATAACCTATGTTTTTGAGACAAAAAATGACAAAAATTAGTTATTCAAGAATCTTGTTTGCAAGTGTCGTCTGCTTTTCATGTTAGATAGAGGGTTAAGGGAAACAAGTATTAGAGACCATAAAACGTCCGACAGAAGTTAGGATTCTCAGTCGCCATTGCCCGCAGAAAAAGCAATCTAAATTAGCCAGGTTCGTAGCCAGGGAAGTTGGGTGGAGAGTGTGTGTACCCCACCACCTCCACCCGCACCCCCCAATTATCATCACCTAACATTTCAAAAGTTGGAAATTCTGTGATGTAAATTTCAAAAGTGATTTTCTAAGTTTCGATCCAAATTTTCCAGTCAGGTGAGAAAATTTTCCGAAATTCTGAATCTATAACCGGTGTGACAGGAATGATAGTCCGTAGGAAAATTAGTCCCTCTGGACTATTATTCCGCGGAATTATCGTCCTAGATCTAACATTTCTAGGAATAGTAGTCCGCGGAATTATAGTCCTAGATCTAACATTTCTAGGAATAGTAGTCCGGCGGACTACTATTCCTAGAAATGTTAGACCCAGGACTATAATTCCGCGGAACGCCGGACTACTATTCCTAGAAATGTTAGATCTAGGACTATAATTCCGCGGAATAATAGTCCAGATGGACTACCGTTCCTACGGACTATCATTCCTGTCACACCGGTTCAATTTTTTTTTTATTCCTCGTTCCTTCTCACTTAGACTGACTAGGCTGTTCAAGGACTACAGAATGAGAGCTGTTAAGCCAATACCTGACTGACTGGCCAGGCTACACAAGGCCTTTTGAATGACAGCTAGTTATTGGCTGAATAGCTGTCGGTCTATAGTCTCAGGGTAGCTTGGTCAGAGAAAATGGAGAAATGCATTTTTCTTGTGGATAAAATGACTAGATTTAAGCCAGAGGGTGGTCTCAGTATAAATCTCAGGGATTCAAAAAAATTAAAAAATTCCTCGAGGGCAGTCCCGACCTCACCGTCGAGATGGTTATATCCCTGTCGAATTCTTCCCTAATTCGGGTCTGTGGCCCTCGGGTCATGCTTGAGGATGCCGTGCAGGGACCCCAATCCTAAGTTAGAAATCTAACTGACCCCCCTCCCCCACCCCATTGAAGAGCCACCAGTTACGTCTCTGGAACCAGTGTTTGAAAGTGGCGTATCAAAAGAAATAAAAATGTTGGGAAAGTGAGAAGTACCACCTTCTATTCAACGCGTGAATGCAAGGCAAATACAGTGAAGTAGCATATAACTGAATTCACTAACTTATTTTTGACAATCTTGCTGACTTCTTATTATATTTATTTTTTACCCATTTGAGTAAAAATAAGGAATTTAATTGATAACAAAAGATATGTGGATTCTGGAAGGTATGGCAGAATGTTTACATCACATGTTTTTTCCACACAAACTGTATTTGGGAGGGACTTAACAATGGTTGTAGTGTTTGGCATTGAGCCATCAATAATTACAAAGAGTCCATATGTACTCTTTATTGATGTCTATAATGTTTTGAGCTAAGTGCTTTTTAACTTTCTGGAAGCATCAATTGAACCACAGATGCATTTTGTGATGCCTTTATGGTAAAACAAGATATTATATTGTTATTGTCTTTTTATGGCAAACACTAGTTCTGCAGGGCCCGATGTACCGTTATTTAAAGTACTTGTTTCCTGTTAATGATTTTCGACATCTGTCTTTCAGCGCTGTGTTTGCTGGGGTATTTACATAAACTATTAGTTGTTTCCATTTCATGTACTCTATTTTTGTTTGGCCAAGCATACCGTCATAGTACTGTCTTCACAAGAATAGAAGGGAAACTTCGAAAGTCCGCTTTTCAGTCCGCATCACTGTAAAATGTAAAGCGAGATTCGAAAATGTTGAATCCATGTACAAATTTCCGTTCGTTTTTTTTTTTCTTGGATTAGGTCTGGATTTTTCAACATGTTATCTCTGAAATCACGATCCACTTTTACAAATATATCGCGATCACATAACAGAGCAATCTGATCCAGAAAGAAACAGCTTCTGAGATCACACTGTGTGCGTGATGTATATATTTTCTCCCCCCACTGCATGTGTAACATACGTCTGTCCAGGGTGAGATAGCAGGGAGAGACAGATGTATCCCTCCCCACCCACGTGACGTTATACATTTATAACGTTATTATGCATAGTTTTTGGCTACCATCTAATTCATATTGACGTCATCAGAATGCCGTGTGTTCAAAGTTTGATGCTCTAAAACTCATTACACCCCAAGATGCCACCGTTCCTAATTGATTTTGTGGTATATACCTTTGGTATATACATAACTTTTGCATGGCCTTTCCGATGGTGTCATTAGTTTTTCAAAACAACGAATACCAAATGAGTTGATTATATCAGCACGTGACCGCCGATTACCTCTGGCTAACGTAACCGCTGTATGGTGGGGGGGGGGGGGAGAAAAATAATCCCTGATGGGTACGGGTGTGGGATGGGATAATCTCACCCTCGGGACAAGATATTTGGTCCAGACACTCGGCAAGCCTCGTGTCTGGCCCAAATATCTTGCCGTCGGGAGAGGTTTTCCCATCCCACACCGTACCCATCAGGGATTATAATAATCTTCATTATGTTTATGTAAAAAATGTTATATCAGAGTCAGGCTCTTGTTTCTCGGGCCATATCTCGATTAGTCGAGATATGGCCTTTGAAACAAGAGCGGGACTCTGATATAACATAAGTATAATAGTAATGACGTATTTGTTTTACAACTGTCGACTGCAATAACTTGATTAACTAGCATTTCAATTTCAGATTCCATTTCAGACTCATAAAATGCTTGTCGATGCGGTCGAAACTGTATGTGGCGGTCTTGAACTTTTGCGTTCATCGGATAAATTTATTGGGTGCGTTTGTTCAACACCCTGAAAAGACTGTGCGCTATAACAGCATAACTGCGTGCCGCTTCAACTTTAATGCTTCCAGTGATCCAGATACAAAACCAAAACAGCAGTGTCGTTCAATAATTTAATGATTATATTTTTGAGAAGTGTTTCGTCTCTTTTCGAATATAGAAACGTACAAAGTCCCTCTCAAAAGTCGTTCGAAAGCTCGCAAATAGTAGCGTAAACAAATCGTAACCAAGCACGCGTTTATATACTGTCGTTGCAAGATAAAGATTTTGTATCAGAAGCCCCTGATACACTCCGTATTCGGATGATTAAGGAAACAATCCATACTTATTATAAGATAAGATAATTCTTTTTACAATTATCGATTATTTCCAATCTTTATTTCTAGAGTTGTTTTAGCTACGCAGTGATCCTACTAGCTCATAATAGAATTCACGAATTATCTCATGAGTGACCGAGACAATTGTTTATTTTTCATGAGCGCTTGCGCGAGCGAAAATTACCATTAGTCTCGATCATGAGTGTGATAATTTTCGGTATCCACTCAAAAACACTAGATTTTCATTTTTATTATACGTTTTTTATAAGAATCTGATCATTCCTATAGATAATTTCTCTCTTTTCAACCTTGAATTGATGCATGAGAGCAAACAGCTGATGCGCATTGATACGCGGAAATAATTTGATCGATACTCGGAACAGGTAACGGCTTGCGATCTGATTCAGTTGGCGGGTTTCGTGCATCAATTCAAAGTGAATACATGTTGAATTATTGCTGGAAATGATCGGTATCCTCTCAAAAATACTAGATTTTCTTTCCATTATATGTTTTCAAAACAAATTGATCATTTCCAGTGAAAATTTGACTGGGATTCACATTGAGTTTGAAAGCTGACATTTTGATTGATACCGTGAAAGTGAATTTTTTTATATCTTCACAGAGGGGAAAACGATTTCTATCTTTCCGCATTTTTTTCGATAACCTATCATTTAGCGTATAATAAATACAGATAATATTTCGGGCGCCAGTCATAAATATTTCAATTAAGAGAAATGCATTTCACACAGAAACTATCAATATATTAACACAATTGATGGAACAATACTGTGTAATAAAAACTACGGCTGTGGTGAGTCTTCATTGAAAACTATAAAATTCGGTCAAATCAAATCTCGACTGAGCACCACTTCTTGCCCTAATTCAATGAAATAGAATGTTTATGATATTTTGTAGACTCAGTCAATCGCCTGGAATATATCAGTTGGTTGGAAAAGCGAACCATAGGTTCGCTTTTTCGACAAAATGAAATATTCAAGACGCGTAAATCTAAACATAGGCGATTGACTAGTTAAGGGTTAGACTGGTTCCAAGCCATAACAGCGTCGAATTCCTAACAGAATTAGATTGCTGGCCCGAGAACGTAATATAAACCTTGATGGTCATGTGACATATGCTGAACCAATAGAAAACACTAGTATAAACCCAAGCGTGCGAACGTTTCAACTTTGTTGTTGTTTGAGAACAAAGTGTGAAGATTGTGACTATTGTATTTGCCGCACAGTTCCAGTCTGTAGAATAAATGCTCCAAGCTGGCTCGCTGGTGGCTATTTCAGAGCCGAGTCCTGAGCAAAGGGATATGAATAAGCATAACCCCAACTCCTTCATCAGTCAAGTAGTACCACACATAAATTTGTATTTCGGCAATGAACCTCTTAACTCCGTTAAAATTAATGTGCCGATAGTTGGTGGGATGGTCGACTCGATGTTTTCATCGACTACTGCTGAAGGCAATTGTACCTCAACTGCAGTGCTGAACCTATGAATCATAAATGGGCATAAAGGAATCAAAAACGAACTAAGGACAGTAACTCTGTTGAAAAAATGCGGGCAACATTTTTTATAACATGTTCAGTGGCGGCTTGTCATAAGGAACTTTCATACAGTTTCACTGAAATCCATCCACTCACTAGTAAGATGATGAAAGACGCACGAACCCACGAAAATAGGGACGCATGTGATCCAGTATAGCCCCATTCTCCACTTTAAAGAGAAGACCACAACATATCATGTTCATAAAGCTTTGTAAATTAGGGAGAAATTGTAAAAATATTTACTAGTTTATAAAACTGTACACTCTAAACTCAGCTAGGTTAACAATCAACTCAAATCAATTGGGTTGAGTGAATGTGAACCCAATTGGGTTCACATTCACTCAAGCCAGTTGATCTGGGTTAATTTCAACCCAACTGATTTTAGAATGTACTTGCCCCAAACACGACGTGAAATACGTCTTCATAACACGCGTGACATGAAATACATGACTACCCAGATGTGGATGATACACAGCACACACGCGTAAAGGACACAACCACCAATGTGCTCGTAATGAACGGTCGCCGAGCATTCCACTTTCGAGCTCGGGAGGAGACTCTGATATCACTGTTTTTTTTATGAAGGTACACAATCTACTATTTATCTTCCTCCAACAGATTTGCATATATCAAGTATTGTTTGTTTGTTTGTCTATTGGGGGTTTGGCGACACTTTCAACAGTCAGAGTCATGTAGTGTCGGGCAGTTTTACAGGTGGAGGAAACAGGAGTGCCCTGATAGAACCACCGAGCAGCGGCGAGCAACTGGCAAACTCTCTAACTTACTAAGCCGGTACAAGCAGAGGTAGCAGCGGTTGACGGCAAGTGTACCACCGATGTTCATTACACCTTAGTACACAGCGCCAGCATACCCATAATGTGAACGCCTTGCCCAAGGACACAACGCAGATGGCGACTCGGGATCGAAACGTCGACCTCTCGGTTTAAGATACAATGCTCTAACCAATGAGCCACCGAACTCCCATTAATCAAGAATAAGAGTTTTCGTATCGTGAAATCATACGCGGAAGATCAGGAACGTTGAAGTGATCAACCTCTTTTGTTTAGACTAGACTTTTCATAATTTTCAACTCGACCATCAAACCTTGTGCATGCAATCAGAACGGCCAGAACGTGACTTTTTCTTTTATGAATCGCACAGTAAGATATTTTGAGTGCAGTTCAATTCCACGGATCAGATTGCTGAAATCTCACCGATTCCACCCTGTCCTGAAGGCCCAGAGCGTTAAAGAGAGCAAGCATATTATTATGCCGCAAATGTCAACAGCAGTCTCTTAAATGGCCACCCCACGCAATACTACTGGGAGATTCATGCACACACGAATCGAGCCGAACTCAAAGTAGCATACTTAAAAATTACTGTTTGACCAAAGGTCCCTTAATTAATCAATTGCTGAAGTCTTGTGAAATGGCCGACTCAGTTCTTTCAGAATGCGATCGATCTCATATGCTACAGAACACGTTCCACTGCAAAAGCATGTTCGTGGCATTAGACAATTGGGGGAGGGTGGAGGGGGGGTCTATTTCAGACTTTCATCGTTTTAAACTGCAGCGCTCGCTTCTATTGAATATTGACTTCATGTTTGGTCGACCCTTTGGATAGCAACCCATATTTGCCTGTAGCGGCCACGGTCTGAAAGCATGAGTGGCGTGTTTTTTGTCTTGGGACATAAAAAGCCCCCCCCCCCCCCCCCCCCCACACACACACACACACACACGCACACATACACACACAAAACCTTTGAGTCGATAGCCGTATTCTTGCGACGTTTGGCTTATTTGCGTCCTCCCGACTTGACATTTAAAAAATTGAAAAAGGCCAAGGTCGCAAAGGCTTGAACAACCCCACATCGTCCCGGCGCACCTTTGGCGAGCTGAATTCTGATTCTGATTGGAGGTAAGGGAGATCAGCACTTTCTGCATTCTGAAAACGCACCCGATAAAAAAATTTCTGATTTTATTATTTCAAGTCACTCTAACTGACGTTTTATATATACATTCTCATACTGCATGTACTTCTATTGTTTGCTCGACAACACGTTCAAATAATTGGATGACTCCACTAAACGGCAATTTACACAATCGTGTGACAACCTATCCCTGACTTATCTCGTCATGAAAGCGATTTTCAATAAAGTTATCTCCCTTGAAATTATTAGACTGGCGAGGAAGATCCAATTAAGAAACATGTAATTGTTGAGAAAACACGAATGACATCAGTAGAAAATAAAGCGAAGTTTTCTTCTGTTACTTTTCATAAACGAAAACGACAGACAGCTCTCGGAGCCGTCTGTTGCTTTCGTTCATTAAAAGTTATAAAAGGAAACTTCCCTTTTTTGGCAAGCTAATTGGACTAAACAATAGTCCACTTTGACTCTTTGTGCAGCGAATCTGTCTTTATGGTAATTTGCAAGGTTTTTTTTATTCTTCCTTGGAAAAAGGTCCTAGACAATTATATTACTCGAAAGAATAGGGCCTGTATTATGTGTCATGAATCATAATACGCACCCAGATGATATAATGAACAGGAAAAGTTACAGAACATCAAAAGAAGGTGAAAACGCCATTTTCTTAATTTTTAAATGGGTTTAAACAGAGTAATAGTCAAATGTTCAAAGTGACTGGGAAGAAATCTGTTAACCCTTTACCTAACGTAACGGCCAAAACCGGCCAGCGGTACTCTCAAAAATCGCCAATTAATTTTCATTATTTTTTTCATTTTTTGTCTCAAAAACATAGGTTATGACCCCTCGTTGGAACGAGCTCGTTCCAACGAGGGTCATAACCTATGTTTTTGAGACAAAAAATGAAAAAAAATAGTTATTCAAGATTTTTTGTTGTAAGTGTCGTCTGCTTTTCAGGTTAGGTAAAGGGTTAAAAGCCATATTCAATATTTTTATAATACTTTAGAAGAAAATGCCTGAAATTTGAGAAATGATGCGCACATCGATAATACATTTCCAAAATTCAATTTTGATATGAAATTCCCATACCCTTAATCCTTTACCAAACGCAGACGATATCAAAATTTATTATTTTAAATATCGCTTTTTAAATTTTTTTAAAACGTTTCAACAAAACCATATCATGTGACCCCCTCATTGGAACGAGCTCGACGAGCTCGTTCCAATGAGGGGTCACATGATATGGTTTTGTTGAAATTTTTCGAAAAATAATATTTTTTCAGCTGCTGAAGTTGCATAATACGCGGGCGGATGCTCGCGATTTGTTGGGTAAAGGGTTAATAATAAATTCACAACTTTAGAAAATTAGAAAACCAATGCAAACTCATACTGTGTGGTGTAGGTAAGTTGGGGAGTTTGAAAGTTTGTCACCGTTGCTCGTTGGTTCTCTTCGGGTACTTCGGCTTCCTCCATCATAAAACTGTCCGACACGAGGTGACTCTGGCTGCTTAAAGTGCCGTTAAACCCCAATAAATAAATAAAAAACAGGTACCGAAAGTCACGATCAATCCAGTCTCAATAATATCCCTCTCTCTCTCTCTCTCTCTCTCTCTCTCTCTCTCTCTCTCTCTCTCTCTCTCTCTCTCTTTCTCTCTCAACTATTTCTGGAAAAGGTTGCGGTGGTACGTGCCCAATACCCTCCTCCCCTTTCCTACGTCTCTGAATACTTGTTTCAATAAAGTTAAAAGGCTCCATCTTAGGGTGGTAACGAAGACAACATAATGGACATCACCGGATTTTCTTAACTTTTGGACCTTGAAGATAAGGAAAACACATTTATCACTGCTGTAAACATCATAATTAAATAAACGTCAATTATTGTAAAAGCTTATGGCCAATCCCCTTCAAACAATACACTGTACAAGAATTTGTCCCACTTTTCTTCACGTTCCATTCTGTTTTGTTCATTTTTCGATTCATGCAGACATCGTGATCGATAACCTGAAGTCTCAACAATAAAAAACTTTTTTTCCAAGTCAACCCAGCTCTTTTGTTTTCCCATCCCTTTGTAGCAACACAAAGAAAGAAGTCAGTTCGGGAACACCTCGAAAAGAAATTCTCGAATAACCGATAGAACCTTTCAAGACGCTAAAGAACTGGTTCTTGGATTTACTTTGACAATTTGCTAGGAAACTGGGTTTGGATTAATAAAACGAAATGCTGTGTACAAGACAATCAAAAAACTAATACAGTTAACCGCTGAAGGAAAAAGGAGGGAAGGGCGGGATAGCTCCTTGCAATTCTCAAATATCGGGTCGAATCAAATCTGAGAGAGAATTTCGAATCGAAACTCGATTCGAATCTCGCCGCTCTTCAAGTTAACCCTTTACCCAACGAATCGCCCGCATCTGCCCGCGTAATATGCAAATTCAGCAGCTGAAAAATATTATATTTCGAAAAATTTCAACAAAACCATATCATGTGACCCCTCTTTGGTCGAGCTCGTTCCAAAGAGGGGTCACATGATATGGTTTTGTTGAAATTTTTTGAAACAATTTAAAAATTATATTTAAAATAATAAATTTTGATATCGTCTGCGTTGGGTAAAGGGTTAAAGGTATTTATCTTATTACTGCTAAAGACGTCATAAAAAAACTTTAACCATTGAACACTGATGGTACATTCTAGGGGCGGCAGTGACGCAGACGTTAAACCACTTAAAAAAATTAATCATCTACATAATTTTCAAAAGTTCACTGCCGCACTGGGAAAAATATAAGACACAACAACGATATAACAAAGATGCATACCTACCATTTTACACAGCTCTTCCAATCAGAACAATGACGAAATACATTCATAATTATATGGTTTTTGATACTTTGATTTGACCTTAACCTTCCAAATATTGAAAAAATCGTCTACACGCTAAAACTAAAGTGTTAAAAACTACACTTGAAGTGCTGTATTTAACACTTACTAAGTTCTGAACTAGCACTTTGTTCAAGTGTAGATATCCCAGAACTTGACAGGTGTTACAATAATACCACTTGACAAGTGTAATGCCGCGACACGTAAAAGGAAACAACGCAAATGACGCGGATCAGGCTCGAACTCTCGAGCCTGATCCGCGTCATCTGCGTTGTGTCCTTTTTAATTATGTACCCACCAAGCGCAAATCAAATTATGGACGATTCTGGAAGAACCACCAATGCTAGACACATAGGAAGTGAAATCCATTAAAGTTTCAGATGTCTGACGATTGTAATGTCTAAGTGCTTAAAGCATTGCACTTTGAGTGTTAAAATCAAACCCTAAGAGTTAGAATGGGTTTAACACCTTGAAAGTGTCAGTTTTAACACTTTAGTTTTTAGTGTGTACGATTGGGTTCGGTCCGTGAAAAATGGAGCATGTTCCATTCTATTCGGGCGGGCAGGAGCGACGTATACGAAAACTTTATCGAACACGTAGGTATGACCACCCCAACAGAAAACTATAGTTTTCTGTTGGGGTGGTCATACCTACGTGTTCGATAAAGTTTTCGTAGCAGAGTGTGGCCGAATGGATAAGTACGCTGGTCTCTCATGCCAGAGGTCCCGGGATCGATCCCCGATCGGGGAAAGTTTTCGAGGTGTCCGAACATCCTCTGTCAGCATCAATTGTGGGGTTGATGCTGTCACAGCGTACCGTCCCATCGGGTGGGGACGTAAAATGGCTGTCCTCTGAGCGGAGAGAGACACACTCCGTGCAGGCTAAAGATCCCTTCGTAGTATTCGAGAAGAGTTGGCCACGAAGTTGCCGATATGAAGGTCATCCCACACACCTACGCCATTAGGCCAAGAAGAGGCGTTAATATAAGTTGCATAACTTGTTCGCCAATCCTTGTAAAACAAATAAGATAAAATAAAAAAAAAATAGTTTTCATTTCAATCTGATGACGTATACTACTGTGGTATCAAACATCGGACGCTTATTAAACGCACAAAGGTGAGCTTACGGTCACACGAGTATCTGTGACACGAATATTGCTGGGCATAATTATTACTTTGTCCTGATTTGTCACAGTCTATCTTAAGCTCTGAATCAACATTTTTATCTTCAAAATGATTCCCGTGTATTGAATTAAGTCAAAACGACAAAATACAAAACAAAACAGAGATTTTAAGATAACTTATAAATAATAATTAGACGACTTCACTTCTCGGACATTGTGTCAAAGTTAACTCCTGTTTACCAGTTTTCTTTTTTAAAATAGTATGCTGTGGGAATCCCGGATAAACTTACAACAGGAAAGCGGTTGTTTGATTGGAAACTACATGTAGCTGGCACTATTTTGAGATTTCTCGCACTTTCGTGAAATTTTGGGAGTACTCCTTAATAAATCAGAATATATATTTATTTCTTCATTATCACAACCTTCATCTTAATTTCTCTCTTGCCTCGGAGGAGAAGCGGAAAAAACTGCGTGAATATAGGCAGGTGGTCAATTGCCAAAAAATGTACAAAACAAGTAATGCAGTTTTTTTTTCCTTTTTCTCTGTTATGGCATCTTTTGTGTCCCAAACAGTAACATATTGTCAGCAATTAACCATAAAATCCCATTTAGAAGCAAACTGAAGGATTATTAACAAAAGTTACCCCCTTAATATGAAAAATATTGGAGAATTTCGCCCAAATACTCTTGATGATGGGAGTTGGTATCCAATATTAAACGAAAAAAAGGTCCGATAATTTTCTCCGAAAGTCGACTAAAATATTCATATTCGTTTTTATATGGTACATCTTTTAAAATGAAGCATAGTATATATAATACTGTATAATGAGCAATAATAGCAAGGTGGGACTGATTTTTAAAAATGAAAAATAGAAAATATTAATTTTTATTTCAACAAAAACAAAAAAGTCTGATTTAACAAAAACAAAAAATGTCTTTTTGATAGCTATCCTTCTATGCAGATGCAAAAAACAAAAACACAAAGTTTGCTCTCTTGAGCCAGAACAAAAACAAGTTTCTGTTTACTTAACCAATATTTGCAATATATACACGGTTGCGGTATAAGCAGTAGTAAATTAATTATGGGCACAGCAGGCACGGTGCTCACATATGCCTGCATATGCCATGATTTACAGGAAGGGAGCATATCAGTCAGCGTAATTTTAGAAGGAACACTGTTTTCGCATATACCACATGTACCTGTCGCATTAAATAGGGCCGATTTGCCAGTATTTGTTGGAATAATCTGATGAACTCTCAGAAACTTTACAGAAATTTTGTCACCAAAGCTTTAGCGGGACAAGAATTATGACGTAAACAGGGAAACCCCCTGAGTATTCCTTAATTATTATGTGTACTATGGGAAATACGTACCAGTTTTGCGTGTGTGCATTACGCGTTTCGAGTTGGTGTTCGAGAGCCGATGTTTTGTATGAGAAGAGGATAGGTCCAAAAAATGTAATTGAAAAAATATGCAGGAAAGGGTGGGTGGGTCAAAAAGTCAGCAAAATAAAAAATGTCCACCTATGTTCACGCCCCCCCCCCCCCCCCCCCCCCCCCCCCCCCCGCTTATTCTAGTATCGTCAAAAATGATATTGTCACTCTCCACTGAAGTATTGTACGAAACGGCTACTTGTCTGTTTGGGTAAATTAAATTTAAAAAAGACAGAACTTTCCAAAAACGGAATCAAAGTAGTTTCGGATGCGGAGTCCCCTGAACTTCTCTTCTGTCACCATGTCTCCTTAATAAGAGACCTGGCGATAAAAGAATAGTTCACGAGAAGACACCTGACTGGATTTTGAGAACATCTCGTCGATTCGAAAATTCCCCAAATCAACGCGATTCGAATCGAAGCATCACGGCGATTTCGAAGCTTCGCAGGGCCCTGATGGTGGGTGGTTCATTTCCTAATTCTTTGTCAAGGCGGGCAGTAGTTGGGTAGATTACTATTGCCGATAGTACCCATCCCAGTTGGCAAGCTTTTCTTATTTGGATCAGACGAGCAGACACCCTAAATTAGAGCACTATATGGTCCTTAGTAGCGATATGGAATGCTCATCTGTCCAGGTTATCCAACATTATTATAATAACGTGACAGTTTGACATATTCAAAGACTTATATTTTTGCATCCAGCAGTTACGGGTACATGCTACTCAAGTTCTTAGGCCACCAGTCTAATTCTGTAAAGAATTCGTTGCTGCTATTGCATGGAACCAGTCAAGCCCTTAAATAGTACATCGCCAGTGTTTAGATGCACTCGTCTGTAATATTTCAGTTGGTCGGAAAGCGAACTTAAGGTTCGCTATCCGACCATCTGATATATTTCAAAAGACTGAATGTAAAAATAACATAAACATTCATTTTCGTTGAATCAACGAAAGAAATGTTATTCGGGCGAGACTAGTTTTAACCAGATTTTTGGTACCATTAGGAACGAATACTCATTACGGCCGCGATTGTATGATTACGTCAAGTAGTCCCCCCAATTGTGTTAATATCTTGATCGTTTAAAGGTGAATTATACACTTATTGATTGGAATATCTATAACAGGAGCACGAAAAATATATGTATGTATTTGTGAGTACACGGACATCAAATTACATCAACGGTAGTCTCGCTGTAGTATGTAATGTGGATTTGAGGTGGAGGTTGCCGGATCTCATTGCCGGATCTCATGTGACGTCATAGTCACGTGACGTAGTGGCGCCATGTTGTGTTGTCATGGTAACCCGCGTGAGCGGCCATGTTGTGGCGTCATCTCCATAGTGATACGTGGTGTGAGTGCGCATGCGCAGCGCGTGTTGTTAGGGTGATACGTGTTTCCGTCGTCCATTTTGTATACTGGAGGCCGCCATCTTGGTTTCTATGGTAGCACGTGATTGCTATGTTACCCAACTGTTCTTCAATGGGACGGGGTATGTTCGGAGGGTGTGTTCCTTTGTAGAAGAGTAAATCTAATTACCACAAACAACCCAACAATCTCTCCAAATCACCAAAATCCACCCGAACTTTTACTATTTCGAATTCTTCCAGAATTCTCTGCTTCTATCTATATATGCAATAGTTTTCCTCTACCTAGGCATGTTCCTTTATTCTAGAGTATACTCCAGTAACGTAGAAGAGCCTATTAGCTGGAACAGTTTACCTTATTATTACTATATTTAGCAATTTCTGGTCTCTGTATGCAGAGTTATCTCCCTTCTGTATAATGAAAGACTATATCCAATGGCCATATCCCATGGATCCCATTTTGGAAAACGCCCTTGGCTATGGGATCCCTTTTTTGTCGTATGAGGCCACGAGGGCTATGTAAAAGCCCTCAATGAGTCCTCATTTATTATCCCTCATACCCTCATTGAATTTTGAGGTTATGAGGACCATTAAAAATCCCTCAATGAGGCATAATTTACTACGACTCTTAGCCTCATCTCGGTATTCGAGGATACCTGACCTTATATTATTTGAGGATACTAGTTGGAATTTACATCCGGGTACTTCTGTTGGGGAAGGTATAAAAAGGGTGTTGGCACGAAAATAAATTCATTTGTGTCCTGACCGTCGTCGAGTGAAGACATGTTACCAATTCGTTGCAGATACTGTTCCAAGTTATTTTCAAGATCGGATATTGCCAGAAGACGCCAGAAGAACCATCATCGGCTCCACTGCAGATATTGTACGAAGATGTTTACCAGATCACTCAGTGCTCGTAGGCATGAAGAACATAACTGTCCAAGAAGAACAGAAGAGGAGAGAGATACTGGACTGACTGACCAGAATAAAGCACTTTTAGAATTTTTACGGGATGCTGACAAGGTGGAAATCGATGCCGTTCTACGTGCTGCTGATGAAGATTTGATTACCTGTTTATGTAAATGTGCTACCAACATCCTCGAAGATAAGATACCACTAAATTTAGCTGGATTTGATGACCTGTGAAAATACGAACATGTATTGAAGCTGCTAACAGATGATGGAATTTCTCCAGATATCAAAAGATGTATATTGCGAAAGAGTTCCTTTCTCTCGGTGCTTATCAACCCAGTCCTAGCTCTGAAAAAAGGTATAAAAGGAGTGTTGGTGTGAAAATAAATTCATTTGTTCTACGACCACGAAAGAGTGAAGTCATGAAAGTCCATTGCTGCAGATATTGCGAAAAGGCCTTTTCCAGATCAGACAACATGCACAGACACTAGAATGCTTACTGCCCTATGAGGAAATCGGAAACATCGAGCAACACTACAAGATTAGAAAGAAATCTAGATACACTGCGAATCGTCTCTGATGCGGATCGATATGAAGCCAAGACTATGCTGAAGATGGCTAGTGATGATTTGATACAATGTTTATGTGATTGTGCCTCAAACATATTGACGGGCGCAGTACCTATAACCAAATCTGAGAGAGCAAAGCTGATTCCACACAAGTACGAAATAAGGAGAATTGCCTCACCAAAGACAGAACTATCTTATCGGAAAAGAAGACGGATCATACAGAAATAATGATTTTTAGGAAAGTTGATCAAACCCGTCGTCAATGCACTGTCCGATATCCTATAAAAGGGTCGTGCTCATAAGAAATTTGTTATTTGTTATCTGACCTTCGAAGAGAGCGGACACAATGAAATCCAGCTGTGCACCAAAACACTGGTCAAGAGATTCGGACTCTGATGAATCGTCGGAACTATCAGAAGATATGGAATATGAAGAAGACGAAGAAGAGGAAGAAGACGTTTCTATGATGGGAGGTATCGTTCAAAGTGCCTTTGACAAATACCAAAACGATTTTGACAATCTCATGAACAAATATATCGAAGATGGAATGGATAGTGAAGATGCAGTTGAAACAGCAAACAGAACACTTCAAAAGAATGTTAGAGAAGCCATTAGTGAGAAATACATTCATACCCTTGTGTACATTCGAAATTTTTGCAACGACGCAATTCACAAGAAAATTCAAGAAACTGCCAAGCGTCTTCGTGAAGAAGAGGACTTTGACTTTGAAGAATCCCAGAAATATGCCTTGGAAAAGCGAAGATTTCTGTTCGACAACCTTATGACAAACTACTCATTCCGAGTAGATGATGATGAAGAAGAAGAAGACGATTAGAAAAGTATAAAAGGAGTGTTGGTATAAAAATAAATTCATTTCCGTTTTGAACGTCGAAGAGTGAACATGTCTGTGTCAACAACAGTGCTCAGATTCAAAGATGACTTACATATACAGATCTTCAAGAATGATGCTGGATTAAAGCTGACTTCCCAGGAACTGACCCAAGTGAATCGTGTGGTAAATGCAGCCAAGAGAAAAAATCTAGACATGGATGCTGGTGGAAAGAAACAAAGATGTGTGGATACTGGCCGATCAGTAAACAAAAGAATAAAGACAGAAGAACTGACTCCCAATACAAACAGGAACGAAGTTACTTCTGTGAACAAAGTTTCTACAGAAACAAAGAAAGATGTTTCCATAAAGAACGAAGTTTCTACTGAAGACAAGAAAAAGATGCCAGCTCCCACAAGGAAAGAAGTTTCCACTAAGAACGAAGTTTTTACTGAAGTCAAGAAAAAGATACCAGCTCCCATAAAGAAAGAAGTTACCACTAAGAACGAAGTTTCTACTGAAGTCAACAAAAAGATGCCAGCTCCCATAAAGAATGAAGTTACCACTCAAACCACGAATGAAGTTACTACTGAAGCTAAGAAAGATGTTTCCACTCAAACCACAAATGAAGTTACTACTAAGAAGACTGAAGTTACTACTATGAAACAGCTAGAGAAAGAGGAACCCAAAGATGCCAGACAGGAAATTAAAGCAACCAACAAAGCCAAGTTATCAAATGAGAGAATGTGTTTTATCAAAAACCTAGCCAAGCGATGGGAAGAAGCTCCAACCCACAAGAAGATGAAATGGTTAGCCCATGCAAGAAGAACTACAAAGAGAAATGCCTTGAGACATTGAATTGTATACATGAATAAAAATGAAATGTTATATATATTGTTGTTTGTTTTTTATCTACTTCCCCAACAGAAGTACCCGGATATAAATTCCAACTAGTATCCTCAAATAATATAATGTCAGGTATCCTCGAATACCGAGATGAGGCTAAGAGTCGTAGTAAATTATGCCTCATTGAGGGATTTTTAATGGTCCTCATAACCTCAAAATTCAATGAGGGTATGAGGGATAATAAATGGGGATTCATTGAGGGCTTTTACATAGCCCTCATGGCCTCATACGACAAAAAAGGGATTCCACAGTCACAGGCGTTTTCCAAAATGGGATTCCATAGGATATACCTGTTAAATACAGAAATGAGGATAAGAGTCGTAGTACATTCTTCCTCATTGAGGGATTTTTAATGGTCCTCATAACCTCAAAATTCAATGAGGGTATGAGGGATAATAAATGAGGACTCATTGAGGGCTTTTACATAGCCCTCATGGCCTCATACGACAAAAAAGGGACCCCATAGCCAAGGGCGTTTTCCAAAATGGGATCCATGGGATATGGCCATTGGATATAGTCTTTCATTATACAGAAGGGAGATAACTCTGCATACAGATTATGGGAAATCAGGCAATCTGATTGGTTAGTTATGTTCTATAAATAGGATCTAGATATATGAAACAACAAGAGTACTTGGAATAGGGTCAGCTAACAAGAATAGACCAGAAATTGCTAAATATAGTAATAATAAGGTAAACTGTTCCAACTAATAGGCTTTTCTACGTTACTGGAGTATACTCTAGAATAAAGGAACATGCCTAGGTAGAGGAAAACTATTGCATATATAGATAGAAGCAGAGAATTCTGGAAGAATTCGAAATAGTAAAAGTTCGGGTGGATTTTGGTGATTTGGAGAGATTGTTGGGTTGCTTGTGGTAATTAGATTTACTCTTCTACAAAGGAACACACCCTCCGAACATACCTCGTCCCATTGCAGAACAATTGGGTAACATAGCAATCACGTGCTACCATAGAAACCAAGATGGCGGCCTCCAGTATACAAAATGGACGACAGAAACACGTATCACCCTAACAACACGCGCTGCGCATGCGCACTCACACCACGTATCACTATGGAGATGACGTCACAACATGGCCGCTCACGCGGGTTACCATGACAACACAACATGGCGCCACTACGTCACGTGACTATGACGTCACATGAGATCCGGCAATGAGATCCGGCAACCTCCACCTCAAAACCACATTACATACTACTTCTGCACGCCAACTACGCGAAACGTGGATGTACAAATACCACCGTTGAATTCCTAAAAGAATCAGAATGGTGGTCTGAAAGCTTGCTTGCTGGTGTGATGCTATGTGAGTGGAACTAGCACAAGTAGCTAGCCATTGAAATTGTATGGTAACAGACTTTTACCACGACACTACGTCCAGAAATATAGTTATCATCGGGGATTTGACGACCATATTCTAGGTCGCTGAAAGGAAATGATAAATCCTGTGTTTTAGGCAAAAATTAAACATTAATTTTTAGTGATACATGAAGTTGAATTTTTCAAATGTCGTTTTCTATTCGTCTTTGATAAAGCGTTAATACTGTGATGGTGGGAGAAAACTGTTTCCAACAGCGATTCACGGAACCCATTCAACACTGGTGCCTATGGTGGAATCGTCACATAAGTACCGTCCGTGGCGTAATGGGCGAGTCTATTCTCGCATTCAGTAAATATACAGAACCGTGCATACGTTTGAATGGGTTAAGAATTATCGCACGAGATTGTTTTGGCCCAGGATATCACGAGAGCCGAAGGACCAAGGCAATCGAGTGCCGTAATTCTTAACCCATTCAAACGTATGTGCGGTTCTGTATTTATCACACACCTCCCATGTAACAACCCGTCTACACCAACATTGAACTAAGAGCACTTCAACTGGTTAATTGTTCCGTTTCCTTCGTGGCCAATGAGACATCACTATTAGGTGTCGGGCACCAACCCTAATTTGCTTTTTTAAAGTTTACGGCATTCAATTGGTCGAAACCAATTGACGCCGATCAGTGTCACGGTCACGGATGATCGAACTTCCAATATTGATTAAACTGCAGGGAATAACACACCAAAAAATGATTGAATAGCTAATAAGTTTAGCACAGTCCATCGTGAAATGACCAGTTGTGGAAAGTATTTTTCGAGGAGCAAGCTGTCAGAATGTTATTTTTATTTTGTAGATTTTTGACTCGAATCTGATTGTTTAAATATCCCATGTAAACAAATCTAAATGAGGAACTCGGAATTTCCAAGCGATCTCGACTCCGGTGCATTCGACCAATGACGACGTGATTTATTTAGGCGGTTTCCTTTCTCTGTTTACGTTGGAAACGAAATCGAACGTGTTTTAACGCGATACAACTTTATTTTATCGCACAGGCAGGACAGTGGAAATCCCGTGTTTTTCATTAATAGGTGTGTGATAATGCATAAATCCTACACCTCTGTGCATTGTGTCTTCTCATCCACTGACATTTTTTCATTATGCAAAATTATATGCTTACCGCGTTGAAATGCTCAACACCTCAAACAACGAATCGAACGCATCCACCCGCGTATCTTACAAATTAACCCTTTGAACTCGTAAGACCGATTTTTCGTTCCGAGGCATAATTTCGTCCCATTTTTGTCTTATTAAAAGAGGTCTATACACGGGACGGGACATTGATGATAAAATAATAATTGAAGTCTGCAGCCAGACGGCTGCAAACTGCAGTTATTAATTTATCCTCCCTGTATATTGATAATGGACTGACCCATCTCTCTGTAAGTGTACATAAAGGCGATACCATTCCAGGAAATTAAGGTTCAAATGGTTAAGCAGTTGAAAAAAAGATTTTTCAAAAACTTTAAACATAACTATATCGTGTGACTCCTCATTGGAACGATTTCGTATAGCTCTTCCACTGAGGGGTCCATGATACGGTTTTGTTGAAATGTTTTGAAAACTTTAAAAAACATAATATTAAAATAAGAAATTTTTAAAGGGTGTTCGTTCGGTAAAGGGTTAACCCACTTCAGTTTTTTTATCTCTGTGATATCGTTTCATAACATGACTGACAATTTCGTCATTGGAAGAGATTTACGGGAAAGTTGGCTCCCCTTATTTTCCTAAACCTGTCAGTAAATTTAACACTAAGGGGATGGTAATTTCATATAAAAACTGAAATTTCAAAATGCTAGCGAGTTTGTATCATCGATGTGCGCATCATTTCACAAACATCCGGTATTTTCCTGTAGAGTAATATAAAAACACGGAAGCTGACTTTTTACAATTTTGTCCTAATCAGTTTCAACGTTTGACTATTATATTCTTTTGAAACCCATTTAAAAATAAGAAAACGGCGCTTTCACCACCTTTTGATGTTCTATAACTTTTTTTCTGTTCATTTTATCAACAGTGTGCGTAGCGTGACATATTTATTTATTTATTTATTTATTTATTTATTTATTTATTTATTTTTGTATTTATTTATTGGGTTTTGACGACACTTTCGACAGCCAGTGTCAGCCCATACCGTGATTTATATTACACACACTGCACTTTCCTTTAATATAAAATTTCAGGCGGTGAGATTTGGTAATTTCTTCCCTGGGAAGTTTAAAACATGCAAATTACCGTAAAACACAATCGGCATATTTTGATATTCTGTAACAATTGTTTATCTTCCTTATATGATCAGTCTGTGCATAGTGAGATATAAATCAGACACTGTCCAGTCCATTTGTATAATAGCCTAGGAGGTAAGATTTGTTCATTTGTTCCCGATAAGAATAAAAACTTGCAAATTACTGTAAAAACACATTCGCCAAACAAAAAGCCAAAGTGGACAGTTACTTAGTGTTGTTGGTATATGTGATACTAACAGATATTCTTAATGACGGATTATCTGCGAAGTAGTTGCTTCTAATTAGTTTACCATAAAAACAAATTTCCTTTTCTTACTTTTAATAAATAAAAACAACAGATAGCTCCGGAAGTTCTCTGTTGTTTTTGTTTATCAGAAGTAACAGCGGGAGACTTGACTTTATATTCAATTGCCATCACAAAGAGAATAGTCGCTTGACTGGACTGGTTACGTGAAATAATTCATGAGAGGTGAGGGACGTTGTACAAACACGAGTGCGCGAATGCGCACGAGTGTTTTAGAATATAGTCCCTCGCCTCGAATGAATTATTTCACGTAACCAGTCCAGTCAAGCTATTACTCTGTTTATTACTTTTCATTATTAACGATAATTATATTATTTAACTCTTTACCTAACGTAACAGCCCAAACCTGCCAGCGCTATTCTCAAAAATCGCCAATTAATTTTCACTATTTTTTTCATTTTTTGTCTCTAAAACATAGGTTATGACCCCTCATTGGAACGAGCTCGCCGAGCTCGTTCCAATGAGGGGTCATTACCTATGTTTTTGAGACAAAAAATGAAAATAATAGTTATTCAAGAATATTTTTTGCAAGTGTCGTCTGCTTTTCATGTTAGGTAATGGGTTAAAAAAAACAACAACAAAAAAACAATGAAGTCCCCATTGCACCCACGGCAAAGCGTCTACGTTTGCGCGCACGGATATATGACCCAAATGTTGGTTGCATAATTCACTTGTGAAGTTATCGTTTATAATCAAACCCGGAAATCCCAGTAAATCACACTTTGGAAAGTAATAATATGATATAAAGTCGAAATTGCAAGAGAACTTTTCAATTCCTTTATCCAGGGATGCCAGTTTTAGAAAAGGATCACTAGGCCGCTGTTTCGTAATATTATAATTTTGTTTTTGTGGATGCGTAAAATATAAAATTAGATAATTAGGTTTGAAAACAAAAATATATCCACACCATCATTGATAATAATCGTCACGACTGTGTTATCATTTGACTGAAAGCCGAACAATATTTGTCATAGAACTTCCGGTTTTCCAATTCCATGTTTTTTTTGCTACCAAAAGACTTCAAAATAAGCGAACAGCAACCCTTTTACTTGTCCGTAATTTTGTAACATCGTAAAATTTACTTTCCATGACACGCAATTACAGTGAGTTTAAAATTGATCTGTACCGATTTTTGTTCTCGTTAGCACCAATCACTTTTTATTGAGAAATTGTTACCACCGGAATCCGCATATCAACTTGTTTCAACATATACAAATTCCCCCTCTGGCTAATTTACCGAAATGAGGGTCAAACGCTTCGGCAATTACGGACACATGAACACACTAACCCAGATAATCGTGGTTTTGTGTATGCCTTTCATTGGCTGCCTATCAAATTGGATTCAGTTAACAAAACAGTTATTACGGTTGCTAAATTGGCTGCTTCTGGTAACAGTAATACACAGACCGACAAGCGTGTGTGAATAGGTTAGCCTATATGGCCCGGATACCAGCGCGGAAGGATAAAACGAGTTTTACCCTTCCGCGATGGCACAAGTGCCATATCGATTAACCCATTCACACACGCGTGTCAAACTGTGTTTAGTACACACCTTCACGTCTATAAAAGCAATTATTAAAAGGACACTCAGCAATTCATTTGACGACTATCAACAAAAATAACACATTTTATTGCCAACCAAATTTGCGAGGGGAACCTGTGTTATTATTTCGTCCCCTGGGGTCTAATGGGTTCTATGTGCCTGGTGGCACATAGAATACATTGGAACTCCGGGGACGATTTTCAGCTATCGCTAGCTATTCAAATTGTAATTGCGGTGCAGGATTTGTAAAAAATTCCAGTGAAATTTCGCTTCTTTATAAAAACAGTCCGTCAATGATTTCCTTTCCGCACATATGTGCGGAACGTACTTCCATTTTCCGCATGGTTTAGTGTTGCTGTAGTTGGGGATTGCATAGAACAGGTGTGTAATAAAAGCCTTTCCAGAAACCTAATAAAGGTGGATGATAGTTTCAAGGCACATTATGCAAAGTTAAACATAGAATGAAAATTTACGCGCTCGCAACACAATCAGTCGGCCGATACAAAATTTCTTTATGTGGGACTACTCATTTTGATAGTTTCTCCAATGTTTGTTGCCATACTGTTAAAACTAGAAGTCCTGTCACGAACTGGGCGCTGATCTAGGCTTACCTGCGCGTAGGAATTGCGCGCAATTTCCATATCGAATGGCACCCAAAGCACGGCAGGTTCTCCTGGTTACTCACAGCAAACACAGGCAATGTTTCTGCCAATGGACCTCCGGGTTACCCGGTGGTCCATTGGCTGAAACATTGCTTGTGCACAGGCCATATGTACAGAGTTTGATAGCCTTACTATGGTCATAACGCGTAGATTAACGTCCAGATCGACGTGCTATTTGTGCGCATTTCATGACAGGACTTCTAGTTTTAACTGTAGTTGACCAGTGGTGATTACTAAATACCAGAAAAGACAGTATTGAAACATGTGATACCAAATAAATAAATTATTTATAATTATTAAATTATTATAAAATATTGTTCTCTTAGTTTATTAATTGAATCATTTTTGTGAATGTGATGAGACAATTATACCATATTCGCAGAATTGTGAGGGAGCACGGTGGCTCCGAAGTTACGGAATTGGACATCAAACCGAAAGATACGCGGTTTGATCCCCACTAGGGGTAACTGCGTTGTGTTCGCGGGCAAGGCACTTAATCCCGATTGCCCACGTGGGGGCGTCGTGGCGCTGTGTACTAAGCGTACTGCTCGTCGATTGTGCACTTGTCTTCAACCAATGCTAACCCTGCTTGTGTGGAGTTAGTACGTTGGCGAGTCTGGCAGTTGCTCGACGTTGCTCGTTGGTTCTCTCCGGATACTGTCCGACACGAGGTTCCCCTGGATGTCGAAAGTGCCATTAAATAAATAAATAAATAAATAAATAAATAAATAAATAAATAAATAAATAAATAAATAAATAAATAAACAGAATGTGAATTGTGAGTTTTTAGATTACTACAAAACGTTCACCTTGCACATTCGTAATTTTTCATTGATGAAGTCACTTGTCCATACCTGTTGCTGTGAACTGTATGGAATTGACCCCTATCCTGCTAACCGTTTTTGACCAAAACAAAAACAAGACAAAATGGTAGCATTTGGGAGTTGAGGATACCATGGATTGGACTTAGTTTACTGTACATTCGTCTCGTGATTAAAGATTTCTCCGCGTCTGCATTAGAACGATTGGGCGTACAACGGTTCAGTCATTTGGAGCTATTTTATTGTTAAAATGTTGGCTTCTTACTTATGCCATAGCAGACTTTCAAGCAGGGCTCTATACGACACGGGAGCGGTTCTATGGCACATTTCAGTTTCCACATATTCTATGTTTCATTTCAAACATTATGGTATATAATTTATTGGGGTTATTTTTTATATCCGTTTTGGGAACTCTAGAAAAACTTTCATGAAATTTGACTAAAGGTTTGTTGGACGACCCTTTAAATGGTGTGTCTTCGTGAACAGCATACATCATGGCAATTTCGCTTGAGTCGAGCTCTTTAGTCGCCAATCATATGAGAGTTGTGCAATAATGAGGTAAAATAATAGGTTTTAGATTTAACAAATAAAAACGTGCAGCTACCATCCTGGAATTTTATCTTGTGACTGCAAATATGAAAACTTTTTCGTGATAAGAGACGTTTGTCTCCACCTCACTACTTTCGAGTGGATTTGACCGGAGACTGGGAGGCGAATACCACGGGTTTACAGGTTGAGGGCTAGATTATTTTTGGTGACCTAATTTTGTTATTAAAAATTTGTTTTATTACAAAATATTGGTGAGTGCCCACATGCTCACTCCAATAATTTATAACAGAACAAACTTATAGATATTTTGCATTTTACTGATTGGGAAACATGAGCAAAGGAAAGGTTGGATTCTGCTCTAGTACCCTTATTTCTTTTAAAGCCCCTATAGTGGCTTATAACACACAACCAGTTAATAGAAATGCCAGTCATATCTCTATAAAGGGCTACATACATACTCATCCAATACCAAATAAGTGGTGTGCTTCTTGGAATAATCATTCGTGAACATGTTTTTGCCCAATACGGTTGAGTGGTGTGGTTCTTGGAATAATCATTCGTGAACATGATTTTGCCCAATACGGTTGAGTGGTGTGGTTCTTGGAATAAGCATTCGTGAACATGTTTTTGCCCAATACGGTTGAGTGGTGTAGTTCTTGGAATACTCATTCGTGAACATGTTTTTGCCCAATACGGTTGAGTGGTGTGGTTCTTGGAATAGTCATTCCTGAACATGATTTTGCCCAATACGGTTGAGTGGTGTGGTTCTTGGAATAATCATTCGTGAACATGATTTTGCCCAATACGGTTGAGTGGTGTGGTTCTTGGAATAATCATTCGTGAACATGATTTTGCCCAAAACGTTGAGTGGTGTGGTTCTTGGAATAATCATTCGTGAACATGTTTTTGCCCAATACGGTTGAGTGGTGTAGTTCTTGGAATACTCATTCGTGAACATGTTTTTGCCCAATACGGTTGAGTGGTGTGGTTCTTGGAATAATCATTCGTGAACATGATTTTGCCCAATACGGTTGAGTGGTGTGGTTCTTGGAATAATCATTCGTGAACATGTTTTTGCCCAATACGGTTGAGTGGTGTGGTTCTTGGAATAATCATTCGTGAACATGATTTTGCCCAATACGGTTGAGTGGTGTGGTTGTTTGAATAATCATTCGTGAACATGATTTTGCCTAATACGGTTGAGTGGTGTGGTTCTTGGAATAATCATTCGTGAACATGTTTTTGCCCAATACGGTTGAGTGGTGTGGTTCTTGGAATAATCATTCGTGAACATGTATTTGCCCAATACAGTTGAGTGGTGTGGTTCTTGGACTAAGCATTCGTGAACATGATTTTGCCCAATAGATAGATGGCGTCTGGAAAATAAGCATTTCGTTACCATTTTATTTATGAGAATACTTTATAATAGTACAAAATTATTAACTGGCAGAGTGCTGAATCTTTTTGGCCATCAACTCTTGTACACGTGTCGTTGCCTTGTTACAATTTATGGGAGAGTGCCTGTTGGCCCTCTCCCATAAATTGTAACAAGGCAAACCCTTACAGATTAAATAATATCACTTCAAAGATAATACAAAGCACATCCACTGAATATGAGCCTTCAAGTTGTGGTACCTGCGCTTCAGAATAAAGCCCAAATATGGGCTTCCAGCACTCTACCAGTTAATAACCAGTATGGCTATTGAAAGTGTCTAGTTAGTTGGAGAAGATGGGTCGTTGAGATGGTGAATAACGTTATTGTATGCAAATCGGCAACAAACCCTATCGATTTCATTCCTGGTTGACACTCCCTGTTGATGATGTTGCCCCTGTCTATGGCTTTTCCATTATCTTAAGGAGAGTGTTCTATCTATCTATTCAGCACCCACCTATCTTAACGTCTCTTCGCCAGAGTGTCTGGTCAGTCTGGTATATATTTTGAATTCGTCACACCATATATGGTACCTCGGAAATAAATCACTCTCAATATCAACAAGTTGTGTTAGCATTACCGCTTGCGAATTTTAGAAACGTAATAGAGTATAGGGTTCGAGATGGATGGTGGCACTTTTAATAGTCGATACGATGTCGACGTCTATGGCCTAATTTGGGATCGATGTCAATTCGGTTTCCTGATTCGTATATTTTCGAATCGATTAACTCGTGCTTTTTTCACGAAGGGACGATAGCAAATAAATATCTTCTCTCGGTGGAATTATTCCTTAGAAATGAAAGTAGTAATGCCTGTTTCGTTTTCTGCTCAGTCAGCTTATTCGCATGCTTGTCCGCCTTACAGATTACATTGTTACAAAAGTATTTATAAAGGGTCGTGCCGGAATCCTGAGCTCCACGGCATAACTACTGTTGTAACAATGTAACTTGTGACCTCAGCACTCGGATACACATGCTCCCTACCACAGGCGCTAGACACCAGGATATGCATGATGAATTACGTTAGGTTATTTGTAAAATACCAAGTGATTTTTCGAAAATTATTTTGCGCTGTTCTCGATTAAAGTCGGATCCAATGTCGATGTCGATGTCGAAGTTGCTGTTTGCTGTAGTAATCCAAAATAGAAGAAGCAGCGATCAGAGGCAAATATTGATACATAAGAGTTTCACGAGATCTCTGTTTGTGTTCACGCATTTTTCGATCATTTCAATCTGAATATTTTATTTTCTCTCAAATCATGGTCATGGTGTACAGTCATCTGAGTCAGATGTTGGACGTCATCGATGACAAATAGTAGTAGGGCATCTACACGACCTTCATCATCTGGAACCAGTTTCTGAACCCCGATGTGATGTCATCTCGCATTTCATTGTGGGTATCACGTGGTTGTCATGGTGATGAGTGATGTGAGTGTTCATGCTCAGCTCGTGTTGTTAAGGTAGCATGTGTTTTCGTCCTCTATTTTTGTACGATGGGGCAGCCATCTTGGTTTCTATTGTGGCACATGGTTGCTATGAGACTGGGAGCCTGTGTTTGATTTGATGTAAGTATATGGAATTACCGAAACCGGTCCACAACCACCACGCACAAATTACCCCAATAACCCGACAACTACCTAAAATGCCCAAAATGAATTCCCAGACTCAGTATCCCAGGTAGCACATAATAATATATGCTCCAGTTCTTATCACACCCGAATTTTGTTATTTCGAATATTCGTTTCTGCCTATTGCGACCTCCTCCTCCTGCATATTCTCTCCTATTCATAGAGCTATAGCGGTACTGTACCGTTCTACTCGGGTATGCAATTACTGTTTTTGATATTTTTGGCTGCTTGACTTCCTTACAGATTTATGCCGTCCACCACTGACTTTCTTCTGTGTATCACTCTTTTGTATTAAATAACCTGTCAGATCACTTTTGAATTGAACACCCAGTCAAATCGGTCTATTCATATTAGCCTCAGCCTTCATCTTCTTCGCTTCTACGATTGTGATCTCTATACACCACAACATGCGTGGGACAGGGGCACAGGCCGAAAGTGCTAATATGTACCTAGGTGCTAGTGCACAATGTGTGCACAACACATGCAGCATGTGGGTACATTCGGGTATTTGGAGACTGCCGCAGACCACTGTTTGGGGACTAGCGGGAACCAATGTTTTTTTATTAGTTGGTACCAATGTTTGGGGATTAGCGGAGACAAGTATCGGAAATATCATTGTCGTCGAAGAACCGCCTTAATCCAGCACTAGATTATGTAATCGTAAATTCTACTGCCTTCTGCCGCTACCACTGTTACTGTTTAGACCAAGTGCCTTGGTTTATGCTGCCACCGCTACTCGAAATACGTCACAACTACTGTGAGATGCGCTTGTGGGTTAGTGCTCTCCATCCAGATCGCACATGACCGCTTACCGGAATTGAACAACCAATCAAATCGCTCTGTACATATTAGCCCCCGTATTTATCTGCTTCGCTTCTACGATTGTGATCATTACACTCACACCTTGGATTCCGAGGTGTCAACAACTACACAATGGAGCTCCCAATTGTTATACAAGAGACACTGGTCAGAGTGAAGGCTACCCTAGCTACCACCTGGAGCATCCAGGTGCTGAAGGGTAAAATTCACCTGAGAGTGGATTTTGAGAAGGAAACCGAACCGCCGTCCTTGAAGAGGTGTAGCACCTTTCACGAGGGGATTTCCCCCCGCACTGGTCACCCTCCAAGTGTTACGGACTCGCAGGATGATGCCAAGAATACGGAAGCAGCCGAAGGAAAGACGAAAAAGAGAAGAAAGAAGGGACCTTCCGCCAGACGACGTGATGCCCACCGACTGACGGTGTTCATGGAGAAGAAAAGGACGGAAAAGGAAGAGAGGGAGGCTAACCATGGCGTTGAAAGCTCAATGCCTGCTAGCCCTGGCCGCTCCACGTCCACGCCGGTTCCCCCCACTCCTGTGGACGCTGGTTCGCCAGGCAACACTCCAATCTCCAGCCCATCATACTCTTCCTCGGGAGAGGCGATGGAGGAGGGAGGTTTGTTTATGGTGCAGGAAGTTGAGCCGGACAGCGCACATGTGGCTACACCCGCACTTGCTCTTCCAGCCTTTTCCGACCAGGACACCATCCAGGAAGCTCACACCGCGGAGTCCGTGGAAAGCATCCTTGGGGAAAAGGTCAGGGATGACGAACATCTAGCAATTCTCCAACAAACGCTGAATACCTTGGATAACCGCGGACTCTTGGAAAGCACGATTAGAGGAGCATTACAGAGTGTCGGTAACCACTATCTGCGCATTACTCCATAGAGCTCTCCATCACCGGCAGCTACAAGGGCTAGACCATATCAACCTAGTCAGCCCTCCAGCATCCCTCCTTCAACACCACCAAAAGAGGTATCACCATCACAGCCTCCTCCTCCAAAAAAGAAGAGGAGGAAACATAGACGGCGCTGAGTACCATTTCCATTTTCCATCTTTGCCACGCCCAGACAACCCAAATCATCTACAGTTAAAGCGGGTCGAAAGGGGCTTGCACCATACCGTCCCTGCGCGCCTTCGGCAAGCGAAACCATTTCATTCATTCATTCATTGTGATCTGCATACAGCACAACACACAGGGCATACAGACCGAATGTTGCAATATGTGCATGTGTGCTACTGCACAATGTGTACACAACACATGCAGAACATGCGCACATGCCGGTATTTGGTGACTACTGGGTGTCAAGTTTGGATACTACTGGGGCCCATGGCTTGGCGACCAGTGAGAACCAAAGTTTGAGTTCTAGTGACAAACGTTATTTTTGATGGACTAGTTTTGAATCAAAAAAGGTAAACAAATAGCACCAGAAAACATAAATTCCATTCAATTTTTTATTATCAGTTACAGTATGTAAGCATTCTCGCCAGAATTCGATTCATGGTCAACAAAGTCATTATGATCAATCATTTAACCCTTTACCTAACATGAAAAGCAGACGATACTTGCAAACAAAATTATTGAATAACGAATTTAAAATTTAAAAAAATGCGTCAAAAACATAGATTATGGCCCCTCGTTGGAATACGTTCAACGAACTCGTTCCAATGAGGGGTCAGACGCTATGATTTTGAGGCAAATAAATTTTTAAAAAATAATGATAACTGAATGGTAAGTTTGTGAATAGCGCTGTTACGTTAGGTGAAGGGCTTCGTCGCTAAAGACATCTTTGAGTGTTTTGTAGTTCGTGTACCTCAGACTCTTTCTTCCTGAAATAACTTCGGAGCAGCGAAGAGCATGTAACCTGACCTTCTGGATTGGGAAGATGTTTCGTCGAGATTATATACATAAAAAGCCGATTTGAAAAACCCGAAATTTTGATAAAAAGCTACTCGCACTAGAGCAAAGCCAAAATATTCAGCGAACACTCCCATCTTGTGCAGCTTATTTTTTTCATTTAATGGAAAGTAACAGATATTGGTTGCGACAGGGCTTAGGGGGATAATCACACTATTGGATAAAGGTCAATTTATTGGTATCTATCTACCTTTCCATATATATGTCCTTACTGTAAAAAAACCTAAGCCTTCGTTTGCGTTCGTCAAGAAACATAAGATTTTCACAGAGAATTTCGTATTATTCACAGCGAATCCCATGATTGCATAGCGAATCCTTTAAACGATTGAACAGTGTGACGGCGTTACACTTTTTGCATACCTCCTTGTTCAACTCCCTCTCCAAACAAAATTGCACCTGGACATAAAATTGTCTTTACCTCAGTTATGGACCGTGAGCTGCATTTCCTGCCGGTCGAAGTTATCTATTTATTGTTGATATACCAGTACTCTATGCCGCTTTCGTGAGTATTTTTTCTTGTTGCAAATTCCTTCATCCATTGGTTCGTTCGTTCGTTCGTTCATTATTCTGCTTTTCATGTTAGTTCTTTTTTATTATGCATCTGTACATTCTCTATCAGTCCAGTAATCCCAGTTACTATATTCATAAAGTCATTTGACAAGGGAAGCATTTCCAACTTGGAGGCCCGATAATACAACGGCACTCACACGCTGATACAAAGATCAATAGTTGGGCATGTCACTTAGTGGAATGGTAGGAATACAATACACATAGCTATGTTTGATACCAACGCACCTCCAGGTTTCATGTGACTGCACGTCAGTCGTGACGCACCCCCCCCCCCCCCCCCCCACACACACACAAGAATTACCTAGATGAGTGACATTTGTCAGCTTGTCACTGAGTTTAATTATGTACTGAGCTGCGAAAAAGACCCCAGCCCACATATGGATATATACCAGTCGTGCCTTCCACAAGTTGGAATCATTTTCCTCAAAGTCTCTTTGAAGAAGCTAAACTAAGCGAAACTCGTCGAGACAGACGGATTATGTTCTACCTGTGCTGAAGACCATAACCAAACAAGGTATCTTCTTTAATAGGTATTATTTAGTTTTTCAATTTCATTTATTTCATTACTTTATATTTTATTTTGTGCTTAATTCATCTACTTGATTTTACAATGACAAGAAAAGGACAAAGGCATCGGAAGCAAAGAGTTGCCCAGTCTGGAAATGGTCAGGAACAATCGTTCCAGGCTTATTCTAGGCTGGTTACGGCTTTGTTTCGGGCGCTTCAGTGTTTGCACCACATTTGGCTCTTAGAGCACCATTTGTCAAATCAAGATTTACCGAAACAGTTGGAGAAGAGAGTAGATGAGTTAGGTGGCTTTCTAAAGCCAGCTCTTCCCACCCCACACATTTTGTCTGTTTTTCGACAGATTAGTGTGGGATGGGCCAACCAAACGTTACATGCTTTAATTGAGCATTACAAGATAAATTGGAACCAGTTAATGTCTAAGATAAATTTGGCTATGCAACCATCTCCTGGACTCGAGAAATAGACTTCAACAGCGCTTCGGCGTGTGCCTTGATATGGGCTCAAAAAACATTAAAAATAAGTTGACAGATAAGACGATTTCCGCCTATGAGTCTAATATTTCGGAACTTCGACCAGCGTCTGGAGTAAGGAACAATACAGGAGGGAACAAGCAAACTCCGTCCCGTGTTGTCCCTCTACCCCAACGCGAAAAGCATAATAAGAGAAGATCAAGGCAAAGTACTTCTCCCTCTTCTTTTTCTTCTACTTCTCCTGCCTTCTCCTAGAGTAAGCGCCTCAATTTGCAAACATCTCCGGTCCATATTGTGACTAAATATGCTCGAAAATTGAGTAACGCTGTCTCGCCTTGTCTTGCTCCTCTACCTCCTACTCCTTCCCAGCCTTTCTTCTCCGGTTCTCCTAATGCTCTCACTAGAACTCCTCCTGTTTCCTCTCCTGCTTCTATTCCTCCTTCTCCTACCTCTAGTGTAGTTCAACCAGGTATATCGTACTCAGAGAAAGTCAAATCACCGAGCCGCAACTCGTGCCGCTCATTTGCTTCTAAATTCTCCCAGTTTCGGCATAAAGGGGGAGTTAATTTCGACAAAAAGAACTGGCGCCTCCCCGATGTTTGTAAAAACATCCTTATGATTGGTAGTTCAAATTTAGGACGCATTGATTGAAATCCCCATCCGGACATCCAGGTGGAATATTACCCCGGCGCCAAGTTCAATCATTTTCGCGCTATGTTTAAAGGGCACAGAGGCCAGTCCAGTCCCCCAAAAATATTATTAAATATTGGCGTGAATTCTCGAAGTGATAATACTGATCTCGTAGTTAAGCAGTTGCGGAATATGCTTAGCGATATTAGGGTCAAGTTTAGATCAGCAAAAATTTATTTCGCTAAACTAAACTTTTCGCAAAAACTCCCTCAGGCTGAGAGGAGAACCTTGAACATCATCAATGAAACCACTCGGAAAGTGAAGGACGTTAACGTGCTACCAAACATTGATGACGCGATGTTTGATGTTGCTCAGGATTTAATCCATTGGACCACGAGAACCGCTAATATTATGTACGATCACTGGTTGAACCATCTGGATTTAAACTAAGTAAAGGCAAAGGTAACAACCGCCTAACAGATGTGGGATTAGGAACTAATGTGGTTAACCGGTCTGGCACCAATGACCTAACAACCAAGGGAAGTCTCTTTTAGATCGCGGTTTAACTTTTGTACCAGCACCTAAGCCTAAAACTGGTAATCAAACAAATATACCATCATATAACTGTAATTTTCTTAGGCAAATGGAATTAGCAGACCGCTTTAGAAACTCCAGTGGTCGGAAACTTCCTTTTACAGAATCATCTGGTTGGTCACCTCCAGATAGTGAAGTAGATCCCGAAATTACTGAGGCTAGCACACGAATCCTCCAAAAGGTGTTCAGAGTAAACATTCTCTCCGATAAAGACAATTTAACAGCTGGTGAACGGAGAGCCCTCACGAAACTTCGAAAAAATAAGAAATTAATAATTAAACCAGGCGACAAAGGTGGGTCGGTAGTTGGTCTATCTCGGGATAATTATATAAAGGAAGCCATGAGAGAAATCAGCAATACTAAACATTATAAGAAAATAGATTCACTTATTTGGCCAAGGAATGTCGAAAACATCAATAAGATCTTAAAATTTCTCCTCGACGAAGGTCATATTACCAAAAAACAATTGAAATATTTAACAGCTAAGCTCAGTGCTCAAACAAGATAATTTTACATCCTACTAAAGATCCACAAGGACCGTTCTTCATGGACGGATGACGTAACTCCACCCGGGAGGCCAATTGTATCAGATTGTAATTCGGAATCTTATGCGATCTCGGAACTAATTGATTATCATCTGAAACCTAGAGCAAATAGACATCCGAGCTATCTAAAAAATACACAGGATTTCCAGTCAAAAATTTCGAAATTGAAAATATCGAAAAATGCTATTCTGGCTACTTTGGATATCGACAGTGTGTATACGAACATTGATACTGATAAAGGCCTTAAGTCGGTTAAAAGTGCATTTGCAAAATATCCGGATGCAAAACGCCCGGATGAAAATTTTTTGGATCTTTTAGAGCTGAGCTTAAAAGGTAATGAATTTCAATTCAATGGAGAATATTTTCTACAAATAATGGGTGGCCCTATGGGCAAAAGCCTCAGTCCTAATTTTGCAAGCATTTATGTAGCGGAATGGGAGGAAAATGCCTTAAAATGCAAATGTGCAAAGCATCCTCTCGTATATCTCAGATGTTTAGATGACATTTTGTTTGTTTGGGAACATTCAAAAGAAGATTTTGATGAATTTTTAGAAATTTTGAACAATCATGATCCAAACATTAAATTACAAGCTACTATCAGTTTAAATCAATTTTATGTATTTTTTGTCATGTTTTAAACCCATCAGGGTTCAGTAAATGAAAACAATTTTTCTGCGGCATATTAAAAGAAAAGAACGTTTTAGTAGGAAATGTCTGCGCCAGTGCGAATTTTTAACCACCCCCCCCCCCCCCCCCCACACACACACACACATATACTCTCCCTCGATTTTCTGATGGTAGTAAAAAGTCCTCTTTCCATTTCAACTTTTTCTGGACAAAGTGATACTAATATTTATGTTGTAAATATCTGCGAGTGATATATGACAGCGTACAAATAACAGCAAAGCATTACGTACATAAACAGCTGGATACAATGGCATGAATCTGACAAGAGAAGAATAAGGAAAATGACTAAGTATAGTGAGGAGAAAAGTATATACAAGTGTTTATACACACACGGGCGCACACGCGAACGACACTGTTTCACACACGCACACTTTCACACACATTTCCACACATGCACACTTACGCACCTAGACAATCACAAACATACTTGCACTTATGTATGCATATATATATACATACATATGAATAAACGTGCATGCATACATAGATACATACATATACACACATACACACATACACACATACGTTTACAT
The DNA here is from genome assembly GCA_031216915.1 of Pictodentalium vernedei. Taxonomy (NCBI): domain Eukaryota; kingdom Metazoa; phylum Mollusca; class Scaphopoda; order Dentaliida; family Dentaliidae; genus Pictodentalium; species Pictodentalium vernedei. The sequence continues at coordinate 602,641,010 of CM062296.1, read as the reverse complement.
ACACATACAACCACATGCACACACATATAATTGGGCACCACAATTCTCCGTGCTTTTATATATATAATAAAATGTATAATGGTCTATGGTTCAGCTAAACACAGGAATCTCAATTAATGGAAGATCCGTGAAGATGCAACTGCTTGAATTTAATGTATGTCGCCTATATCAAGCAGGAATTCCACCAGGCATCGTCCTAGCATCGTCCTAGCACCGCGTCACTGGATTGAAAACTGTAAAGTTTTTTTGGAAGGTGGCCTCGACGGGAGTCGATCCCGGGTCTACGACACCCAATAGCCTGGCCATAAATGCTCTGCCACCATACCAACTGAGCCAACGAGAACCCTCAAAAAAGGCTGCAATTGACCCATCCAACCACCTGTTCTATGTGTTTGGCCTTTGAAATAAGCACATGCGCTGCTTCTTCTTCCCGGGTATTGTTATCGAAAACACAAAACGGGAACAGTATTATCATCTTGAAACAAAGAGATTTACGTTACAAGAATTAACTGGGTAATGATTATGGCAGAGTTATGTTCGGTTGTTTTCTATTGAATTATGAATTGCATCACTGTTCAATCAATTCAAATGAACAGACGGCACATTTCCATCAGTTAATTTGTATCCCTCGAGATACCATTCAAATTCTCATTTTCACCCGATAATATTTAATAGGCATTGTATGAAGTTACGCAATATAATGATGGATTTCCTTGAACATAGTATTGTTACACCAATTTGTTTCCCTGGCAGAGTAATAAACAATTTAGTGATCAGCGCTGAAACTGTGTTTGTTCTCGTGTTCCCATGAGAAGTTTTTACTAAATTAATTTTGTAAAGTAGCTAGGAAATGAAATGAAAAAATACAGCGCATGTCAAGAAAATCTTTAAATGAAAGCAAGTCTCATTTTGCTTCGAATTGAAATTGTTAACATGTAAATAGCATGCGCCGACGCATAGACATGTTTTATGTCGTAGGTATATCTCAAAAGATTGGAGTCTTGAATTGCCTCCCCCGAGAAATTTTTGAAAACTTTGCCTCAAACGACACTCTTTGAAGATATTTTTTAGGCTGGGAAGAATGTCAGTTCTCACCAAGTGTGGTATGTCATCTGTAATTTTATTACTTAGCGCACCTTGCAGATCGCAGAAGTTAGAATTTTTACGGAGCCAGCGATGATTTTGGGGGCCCCAGGCACCCCATGCTCCCCATGGATGCGAGACTGAACATGTATCGCTGTACATACAATGTGTATCAAGTGTACATCGTAATTAAGAGTAACATATACACAGAGCGACACACGCGTGTCAATGGGTTAATCGATATGGCACGAGTGCTAGCACGGAAGGATAAAATGAGAGGCCGCAGGCATCGAATTTTATCCTTCGGCCATGGCACAAATGTGTCGCTCTGTGTTTATTACACGCCTGTAAAAGCAATTATTGGAAGGACACTCAGCAATTCATTTGACAACTCCTGGCCTTAGTTCCAATGTGTTCTATGTACCAATAGGCAGAAATGTTCTCATGCCTTCCAAGAATTGCCTGAGGCTGACTATACTTGCCAATAATGGCCCCGGAAACAAAACCCTAGTAGCAGACCTTACTTGCCTGAAGACCCTACCCCAGCACCATCGGGGAGAGGTAGCACTTTTGTCGAGAAGACCCCCCCCCCCCCCTCCCACACTGGTCCTCACACGAGGGAAGATATCCTCAACTAGAACATCAAGAAGCCCTTTCCATCAGACTGTCCTCCTCTGCTGTCTCCTGCCATGGTCGTGATCTGCGGTAAACAACAATCCAAGACGTCAATGAACTGTCGAAAAGGGCTTACCTCAAACCGTCACTACGCGCGTTCGGCGCGCGAAACAATCACTCTCACATAGAACACATTGGAACTCAGAGCATGAACTATCAACAAAAAGAACACATTTTATCGCCTACCGAATTTGCAAGGGGAACCCGTGTTACTGTTCTTAGCTATCTCTAGTGATGCAAACTGTAATTGCTGTGCACGATTTGTAGAAAATTCCAGTGCAATCTCGCTGCTATTTAAAAATAGTCCGTCAATGATTTCCGTTCTCCATAGTGAATGCGAATTTCATAGAACAGGCGTGTGATAAATATTTTTACAACATACCACCACCACCACCACCACATCTGGAGTCCTCCACGGCTCAAATGCAATCACCTGAAACTTGTATTTCGCTTTTAGGTTCCTGTTATTACAATCTAATTAGTAATTAACAGGAATTGGGTGCCAAGACTATTTACCAATAATATCCGAATGGGGATTCACTTGTACGATTTGTCTCTTCTAGATCTCTGAAGTCGAGGAAATTGCACGTTTTGGCTCTATGTTTAGCAAACTTGTTAAACATAGAGCCATCAGTATGCAATTTTCGGGACCCTTGATGGTCATTAGTTCAAAATGTTGCTTTGTGTTTTGTATTCATATCCTCCCACCAAGGTACCTGCGCCACCACTGATTTTTATCAGCGAGTATGTACCCGTTTATGATAGCTCCCACTTGACTCACCGTTCGAATTGCTTCCTACGGCCTTGGTCGTAACACAATTATTGAAATTAAACTTTTTACCGGATACCACATTTGATGCCTTTAAATGAGCTATCGATTTCTTCCTTACTATCTCGACATTTTGTCTCGAGATCATGATTTTCAATCCTCATATCTCGAAATATTATCATGATATCTTCTTGATTTTCTATCCCTAGATTAGGCTTGAGTTTCAATAACATCTCCTTAGATGGAGATATCGACTTTCATCCCTACATCTCGACCTAAAATGTCAAAACTGCGAAAAGTTCAGTTCAGTTAAAAATGGAGATCACAAAACACAAGAGAGATTTTGAGATTGTATGTCGACAAGAACAACTTATTTTAAGAAATGGTGCAAATAAAATTGCATCATGCAGGGTCGTCAGAAGTCACGAAAGCAACTTGTAACAACTATCTTGCTTAAGGGCTGCATTTCTTCCCATACAAGGCCCTTAATCATCATTTCTGACTCATGTAGCTATAAAGGGTGGTATATGTTTAAAGGAACTAAATCGTCAGATTAAGTTCCACAGATAGGCTACACGTAATCAGCATCAGCCCACAAGAGTTATTTGATTCGATTGGTGGTCGAAACAGCTGACATCACTATAAATACTATGAACCATTACTAAAGTAACACCATTGATATCGCCATACACACCATTGATACTGCCACAAAAGCAACAAAACGTATTAATCTTCTAAAAATGCTTCGCGGCACCTCCTGGGCAGCCAATGAGGCAGTCCTACTGATACTATACAAAGCATTCGTGCGCCCCGTACTTGAGTACGGGGCTCTCGTCCTCAGTGAAATAAATAAAACTAACATTGGCAAACGCCAAAGGGCCCAGAACAACGCGCTTAGGGTTTCCCTCCGAGACACTTGGGATACCCCTATCAAACTACCTCACGAAAAAGCCGGAATTCCAACCATAGAAGAGCGCCTCTCATCTCTAGCCGCCAAAAACCGCGAACGCCTCAAGGACAGTAGGCTAATATCAGAACTGCACGACATCTGTGCCAGCCGGCAAAAAAGAAAAATGCCACACAATAATCATCGCGAACTATCACTGCTATCTAGGGGATATCCTGACCGAGGCGGGCCGGGGCGGATCGGACCGTGGGGACCCGATTCAAGAGGATTCGGGCCCGCCTGACGCAACCGATCCGCCCCCGCCCACGGCCAGTATGGTTCTGAGGTCCATACTCAATCAAGATGATCCCTAACCACCAGAAGCGCAAGTAGGAATAAAAGTGCGGAGGTAACGAGCAGTGAACACCCTCGGGTGTCGCATATGGCCGTCATAGTCTGTTCTTTCTTAATCTTAATCTCGCTTTCTTAATCAAGATTACCCCTATAAACACAAGTAGGAATAAAACCGCGGAGGTAACGAGCAGCAACCACCCTCGGGTGTGGCATATGAGCGTGATAGACTGCTCACCTCTCATAGTCTAAATCCCAACTTACTTAATCAAGATGACTCCTATAAACACAAGTAGGAATCAAATCGCGGAGTTAACGAGCAGTAAACACCCTGGGGTGTGGCATATGAACGTCATAGACCGCTCCCCACTCATAATCTGAATCTCAACTTACTTAATCAAGAAGACCAGTATAAAGTCAAGTAGGAATCAAACCGCGGAGGTAACGAGCAGTAAAAACCTGGGCTGTGGCATGTGAGCGTCATATTCTGCTCTCCTCCCATAATCTTAAATCTCAACTTACTTAATCAACATGATTCCTATGTGTTAACATATTTATTTTACTGTATACAACCTACTAATTCTGTTCTTTCTATTTTAACCCTTTACCTAACATGAAAAGCAGACGACACTTGCAAAAAAAAATTCTTGAATAGCTAATTTTTTTCATTTTTTGTCTTAAAAACATAGGTTATGACCCCTCGTTGGAACGAGCTCGATTTGCTCGTTCAAACGAGGGGTCATAACTTATGTTTTTGAGACAAAAAATGAAAAAAATAATGAAAATTAATTGGCGATTTTTGAGAATAGCGCTGGCCGGTTTTGGCCGGTACGTTAGGTAAAGGGTTAAAACATGACCGGCCATCAAGAGGCGTCGGGAAATTGAAACTTTTGAGAAAGATTTTAATGTTGAACATTGTCTGTTTATAGCAACAGTTGCGTCTCCACTAAGAAGGTGTGACTGATGGGCGTTCTAGCAATCCCTCTGTTTTGATTTCAGCGATGCGGTCCCATTATAGGGTATAGTACTCCAGTAGTCAAGGCCACAGTCATAACCCCCCCCCCCCCCCCCCCCCACCCCCCAAAAATTCTCCCAATCATCGGTTTCGTCGGGCAGAGGTTTTGAAAAAAAATTATGAAATGCCAAGTCCTTGCTTGCCTGACGAAAGTATAGACATACTTTGAAGTACTTAGTAACGCAAAATCGCTTGCTTGCCCGACAAGAATATATACAGATTAGAAAGAGACAGAGAGAGAGATATATAGAGAGAGAGCGAGAAAGAGAGAGAGAGAGAGAGAGGGAGAGAGAGAGAGAGAGAGAGAGTAACTAATAACACATTATTTTTATGAGCACGACCTCCCAAATTGGCGGTCACCTCTACCTAGCTGATGTGTAATTGTTGGATGTTCAAAATACAGTAGTTACAGTATTAATATACAATATAGTGGAAAGTATGCACTTTAAAATCAGTTGGGTTAAAATGAACTTAAATTAATTTTTTTGAGTGAATAGGAACCCAATTGGGTTCCTATTCACTTCACCCGGTTGACTTGGGGGATTTTTATCACGTTCGTGTGAAAAAAAATATGATCTCATCATTTTAATTTGAGCATTCAAATATCTTTGTCGAATATAGCCCTTCCAACAACTGTTTCAGTTCTCAAAACTGGGGATCGTGCAACATTCCAATAGTCTCCCTTTTTCAGGCTATTTCTATGTTTTTTTTTCAAAAGCCGTATATGTCATCTTTTCCACAACCTTTACATATAAATACTATATTATCAGTGAAAGGGTTTGCAATATTCCACTTGGAAACAAGTTTCGATCTAGAACATCTCTTTTTATTTAGGCGGACTAAAATTGCTTGAAAGCCTAATGGATGATAATCTAACAAGGAGTGGAGAACTTGATGTTTGAAATTAGGGTTCACACCGTTATTAGAATAAACTGGAACAAGATGATAGGGTATCATATTGAAGAAAGAATAAACGTCACCTAGCTCAGTGTCAATCCCTTGGACCCTGATATAGTTTACATTTATTACAGGGGGGGGGGGGGGGTGGATCAATATTTCAACGTGCAGCCTTGGGGCTGCACGTTGAAATTTTTGATTCGTCTTGCATACAATTTCACTGGGTAACTATCTACTTTCTGAATTGAGGTCGTCATCTGGGGGTAAAGTGCTGTCATCAGCATACTGGGTAATAATGCTGTCAAACTCATTAATCCTTATTCCGTTTATTTGAGGGTTAAATTTGAAAAGGCACTTAGAATTTCAAAACATAAGATAAATAAATAGGGTGAGGGAGGTTCCCCGGGCGATCGTCTCTCTGAATAATAAAATATTCTGGGCAGTGGCCATTGTTTATGATGCAGCTGGAAACATTGCCGTAAAAAGTCGTGAACCACTGGATAACAGAATCGCCGTAATTTGAAAACATTATTTTTTTTTTTTTTAATAAATTGCCGTTCCAGCATACAAGAGATACAATTATACATATAGCCAGATAAATCCCTCCCCAGCTTTTCTGCTTTAGTGAGAGCGATATCCTTCCATAGAGCGCTTGAATTTTACTCTCTATACATGTATCCAGTCGGCAGGGTGGAAAGTATTAGGAAAAAATGAAGTTACTGGAATGATTTCCTACAATTAAGATTCTCCTATCATGTTCAGATATATATTTTTATACCATGATTACCTATTCTACCATATTTGAAAAGCCTATGACATACATTTTAGCTTTACACACTAACTGTGGTGAACACGACAGCAATGGGATTCCAGTAGGAAAAATTTACACTTACAGTGGAACTACATCCAAGCTGACCTTTGGTGACGTCAACCTCAATGCGAACTTGTCTAAATTTATCGCATGTCGCCTCGCAAAGAATGAAATGAAAGTGGCAATTATTTATTACGTTTTTAAATGAGTTTAACGCAAGCGATACCAAAAATTAATAAACACGCATTGCCTCGTGCATATAAAACATCCATAACTCGAAACAGTATGTTATTATGTTATTAAAATAAAAAAGGTCCCGTTTCTTTTTCCATTTCGTTTCGGAGATAAAATTGACAGCGGAAGTACCGCCCGCCGATGCTCATGTAAACAAAAACAGATTCGCACGTATGTGCGTCTGCTGCTCAGTAAAATCGAGAGAAAATGATAGCGACTCTTAATAATCTGATGATCATGGTATAAATAAAATATACCCAAAGTAGCTTGGTGTACCAATTGTTCACCACTTGTGGTGAAGTGGTATTAACTGCGCGCTAAAGCTCGCGGTTAACACCACTTCACCAGTCGTGGTGAACATTTGGTACACCAAGCTACTATGGGTATATTCTATATATATTTCATTATTGTAGGTAAATTGTAATTTTAGGTGTTTATATTTATATGTTGTTCAATATATTTTTCAACTTTTATGACAATAATTTTTTTTTTAAAAATTGTGAATTCAGGTTGTTTCACAATCCTGGCCCGGAAAAAACGGCCTTTCGTGTTCAACGGGTTAAGCCACATAAAGAATGATACTTGATAAAATATTATTTTTTACTTGAATGGAAATTAAATTTGATTTCCAACGTATTATGGGAACAAATTTTATTGAAAGTGTGCATTAATCGAATTTTCTGTTGAATCACCCAAACTCTGACCGGTCTTCAACGTTAAAAAGTACGTTTACTTCAGGAACAGTATATGGTGCACAGAAACAAAGAATTTTCAGATCAAACATATTTTAAAGGGGAATACGACAAAAATGCTAAGGCGAAAGGAGGAAAGCGAATGATGCTCTTCACAGCCCCCAAGAGCACCTTTTTCTCGTGGCATTCAATCTTTGTAACAACAAATCTATCAGTGAACACACTCAGTTTTTAACGAGTGGGTCTATGAGCTCTATCGAAAAACAGGTTATCGCCATCTGATTCCTTGAAATCATCTGCGCTGTGGAGATTAATATGAATTACTTCCGGTTGTATGCTGTATTCTTTGTTTCAGTGCGTGCGTTGGTCTAAATTGGGATGCTGTCGAATTGCGTTGTCAAAATTGCGATCATACTTATGGAAAAGCCTTCCGCTGCGAGCGAAATTGTCTGTCATAATTATACCGACAAAGTTGGCAACAGGCATGGAGATGCTTTGTGTGATTGTACAAGCTGATGTTAATTGTAATGCACAGTTTCCGTAGGAAGAACACCCCGGGAGCTCGCTCTAACAACCCACCTAGCTGGGTGGGTGCATGGAAGAAGGGCTAGGGAATTCTCCTCAACTAAAATTTGAAAATGTACTATCAAATTGAATCGTAATGTTTGCAATATCGCAAATTCCAAACTGCAGGAGTTGGTCCATGAACTACAACTCACTTTCCGATGGATGCAAAAGTTGCGGACTATTTATTTGGTACTATTATTCGCACAGTAAGGTTGTTTTTAGATTTATGTTTTATCTCTACAGTTATAGCATATTTACATTGGGACGTTATTATGAAATATGGACATTCTTCAATAAAATTTGAGACACATTTTTTGTATTTGTTTTGTTTTTAGATTTGTTTTTCTTTTCCTTTTTTGATTTTGTTTGTTTGTTAGTTTTGGGGGTGGCGGGGGTCTATGGACGGGGTATCAAAATGATTAGAGCCCGATACTCAAAATGAATATTTTCCCACCTTTCAAACCAAAATATAGAAAATGAAACATAACTGGTATGAGCTGATAGAGCTCGTCCCGGAAAGTGCCACCAATCCTCGTTCTATAACAATACCTTAAACTTGTTTAAGAATAAATAATTTGAGCTGTCATGTCCAAAGTGAATGAGTAAAATTTTAGGTTTTAAAAATATCCGTAGGATTTAATATTCTACTTGCGGAAATGTCAAGCGGTGCACGCTATAAACAGGCTGAAATGTGAAACTTAGCCTGGAAACAGCTTCAGAAAAAAGAGCTAAACTTTATAAGGGCAACGTGTTTGTCCTTGTTGTGGATGCGTCAGTAGATGGTGTGAATAGGAAAGAATGTAGACCTTGCCAGTTACTTCGTCCTATTGGTGAAGGATAAAGAGAATGGAATGGAATCTCATTGATGCCGATATAAGCAGGAGAACTCTGCAAACGAAAAACGCCAAGAAGCCAGTAAACTAAATAATGGGTGAGCAGTAACTATCCAAATCAAGCTCCCAGGCCACAAATCTAATTCCGCAAGGAATCCAATGATGTTATGTGAGGTTTGTTTACCCACTTGTCGTGGAGTTTACACGCAGACTAACACTGATAAAATGTAATGTACCTTCACTCACAAAGATATATGGATATTCTTTCGTACAATAGTTAAAGATAATCCAATCAATATGTATGGAATTCGCCTTGAAAACATCACGATATTAACACGATAGGTGGAGATACTTTAAACATATTTTTATTTGCCATAACTATTGAGCAAAAAGGGATAAGGGGACAAGTGCTTTCCAGTTAGTAAAAACCTCCGCTCCCATAACATGAATACAGAAAATGTTACAATGGCGAAACAAACAAGTTTTTGAAATTCATAAATTTAAAATAAACTATTTGAATGGGTTTATATATATATGTGTGTATGTGTATAAATAAATATGGTTATGTAGCACTAAACAAAGACAGAAAAAAGGAAGAAAGAAAGAAAGAAAAGCTGTTGATGTCCCTTTTGCATTCTGTATCTTTCTCGATTTCAATCAATTAATATTCAAAGCCATAGGCCGCTTGGGCGCTGTTCTGATTAGGATGTGTTAAAATAATAATAATAATAATAATAATAATAATAATAATAATAATAATAATAATAATAATAATAATAATAATAACAATAATAATAATAATAATAATAATAATAATAAAATAATAATAATAATCAACATTTCTTCGCCTTCTGTACTACAGCTTGGGGACGTGTCTCATTAGATCCATGCTGAATCACACAAAAGGTAGGGAAAGCGCCGCGTCAGCGACTCAGGCCACAAACAGCGCAACCGTGACTATCATCGTGACTGCACAATCTGTGTACCGCAGCGCTGGCTCAACGTCACCCCGATGACGCGTCCATTCCGTGACCCCTCCATAATAATAGGTGGAGATACGCAGCGTGGTCAAAACTTCGGCTGTGATGAGTCTTCATTCCTAATGGTAATGTCATCAAAAATTCCGCCATATGAAGAAGTCTCGGTGGAGCAAAATGTTTTGTTCAGTCGTCTGGAATATATTAGTTGGGCGGAAAAGCGAACCGTTGGTCCGCTTTCCCGCTCAACTGAAATATTGTGAATCTAAACATTGGAGGTGGACTATTTAACCAATAGACTGGTTCCACGCCTTAACAGCATCGCATTCATTGCAGATTTTGACTGGTGTCTTGAAAGCTTGTATCAAAATACGACTTACGTTACTTCCAAGACAAATGAGTGCTCCATATCTTGCAAAAAACGAAATGCATATCCACCAAAGAGAGAGGGAGTGAGAGAGAGAGAGAGAGAGGGGGGGGGGGTAGAGGGGGAGAGGGAGATAGATAGACAGATATTGAGAAACGTTAGTATTCATAGCAGAAAGTATAAATAAGGTTATACCTCTAGTGTTTCCGTTTTGTGCGGTGGTTCCTTCACTGATATATCGACATTCGATCAAGTCCACTAACCTGGAAGAAAGAAATAAGAATGAATAAATGTGTCATAATTCAGAGATCGGAATTCTAGGAATTCAAGCAAAACAAAATGTTTTTCCGATCTTTTTAGAAGCCATTGTTGCAGTATCAATCAAACAATAAACAAAACTGATGTTATATTCGAAATGTAAACTTTTCAAAGTGATATACATCACTTTTGTTTTTCCACAGTTTCGCAGAAATAAAAAGACAACGCGGTGTACTGCAAATTCTAGCATAATAGATGCAATATGTAAAGCTAAACAACATTGAGTCGATAGCTGAAGACTTCTTTATCAACACATTGTTTGTTTGCACAAGATCAGTTTAGACTACACATTGTTTTTGGAAAGAAAAAACTTTGATAAAGTCTATGAATGTACATGTTTCTCGAATAATATTGTACGTTGCAAAAATTTGGGAGTGCAGACATAAAAATGACAGGTTTCGATGGCAAGCTTAACCCTTTAACCAACCATTCGGCCACACCCGCACGCGTATTTTCCAAATGGAGCAGTTAAAAAGGTATTATTTTTTCAAATATTCCAACAAACGCATGCCATGTGACTCCTTATTGGAACGTGCTCGTCGAGCTCGTTCCAATAAACGGTCACATGGTATCGTTCTGTTGAATTTAAAAGAAACAGAAAAATAACATTTAACCCTTTACCTAACCTGAAAAGCAGACGACACTTGCAAAAATTATTCTTGAATAAGTATTTTTTTCATTTTTTGTCTCAAAAACATAGGTTATGACCCCTCGTTGGAACGAGCTCGTTCCAACGAGGGGTCATAACCTATGTTTTTGAGACAAAAAATGAAAAAAATAATGAAAATTTGACGATTTTTGAGAATAGCGCTGGCCTTTTTTTGCCGTTACGATATGTAAAGGGTTAAAATAACAATTTTTATATCGCCTGCGCAGGGTAAAGAGTTAAAGCGTCTGTAAGTTGCCTCATGTGTACACACAATGATATTATACGACTCAGGAGGCAAAGAGAATTCCATACAGTTTCTTCTTCAAAGTATAAGAAAGAGAAAATAAAGAAAAGGTAGAAATAATAGTGAGAACTATTCAAAATTACATGAAGTGATTATGGATGTGAGTGGGTGAATGCCAAGTCGAAAAAGTAGTTGTTCTCCATCTAAACTTGTTGTTTCCAGAACAGATATGCTGCACATTCGAAGAAGAAAAGTTAATATCAATCAATAAATTTGTCAATTTTACAAGTAAACCTTGTACTTTATTAGATAACGACTATAGTCGGCAACTCTTTGATCACAAGGTAGTTCACACCTTACTCCGAAACAATGCCAACCGGCTGAGTGAGACGACCCCGCACATTCGTACCCTTTTGTGTGTCCCATTCTGAAATGAATTTTGGCAACATAGCCAGATGACAAAATCTCTTTTTACTGTATTATTATCCTAGCCCAATCCTCTCAGTGTCACTCAAATACACTATCCCTCTCTTTCTCCATCTAGTCCCGCAAACCAACCAGCGACTCCCAAAATTAACCCTTTACACAACGTAACGGCCAAAACCGGCCAGCGCGATTCTCAAAAAGCGCCAATTAATTTTCATTATTTTTTCATTTTATGTCTCAAAAACATAGATTATGATCCCTCATTGGAACGAGCTCGCCGAGCTCGTTCTAACGAGGAGTCCTAACCTATGTTTTTGAGACAAAAAATGGAAAAAAAATAGTTATTCGAGAATTTTTTTTGCAAGTGTCGTCTGCTTTTCATGTTAGGTAAAGGGTTAAAGTCAATACAGGAGTGAGGCATGGATGCGATTCGACAAGACTATTTTCAAATAGAAATTACTATGTAAATTCGGAAAATTGTGTCACCATGAAAAGCATGTTAGCTTGTTACGTTAAACGCGGTGTTCAATACACAATTTCCCGTCGACACGTTTACTCTCCACAATTAGCGGTATTGTTATAGAGTTCTAAACCAAACATTGGATTATAAGATGTAATGTGCACACGCATACAACCAAGCGTTTCACGTCGGATTTGTGTGTGTGTAGCGAACAGCACACCAAGTAGTGTACGCTGTTTCTATTTCTCCACAAGTACAAAGCGGAGTAACTGAAAGTGATTGTTACACGCATTTGTGTTGCTGAAAACTGCTGTAACCAAATCTCAGTCCAAAGTGCACTATTTTATTTTGACCTTTCCGAATAAAGTACGAACTGAAATGGGATGAAGGTGTTCTCCGGTTTTTGGTGAGGAGAGTTCTGAACGCCAACGGGAAGATAATACCAAAGTTTGACTGTTTAGTAAATGAATTTCGTATAGGTTATGATTCTGAATTCTAGATACTGGTGGTAGGAGTAAGTTATAATGATAGGGCTGGTAAGCAAAAAACATTTTGTGAAGTTGTGCAGTTTGGATTGTTACACCAAGATTCCAGGAATTCCCACCCGGATTCTATTTAAAGCTATCTTCTCGACGGGGACGTGACAACCGTTACTTATTCTCAGTTCCTTATTCGACATTCGTTATTAACCGACTTTATCTGTTGATAACGAATGTCGAATAAGGAACTGGGAATAAGTAACGATTGTCCAGACTATTTATTTATTTATTTATTTATTTATTTATTTATTTATTTATTTATAATTTCTGCACAATGGTTAATCATGACCGCGACAGTTTTACGGGTGGAGGAAGCCGGAGTACCCGGTGAGAACCACCGAGAAACGGCGAGCAACTGTCAGCTCCCCAACACACTAACTTCACACAAGCAGGGTTAGCATTGGTTGAAGACAGGCGTACCATGGACGTGCAGTATGCCTGTGAGCAATGGGGGTGAAGTGTCTTGCCCAAGGACACAACACGCTTGCCACAGGCGGGATTCGAACCGAGGACCTCTCGACTTGCAGTTCTAACAATTTATACGTCTTCATAAGTTAATTGTTACATTATTCCATTCTACACGATCCTTAAAAGTCAGCCTATGAGCTTATGTGAAGTAACTTCCCGGACAGATTGATTAAACATTCTCAGGATCGGCTGGGGGGGGGGGGGGGGGGTATTTTATTCTATTATTGGCCACAATTACTGCTTTTGAGGGCTTGAAGGTAAAAATCCGGCGTTTGCACCATTTTTTCTATTTTTACTATGTCATCGCACAATGAATTTTGTTTGGTTTGTGTTTGGTCTCCACTACAATAGAGAGTATTGTATCATCAGCAAATAGCCCTATAGCCGGTACTATATTCTCGACAATATCGTCGATATCTCTCAGCAACAAAAGTGGCGCGAGAATGGAACCCTGAAGAACACCAGCTTTTATCAGTTGCCAATTGGAAGAGTGAGATTCTTTAACTACCGCTCTCTGGATTTCGCTCAGACAAGATTTGGACCATTGCAGGAGAGATCCTGGTATATCGTTTTCTGTAATTTATATGTCACACATCAGTTTTTATCTGTTGCCAACTGGATGAGTGCAGTTTTATAACTATCATTTGCTGACTTTAGCTCAGACATGATTCGACCCATTACAGGTGAGATCCTGGTATACGAGTCTTCTCTAATTTATATGCCACGCTTTATGGAAGATTTTATAGATAGCACGAAATAAATTTGTAATCACTTTTTGATTATCTATTGCTGAAAGCTATTGATTCATATATGCTACTTAGTTGAACATTGGGGTCACTGGGAATAAACTCTCAACGAAACTTAGACAAAATATCGCGTGTCTTGAGGAATTCAAAGACCTTAATAGAGACACATTTTTCAAACACCATGGACCGAAGAACGTAAATTGGACCGCAGTTAGTTACATTATATTCGTATTTGTTCTTTCCATTCTTTCAGAGAGTAGGGGTTGTACATGTATTGATTGAAAATTAGCACAATCGGACAAATTAGACTTTCTTTACAATTTCCCAGAACATTCAGATTGATTCCCACCAACCAACTACTTTGTTGCATTTAAGACACTTTAATGCTTTTCCGATATCATACTCAGTGAGATGTTATGTATTTAATAGAGGTCTTTAAGGATTGAAAGAACAAGGTGGTAAATAGTGTTAACTTTATCTAAGGTAAATCAATTTCATATAGAATATACCCATAGTAGATTGGTGTACCAAATGTTCACCATGAGTGATGCAGTGGTGTTAGCCACGAGCCTTCGGCGCGCGGTTAACACCACTTCACCACGAGTATATATATCATGATCAGGACCGTCAGATTAATAAGAGTATGAATGTTAAATAAATCAATATTCACACCTGCGAATCTGTTTTTGCGGTATTTCCGCTGGCATGTTTATCGCCGAAACGAAACAGGGTAGCTGATACAGACGTTTTTCCCGAGTTTTGGGGTGCAAATTAAGTTGATTGTTAGATAAATTACCATACAAGGTGATGAGAGTTCATATCAAGTGATATCAGGCCATATACCTGATATGAACTGTCATCGTCTTGTATGGAAATGTATCACCCAGCTACATGCCATGTAACATATGAATTATATCGAAAGAACATGTAAATGGAAGGATTAATACATTTTCACGAGAAACAAAGAACGACCGGACGTTTAGTTTTTAAGAAACCGCCTTTGACAGGACCTCGCAGAATCATCAACAGTAAGTAGCATCGATGCATATCCATGGTGACAGTAAACAGTCGCTGTTCGAAGTGCGATATTTGTTTACAAAATAAAACGTATCGATATATAGAGGATATGGAATGAGTGGTTTTCTCATATAATATTTATGAAACGAGTCTAAGAATTTTCTGTTTTGGCGAGCCTCTGGCGAGCCCAAACGGAAAATTCACACGAGTTTCATAAATATTATATGAGAAAAACACTCATTTCATATTCTATTTATCATATGACACACACATGCACAAATTAGCCATTTAGTATGACCTTTTTAGCCCATCACCTTACTTGAGTTGCAGACGGCACTCGGAAAAAACATCCTCGTATAACTAAAAATTTTCATTTTTGCTTCCAAAACATAGGTTATGACCCCTCATTGGAACGAGCTCGTCGAGCTCGTTCCAATGAGGGGCCATAACCTATGTTTTGGAAGCAAAAAACGAAAATATAAAAAAATGAATAGCGTTTTTCTTGTAGGTAAAAGATTAATACAATATAACCCACCCTAAATAGGACAGATAACGTAAATTCTCCCTACTGAAATTATGCAAATGTGACCCAGTTGTATTTTGTTTAGCCAATCAAATTGCCCAGTTTTGAAATTGACCAATAAAAGCTCCCAACTCTAATTATGCAAATTATGAAAAAATGTGGCCCAGTTGTATTTTGTTCAGCCAATCAAATTGTCCAGTTTTGAAATTGACCAATGAAATTGACGGAAGGCTTTATTTATCACTGATTAATATGAAAACAAAATATCAAATGGTTTAAAGTGAACAAAACGGACGAGTCATATGATAAAAACATATCTGAAATACCCTTACATACATTTACTGTCATTACCTTCAGAAAAGGGTTAACAAAGCATTTGTAACTGTTCAACAAATCACTTTTAATCTGTTGAGTAAACTGTGAAGAAAATGTTCCCTTCAGCATAAAAAATCGACAGAGTCGCAAAAACAACAAAGAACTTTGGGGACTACAAATAATATTTTCTGTCCATTTTTAAAAAAAATATTTAATGTTTTAAATAAATAAATACGGTACCTTGAAAATATTTCGGTTCTTGAATTCTCTTATTTTGTTTTAATTGAAATTTTGAAAACTCGAAGCGAATGGAAATGCATCAAAATAGTAATGGCGGTTACTCACCCGACATCATTCCATTTTCTTGCTAATTTGAGCACTCTGTGTACTTTTTCTGAAGACTTAAGTACTCAGAAAGTGAGGAACATGGCCCACCAAATATTAGAGCGAAAGTACATGAACAAGTTATATGGATGTCAGGCATGAATAAGGTTGGCATTGGTCTCGAAAAATGGAGGGATAAGTCCCAAACAACCCCACTCGTGGCTACTCCGCTGCCTAATGATTCTCGATGATTTTTTCTTCAGCCACCAGACTGTTGTTAAAACGTTGGTATAGTGCATATGGATTTCTTTTCAGAAATGGTATAAATGAAATTATATGACACAAATTAGTTCAGTGGGAATACCGCAATATTACAGATTAATCGGTCTATTATCTCTGTCAGCCACCATGTTAATTTGCCGTACCATCTTTACTGGCAGAAAATTATTTGTGTTCTTAATAGGCAGTGCGAAGAAAGCTCTCATTATATTTTTTTCCTTACTATCCTTTTCAGTATTCGGAATAAACATCAAAACTTAGATCGAATCATGTCCTGAAGGGGATATGCATGGATAGTGCGACAAATGTCTGTTGAACAATGGAATACTGCGATGGGTCAGGGATTTAGCGTTTAGAGGGGCACCATATTTTTAATCATCGGTCATGATGCGAAGAATCATCCGACAGGCGTAGTCGCGTGTTGGGGGCGAGTACGAGAGGGGTATAGTACCTTTGTAGGCGAGGTCCGGGCATCCCCGGGAAGATTTTGGACATCCGAGCTTCCTTGTACAAGACTACTGTTTTACAGCCAAAATATACCCATAGTTTTGTAAAGGCTTTTTCAATTTTTAAAAACGGAAAGCCCCTTTTATAAAGGGTCACCGGTGATCCGCGCAGGGAACTATAGTTATGTGCATGAGGTATTGTCGGCGGTAAGACGTGGGTAACCACTGTCGTGTATTATCACGGATAATGCCGTGTCCCATGGTCTCGGTGCTTGTGAAAACAAAACCTGAGTTGCAAAAATAGAGAGGGGCGAACCCTATGGTTCAGACTATGGAGCATATCTCATCAAGAGAATGAATGAATGAATGAATGAATGAATGAATGAATGAATGAATGAATGAATGAATGAATGAATGCAAAGAAATCAGTACATATTCCTGACTTATATCGTCATGAAAATCGACTTTGGATAAAGTTATCGCCCTTGAAATGAATGAATGAATGAATGAATGAATGAATGAATGAATGAATGAATGAATGAATGAATGAATGAATGAATGAATGAATGAATGAATGAATGAATGAATGAATGAATGAATGAATGCAAAGAAATCAGTACATATTCCTGACTTATATCGTCATGAAAATCGACTTTGGATAAAGTTATCGCCCTTGAAATTATTATACGCACCAGCAAGTAATTGTCAATGCCCCTCGATACATTGTCAGTCCACCAAAAGTCGTTATTAGAGTTATGTTATTTGTGGTATTTCTTGTTATGAAATGATTAGCGTCTGTCTGACATGTTATTTGAGGAGCTCAGCTCTCATAATTCTGTAAGCTTGTGAGTCAAATCTGTACTCGTAAAGAAGTACATAACCAATAATTTATCCGCTGTTCACTGATATCGAAGTTGTAACTTTTCCCACAATACAAATTACAATTTAACACGTTCAGTCTTGTTCGGTAGAGCCCAGTGATATCTGTCACACAAGGTTGAAATTAAATTGATCCTTGTCGATAAGCTCAGGAGATTCTACACCTCAAATTTATTCAGGTCATTATTGTTGCGATCCCCCATTGTATCAAACCGGTAACGCTTTTGAAGTGGAGCCGCTGAACACAACATCCATTCTGTTGATTGACCAAAGATCTCTGGTACCCAAGTCGGACGGCCGACAGGGGCGTAGCCTGGAAAATGAAGTGGGGTGGATAAAATATTTTTCCCCACTTCATTTCACCTCGTGCTGGCCAAGAGAGTTCATTACGCCAGCCGGATACATTAGCCAAGGGACCAGTTAACGAGGACCGAGGAATACACCGACAATAATCATCAACAGTGTCCCTCGTATTAATTCAATACGTGGACGTATATTAGGCGCCACTGTCCGCCATTTTGTTTTCGCGAAACAATTGCTGCCTGAATTCGGGTAATTGGCAATTTAGAAAGTTTGTTTTCAGTTCAAAGTGTCGGAAAGAAGGCAGAATAGTAAATCCGCCCCAACACATCAGAAGCAATAAATCAATAATTTTCTTCGCAATCAATGAGATGTTGGTTTACTCCTCTTGTACTGCATCACGACACGTCTGCCTTTGTAAACAAATGAATGTCGATAGGGAAATTTAACGAAAATACGAAATGGTTTGTAAGCTCAACTGATGATCTGATGATGAAATATTGGAAACAAAAATGGCGACTACCATAAAAAATACATTACGGAACGCTTAGTTAGCGGATACTGTGTCGCATGAGGCTCAGCGAGAACAATATTAGGTGATCCTCATGTGACTCCGTATCCCGCCAACTAAACGTATCGTAACTTATAGTATACCACACAGGTGAAGGTCCAGGGTTTTCGTGGGGAAACTGTTGATTTTTCATTCCAATTTGAGCACACTGAATACTTTTTGAAGGCTTAACTTCTTGCATACTGCTGGCAGACATTCCCACCCAGGAAGGAAATCTTTTGATATTAAAATAAATCATATTTGGGGACATTTAACCCAATTTTCCCATGTAAGGTGTGTAGACTTTTAACCAATGATTTCTTGCATCAAATGCTTATGAATTGTTCATTAAATCTAGTCATGGCTGCTTCATAGCAGCCATGACTAGATTTGATGAAAAATATTTTAAAATTACTCAGCGGGTTAAGTGAAGGAATAGCTATAGTAAATAACAAACCAAGAAATACCAGGGTGAAAGTAAATCAACCTGTTTTTAAGATTTCACGCATGGATGTATTTTAGGTTGGCTTTTTCTCAGTACAAAATGTGGGGGGGGGGGGGGGAGTCCTCCACACCTCCCCTTGTGGCCATGTTGCTGACAATCGGGTCCAACATGACAAACTTTGAGTATTATACTGTACGAGCTAACCAAATAACAAGATGCGACGAACCTGCCTTCCGGCTGCTATTTAAATGAACACAGCTAAGTTTTCCAAGGCTTAGTTTTAAACTCTAACACAGACTATTCATTCCCACTACACATCCAAGGCACGTTTTATTGCTCCTAATTCATCTGGTAATCAGCATTCATCATCGAATGTTTGTAAAAAAAAGATACGAACCATCTCTAGTCCTAAGATAGTTACGCAGAAAAGAACAATTCCTGTCGTCCATTGTAAGAAGATAACAAAATATGTCAAGAAATCCTCTAAAGGTGTGAATAATGGACACATCGTTTGGTTCCCTTCCCATTTCAATTCAGCGATCACGTTTTAGCAGCACAGTCATTTAGGTCGAGTTTTGGGTAGTATGTAACACGAACATGTGTTCTTTTTTTCTCCTGAGCAAGTAAGTCTTATTTCATAGAATACCTTGTTTATTGAATCATTTATGCTTATATTAGAAGGCGCAAAAATCACAAATGCTGTTGAACGATGGGATGGGAATTTACAACATCCTCACCAAAATCTGAAATCGATTCAAACCGCTTTGTCAATCCCAAACTCAAAATTCAAGTTGCGGAATGAATTCGGAGAACGCGGGAAGGGGAGAGGGGCTATAACCACCCTATCTAACTTGTGATATTACTTTGATAGTCCGGAGCGCATTGGCTCACTGGGTAGAGTATAGGACTTCAACCGAGAGGTCCGCGGTTCAATCCTGACCAGGAGCAACTGCGTTGTGTTCTTGGACAAGCCACTTAATCCCGCCCCCCCCCCTCCCCTCCGAGGGAATGCTGGCGCTGTTTACTAAGGCGTGCAGCAAGTCGATGGTGCACTTTCTTTGAACGAATGCTAACCCTGAATGTGCGGAGTTAGTACGTTGGAGAGGTGCTCAATTGGACAGTTGCTCGCCGCTGCTTGGTGGGTCTCTCCGGGTACTCCGGCTTCCTCCACCCGAACAACTACCGGACACGAGGTGATCCCTGCTATCTGAAGTGTAGTTAATCCAAAATAAATAAATCAATAAATTGACAGCTAAGTCACTTTTCCATGGGGACACGGTGGCACTATATACCAAGGCCTATTGTACATCGAAGTGCGCTTGTATTCACCCAATACTAATCATATTTGTGCATAATTGGTACGCTAGAGAGTTTGACAGTTGCTTGCCTCTGCTCGATGGCTCCCTCGGGGGACCCCAACTTCCTCCACATGTAAAACTGCCCGACACGAGTTGACCCTGGCTGTCGAAAGTGTCGTTAAATCTCAATAAAGCAAACAAACAAAGTCAATTTTGTTTTTCAGTTCCCACTCCAACCAACTTCAAAAAATTCTCTCACAGCTCTGTTATGTTCCCTGCCCAGCGATTTTGCTTCTTGTCTCTGTTCCCTCGACCGACCCTGAGATTGATGCAATTTGCCCGGAGACAGAGAAGAGAAATACAATATGCTATTTAACCCTTTGAACCCACGTTTCCTGGAATGGTATCGCCTTTATGTACACTTACAGTGAGTTGGGTCAGTCCAATATTAATATACAGGGAGGATAACATAATAACTGCAGTCTGCAGCCGTCCGGCTGCAGAATGCAGTTATTATTTTATCACCAATGTCCCGTGTATATACCTCTCATGATAAGACAAAATGGGACGAAATTATGCCTTGGGACCGAAAAATCTGTCTTGAGGGTTCAAAGAGTTAAAATCCATTCTCATCTGATTTCAACTTCTCGTGTCTCCCGCTGTTAATTGGCGAGACAAATCAAGTTAACACAGGTGTGGTAAGAGGTCACCTATCACATTTTAGTCGAATCTGACGCTCTCGTGGCATGGAGTCAGTTTGTTCTGAAATAGTCCATCAACTATTTTAGATTCAGTCGGCTGCAATTTTTCAGTCAGTCGTAAGAAGTGAACCTGGGTTTCGCGTTTCCGACCACCTGAAATATCCCAGCCGATTGATTCTAAAATACCAAAAACATGCATTTTCTTTGAATCAACGCAACAAATGTCTCCCAAGCGAGACTTGATTGGACGAAATATTTGACGATAATACCAATACCATTATACGTGTCTGTGTAGTAAATAATTATGAATGCCAACTCATCACAGCAGTAGTTATCTCCAGCTCATCTTTGATTTTTTTTGTAATATGTAGCACCCTTGAAGCTGGAATAAAAAATCAGCTGACAATCCATAGTTATATATGCCCGTAGGATTGGTTTTTGAGATTTTTATAGTGGGTTGGTTGCCTGTAGGATATGTAAAATTCATCTGTCTCTTGCTGTATTCCAGTAGTTTTCCCCCCGAAACTGTACCATATTGTTTAGGGAATTATGATAATGTTTTCTTCATCAAAAACAAATCGGGCGCAATCTTAGAATCTCGTGAACCGTGAGGCGAGACATTTATCCATGTAGACAATCGATTTCATTACGCAAAGCACTAAAAATCAATTCACAATTTAGATGACAAAACAAAAAACGCGGTTAATTCGTTCAGCTGAACAAATATACACTGTTGTAGAGGTTCAATAGGGTAGCAGTGCGTTCTTGTTCTCAAATGCCATGACTACCACAAATATTTTCCCACCACCATCACATGTACTCAATTAAAAAATGAAAGTAATGTTGTTTTTTTTATAATTCTTGTTTCAAAGGAGAAGTACCGAAGTTGATGTTCTGGTTTCGATTTATTTATTCATACCTGTTCAGCCCAAATGAGAGAGATTGCAACTTAATAAATAAAATACATAAAAAAGAAGCATGTTGACGGCGGTATACATATCAACAGTCATATCGAAAGTAAACATAAACACCTCTCGTCTGTCCGTCCCTCCGTCCTTTCCCATCCACCCGGCTGTCCGTCTCTCTCTCTCTCTCTCTCTCTCTCTCTCTCTCTCTATCTCTCTCTCTCTCGTTACCTGTAGTACTTCGTCATGTGCCCTTTAGGCCAACAGAAAAGACCGAGTGTGTATCGCCCCACCCTTACCTTTCCGAGAAATTTACTATCGAGGTGGAGATGGGTAAATCAAAATGTCGGAAGTCGAATCCACCTCCGAAGGAGTCCAGCCAATGTCCTTCCTACAACTGGACAGGGGATGGTCTTGTTTTGTGAAAAAATAGTTCTCGCTATTCCATTCACATTTGTGTCGCTATTCTGTGTATTTGTAACGAAATAGCCTTAATATATATATATAATCTCCAGCGACTCGCAGATCATAGCGGAATTTATGAAACGAGTTTAGGAAATTGAGTCCGGACCAAGCCAAAGGTTTGAACCAGACCTAATTTCCTGAACTCATTTCCTAAATTTCCCTACAAAGTGGGGACGCGTTGAATAATTTATCCACCCGTTGATCCAAAATCCATAGAAGATTTTAAAATGGATTCCCACAACAAGCAGCGCTTCCTCTCGTTCTATAAGATCTCGAATGACGTTTTAAAACACAATGTCTTATTGGGTAATACTAAATAGCGAATGGTCCAGTGAATTGAAGAAGTGACATACTAATTACCCATTGGAATATAAAACACAAATTTGAATAGATTATTATGGCCAGGGTAAATCCTTTGATTAACAAGATACACAACAGTATTAATAACTTCATTAATTATTTCAAATCGAATTTGATCACATAATGGGGATCTCTGATGAGACACAACATCATATGGAATTTCTGAACCAAGTTTACTGAAATCTATCTGAGCAGGTGTTTACCGAGTTTTCTCCTAGACAAAAATACTCTGCTACCAAGTATATATTACTGCCCCTTGTTTACAAATTATATCCCTAGGATTAGAAGTATTCGTCTTTTTAACCCTTTACCATTCGTCCGCGTAATATGTAAATTCAGCAGTTGGAAAAATATTAATTTTCAAAATATTTCAACAAAACCATATCATGTGACCCCTCGTTGGAACGAGCTCATCGAGCTCGTTCCAGCGAGGGGTCACATGATATGGCTTTGTTGAAACTTGTTGAA
The DNA here is from genome assembly GCA_031216915.1 of Pictodentalium vernedei. Classification (NCBI taxonomy): domain Eukaryota; kingdom Metazoa; phylum Mollusca; class Scaphopoda; order Dentaliida; family Dentaliidae; genus Pictodentalium; species Pictodentalium vernedei. Next base: position 602,617,728 of record CM062296.1, on the reverse strand, counting down.
AAATTTAAAAAAATATGATCTTTAAAATAATAAATTTTGATATCGTCTGCGTTGGGTAAGGGTTAAAGTCCTGATATCGTATTCAATTGAAATGCATCCTCAAATCAAATCTTCCCTATTTGTAGTGGACTTCACGCTTATTTATAGCAGAAATTGAAGAAAATATTTATTAGATGAGGAGTTAATAATGAAAGTGTCAATGACACTGTAGCTTAACTTGTGTGTTGTGTTTGATGAAAAGGATAATGTTCAATGTTTGTGAAAGGATTATGAAATAAGACAAGAATTGTGATAATTGGGAATATGTTCATTTCTGTTCCCTGTATGCTATGTTTATGATAAAAATAATATGAGGTGTACACTGTACTAAAGATCTGAGGGGTGGGTTAATATGACCTCACAGTTAATATATGTGGCCCTCACAGTTAACGTATATCAACAAAAGTTACCAAGTTACAGTGAAATTATTCCAAAATGAGTCATCCTATCAAGTTACATTAAAATCCCTTCATAAATATGGCCGGTAGACTGCGGACTTCGGGCGTAGCCGTCAGTTTCCCAATTGCGTCCAAAGGGGACGTTCTCATGTAGACATTATATGAAGTCAACCTACCAAGTTACAATGAAATCCCTTCATAAATATGACCTGTAGACTGTGCTAAAGGTTTTTGGGCTTTGGGCTCTGGCAGCCATCATGGTTGAATGATCGCAGCCAAAAGGAGACATTCTCATCTGGGCATCATCTGGAGTGATCCTACAAAGTTACAATGAAACCCCTTCATAAATATGACCTGTAGACTGTGCTCCAGGTTTTGGGGCTTCAGGCCCTTGAAGCCGTCACAGTTGACCAATCACGACCAAAAGGGGATGTCATCATCTAGGCATTATATGGAGTCAAACTTACGGGTTACAATGAAGTCCTTCCATAAATATGACCAATAGACTATGCTAAAGGTTTTGGGTTCGGGCAGCCATCAAGGCTGAATGATCGCGACCAAAAGGGGACGTTCTCATCTAGACATTATTTAGAGTCATCCTACCAAGGTACAATGAAATCCCTTCATAAATGTCACCTGTAGACTGTGCTAAATATTTTCGGGCTTTGGGCCCCTGTAGCCAACACAGTTGCCGAATGGTGTCCAAAAGGGGTTGTTCTCATCTAGAGATTACATGAAGTCAACCTACCGAATTACAATAAAATCCCTTCATAAATATGATCTGAAGACTGTGCTAAAGGTTTTCGGGCTTTAGGCTTGGGCAGCCATCATAGTTGAATGATCGCAACCAAAAGGGAACATTCTCATCTGGACATCGTCTGGAGTGATCCTATGAAGTTACAATGAAATCCCTTCATAAATATGACCTGTAGAGTGTGCTCAAGATTTTCGGGCTTCAGGCACCTGTAGCCATCACAGTTGACCAACCACGACCAAAAGGGGATGTCATCATCTAGGCATTATATGGAGTCAACCTAACAAGTTACAACGAAATCCTTCCATAAATACGACCTACATACATGCTAAAGGTTTTTTGGGCTCGGGCAGCCATCAAGGCTGAATGATCGTGACCAAAAAGGGACGTTCTCACTTGGGTTCTATTTGGAGTCATCCTACCAAGCTACAATAAAATCCCTTCATAATTATGACCTGTAGACTGTTCTAAAGGTTTTCGGGCTTTGGGCCCCTGAAGCCGTCACAGTTGCTCAATCGTGTCCAAAAGGGGACGTTCTCATCTAGACATTATATGACGCCAACCTACCAAGTTACAATGAAATCCCTTCATAAATATGACCTGTAGACTGTGCTAAAGGTTTTCGGGCTTCGGGCTCGGGCAGCCATCATGGTTGGATGATCGCAACCAAAGGGGACAATCTCATCTGGGCATCATCTGGAGTGATCCTGCAAAGTTACAATGAAATCCATTCATAAATATGACCTGTAGACTGTGCTCAAGATTTTCGGGCTTCGGGCACCTGTAGCCATCACAGTTGACCAATCACGACCAAAAGGAGATGTCATCATCTAGGCATTATATGGAGTCAACCTAACAATGTTACAATGAAATCCTTCTATAAATATAACCTTTTGCCTATGCTAAAGGTTTTTGGGCTCGGGCACCCATCAAGGCTGAATGATCACAGCCAAAATGGGACGTTCTCATCTAGACATTATTTGGAGTCGTCCTACCAAGTTACAATGAAATCCCTTCATAAATATGACCTGCAGACAGTGCTAAAGGTTTTCTGGCTTCGGGCACCTTTAGCCGTCAAAGTTGCCCAATCATGTCCAATAGGGGACGTTCTCATCTAGACATTATATGAAGTCAACCTACCAAGTTACAATGAAATCCCTTCATAAATATGACCTGTAGACTGTGCGTAAGGTTTTTGGGCTTCGGGCTCGGGCAGCCATCATGGTTGAATGATCGTAACCAAAGGGGACAATCTCATCTGGACATCATCTGGAGTGATCCTATGAAGTTACAATGAAATCCCTTCATAAATATGACCTGTAGACTGTGCTCAAGGTTTTTGGGCTTCGGGCACTTGTAGCCATCACAGCTGACCAATCACGACCAAAAGGGATGTCATCATCTAGGCATTATATGGAGTCAACCTAATAGGTTACAATGAAATCCTTCCATAAATATGACCTCTTACCTATGCTAAAGGTTTTTGGGCTCGGGCACCCATCAAGGCTGAATGATCGCGATCAAATGGGCACATTCTCATCTAGACATTATTTGGAGTCATCCTACCAAGTTACAATGAAATCCCCTCATAAATATGACCTGTAGACTGTGCTAAAGTTTTTCGGGCTTCGGGCACCTTTAGCCGTCACATTTGCCCAATCATGTCCAAAAGGGGACGTTCTCATCTAGACATTATATGACGTTAACCTACCAAGTTACAACGAAATCCCTTCATAAATATGACCTGTAGACTGTGCTAAAGGTTTTCGGGCTTCGGGCTCGGGCAGCCATCATGGGTGAATGATCGCAACCACAGGGGACAATCTCATCTGAGCATCATCTGGAGTGATCCTAAGAAGTTACAATGAAATCCCTTCATAAATATGACCTGTAGACTGTGCTCAAGGTTTTCGGGCTTCTGTAGCCATCACAACTGACCAATCACGACCGAAAGGGGATGTCATCATCTAGGCATTATATGGAGTCAACCTAACAGGTTACAATGAAATCCTTCCATAAATATGACCTTTTGCCTATGCTAAAAGCTTTTTGGCACCCATCAAGGCTGCATGATCGCGATCAAAATGGGACGTTCTCATCTAGACATTATTTGGAGTCATCCTGCCAAGTTACAATGAAATCCCTTCATAAATATGACCTCTAGACTGTGCTAAAGGTTTTCGGGCTTCGGGCTACTGTAGCCGTCACAGTTGCCCAATCACGCCCAAAAGGAGACTTTCTCATCTAGACATTGTATGAAGTCAACCCACCAAGTTACAATGAAATTCCTCAATAAATATGACCTGTAGACTGTGCTAAAGGTTTTCGGGTTTTGGGCTCGGGTAGTCGTCACGGTTGGCAGATCATGCCCAAATGGGAAAATTCTCATCTAGACATCATAAGGAGTCATCCTACCAAGTTACAATGAAATCCCTCCACATTAAACATGACCTGCAGACTGTGCTAAAAGTTTTTGGGTTTCGGGCTTGGGCAGCCATCACGGTTGATAGATCATGCCCAAAAGGGGACGTTCTCATCTAGGCATTATACAGAGACATCCTGCCAAGTTACAATGGAATCCCTTCATAAATACGACCTGTAGACTGTGCTAATGGTTTTCGGGTTTTGGGCTCGGGCAGCTATACCGGTTGCCCGATCGCGACCAAAAGGGGACGTTCTCATCTAAACCTGCATATGAAATTTCGTGACAATCAGACAAGAACTGCGGGGTTTAGCCCGTGCTAAAGGAAAATGTGAACAGACGTCACAGACTCAGAGGCAAACAGACTCACAGACTAACAGACTTCCGCACGCGTGATGGCAATAGCTTATCTTGACTATGTCAAGTTAAGCTAAAAACTATGGATGAATCTCCTCATTCTGCCTCACACTGATATGAAATTACCTTGGGCTGATATCTCGGCCGATATTAAACTAGCCAAGTAATAACCTCTTTATTTATTAAACCAAAACAGATAATTACAAAAATTCCCAGATCTGTTTTCTGACAGTGCTATTGATTCTCATTTTTATGGCAACGTCCGAAGTTTCCTCTTCTCCCACTGAGGAAGCCGCTACGTTTGGATAGTCTAACTTCCTCTTATTTCACTTCGACGAATCTCCGCTTCCGACTCTGAATTTTAGTTTGCGATGAATTTTCTGAACAACTCTCTTCTTTCTTTTCTTCGACCACCTAATCATCAGTTCCTCGTCATCTGAATCTCTACTTCAAACCACTCTACCATGCCTGTTAACGCCAATTTCCCCGATTGTGTTCGACGAATAACTGTGAACATTTCGATGTAAACAAATTGTTTTCGACCAGTAACATCTCAGAGGGATCAATAACTCTAGCTTGGATTATATAGACCGAGATCAGCGTCACAGAAACCGAGTCGGAAGCCATATCAGTTAGATGAACAGCAATTCTGGGAATAAAAACCATATCTAATAAATAATATTATCATCATTATGTTTGTTTAACCCTTTATCTAACATGAAAAGCAGACGACACTTGCAAAAAAAAATCTTGAATAATTAATCTTTTTTCATTTTTTGTCTCAAAAACATAACTTATGACCCCTCATTGGAACGGGCCCGACGAGCTCGTTCCAACCTGGGTCATAACCTATGTTTTTGAGACAAAAAAATGAAAAAAATAATGAAAATTAATTGGCGATTTTTGTGAATAGCGCTGGTCGGTTTTGGCCATTACGTTGGGCAAAGGGTTAAATGCCGTATCAGATTTGAGGTCTTGTTTCTACTGCCCTTTCACTACGAGTCGGGGACGTGTCGAGATATTGCATAAGGAACAAGAGCAAGACTCTGATACAACACTTTGCACACAGACATAATGGTGAGGATCGATTTATTTTACAATTCTCAACCGTAATAACCCGATTAACTGGCATTTTAATTTCAGATTTCATTTTCAGACTCATAAAATGCCTGCCGTTTCGTTTGACTACTGCTGCCTTGAACTTTTGTGATTCTCGTATATATCTATTGAGCGCGTTTGTTCGGCTTTCCGAAAGGACTGTGCGCCGTGGCAGTATAATTGCGTGTTGTCTCAATTTGAATTCTTCCATGGTGTAAATACAAAAGCATAAATGCAATGACGTCCCACAAATTAATCCTTACTTTTGTGTGGTGTTTTTTATCTCTCGTTTCGTCTGCAAAATTCTATAAGGTCTATCGTAAATACTTTTCGAAAGCTTGTAATATTTTATAAATAGTAACGTAAACAAGTCGTTGAATGCAAATTTAACCCTTTACCTAACGTGAAAAGCAGACGACACTTGCAAAAAAAATTCTTGAATAACTAATTTTTTTCATTTTTTGTCTCAAAAACATAGGTTATGACCCCTCGTTGGAACGAGCTCGACGAGCTCGTTCCAACGAGGGGTCATAACCTATGTTTTTGAGACAAAAAATGAAAAAAATAGTGAAAATTAATTGGCGATTTTTGAGAATAGCGCTGGCCGGTTTTGGCCGTTACGTTGGGTAAAGGGTTAAAATTCAGTAGAAGCATCGACGGTGAACTATAATCCTGACAGGTAATATTCCAACTACGTCATCAAGACATGCCTTCGACAAAGGCATGTCTCGATGATGTAGTTGGATTATATTATCAGCCCGGGCGTGAGTCATCACAGTCGGACAAATCACGTTTATATCATCCCCAACCCTCATCGATCATCTTCAAGACGCATCTGATTCGATTTGAGGAGTGATTCAGTTCGAGATTTGATTCGAATGTGTCACTCGCAGACCCTTAGATAAATAGAAGATTCGGACTTTTTCTGAGATGTTAATGGAACATTTTCCCTCTCTTTTATTACACGCGTCCGCTGAAAATGAATGAAATAACGAAAAGGCAGACGTCACATTTTTGTCTTTACCGACACAGGACATACGATTACGTTATATAAGAGACGTATTTTCACTGTAGGTACAACCGGCGAATCATGGTGAAAATAGTGTCAACGGACAAGAAATAACCTCGCTAGAAGAATGTTTATGAAAGTGAGAGATATTTACCAGATCATAGCAAAAAAAAAGTTGTTGATTTTTGTTACTTGGTATTGAAATAAAAACCACTAGCGTTTCTGTATAGTTTTCAATGACATGCCGAGGGAACTGACTTATTTGGTCACTGAAAGCGGTTTGTTGTATATCCACTGATGGCCTTTAAACAGAAATGTATGTCGCCTTTGAAGCAGTTACTTTGCTTTAATTTGCGATTAGAACATAAAGATAAGAATTTTTTCTGAAATTTACAACGCATATAAAGAAAAATACTAATCTTTTTTGAGTGGTTTACCAATACCATAATTATTTCATTCCTGACTATAAGGCGAAATGTAAATCTTTATTTTATTTTCATTCGTTTTTCTTCCCCAAAACAAATCATATTCCAACTCACACTCGTCGAAAATGGTATTCCACTCCATGAATCGTATTCCTCTCTCAGCGATAACGGACTATTTTTTAAAATTGTATTTATTTCTTTTTTTGACATGTTTTGAAAGTAACCACGGGTTAATTATAAAAGGTTCTTTTGGGAAAACAAATAAGGAGAAAATAAAATAGATACAAAAGTTCACTGCTCGGATTCGAGTACGAGTTTTTTACTCTCCTGGGCCGCGCGGATTATTTCACTCGGCTAACGCCTCGTGAAATAATCCTCCACGAGCCCCACTCGAGGATCAAAATCGTTCTCGAATCCGAGTAGTGAACTATTGTCTCTATATTTCACCTGCTAGTCACTCGTGAAATAATTATGGTATCCACTCAAAAACCATAGTTATCTTCTATTTACTCGTTTCATTCGTGACATACTTGGTATCCTATAAAACGGTCCATTTTCTCTCTACTATATGCCTGTAAAATTTGTTATTCCTGAAAAATTCGCATTTTTTTCTATTTTATGCGTGTAAAATTGCTTACTCCAAGAGCATTTGGAAAAAAAAACCGCTTAGAGAGAACTTGCTCCTGTGGTTTGAAACACGTAAAGCAAAAATAATTTGAAAGAATCTGAAACACAGCTTTCCTTTCCTGAAATAACCAGTGCACCGTTTACCAGTAAGGGGACCCTTATATATTTCCACATGTGAATATGCGATTTTTCTCTCAATGGTATTTATTTATTTATTTGGGGGTTTAACGACAATTTCAACAGCCAGGGTCATATCGTGTTGGACATTTCTTTTTCCGGTGGAGAACCACCGAGCAGCGACGAGTAATTGTCGGACTCTCCAACGTACTGACCCCTCCTCACAGTTGGGGTATCAAACTTTTGAACACAAGCGTTTATCGATGTGCAGTATCCCTTAGCACACTGTGCCACCGTGCAACCACTTGAGCAGTTGGGATAAAGTGTCTTCCATAACGCTAATGACGCTGTGTCAGCATGGAGAAGAGTTTAATATATTGCCGGTTTCTTTTGTAAGGGGAACGGGAATGAAATTACATTCAGAACCGCAAACCGGGAAATGTCCTGGATAATATCAAGTAAATTTACTGGATTAACAATACGCATTTATTTTCGTGAAATTGAACACATTTTATTGGCAATCTGCCATATCCATACGCAAAAGTTATTTTCCCAAGAGAAGTGTGAAAACCCAAACCCGCTTCCAGGGGCGGATCCAGGGGGGGGGTGCTCTGGGTGCTCGAGCACCCCCCCCCCCCCCACACACACACACACGCCTACTCACTACTCACAGTCATCCAAAAAAATTTGAATTTGCAGACATTCTGAAAGAGTGAGAACTTCATCCCATTCACAAGTATTACTGTAATAAGCACACGCGATTACTGTATTTCCGATCCAGCCTCCAATAATCTATCTTGAAGATTTAATTTCAATAAAATGTAATTGTTATAAGAATGAGCCTGGAATTTAACCAGTTACCAATCACAGCTTTTCCCAAAATGGATGGCATTTGAATCAGTTGACGAGCTGATTCCAATGTCATCCATATATTTACGGTCTTATGGACAAAGTTTCCACGTTTATCAGCTCTGTTCGTAAATATATCTTTGTTCAGCTTATTCAGTGATGCTATAGTGACGTTCGCCTTCAGCAATAGTTTTACGCTATGACAGATGATTGAATGGGACAATTTAATATTTAACAAAGAGCATTTAACATTGGTGAATGATTCACCAATGTTAAATGCTCTTTGTTAAATATTAAATTGTCGCAACAGTTGAACTTGCTGGATAATGCCTACAGGCATTCTCTAGTAAACTGAAACAATTTAATGTTACAGAGCAACAGGACATCTATTATCCAGACTTATTTCTTCGATAACATGAATAAAATAATTAAGCTACTTACCAGTTAAGATCAGTTGATGGAACAATGTATTTACACAGTGTACAAGTTTGTGCGTTCACATAGCACGGTTGAAGCGCACAAACTGAGACAGGACTTGGGTGTTTCAGAAGCGGATCCAGGATTTTAAAATAGAGGGACGTCGCCCTCTATACTTATATGGTCACAAACTGTTGTGATGCAAGTGTGCACATACTATTAATTTATAGTACGCACTGGCTTCAATTATTTTATTAGAATTGACTGGGGCGTGCCTTTGCCTTTGGCACGCTCCAGTCAATTCTAACAAAATAATTTTCAACGACATATACTTTTTATATCTGATTAATAGACGGGGACGCACGCGGCATGCGCCCCTCTATTTTCTCAGAAATGATTTCTGAGAAAATAGAGGGGCGCACGCTATGTGCGTCCACGTCTAAATCTGCCTTTGGGGCGTTTAACATTTAAATAGTATATGCATCTCAAAGTTGACCAGAAGAAATGTGACCCCCCCCCCCCCCTCGGCCACTCACCCAGTGGCACCAACCCATCCACACATTCACCCACCTACACACACTCATACTTCTTGGAACTTCTGTCGCCCCTGCGTACAACAGGTATGTCATGGTGAAAATTATTATGTTTCTTCCTGGCAATCCCCGCATTTCAGTTAATTTGATGCAAAATCCAGGGGTGATTATATTTGCTTCTTGGTAGGTAACAATTTCGAATGATTATTTTGTTTTTCATTGGGCAGTGTCAGTACCATAATTGTTTTTACCAAATTTCAAGCCAAATCGGCAGAAAATAGGTTTAAGAGAAAGGACAAATATATGACCAGGATACGTCTCAGATAGCATCTGATGGGTTCCTAATTCAAATTTTTTTCTGGGGGAGGACCCCCAGACCCCCCGCTAATTGCTTCGCGCCTTCGGCGCTCGCAAGGACTGCGCAGAGCGCCGTCACGCTGCGCGCCTTCGGCGCTTGTCGACCAACAATAGCACCCCCCCTTATAAAATCCTGGATCCGCGCCTGGCTTCCAACTCGTCTTCAATTTCAGAAGAGTTAGTTTTATCACCACTACCTCCTGGCTACAACTCCCTCTTCACTCCCGTCAACAGTCTCCTCATCTTGAGAAGACTGGTGACGGCAGTGAAAAAGTAGTTTATGTTGAAGGTGGTAGAGAATAGTGAGTTCAGGCGTGCAAGGACTGACTAAATATTACAAAGTTACGTTGGGGTGTGACAGGAATGATAGTCCGTAGGAAAATTAGTCCCTCTGGACTATTATTCCGCGGAATTATAGTCCTAGATCTAACATTCCTAGGAATAGTAGTCCGGCGGACTATTATTCCTAGGAATGTTAGACCTAGGACTATAATTCCGCGGGATAATAGTCCAGAGGGACTAACGTTCCTACGGACTATCATTCCTGTCACAGGGGCAGTTTTTCAATTTAGAAAACTTCAGTTCAACACATCCTGCATGAGTGATGATTCCCCGTTCCGTGTTATAGATTTCCCGGGTATCGTGATCAGCTTTCGGAACCGGGATTAAACCCCAGCATGGAGCTTATACCCTTTCGATTTGAAGTTTAATGCGCTAATCAATGTGCCATCGCGATCCCTTCTCACTAATATCTTACCAACCTTCATGGGATGTTTTTAAGAAAGTGTATAGTAAAATTGTCGTTTTTTTTAACCCTCTCCATAGTCGTTGTCGCATCATATAAGGTTTAACGAAATTAAATTTGCTGAACATTAAGTTAGGAACTTCAGACGACGAGTACCAAGCGGTGTTGTGTAGTGTACAAACACTCGTATAACTGTGTCTGAAATATAGTAGTATGGTCGCAGAGCAGTCCTCTCTATCTGCACCCCCTCTCTCTCTCTCTTTCTTTCTCTCTCTCTCTCTCTCTCTCTCTCTCTCTCTCTCTCTCTCTCTCTCTCTCTCTCTTTCGCGATCAGATCTGATTACGACCAGGTTGCGGTACTTGACACTTTTGCACCAGAGAATCCGTTTCACAGATAAGATAATCATCTCTGACTTATCTCCTTATGAAAATCGACTTTCGATAAAGTTATCTTTCCTGAAATTATTAGACAGGTGAGGAAGGTTTAATCAAGAAGCATGTGTTTGTTGAGAAAACACCTTTGACTCTAGCAGAAAATAAAGCAACGTTCCCTTTTTGTTACTTTTAATAAAGGAAACAACAGACACCTTTCAGAACCTTTTGTTGTTTTCGTTTATTAAAAATTACAAAAGGAAACTTGGTTTTTTTATGGCAAGCTAACTAGAAGCAACCATATAACCGCCAATTTCGGCCCTTTGTATAACGAATGTGTTTTTATTCTTCCCAGGAAGAAAATAAGCACATCTTACCTCCTAGACGTTTATATCAATGGAAAAGGATAGTGTCTGTATTTTATTAAGCGCCTGTTCTTTTTAATCCCCATCTACAGCAATACTAAACCCTGCAGAACATGAAAATCTGTTCCGCACACATGTGCGGAACGAAAGTCTTTGACGGACTATTTTTATAAAGAAGCGAAATTTCACTGGAATTTTCTACAAATCGTGCACCGCAATAACAATTTAAATCACTGGCGATAGTTAAAAATTGTGCCCTTAGTTCCAATGGTTTCTATGTGTCAGTAGGCACATGGAACGCATTGGAACTCAGAGGACAAGATAGTAACACGGGTTCCCCTGTCAAATTTGGTTGGCGATAAAATGTGTTCTTTGTCTTGATAGTTCAAGTGAATTGCTGAGTGTCCTTTTAATAATTGTTTTTTATCGACGTGAAGGCGTGTAATAAACACAGAACGACACACGCGTGTGAATGGGTCAATCAATATGGCACTTATGCCATCGCGGGAAGATAAATCTCGAGGCCTGTCGTCTCTCGTTTTATCCTTCCGTGCTGGCACTCGTGCCGTGTCGATTAACCCATTCACACGCGTGTGTCGTTCTGTGTATATATGTCAGTAGTATGTAATGTAGTTTTGAGGACCTATTTGGATGACCTCGGTGGATGACCTCGGACGTGACGTCATGTCACGAGACCTAGTGGCGCCATGTTGTGTTGTCATGGTAACCCGCGTGAGCGGCCATCTTGTGACGTCATTTCCATAGTGATACGTGGTGTTAGTGCGCATGCGCATCGCATGTTGTTAGGGTGATACGTGTTTCCGTCGTCCATTTTGTGTACTTGAGACCGCCATCTTGGTTTCTATGGTAACATGTGGTTGCTATGTTACCCAAAGGCCTACAACAAGGCAGGGGTATGATTATCTTATTTGTGAAACGGATTCTCTGGTGCAAAAGTGTCAAGTACCGCAACCTGGTCGTGATCAGATCTGATCCCGAAATTGGGGTGCTCGAGGATATTGCCATTGGATATAGAGGTGATGAAAATCGGATACAACTTCGTTGTAATAAGGGGAGATCACTGTACGATTAAGTACAGGTTATAGAAAATCAAGCAATCTGATTGGTTAGCAATAATCTATATAAATGATCTAGATAAATGAAACAACAAGAGTACACGGAATAGGGTCAGAAGTTACAAGAATAGACTAGAATAGCTAAATTTAGCAATAATAAGCAAAGCTGTTCCAGCTGATAGGCTCTTCTATTCTACTGGAGTATACTACAGGACAAAGGAACATGCCTAGGTAGACGTAAACTATTGCATATATAGATAGAAGCAGAGAATCCTGAATCGAAATAGTAAAACTTGTCGGGTTGTTTATGGTAATTAGATTTACTCCGATTCAATCGAACACACCCTCTGAACATACCCCTGTCTTGTTGTAGGCCTTTGGGTAACATAGCCACCACGTGCTACCATAGAAACCAAGACGGCGGTCTCCAGTATACAAAATGGACGACGGAAACACGTATCACCCTAACAACACGCGCCGTGCATGTACACTAACACCACGTATCACTATGGAGCTGACGTCACAAGATGGCCGCTCACGCGGGTTACCATGACAACACAACATGGCGCCACTAGGTCACGTGACATGACGTCACTTCCGAAGTCATCCACCGAGGTCATCCAAATAGGTCACCAAAACCACATTACATACTACTTATGTCACGATGCGCACACTGTTGAAACAGAAAAGAAAACAAGGTTAAAGAACATCAATAAAACAATGTGAGAAGCGCCGTTTTCTTATTTTTAAATGGCTTTAAACAGAGAAAGATAGTTCAACATTCAAACTGACTGGGCAAATATTATAAAAAGCCAGCTTCTGTACTTTTATACTACTCTACAGGAAAATGCCTAAAGTTTGTGAAATGATGCGCACATCGATGAAACAACTTCGTTAACATCTCGAAATTTCAATTTTTATTTGAAATCCCATACTTTTAGTGTTAAATATAACGACAACTTTAGAAAATTAAGGGGAGAAAACGTTCCTGTAAATCTCTTCCAGTAACGAAAATTGTGAGCCCTGGCCAAATCACGAGTGAAATCGAACATAGCATTTGAGATGCCGTGTTTTCGCATTCGTTTTCGACACGTTAGCTTCTACGGTATCGCTACTGGTCGAAACTCTTTCTTCTTATGTAACGATATTATTGTACAGTGTCTCTTGATTTAATACTCAGTTTTTTTTATTTATTAGAAACTTCCGAGGTTTGCGAGAATTTTCGCATCGGTTACAATTAAAGCTCTTTCTGTCAACGTGCCGAGAAAAATATTTCTGTGTATGTTAAAACTTCCTAGGTAATAGCTGACAAGAAAGAAGCCACCAAGTTGTCGCTAAGGAGTTCATGCTATTAGAATGTGCGTGACCGGGTTGTCGATCACATTTTGAACCTGGATTGAAGTCTTTTGTTACATTTAAAACACAATTTATTCTCACAATACTGGATTCCAGTCGAGTCGCCTCTAGTAGGATATCTCGGTTACCAACCACACAAATTGGTACTTCCAAAATTCGTCGTTTACATTGACAAGTTGATTTTTATACCTGTGGTTACTGTTAACAACAATTTAAATATACAACAAAAATAGACATATCTTGGGACGAACAGCGAGCAATTTGAAATGACTTATGGCTGATTGCTATATTAAGCTAGAATGAAGATGAGAAGGAATTCAGAATTACTTAATCTGTTGTACCCGCATACTGGAGAACTAAATTGAATACCCGGTTAGCGATTGTCGTCGGATTACTCATGAGAAAAGGTATAAAACCTTTAAGTGCTTTCAGAAAAATAAAATGTCAAGGCTTTAGCCCTGTAATAGTACCCCACCTACTAAATAAAACTGATGCGTCCTGCTATCAGAACTATTCGTCACATTCAATGTTTCAACAGTTGGCATATCGATCACAGGGGTTATATAAACTAGTACTGAAATGGTTAACCGGATAACCGATTTGAAACCGGTTACCTACCTAACCGATTTGAAAAAAATGTCAACCGGTTATCCGAAATATCGATAGTGATCGACATTCCGCAGTTAAAACGTAGTAAATCTGCCGCTTCTCCTTTGCGATAGATTACACCTCGAAGCAGCGCTGTATATATTGAGAAATAATCGACTTTGGCGTTCAAGACTTCGTTAACGATCGGCAATTTCCGTGAGTACTGAGTAACCGCAGAAACTATTCCGTAGTATGTATACAAACGAACGTTGTCGAGTACTCGACAACGTTCTTTTGTATACACACTACGGAATAGTTTCTGAGAATACTGCTTTCCAATTCCTATAGTTTTGATCCCAGATTCGGTGAAATAATGGCTACGGATAACCGGATATTATCCGGTTATAGCTCTCGGTTATTCGGTTGTGAAAATGAGCCAACCGTTTCAGCCCTAATATAAACGTGAGATAAGAAATTATGTTTCCTCCCAGATTTTTTGGCGACACTAGGCGAAGAGGTACTTTGGGATCTATATAACCAGCATCATAAACAGCAGATACCACGTGCTCTCAATATTCTTGATAAACAAAATTTACGCCTTCAATTTCACGTGTGTCGCTTATGTGATCTATACAAACGTATCTATTCTGTTGTCGAGGTCGTTGTCATTTGTAATAGTCCAATTTTTGCCTCCATTCCTTGATATGGTCAGAATTACCTCCTGTATTATTTACAGTGCAGTCGCCGTGGACTCGTTGTAATCCACGCGTGGGCAATGATGTCCACGCATGCGTTTACAAAGGTAATAAAAATCATCATCAGCAAAATTGTAATTAATGAAGCAACGGGTAGTACCCGATTCTTCATCAATTAAATTTTTAATGGTTATTTCTATCATTAGTGCTTGGAATCTTATATTATTGCAACCGTGGAAATATTACCCACCCGTGGAAAGTAACCAGTCCACGCTGTTACACTGTGTATTGTTTGTCGAGTTGGTTTTAACACATTGATCCATGTCGCACGCACTTCAACAGTTTTTAATGTTGTGGGGGTTTGAACATGGGCCAGGTATTTTCCTTTTGTTGTCTTTTTTGGAGTTTTTGCTGGGAGGTTTGAAATGAAACGTTCGTAAAGCGAGGGACATATTGAAAAGATGTGTTTGTGTGTTGAGCCTGGACGGTTGTTCCACAATCCACTTTTGATAAATGAATAGTTTGTGTACTCGCGGTTTCTTTCCTATTCTTCGTTTAGAATTACACCACTGCTTGGGATTCTTTACTTTGTTACTAATGGCAGTTACATTCTCTTGTTGTTTCCATGAAAGCAATTGTTCCAACCGACTCCTGTCTACATAAGTTGGATTTTGATTTGAATTTTCTGAATTCCATAGATGGTTTCATTGATGTCAATGTAAGACGGGTTTTATAGGTTTCCATTTGAAGTCGTCACGTGAGATGAAGTTGTTCCAAGTTTAGTGTCAATAACAATTTTTTCAATATTTGAAGGAATTACGCTTTCCACAGTGGTTTCCTTAGTGTACTCATTTTTCCTTTTGTTCCAGAGAGAGCTAAAAGACACTCTTACACTGTAAAAAATATAGGTTCTCTTTAGAACCAAAACTGGTTCTAATCTTGTCCCTGAGATGGGACAAGTTCTGTTTAAACGATATTTATTTCAAATCAAATAAATTTACCAAGGTTAACATTCAATTTTAACAGAATATTACATGAACTGAAGTAGATTCAGCAGTAAACTTGGAGCTTATTCAACGCAGTCGCCAAACATTTTGAAACAAAGGAGATATGAACAGTTGGCATATCGAACCAGTTTTGGTTCTGTATAGAACCAAAACTGGTTCGATATGCCAACTGTTCATATCTCCTTTGCTTAATAATGATTTGAGACAACCTCGTATGAGCTCTAAACTTACGGCTAAACCCCCTCAATTTGTGTTTAATTCTGTTAATATTTAATGTTAATCTTTATAAATTTATTTGATTTGAAATAAATACTGTTTATACAGAACTGGTTCCATCTCAGGGACAAGATTAGAACCAGTTTTGGTTCTAAAGAGAGCCTATATTTTTTGCAGTGTACCGTAGATTCTCTCACCAGTTGTAACTGGCTTGTAGGTCACTTGAAAGTTTCCGGAAAAATTGGGATTAAAACGTTGAACTACGAGTTAGTCTTTTGTATATTTAAAACGCAATTTATTCACATATCACTGGATTCAAGTCGACTCGGCCCAAGTCAGATATTCCATTACTAAAGGCGACTCGCTGTACACATTTGTATTTCTGACATTCATAATTCTACATTGATAATTCGATTTACGTACACTCGTGCTTACTACAAACAACAATTTAAATACACCACAAAACAGACATGCTTGGGGACAAACTGGAAGACAGTTGAAATGACTAATCGCTGATTGTAAAAGGAAGCTACAATCAAGATTAAAAGGAATTCGTTAATGACGTAATCTGTTGTACCCGCAGAGTGGAGAACCAATTTGAACAATTGAATAACGATTAACGAGTTACGCTCGAGAAAACGTCCTAAAACCTTAAAGTGCTTTCAGAAAAATGAAATGTCACGGTCTTAAGGCCTGTAATATTTGTTTCAGTATAAGATACTGAACCTGTTCGCTAATCCTTGTAAAATGATTAAGATTAGGGCCAAAAAAAAGTTGAGCTTTCATCTGCGATTGCTGTCTTACGACAATGGTGCCGGAAGTGTTAAAATTTTAAAAAAAACTATTGATCAACAGACCGGATGTCACTGAGTCTTTCTGGACGATTATGTTAGGTGTAGATAGTCAATATAATTAATACAACCAATTACACAACTACAAGTAGTTTCTACACCACTAATCAAGATGCTTGAACGTGCATGGGAACATTTTGTCTGCACCAAGTGCATTTCTTTTCTGTTGCAAACAGCGAGTCTTACCTCTTCATATAACACGAATAGAAAGAAGTCGATACTTGCATTGAAAATTCTCGACTAACTACAAAATATATTTTTGCCTGGAAACCATAGCTTATAGCCCCTCATTGGAACAAGTTTGTTAAGCTCGTTCCACTGGGGGTCATAATCTATTTTGCGACGCACAAAACAAGTGAAGTGATAATAACATTCGAATGCCAGTTTTTACGAATAGCGTTTGACAGTTAAATCTGGTAACGTGACGCAGTGGTTAGAGCATTGAACTTCAAAACGAAAGGTCGACGGTTCAACCCTGACCAGCGGTAACTGTGGTGTGCCCTTGGCCAAAACACCTAAACCCATTTGTCCATGCGGGCGCGATGACAATGTGTACTGACGCATAATGCATCGTGTACTTCTCATCAATCGCTACTAATTTGCTTGTGGAGAGTGAGTATGTTTGGGGGGGGGGGGGGGGCTGAAAATTGATCGCCGCTGATCGGTGGTTATCTTAGGATATTCCAACTTCCATCACCTGTAAAAGTGTCTGACACGATGTTCGAAAATCAGTTATCGCAAATATTCTATCTCAATTTTCCTTTAATACCGAATTCTGCATTTTCGCCTCCAATAAAAATGACGATACGTTGTTATTTATCGTTAGCTTATTTATCTAGTCAGAATAAACCCCGCGCAAGCGCGGAATTAAGACAAACCAGTGATAATGACGAAATACATATATATATATATTCTGGTGTGCGGCGTCCTGTGGTCTTAAGTGGTATCGCGCAAATTCCACGAAAGAGGGTGGAATCCAAAACAGGGTGCCATTCAAGTTACCGCTCACCCGTGTTACGTTTATCCGAGGTTCCTTATGTACTATGTTTTAAAAAGAAATCCTGGTAATTAGAGATTAGGGAGCGTATTGAAATTCAAGCCGAAAGGTCCACGGTTCGATCCTCGCCAGGGGTAACTGCGTTGTGTCCTTGGGCAAGGTACTTCATCCCGATTTCCCACGTGGGGACACGGTGGCGCTGTGTACTAACGCGTACCACACGTCGATGGTGTACTTGCCTTCAACCAATGCTAATCCTGCGCGAATTTGTACGTTGGGGAGTCTGGCAGTTGCTCGGTGGTTCTTTCCGCGTACTCCGGCATCCTCCACCCGTAAACTGTCCAATATGATGTGACCCTGGCTGTCGGAAGTATCGCTAAACCCCAATAAATACATAAATCTTTAGCAAGGCACTTAATGACAATTATCGAAGTAAGATGGTGTTGATGCAGTGTTCTAAGGCGTACTACAGTACAGTCGCGTGGAGTGGTCGTAATCCATGCGCGGGCATTGATGTCCACGCATGCGTTTACCAGGTTAAAACTATTATATCAGTAAAATGTTAATTAATGAAGCACCGGGTTGTACCCGGTGCTTTATTAATTAAATGTTTGATGATTATTCCTATAATTAGTGCTTGGAATAATAATATTGCCCTCCCGTGGAAAGTGACCAGTCCACGGCGGTCGTAGTGTACACGGCGCTGGTCCACATGTCTTCAGACGATGCAAACTCTCTCTGCTTCAATGGAGTGGAGTTAGTAACTTGGAGAGCCAGACAGTTAGTTAATCGCTGTAAGGTAGTTTTATCAGGATACTCCGGTACCCTCACCCCCAACGCTGTCGGGCCACATATGACCCTGGCTGGTGATCCCCAATAATAAGGGACAACACCAGCCGCTAAGGACGATAACTGTTGAAAAGCTAAAGGGACAACATGGCGCGAATTTGAAAAAAAATAAGTTGACCATTTGTCAAGACCACAATTTTCGTTATGCAATAGAACCCTTATGTTCACAAATCATTCGAAAGAAAACGCTAAATAAATAAATTAACTTGAAGGTGTGATTTTTTTTGTTTTTTCTCAAAGAAGACAGGCAGCAACTTTTCAACCCAATCTAGTTAACCGATCACTCAGGGAAAATTCGGTGCAATAGCATTTTCCGTATTAGTAAAAATTAACTTTCTTAGAAGGATAAAGGTAAAGTTCGTGTAAACGTAAACGTGTTTCTATTTATAGCGTTGATGTCCGTGTAATCTATTTCGGAATGCCGTTGTCGATACGCGTGTTGTGGGTGTTATTGGAAGCAGGGCAGAGAGTATCCCGCCACAGTTTTTGTTATCTAATAATGCCCAGTTATTGTTAAAATAATGCACAGTTGCTGTACATGGCGGTCATTTAGTCGGACGAGAGCAAGGGTAAAAATAGAAACTGCCTGTTTTCAGACATTATGTTACGGTGTTATGTTTACTTTGACCATTTTCGGGCATCTTCGTTTAAATCTTCGCTATGTCATGTTTTCTGAAAATTCGTCTACATTAAACTTTTTTTTTACTTACAGATTTAAATGATATCGCGTTGCCTTTGGTGTCTTATACGTTGCACACAGTGTTTTTTCACATGCTCTTTTACTTACATGAAAAGTCTGAAAGTTGATTGTTTGTTTTTTTTAAATTAGCGGCTTATTGTCACGTTAGTTTTTCTATTCGCAAAGTGCATGTCCGTAATAATTTTCGTGCAACGTCCATTTTGTACCCAAAGTTATCAATCTAGCAAGTTATCTCGACAACCTGTAATGGGTGTTAGTCATATTGTGGCGATAGTCGATAATATGCGTTGGCGGTGTGTGTAATAGATGCCTGTCATCGTCTCGATTTATAGCCTATCGTTGCGATAAAATCGTGTTAGCCAAACCGAAAGAATTTGAACATTCCCACGCTAATCATATTTACAACGCAAGCAGGAGTATTTGTGTATGTTGGAGGAGGGGGGGGGGGGTGGTCATATAGCTATAGCTCCGAAAGAGGGCATTTAAAACCAATTTCATCTTCTCTGAAAGAGTTCAAAAACCTCTGTTTAGCCCCTTTCACACATTCACGAATTTGATACCGAACCACTACGATCTCGATATCGTTGGAAATCGTAGGAAGATCATCAGGAATTTCGTCAAACTTCGGTGCATCTCATCGCGGTTCTGGCGAAATCGTAACCATCAAAAACATTTTCGACTAAACTTGAACATTTGAAATTTAGCCGCCGACTAAAATAATAGTAGGAGTTCGTAAATTAATCGTAAGCTGATCGTAGCGGTTCGTAAACTTCGTAACGGTTCGTGAAAAGTCGGACGGGAGCAAGGGAGATCGTCAGGAGGATATTATATTACTCGTAGGTGGTTCGGGTATCCAGCTCGTTGCTAACAGGTGAGCTGACAGGATATGAATGAAAAACACTGAAGCTGGTTTGCCTTTAATATGGTCCACGACCAAAATATCGTAGCAAGTCTTCACAAGTTGTACGAGGTTCGTGGGAAATTTCCGACATCGTAGCAGTTCTTGACCAGTCTTGACAATTCGTAGCAAATCGTAAGATGTCGTAGGTCAGTCGTGACAGTTCATAGGCTGTTCGTTATGGTTCGCCAGAGTTCTGCACGGTTCGTTGCCGAGTCGTTGGTGATTTGTAAGTACATCGCAACACTTTGTAGCTAATGCGTAGCCAGTTCGTAGGCAGTTCAGGCATGTGACGTCACAGAGTCAAGCGACCAAGAACCGTCAAGAATTTCAATTTCAGACAGTTTGGTGCGCTATTACGGCCAGTCCGTGAATGTGTGAATGGGGCTTAACCAGTGAAATTTCAGGCTTTTCTGAGAAACATTCATCAAGGAAGAATAAATGTTTTAAACGGTTCACGGCGATATTTGCCTTGAAAATGAATACTGATATCGACAGAGTAAAACTTGGCTGATTTTAACCGTAACAAGTCAACTATAATGCTGTTTACCTATATGATGTATTTTATCTACCCTGATGCCAGTTTCAGTGATATGTCTCTCGATTTCCCAGAAGATCACCGGCATTTGAGGATATTTCTACAGTCAAAAAACAATTCGGTACAAGACCAGAAGCTTGTGCATTCTGTAGATAGAAACAGAAATTGCACAAGCATGTGAATGGGACAGTGATTGTGAAGACGTCTGTGTGAAGCAAAAATTAAAAGGGTGGATCTTTCGTGTGACTTGTGCACAGTTGTATTTCGTCCTTCGAGCATTGCAGATAGCGCCTTATCCCACACAAGGGACGATTTAGAGATGCGGAACTGTTTTAGAAGAAACGCTGTCCCATCACTCTGTGCGTAGCGGAATACTTCGATGTATTGTAATATCAAGTCGATGATACATCAGGCGGTATAATAGACCACGTATACATTTTTATGTCAGCTTAACAATAGACATTACTTTGGAACCGACAACAGTTTCCTACGTTTTCTTGATTGGATTAAATCCATACCACGGTCTGAGTGATTGCACCACAACTAGTTTTATTGATGTGTATAGACCAAGATGTCAAGACAGAACGAAACGTTTAACTCTGTACTTATCACAACCGCCAGAAAATATTTTCAAAAAATATTTCTTCAGTAACTAAATATTTTCATGTTTGCCTAAACAAACATCCTTTATGCTCCCTCTGTAGAACGTGCTCAACGAGCATTGAGGGGTCATAAGCTGTGTTTTTGGAGTAAACAGTGAATGGCATTTTTGTATTTTAGGCTTAGCGGATATGGTCGTTACGATGGGTAAAGGATAAATCAAGTTGAACACATTGTCTGTTATTTTCCTGTAAATAATTTCATCAGGCCAAAATGTTTTCGAGATCCCCCCCCCCCCCCCCCCCCCCCCATGCAGGAGTGAAAACTCTTCTTCTTACACAATTATGTTGCCTAGTATTGGTTGATTTTACCAATGTGAGAAATTCGTGGAATCTTGCCCATTTTAACATCTCGTTTTATTAAAATCTCATCTTGTCATAACAGAGATCCTTTTTTAAAGCGAAAGAAATGGCTTAAAATTTAGAGTCGATTTGTACAGTACATAATCAATGATTTTGAGTCAGTTTGTACATTGATTTCCTTGTAATAAATATATATCATCTTGTAACAAGACTCTGATTACAGACATTACACAAATTATCACCTTCTTGTTTTGATACATATATCAACAGTAAATATTTTTATATATTCGGTTTCTTAAACTCTTTCTAAAGATATTATAATATAGATATATAAAACCTTTATAAATGAAACGGAACCATAAAACTTCCATCATGCACGAGAAAGATGGCTCACGCAGTTGCTGCGCTAAGT
Source organism: Pictodentalium vernedei (assembly GCA_031216915.1). NCBI lineage: Eukaryota > Metazoa > Mollusca > Scaphopoda > Dentaliida > Dentaliidae > Pictodentalium > Pictodentalium vernedei. The sequence continues at coordinate 602,595,699 of CM062296.1, read as the reverse complement.
TAATTTTGGAAAAAAAATTAAAAGCACGTATTATTTTGCTATTTTCTATTGATTGTTTCCTGTCACTTGAAAGCCTAAATGTTCCAAATGCAATGCTTGCAGTTTGTCTCTTTATTCTCTCAAAGAACAAAATGTTGATAATTTGTCCAAGTGAATTGTGTTATTACACTTTTTTAGAGAGTGTCCTTAGCATTCTCGGTAAATTGTAAAAGATAAACAGAGAGTGCGGTGTTTCAGCGGTCACTTCAAACCTAATCGTTCACGGTCCGATTCCTACCAGGGATAACTGTGTTGTCTTCTTGGACAAGGCTCTTAATCCCCATTGCCTCCGTGGGGTCAAAGTGGCGCTGTGTACTAAGGCGTACTGTACGTTGGTGGTGCACTTGCCTTCAACCAATGCTAACTCTGCTTGTGTGGAGTTAGTACGTTGGGCCATCTGACAGTTTCTCGCCGCTGATCGGTAGTTCTCTACGGGAACGCCGGTTTCCTCCATCCGTAAAACTGTTCGACACAAGTGCCCCTGGCTGTCGAAAGTGTCGTTCAACCCCAATAAAAAGAGAGAAAACAAAGTTATTTTAATTTTATTTTTCTGTTGTTTGTTCAATACCAAGAACCCCGACGAAGTGTAAAGCCACCACCATGGCCCCAGCGCTTTGCAGTAGATGCCCAATAGTGGTCTTTAGGATTGAGACAGTAAACCCTTTACTTAACGAATCGGCAGCATCCACCCTCGTATTATGCACATTTACCAATTAAAAAAATCCGGAAATTTCAACAAAACCATATCATGTCACTCCCTCATTGAGACGAGCTCGTAAAGCTCGTTCCAATAAGGGTTATGTGATATGGCTTGTTGTTGATGATATAGCTTTAGCTGCTGATGTGGCGTTAAGCACCACACAATATATATGGTTTTGTTGAAAATTTTTGAAAATTTTTTAAAAATATTAAATGTTGATATCGTCTGCGTTGGGTAACGGTTAATAAACTTTTAGCTCATTTATTTCTTAGGGGATTTATTGGAACTTGGTAGCATGTCATGACTCTCACTGCATGAGTGATAGGTTTGAACGAATGGATATAACCTCTCCGCGTTTTGTAATTCACTGCATTGTGTACGGGATGCAGACAATCAGACCAATTCATTTATCAACTCGACAATGTACACAAGGATTATTTGGAACAATCAACACTTTCTAAATTGAAAGTGAACCCTTTTTCAATAGGGCACTCGGTATGAACAATTGAGATGGGGACATTTTTAAAAATGTGACCAATTATATGGAAATGTATTAGGTGAAAGTTTCCTTTTCTGTTTTAGTCATGGGGAATACTTTGCAAGCGCACCATCTCCACCCTGATTGGTTTGAACTCGACTCCCCTTCAGTCAGAGCGTCCATGCCGAGGATGAACGTGTTTAGACAACCGTCACCTTTTAGTAGACCTCTTCCTGGTGGAGTAGGGGTATCTTTGCTGGTTCCCCTCCCCCAACTTGATATCGGAAAGAAGACGCTAGATGCGAACTTGGATCAATAGCTTGAAATCCCAAGAAGAGGAGAAAGAACCCAACCCCGACAACGGCTAAGTGGTCAGGTGGGCTGAGAGGAGAGGATATGGAATATAGCTGCCAAGTCTGGACCATCTTCCTTTGTCCCACCTCCTTTCAAACAGTGTTCTACAAAGGAGAAGTAGAGTAATGTGAAACTGATAGAGAAGGACGCGCAATTCAAGACGACCATCCGCGATCTCCTTCTGTATCTCGACGGTGATCCAATTGAAGTACTGAGAAAGGAGAAAGAGAATAGGTCATGTCCTACGAGAGTTCGGGGATTGGCATGGTAATCACGGCATGACTGAAAAGCCAACTCGTTACCTTTCGCCGCAGATCACTAAGGTGGGACAAAGTTGGGCCAGACAACGTGAAATAATCCACAAAAATATACCCAAAGTCCAACTCAACTGAATGTCACAACAATAGTTGATCTAAAAGACGAAGACCATGCACCTAGATTCATATCCCTGTATACCCATGTAGAAGGAAACTGTTTGGAATTTTACAGTTTATTCGATTACATAAACTGAAACGAAAGCGATTAGAAAGTAACATATTATTGTGTCGACTTGTCAACTGTGCCGATATAAGTTTTTTTTTTCATTTTTTCCTCTCTCGGGGTAAGCCTTCGTTTGGGGTGTTTCTCATCAAATACCATCTATTTGTGTACCTCGTTCATGCCCATAATATGCCGCCGACGCATTCGGTATCCCATCACGTGATTGAAAACTGTCTATACTTTTGTATTGAGTCTGTAATTGCGTGTATGCATTGTGTATCAGGGAGCCTTTGATACAAAATTTGTATACTGCAGCTGCATTATACAAGCGCGTGCTTATTAAATTATCACAACATAGTACTTTATATTATGTATCGGAATCACTGCAAGCATTAAAGCTGTACCAATATACCGTTTGTAGCTTGTCGTATTTTCGGAATGTTAAACAAACACTCTAATTAAGCTTATCCGGATCCGGGAAATTCTGAGCAGTCGTATAGAATTTCCAGCGAAACAACCAGCGTTTTATAAGTGTGTACACGTACTTGAAAACAGTTTTCATTACTTCTTCGAATGTCCTCACTACGTAGTCCAGCGTGGAATCCTCTTTAGACGACTTTCTCGATTTAACATTCCCTCCACAGACGATGTTCTTTTCGAAAAACCTAATTTATCACAAAATCAAAACAATCTGATTTTTAAGTTAGTACAGTCCTTTATTTCAGGTAGCAGTCGTTTTAGTTAACTCTCAACCTTACCCCTGTTTGGTGTGCCTTCTCTCCAACATCAAGTTAAGGCTCGATGATGACTTGCGATGGCCGCATCCGTACGATAAGGACACAACACTCAACTATCCTCTGTTTTCTTTTGCTTTATACCATCTTATCCCATACCTGCATGTCGTGTCTTTCACTTCTCTCCAGCTACTATGAATTGGTTTGAAGCATGTTTATTGTATTGTAGATATAAAATGTTTTGTTTTTTTTTTGTTTTGTTTTTTTTTTTGTTTTCTCATATTTTTGTTAGCTGCCATTGAATGTTTTAGGAGAGGAACTTATATACGTTTAATAACTTGTGTTCCAATCCTTTTGTCAGTTTTCAATCGAATGACAATAAAATATGTTTAAACTAAACTAAACTATAAGTGTGTAAATAAAATCTGAACCTTAAAGGCTAGTTAATCAAGTTATTGGAACGACAGTTGATAATTGTAAGATAACTCTATCATCATTTTGTTTTTGTACAAAATGTTGTATCAGAGTCTCGCTGTTGTGTCCCAGGCTCTACCTAGACTTGTCGAGATATGACATAAGAAACTGAGCTTGACTGTGATACAACCTTTTGTACATAAAGATAATGGTGATAAAATATATTTATCAATGTCAAAGAAATGATAAAGATCATATCAAACCCTTTACTTAAGGTAACATATATATTATATTTTTAGCGCGAATCTAAAAAACTGCCATTGACATTTTTTAAAATTTATTTTTCACTTTTTCCTTCAAAACATAGCTTATGAACTATCACCGGAACAAGATTGTCGTCTCGATCCAAGTCACAAGCTTTGATTTTGAGGCAGAAATTAAACTTCGTTTTTATTCAAGATTTTTCTTTTATACCTGTCGTCTTGTAGTCAGGGGCAGGTAAATGGTCAAAGATTCTTTCATCAATGCTACACTCGACAGGTTGCTGAAACGTGCAATGGAAATAATAATTTCCAATGCTGCATCACACAAAAGTAAAGAGAAATTTTAGGACGGGTGGGTATGATATAAAAATTTGGGGGCTGAGTCGCGTATGGTACTACCAGAGAATCCATAAGCTGTGAGCATTGACGTTCTAATGAGCGTGGGATGCATTAACGAGATTTTCCTATCGTTATCCCAATCTTCCAGTTACCTGCAAGGAAGTGAGAGGTAGTGGTACTAACCGAAAGTATCCCATATTATCAAACATTAAATATTCATATTTGAAAAAGCACCTCAAAGTAGGCTTGAGACCTCGTGTTTACCTCCTTAAATGCCGATAGCGGACATTCTTCTTACGACAAAAAATATCGCTAGTAGTATTATTGGCATAATTTGGGCAACTTACAATTCTTTACCCTATCTGATGCGAGGACGATATTGGCTCAAATGGAAAAAATAATAAAATTTAAATGGCAATTTTGTGAACAGCACTGGCCGATAGTGAAGGGTTAACTATTTTTCCTAGTGAGAATTGAATTAACGTTGTTACTAATTAGATGCAGATTTTATTTTCATTCAGTTGTCATCTAGTCATGGGTGCAAAAGTAGCCATGACTACGTTTGGTAAAAAATATTTCAAAATGCTCAGCGGATTGAGAGTTAGAGTGGTACGGGTTATAAGACTCCATCAGTTCGTTCAAAGTTTCGCTGCGTCTGGCACAGTTGCAGTAAGCAGTGAGCTTCTATCATCATTGAAAATGCATGACAAAAACGAAATAGAAAGCCACACCAACCCAAAATCCAGTCCGGACTTTCTATTTGAGACAAGAAGCTGTGACGAAAATGATTTATCGACAGAATGCAAGAATGCAGTTGTACTATTGTAATAACAAAGTAATCTTAACGTATCAAGTGATTGGATTCTTGCGTGTGTTTACTGCAAATTTGTCTTCTGTGTTACTTGTCTTTATGTCTTTTGCCGATTCCTTGCAATGCGAATCAATCGTTTCGAGCACAATAATGTACACCAGAGATGGGTGGAATTGGGATTTGTAGTTCGGTATCGGTTTTGGTACTTCTAGGGCGGTATCCCGCAGTATCGGTTCGGTATTCGATATCTGACTTGACTTAGATGTGCTGATAGTAGCATATGGGAATTCAACCAGGAAAATGCAGAATAAGTTGTTCTAGTATTATTCTATCACAGCGCCACAAATATCACTGCCAATGGGCTGAACTATGGTATTCGTTTGCCAACACAAATCATATCTACAGTAATTTTGTTACTTCTTTCAAATACCTTAACCTTTAAAGGCCTATTTCAGGCGTTTGCTATCTCAGAACATGTGCCCGTAGCACGCCATTACCGGGAGATCCCGTCGACAACAAGCAAACCGCCGGGGCAGTGATTTCTAGGCTAGTCCTGGATGTCTTAACAGGCGGCAAAGATTGGGTTAGGAATCACTGCTAAGCAACTGAGCATGTACAAGTTGTAGTCTAGTGAGAATTCAGGACAACTAAGCCATTAAGCGTCAATAAAACTGAAACGAAAATCGGTCACTTCTTCCGTGAAAATGAGCGATTTAAATGCTATAAGCACGAAGCATGCCTTATAAATAGCGAATGTAGGGAAATTTGAAAATACGAATGGTTTCGGTATTTAGTGATTGGTTCGGTTCGGTTTTTCGGTATGCCCATGATATCGGTAACGGTTCGGTTTGGGGTATTTTGTCTATCTCTAATGTGTACTTCACAGGACTTCATCAAGAAAACAAGCATTGTTGGCATCCTAAACATCCAACAGGACACACTTATCTTTGAAACCATGGGATTATTTTTCCACGTTTTATGTGTCCAATCAGCTCCTTGTAAAAAATATCTAGTTGTTTATTCATATCAGGTTTCCTGCACAGGTCTGAAAAAAGAATTCCGAAGGAGGGATGACATCAAACATCGATCTGTTTTTCTCTTCTTAGCCAAACCATATCCTTTTCGGAGGTCAAATTCTGGCTCTCTCAATTATTTAGTATTTTCGAAATCAATAAGGGGAGGAATAACGAAGCGTCATAAAAAATACACATCCGTTTTCTGTTGATAGAGAAGACTTCCAGACTGTCACAACAACATATATAATAACAATATCGTATCTGGCAAAAACCTCGATTTGATGCTGGGTTTGTTTACATAAAAACGCATCTTTTTTTGCTTTTTTTTGGGGGGGGGGGGAGGGGGGGTCCAACTATGTATGGTATATCTGAGTTTCCCAAATGCTACACACACGATAAAACAATACTTTTTTGACAATGTGCAATTTACCGAACTGCGATTATAAATAAATGATCTCTGATGAGTCGCAATTTCATATGACAGTTCTGCATCGAGTTGAATAAAATCGATCTGAGCCGAGATTTACTTAAGCCTCGGATGGATTTTATTGAACGAGATTCGGAAATTCATCTTAAATCGTGACGAACTTCAGATTCTTTTTATCACACAATTTGTAATTTAACCTTCCAGCTAACGTAACGACTGAATATGACCAGCGCTGTTCACAAAAAGAATCATCAACCAAATTTTATTATTTTTTTTTAAACTTCTACCTCCAAACATAGCTTGTGGCACCTCACCTGAGCAGTGCTCAAAATAACTGTTTTTCTTTGCGTAGCAAAATGCTACACATTTCCAATAAATGGATAGCATTTTGTAAAAATTCCATAGTTAATTTTGTTTCCCAGAGTTATGTTATGCTGTTTTGTATTGAATTCTTCTTAGTAGATAGAATAGTTTCCATCCATTTCTGGGCATTTCCAAATGATCTGCAACACATGAAACATTTACTATGTTTTTTTTAACTGAACTGCCTTTAAGGGTTGCATGGACTTGGATATTTTCAAATGACGTCTTGGTTGTTTAATAGAGTTCTCAAAATGGAAGTTGGGATTTTTAATTTGATGGGCTAGAAGTTATTTTTAATGGACATTTTATGCAAAATGTTGTAAAAACAGGACGAATTTAAACCAATAGAATTCATCTTACATATGAAGTCGCAAATGATGCTTGATGGAGAGTTAATCTGAGTTATGCCTGGAATGTTCCACAACCAGAAGTAAAGCATCAATGAACTAGTTTTCAAATTTGTTTGCAAATTTTCATTTACATTTTGCGATACAAGATAATCAACTGCAGCTTAATAGGCTGCAGTTGATTATCTTGTATCGCAAAATGCTATACATAACTGAACAATGTGTAGCTTTTTGCAAGTTTTGCATAGCAAAAAGGGACGCGACACCGCTTATTTTGAGCCCTGCACCTGAGTGAGCTCGTTCAAACGAGGTAAAATAAGCTATAATTTCGAGACCAAAAATGAAAATATCCAGTTATTCAGGTATTGTTTTCTGTAAATGTCGTCTGCTATTTGTATTAGGTAGACAGTTAATGAGAAACAAGAAAAGATTAATTCAATTCTACTTCGGAAACCAACTCACTCACAACTTTATCACGTCGACGTTGACATTTGACGTCATTCGCGTATTAGAGGTATTGTGAACGATATTTTCCGTAATGAGCAATTTGATGCTGATCATGATTACGTGATAAAGTTCTTCATATGTGGTCTTTGTTCGGCGCATCACAACCCATCTTTTTGGCCTAACTTCCGAACAAATTCGGAAATCCTATGTTCTCCAGTCAAGGTTTCGTTTGTGGTTTGGGTGCAAGTATGTGTGTTGTGCCCAGAGAAAAGGAAAAGGTGAGACTAAAAGCAGAATCTGTCGAGATCAAGGTCTTATAGTGTTTAACATTCGGTGTGCAGTTTTTTGAGAATATGAATGGACTATTGACGAGTATGTGGTGGTAGATATATTTGTTTGCACAGTAAAAGACACCACATCATCAGGAGTCAACAGTAAGAAGGTTTTATTTACTTGATAAGTTAGTAACAGAAGGGTTTTGTTATAAGCATCCTGGTATCATGTTCGATGATAACGGTTCATGGGAGAAACATGTAGACCACATTATTAGTAGGGTAGGCCCGGTGGTAAATTGTTTCCGGAGTTTAAAGTACCGACTATCAAGATCAACATTAGAAACAATGTATAATTATTTTATCTTGCCCCTTTTTGATTACGCGGATGTCATTTGGGATAATTGTACAAATGAGAAAACAAAACAGCTAGAAGACCTCCAACTTGATGCTTTAAGAACTATATGTGGTGCCCCCCGAGGGACAAGCCATAAATTATTATATAAGGAAACTGGTTATGTAACACTGAAAGAACGGAGGCGAAGACATAAATTAACAATATTATATGAAATGAATAATGGAATAAGTCCCGCATATTTATCAAATTTGGTGCCCAGGCCCGTGATGCGGCTATCTTCGTGTGACCTTAGAAATTCCGATCAACTGAGGGTTCCTTTGTCGGACTCAAGACTTTTTTTAATCTTTCCTGTCGTCCTCGGTGAGGCTGTGGAACGATCTCGACGCTGAAATACGTAATAGTGAAAGCGCTGAAATTTTAAAAAAGAAACTGAGGCGTGGAGACCGGATTTTCCACAGTTTTACCGCACTCTCTGTAGGAAGGGGGGAATGTACCATTCCAACCTACGCCTACGTTGTAGTGATCAAAATGCTCACAAATTCGTAAGATTTATATCTGAAGACCCGAGATGTTCGTGTGGGTATTTTGAGGAAACCGGGCAACACTTTGTGTTTGAGTGTCCTCTGTGGTCACTACAGAGACAGGAATTGCAGAATAAATAAGCAGGTTTAACATCACTTTAGAGAGTATTCTTTTTGGTGATTTATCTTTGTCTAATTTGGATAATCTTCAGATTTTTCAAGCCTTCCAAGACTGCATTTTTGATACGGGACGTTTTCAACGGAATGGGTTTCAAAAATAAACAATATTATAATCCCAAAATAAACAACTATGATAAATCCCAAGCTCTCTCTCTTTTCTCTCCCTCTCTCTCTCTCTCTCTCTCTCTCTCGGGAAAGAGAGAGAGAGACAGAGATACAGACAGACAGACAGACAGACAGACAGACAGACAGACAGACAGACAGACAGACAGACAGACAGACAGACAGACAGACAGACAACAGACAGACAGACAGACAGACAGACAGACAGACAGACAGACAGACAGACAGACAGACAGACGGGGGGAACTGGTGAGAGGGAGTATCAGCCTATTTCAGTGGCCACAACTGTACTGTAGCTGTCATAAATCAAATAGACCAGTACGTATCTCAGTGTTCGAAAATGTCTGTTTGTCATGCGAAAAATCACCCAAGATTTCCTGAAGAATGGATTTCCCTTTTTTGGAGGCAACACGCATAGAATGTAATTAAGGGCTTCGTAAAATGTGATTAATGAAATCAGAATTATGTGTTGCCCTCCATTGCACACGCACATGCAGCCATTTATTATTTTTTGTAATTTGTTAAATGTATTGGGAGAGACGTTGATATAGGTTATGCCTGTTCGTCAAACCCTATTTCTATTTTGAGAAATAAAAAGTTTTAAAAAAAAAAGGTTTTACAATTGTATTGTCCTGAATTGCATTTATTTTCTATTTATGACTCTCAGTGGTCGTAATGAATTATAAGCGTTGGTAAAGTCGTTGCAGTTTACTGACAGGTAAATTGCCATGCCTTTTAAAACGCTAATGTTCAATTTCAGTCATTTACATTCACACACCAAAATGCAATTCAAGAAATTACAATTGTAAAACCTTCATGTATTGGCTCCTGATGTCCTGCAATGACTTGTGAACAACACAGGGTGATGAAAAACAAATTAAACTATGCGCTACAAATTATTATATTTTATTATGTGTGACATAATTATAGACCCCTTGGGTCGGGTGCTTATAATATCTTGATGTATCACTGGAATAATGTAATGGTAGCACATGTCACTGTAATAAACGATTCTACTACTACTACTACTACTACTACTACTACTATCAGCAGTCGACCTATCGGGTCTGTTAGATAACCGCGTTGGTTTATGCATGTCCAACACTGTCGAGTTAATTTTTTCCAGCCAGAGAGTGAATGTTTTGGGAAGAAGAAGGGGGTTTCCGAGGTTCCAAGGTTGGAAATGTCAAAACGCTTCCTTTGTAACCTTTCCGTGGAATCTACAAATTGACCTGAGCAAAACACAACAGACATACTAACATTTTCGTACACCATAGTAATATTACACAATAAATGACATTTGTTTCCAAATCATTCTTCACTTGGAAGCAAAATTTAAAGCGAATCTCTGACATTTTTAACCTTACTGGACCTTTTTGGGCCCCCTCCGAGTCCCGAATATCAATTTTGTAGACCCGAGCCCCCCCTCCCGCCTCCCCCCTCTGTCACAGGCGTTCAGAAACGTTTTATGAACGACAAAAACATCGATATTCGGAGTATAAATTCGCCAAATATGCCGAATGCATCCACTCTTAAACTTGATTCTTCCCATCCATTCACTTCCCCCTCTCCAGCACACCCACACCTTGAAACACATGCATAGAATCACGCTTCAGCTCTAATAAAGAAACAGAGCAAAACTTCACAATTCAACAAGCGCTTGTGGAGTTTAGTTTCCAATCATAATGTTTTCTCGGGTGATTATTTACACTCTAAAATCAGCTGGGTTGATATTCACTCAACCCAGTTGATTTCGGTTGACTTTTAGCTCAAATGATTTTAGATCGTAGATTTCCAGTTTAGTCCTTTTAAAAAGATCTCACCCTGACATTCATGGCTGCAAAATAGTACTTTTGAATAAATTTGACCCTTGCAGGTTAAAAGGTACCTTTGTTTAAAATAGGATGAATATGACATGAAGAGTGCTACGAGTACTTGAGTTTGTGGTTAAGTGAACTCAAAATGGAGTTCTGTGATTGTTGGAAGTAAACGAGTTAGCAATTATCGGTCCTTTCTTTCGATCGTTATGATGCATTTGTCTAACAGTTAATAGTTATCATGCTAGTGTGACTGATGAGTTTGTAATTACGCCTAGAGAGAAAATATTAACCCATTTCACACCCACATCAAGTATCAATGTTTTCAGCATCAGAATCTTCCCAGAATGCAATCGCCCAATTTCATTATCTTATTTTGTTTGACCACTCTCTAAAATAATATATTATTGCTTACATATCAGTTTGCTTTTTGTAAGCAATATCTCACCATGTAACCATTTGAACCCGAGCGGCGGTTTTTCTGGCCCATGAACATGATGCGTCATAATTGAATTAAGTTTAATAGCTGCAAAGTGAATGTGTGGAGTAGACCAATCAATATTTTCACCATGCAGCCCGTTGAAAATATTTATTGGTCTGTCCTCACATAACCGTAATTGGCGAGAGGGGGTCAAATCCAAGAGGTCTTTGCGTGGCTTGCGTGATAAAGAGAAGCCAGGTTTTGAAGAGTACCTTGATGGCACCTTTGGGGGGTCACTGTTGTTCAAGCTGAGGTCGCGATCCCTGGAGCTGAGGGGAAAAATTGGGAAAGACGGTGAAAGGGAGTGCCAGATGTGTAACTTGGACATGGTGGAGACCCTGGAGCACTTTCTTCTAGAATGCCCAAAGTATCCGTCTAAAAGAATGAGATTCATTGGGAGTATAATGGGGAAGTGGGATGGGAGAATGAAGGACATGTGGTTAGGGGGAGACTCAAAGGAGAGGGTTAATATGCTAATCGGAGAGATTGGGAAGAATGTGACAAGGGATATCATCAAGCAGTTCGTCTGTGAGTGTTGGGAGGAGAGGAGAAGCGTGGGAATAGGGAGGCAGTTGGGAGTACAGGGGTAACCATGGCCTTCTCGTCCGAGAGCCGCGAGAAATCAGCGGCTGGCCAAAGTGTTATTATTATTATATTATTATAACCAATATGGACTTTCCCGATTGCTGTCATTGAACTAACATGGAATGTACAGTTAGGGTTCAACGGGTAAAGAAAATAGATGTACATGTATACTGTCCGAATGCTAACAGTTCTTACTTGTGTTCACGTCAAATGAGACTGATCGGAGTAATTAACCGAAAATGAAAATCATCAACCCTAAGTCCCGTGATTTAGAGAGGAGTAAAATCTACAACAGTTTGCTTCGTGCTATTTTTCAAGTTAACCCTTTGAACTCTAGTGGTAAATTCCACGCCATTTCAATGGCAGCAATTAGAAGTGTCCATATCCATTATTTGGGGTAGACCAATCAATATTTTCAACGTGCAGCCTCAGGGCTGCACGTTAAAAATATTGATTGGTCTACCCCACACATTTACTGAACAGCCATCCTATTTAATGACGTTATGACGCATTATGTCGCTGGCCGGAGAAAAACGGCCGCTAGGGTTCAAAGGGTTAAGATACCTTGACGTGCAAATAGTTTCACTGGAAACATCATTTTGAATACCAGGAGGCAATTCTCTTTAATACTGATTGGACTCTCCGACTCAGATTCAAAACCATTGTAACGATTTGGTAGGATCGATCACTTGTAAAATATGCGTGTCCATTAAGTGCAATTGTTAGTTTGATCTTGTGCATTTCCTCAAAACTTTGGTTGTTATCTGTCTGGGTGGTTATCCCATTCAGCGGTTATTCAACGGTTCCCTGGGTAACGTGAAATGCGTGTTGTGTGTGCTGGAATCCGTTGTGAGGGACTTTTTTCTTATCATGCCACGCCGTATCGATTAATTCGTTCAAAGAAATGTCATTAATCAGTCGCTAGTTACCGATGTGTTCAACAAGAGCGACGAGGAGGAAGATTCATTCTTCAATAAAGTGATCAAAAACAACAGGATATAATTCGTGAACTTTGATCACAAAAATGTTACACCGGTTGCACAACTCTTAAAATGTAGACAGTGTCATTTAATGTAATATCCGGTGAAGACACCTTGCGGTTACAGACACTTCTAACAGCTAACACAGAAAAAGCCAAGCTCTCATGCCACCAGTTCAATTCTATAAGGCACTCGACGCTGTTATGGCCTGGAACCAGTCTGGCATTCAAATAGTTCATCCGCTATGTTTAGATTCAGTCACCTGAAATATTCAATTGGTCAGAAAAGCGAACCATAGGTTCGCTTTTCCGTCCAACTAAAATATTCCAGACGACCAATGATTCGCTTTTCCGGCCAACTGGAATATTCTAGACTACCGAATCTACAACAAACATAAACTTTTTTTCTTTGAATCGGCGCAAAAAAATTTTCTCAATCGAGATGAGATTTTACTGAAACTTTAATAACATTATCATTATGAATGAAGACTCACTACAGCTGATTTTTTATGATCACGCTGCGTAGTTCGACTAATTGTGTTGTAATATTTTGAGGTTTTCAATGTGAATTAAATACTTATTGACAGGAATATCTATAACTGGAGTGCGAGAAAAATTTTGTATATTTTTGTGAGTGAATGGCCGTCGCATTGATTGTATCAACGGTAGGTAGCCTGTGCAGACATTACTACGAAAAGTGGGTAAACAAACAACCCAAAACAGCTTCGAATTCCGAAAAGAATTAGACTGGTGGCCCGGAAGCTTGACAGAAAGCGTTTACTTTCATTCTCAGACATTTTTAGACTTTTATTTTTAGTGAGATTATGATTTTATGTCTGGTACAATGACAGTTCTCCAAACAATGTGTGTTCCGGGAGAGGAACAGGAAGCGCGTGTCACGTGTCACCTAACTGTGAGCAAATGTGAGCAAATGCTGTCATTTTTATAAAACAAAGGGAGAGGTGCGTTTATTGATACATTTGCTGGCATAAGAAACTATAATTCGTGGTATGACCCAAATTGACGTCGTCAGTTTTTTCAGTGGTATAGTATATATAATCCCATTCCGTAGCTCCCAACCTCCTACGCACACATAAACGGCCTCACATTTAAACATCTTGCCTCACATTTATCAAGAAATTACAATCAATGGAATGGTCTTTTGTGGATTCGTTTTTTGATTGTTTTGTAATTTTCTGCTGCTGGTCCGAACCGTAGTTGGTCTGGTGCACCTTCGACATTTTGCTCCCCCCTACCCACCCACACCCTCTCAAACTCCCAGTTTTACTACCCTTTTGTCGTCTCTGTTTCCAGCATAGGAGCGTAAAATGAGATGCCGATAAAAATACATCGCGGATCAAAAACTTCTGATGTGATAATGATTTCATAACCGAATATCTTGATACAAATTCTGCAGGAGTCGATAGATATTTTCTACGCAGAGAGTGAAGTTACATGGCATATGACGTAGCTTCACGAATATAACTTGTCATGGGAATCTAACTGTGAGCAGGTGCTGTTATTGTTAAAAAACGAAGGGAGAGGTGCGTTTATTGAAACAATTGCGGACATAAGAAACTATAATTCGTGGTATGACCCAAAATGACGTCGTCAGTTTTTTTCAGTGGTATTGTATATATACTCCCATTCCATATCCCCCCCCCCCCCCCACACACACACACACACACACATAAACGGCCACACATTTTAACACCTTACCTCACATTTATAAAGAAATTACAATCAATGGACTGGTTTTTTGTGGATTCCTTTTTTGATTTTTTTGTTGTTGTAATTTTCTGCTATTGGTTCGGTGCACCTTCGATATTTTGCACCCTTTACCCCCCCCCCCACCCCCCCCCCCCCCCCCAACTCACAGTTTCAGTGCCTTTCTGTCGTCTCTGTTTCCAGCAAAGGAGCGTAAAATGAGATGCCGAGAAAAATACATCGTGGATCATAAACTTCTGATATGATCATGATTTCTTAACCGAATATCTTGATACAAATTCTGCAGGTGTCGATAGATATTCTCTGCGCACAGAGTGAAATAACACGGCATATGACATAGCTTTAAGAATACACACTTGTCATGAAAATCGACTTTCGATAATGGTTACCTCTCTTAAAATTATTAAAAGTAATAAAGGAAAATTCTCCATATTCGCTTCACATTTTTTCACTGTTTTTTAGTCAGTTTGGAATTAAGGTTATTGGGAAACAACAACGGATTTATGTTCTTGGCATTGTGAAATTACATTTCGAGCGCCACAATTTCGATTCGATCGGCTTTAGTATGAGTGTGAGGTTTTAAGCGTGATAAATAAATACAATAAATAACAAACAACCGATATATCTTTTCGCAGAATGGCACCATCCAATCAACAATAAGTGATCTGGACAGCAACTATCATTATGTAGAATATTACCACTTCTGAATGCAGAGGCGGAATCTGTGCCTTTTGGGAGGCAAATGGAGGAAGAGAGCAAATTGATATAGGATGTCAAGGTGATAGCTAAAAGTTGCGATTTTCTTGTTTAAAAGTGTAAATATTTTCGATAATATTTCTGCCTGGGTTAAATGTAAAGCGTAAAGATAGGTATATGACGGACCCCGAAAACCGATTTGTCAGACCAGCGATAATTCAAAAGTTGCGAAATGAAGTATGAAATTTAATGTCTATTATGGAGCATTTGTTGAACGCCACATGAGCTATCTGATAACGGACCAGTAGTAAGAGAGACAATATTCTTCTGCAAATCGTTATCTGTGCAATTATGGCCAGTTAATAGTTAATTATTGGGAAACAGTGTATCACACATGTTCTGGACACACACCCATATTACGCATCTATCCTGTCACCGAATGTCACGGAGATACCAAAATTCGAGTCTTTCAAAGGAGCTTTAAAGCGAGTATTAAATTAAGATAGATCAAAGCGGCCAAGTTCAAGAGAAGCGATTAAACTGAGAATTAATGTTCTGGCTATCTCAATTAAAAATCGGGGGATTTCTCGAAAAATTCATTCCAGCCAATTCCAGTCTAAAGGTGTATAAGGCTGTGGGTCGTTGCGTGTAGATGGGGATGTCCCATGCTATAGGTTAGAGGAGGTGCCGCATCGGTGCGAACGTACAGGCACGTTGTTATGTAGGGGAGCTACAGAGCTCATATTTAGAATAGGAGCAGTCGCGGGCCAAGTCGGTGGCCATATATGAGAATAGGATCAGAAACACGAAGAACGAGCTCAGGGAGCTATGTGCATTTAGGTAAACAGCATTTCCTATTTTAGGAGGCAAGCCATACGTTGGCAGAGAAGGCTTTTCCTGTATGAACATTATTCTGAGATAGACATAGGGGAGAGTTTAACCCCAATGCTGGCGACTGCTTGTGTGAAAAGCGTCAAGTAAAGTGACAATAAGCTAGTGGCCGTGCGATGGCAGTGGCAGAGTGACATTCCGTCACATGTTAAAGCAGAGGTGTCGATAAAGTGACAATACGTTAGTGGCCGAGCGACGGCAGTGGAAGAAGTGAAGTGAAGAGGCGACCAAGGAGGAAATACCAGCGAAAGGGATGAAAAACCAGCGACAACAGAGAATGTGGGCCCGCAAGTGACTCAAAAACTGTGTGGGTAGGGTGTGATTGAAGTTTTCTTTTCTTGTTCTTTTGGATTCCATGTAAGTCACCAATTATCATATTTATTTTTATATATATATATGTAATAAAATTGTTGTTTTCAGTGAACCCCTGTTGATTTATGCTTTTCTGGGAAAAGTTATTAATCCCTTCAGGATAAGAACCACCCCAACAAAAGTGAAACGGGCGGGTTCGTTACGGCGAGACATACGTTCAAGCACGGGTTCAGACAACACTTCTTGAGTTTGGGCTGAATACGCGGCGTGAATCTATTTCTTCCAGCAGCGACAAAGCCCCGGTTTTCGACATAGGATATTTGAGACGAAGACTGATGAATACCGAACAGAGAATACAAAACGTATGGGAATAATACAGAAAAAATAAAATTGGCGTATCATCTATGCTGGCCGTTGTCAGTTCACTTCATGGCCCATCTCGCAAAATGGACAATAATAAGTAAATTTTTATTTAGAGCTCATGATAACTGTTTTTGTAGATAGATGTGCAAACTCAGGCGAGAGAGAGAGAGAGAGAAAGACAGAGTGTGGTTTATAGAGAGTGGGCGCGAGTGTGTGGGTGTAATGACGTTTTGAATATAGTTTGTCTTTTTTTGGTCTTTGAGACAAAATCGATAGAAGAGAGAGAGAATGAGAGCCAGAGAGAGAGAGAGAGACAGACAGAGCACAGGGAGAATAGCGGCTACTTTTAGATCAAAGAAAGACGTTTTCAGACAGGCGGGCATCCCTCGGGTGGGCAGGCAGGTAAGCAGAGTGGCTCATATAGAAATGACTCCTTGTGCATTTCGTACAGCATTTCTGACAGTTTATGTATGAGGTAGGGGCGTAGGAACCTAAGCGCACAGTAGGAACGTGTCCAAAACTGTCAACAGAAATAGAGGGAGAGGGGCAGATTATACTGAGGGTTACTTCAAGATTTAAAAATACCAGTACCAAGTTGTCTTTTTGTGTGTTGATTTTATCGGTGGATACAAACCACGAACAAAATTTTCCCCGTTGGTATACCATTCATCCCATCAAAATGTTACGTTTTGAAGAAACGGGATGTTACGGTTTGACCATCAGAATGTTACATTTGAATGATACGTTGTGATTACCTAACATGAAAAGCAGATGACACTTGCATTCTTGAATAACTAATTTTT
Source organism: Pictodentalium vernedei (assembly GCA_031216915.1). Taxonomy (NCBI): domain Eukaryota; kingdom Metazoa; phylum Mollusca; class Scaphopoda; order Dentaliida; family Dentaliidae; genus Pictodentalium; species Pictodentalium vernedei. The sequence continues at coordinate 602,578,378 of CM062296.1, read as the reverse complement.
TTCATTTTTTGTCTCAAAAACATAGGTTATGGCCACTCGTTGGAACGAGCTCGACGAGCTCGTTCCAACGAGGGGTCATAACCTATGGTTTTGAGACAAAAAATGAAAAAAATAATGAAAATTAATTGGCGATTTTTGAGAATAGCGCTGGCCGGTTTTGGCCGTTACGTTGGGTAAAGGGTTAACAAACTCTTACATTTTGACCATTAGATATACATGTTATGCACGACTAAAAGGGCTACGTTTGGGTCAATAAAGGGTCACGTTTGACCAACAAAATGTTACATTTTAACCAGAAAAATACCGTAGAAATCGCGTAATGAAGCGAAGATAGCTGCTATCTGTACTGTTCTCTACAACTTTCACAAACATTGTACAATAAACCTTTGAATTACAGCAAACGTTTTTTTTTATTTAAGGCAGGGCATACCCTAAGAATTGGCACCTTCTTGCAATCTTCAGATGACTATCCTTCAAAATGTATCCTCTAAAAGATATCCTCCAATTCTGAATCGTCATGCCATAGTCGCATGTGGAGTCACTCTTTCGAGCAATTACTCGACGGCTTATTTGCGCGATGGGATTCTAGCCGCTCGAGCAATCTGATATAGTTAGCAAGTTTGCACTAGTGCTACAAGTCAGTAATAGTAGTACAAGGCTGAAAGGGTAGAAGAAGACTATATGATTGGGTGACTTCAGTAGAAGCTAATCATAGGAGAGACGGTGGCGATATTGTACAAGGAAGCAGTAGTGGTCTTGGAAATATGAATGCTGTGGGGGGGGGGGGGGGTGTAGATGCAAGGAACTGAACAGATGCTATGAGCCATAACTGTCTTCAGATAGATAGCCTCCGATCCTCAAAAGGTATCCTCCAAAGCTACCCTCCAGTACCACATCGCCATGTCATAGATATCATATAATACCCAGATGAGCATAAGAGTCGTAAATGGATGAAAATAAAAAAATTAATAAAAATAATTACTCGATTGATTATTTGCTCGATTAGATTCGAGCCATTCGAGAAATATTTTTCGTTCCTGCTCGATTGATTCTAGGCTTTAAGAATCATGTAGGATACAATTCTGTACGGGTATGTACAGATTACAGGAAATGAAGCAATCTGATTAGACATTCTGAGACTTGGACAAGGGCAGAGGTCAAAAACAGAGACAATTAAGACTAGATAAACTGCTAAGATAGTCAGAAAAGGGGTCAGAAATAGGCAAAACAGGTAATGGGCAGAAAAAATAAGGCACAGAGTAGATCGGGGTAGGCAAACATAACCGAGGAATCCGAACCAATAGAATTACTCTTATGCAAAGGAATGCGCCTTATTGCACAACGTGTCACTATTATAAGCCCTGGATGATGGCTGTGCCATGTCCGTTTCGGCAGTTTTGGGTGATTTAGAGAGATTGTCGGGTCTATGTTCGTAACGCTAAGAAGTATCCGTACACATAAAATTACTCTTATAAAAGGACGCGCCTATTACAGAAGAAAGGAGGATTCTGGGGGAATTCGAACCCATTTCGGTAGTTTTTGTGATTTGGGGTCGTTATCGGGTCTCTATGGGTAATTCTACGAAGAATTCGAATCAGTAAACAACGCCTAGTCAATCGAACGCACCCTCTGAACATAACCCTGTAATATTAGAGGGTTGTGAGACGCACAGCAACCACGTGTTACCATAGAAACCCAGATGGCGGCCCCCAGTATACAAAATGGACGACGGAAACATGTGTCGTCCCAACAATACGCGCTGCGCTCGCGCATTGATATCACTATGAAGAGGACGTCATGAGATTGCCGCTCCCGCGGGCTACCATGACAGCCAAACATGATGTAACTAAGTCTCGCGACATGACGTCACGTCCCCTGTCCACCACTAGGTCCATCCAACAGGGACGGTTTACCACATCTTCTATTTTTTACATTTTGTTGTTGTATTTATTTTTAGGGCCCGACACCAGGATCTCTAAATTTTCCGAACTTGAAACCAGCCTCAATATACTTAACCCTTCACCCAACGAATCGGATCATCCTTCCTCATAATTTACAAATTGAGCAGTTGAAGTTTTCTTTAATTTCAATAACACCTTATCATGTTCTCTTCACTGCAACGATCTCGTCGAGATCGTTTCAGTGAAGGGATATTTGATATGTTTTTCCCTTTAATTCTTTGAACCCGAGCGGCCGCATTTCCGGCCAGGAACATGATACGTCATAACGTCATTAAATAGGATGGCTATTCAGTAAATGTTTGGGGTTGACCAATCAATATTTTCAACGTACAGCTTCGAGGCTGCACGTTGGAAATATTGATTGGTCTACCCCAAATAACGAATATGGACTCTCCCATTTGCTGGCATTGAACTGGCATGGAAGATGCCATTAGAGTTCAAAGGGTTAAGATTTAGAGAAAAAAAATTTAAATTAAAATAACAAATTGTGATTTCGTGTGCGTTGGGAAAATGGTTAAAATGATCATTTTATTTCAAAGAGCGGCTTTCAGAGAAAATATTGGTATTCCAGCGACTCGCAAATTTTTTCGACGGACAACAGAATTTTCCGACTGACACGGTTATTGGCGTGGACGAATCGACACCCCCCCCCCCCACCCACCTCCCACCCCACCCCAACCCCCGATACCCCTACTAGTTTCGGGGCTTTTGGTATGATGTGATTTCCATGACATTGTGTGATATCATTTGTGGTGGCACTTTGCTGTCGCAGTGTGTCACCGAAACACATTTGATATTTATTCTGTTTAATACTGTACCTGCATATCTCTGCATTCATTAAATACAATATATGACTGCTGAGACTTTTATATCAGCTTCTCTATGGAAATGCCCCACATTTCATAAAGTGCAGAACAGAGATGTGGTCCTTTATGTTAAAAAACGTCAGTACCATGCATTAAACACAATAAAACTAGATATCTAATTGTTCACAGTATGTGTGGAAACTAAATTTGACTGACACGCATTCTCCTTCATTTTAATATCAATAATATTGACTTTGACTCTCAAAGTCTCAGGTCTGCATTTTAAGAAAGCGTAGCTTCCTAACAAGAGATTAACCGTGCAGTCACGAAGGACAACATCACACAAATGTGCCATAACAATTCCTTGACCGCAAAACTGGGGCCAATACCAAAAAACTTTTACAATGGTATCTTCTAGAATTGATCTTCTAGTTTATGACGTTAAGTGGTCAAATGAACCATTAGCATTTTCAAGGACGTGGCACTTTGCAGTTAGCAAATTGACATATCTTTTGAAATAAAAATGATTCGTTTCAGACAGTTTAATAGGTACAAGATACAATTCTACAAAACATTATTGTAAAAGTTTTATAGTATTGCCTCTTGGTGTCTTTCTCAGTCGAATCGCAAAGGGATTGTCATCTGGTCGCTACGTATTTATACTGGTGGATGGACATTTTCCTTATGAAAAACTGCAACGTTAAGACAAATCTAGAAACACAAATGAAAATAGCATCTGTGATGTAAAGTGTTTGTTTTTGTTTTGTTTCAGCAGGTGAGATTCTTCGGTGTTGTGTTAAGAAAAGCTGACAGTCCCAGTCGGGATCTAGTTGAAGTTATCTTTCCACTGTTCGCTGTATCTTCCCAGTGATTTGTTTTAGCCACAGGGACGTAACTTATGGGGTGTAGGGGATATGGCGCACACTCCAACCAATAATTATGATTTAAGGACGTTTTCTTTTGGATCGGAGTTTTAGATATCAATTCGCTTTTGTTAACTGGTAGAGTGCTAGAAGCCACTATCAGGGCTTTAATATGAAGAGAGGGACCCCAGACTAAAGGTGTCATATTCTGTGGATGTGCTTCACATTATCTTAGAAGTGAAATTACTTAGTCTATATGGGTTTGCCTTGTTACAATTTATGGGAGAGTGCCTCTTGGCACCAACAACATTATAAAAATTCATCATTCAGGCCAAACAAAATTAATCTTTTGATTCTCACGCAGCGGCGCATTCGTTTTTTCGCCCCGCGTTCATCATATTTATTTCGAAGGCAAAATTCAAAATATATAAAACTACCATAGGGTGCCATTTTAGCGGTATCGCATCGCGATTTGCGATGCAATATGTCGTCTACATTGACAGATTATTGTTATTCTCTTCGCGAAATGCGACACGATTCTCATATGTATGTACACAATAAATATTTATTTACTGGTGGAGGACTAGATTATTTTTGGTGGTCTGAATTTGTTCATCCGAAATTGGTTTATTACAAATTATTGGAGAGTGCCAATAGGCACTCTCCAATAATTTGTAATAGAACAAATTTGTATAAACAAACTATTATTTATGTTTGACTGAATACGAAACATGGGAAAATGTTGTCTTTTAGTTTAAACAGTATTTATTCAATAATTGACATGTGTATACATTTCACAATAACATTTGACTAACAAAAAATGAACAACACTAGATACAAAAAGTATACACAAAACAAGAAAGCATATTGTTGTGTATTAGAGGGATTCGACAGAAAGCTAAAGCTTATGTGGGTCGTCTCCCTGTCAACGTATAACTTACTCCTGTAGGTGGTACAGATGAACGGAAGAGCCCAAACGTCGTTGCATGAAGGCCGATATCCTCCCTTCATTGTAAATTTACTACGTTAGTTGCTACGATTGGAGATCAAGCGGGTTAAGCGTCACATCAGAATAGATAGGGAGCAGAGGAAGGCGCCTCGACTGCCAGGCAACGACGTGTGGGATTGTTTAAACTTCAATGTGAAATGAAGGGAAAAACAGAAGAAAGAATAGACGCACTGATAGATCGAAAGAAGAGGAAAGGAACTAATATAATGCAATCAGCTTGAATACATGATACATAGAGATTATCACCAGCATGCGGATGCAAAGGAGCATGGGACCTCCACTGACAGCACACGACGAGTCGAGGACCAATCGCGATCTATCCCCAGAGGCCGGTACAAGACTCCGACGCATACTTTGCACATGCAACAGATGATAATGATGGATTTATCAGGCAATATCTTGGGAATAAGTCTGAGTTAATACAGACCAAGTACATGTTGAATGTATGTTAAGTAAAATTTACACACATGAGAATCGTAAGTAGGCAACTTATTAACTTCTAGTTCATTTAGTAGCGAAATAGGTGAAGTAAACTTCAAGGCGCTAGAAGTTGGAAGGCGCGAGAGGGCATTCCACAACAGGCGTTAGACTTTCCCACTCGGAATGGGGTGGGGTGGGAACGTAGTGTTGGGTTTCAACTATCGGAATCGCTTGCTTGATAAAATGAAGTCATGTACAACTTCGAAAATAAGGCAGTTTTCATCGTTATTCAAGAATTCTGAGCCAAATAGAAGCGTGGGCGTATCTGCTACATATGGGAGTAGGTTAATCGTATAATTACGAGCGTTTGAGAACAAAGGACAATGAAAGAAAAAGTGATCAGTAGTTTCACGTTCACCACACTGGCAGAAGGGACTGGGTGATAGGTGATTATCGAAAAGGTGGGAATTAAGACTGCTACAGTGCAACCGCAGCCTACAATGGTATATTTGAGCCCTGCGAGATTTTGCATTACTATAGAACCTTGGTGGTCTTTGGTTACCATTACTGAGAAACGTTTTAAAGTTAATCAATGACGAGTTCTCACGGATAGATAACGGCAACTTATTCCACTGGTCCGTGACGCTGGGGATGAAAGAAGACTGATACAATTGCGTTCGGCAAAAAGGAACTCGGTGGTTTTCACTGGATCGAAGACTGCGTGATGAATTCGTCAAGGAGATAAGTGGTGGAACTTTGTTGGAAATGTATGGAGGTGACATGTGATGATACATTTTGAAGAACTGAATTAGTTTATGTTTGTGGCGTCTTTCTTGCAAGGATTCCCACCGGGTTTCCGAATATAATAACGATTTACTGACACTAACTGTTGCTCCGGTGATGATTCTTGCTGCTGCAATTTGTATTTTTTCGAGTTCCGCGACATTTGTCACAGAACAATTATCCCAGACAGTGTCTGCGTATTCAAGAAGTGGCCTAATAAAGGCGAAATATATTTTTTCCAGGACACTGCGATCGAGGTTAAATTTATGTCTCCTCAACAAGTCTAGGCGAGACCAGGCTTTGGAGCAAATGTGGTCAATGTGATTGTTCCATGTACATGTATTATTTAGTATGAGTCCTAGGTGTTTATGGTCAGAAACTTCCGATACTTGTGAGCCACCTAAATACAAGGGTGGGTGAGAGTTAGGATTGCTTTTACGCGATATACACATACTTTCAGTTTTGTTGGGATTGAACTCGACCAACCATGTTTTTGGCCCAATGCTCGATTGTAGCCAAATCGTTATTAATATGACCGCGGCTTGCTCTGGGTTTTCAATGATTAGATATAATGACGTATCGTCAGCAAAGAGGCGAATACTGCTTAGTAAGTCGCTAGTTATATCGTTTATGTATATCAAGAACAGTAAAGGTCCAAGTATAGACCCCTGGGGTACACCGGCATTGATTGGTCTCCATGACGACGACTCAGAGGCTATCACAACTCGCTGCGACCTATCCGAGAGATACGATTTTAGAAATAGAAGTAGTTCACCTGAAACGCCAATACTCTCCAGTTTGTGAATAAGACCGGCATGCCATACCTTATCAAACGCCTTACTGACATCACAGAAAACCACCCTTACTTCTTTGCCTTCATCAAGCGCACGACAGAATTCGTCATAAATGTCAGTCAGTGCGGGGGTTTGCATCTCCCGAGATTTCGTTCAAAAAAGGAAGTGGTGGGAGTCTGCAACAAAGAAAACAGTTCCTAAACTATATACTATATAACATTAATAGCATTTTGTTTTTCTCGTTATTGTTATCATACAGCCACACCGGCATCAGATGAAATGGAACGATTGAGAAATCCATCAACCCTAGCTTCAGAAACACAGGGCGGCAAATAAATTCGCCAGGTATTTATTTATTTATTTATTTATTGGTGTTAAAGGTCATATATTTCTGCACAATGGCTAATCATGGCCACGGCAGTTTTACGGGTGGGAGAAGCCGGAGTACCCGGAGAGAACCACCGAGCAACGGCGAGCAACTGTCAGCTTCCCAACATACCAACTCCACGCAAGCAGTGTTAGCATTGGTTGAAGACAGGTGCACCATCGGCGTGCAGTACGCCTTAGTACACAGCGTCACCGTGCCCCCACGTGGGCAATGGGGGTGAAGTGTCTTGCCCAAGGACACAACGCGGTTGCCGCAGGTGGGATTCGAACCGAGGACCTCTCGGCTTGCAGCCTGCACCTCTACCAACTGAGCCACCGCGCCCCGACAGATCTTTTATTGTAATTATTATCATGATGGTGGTAGTGATGGTAATGATTATTATTATTATTATTATTACTGCATCAGTACTCAACCTCGACAGGTTATCATAGAATCTAGAACGCACATGTCCAAATGGATACCCGCCACCTGCTGAAGTATACTAGAATTTAACAGTGACTAAGAGACTAGACTTTCTGCACATCACTCCGACTATAATCTTTTATTGACTGTCCAACCATGAAAATAATCATCATTTAACTCACTTTATTTCTGTGTACCCATTACCTTAAAATTATTTTTCTTTGTAAATTCGTTCGATAACAAAATAGTAATAGTTGTTTATGTATGTCGTTTTCCCACGTATTTGATTGCATTTATTACTGCACTGTACAGGAGAGAAACGTAAATAAGTTACAATAACGTGTGTTCCAATCCTTTCGTCATTTAACATCAAACGACAAATAAATATGTTTAATCTAATCTCAAGCATTTGTATCTTTGTAATGCATGTGGAATTGGCTTTAGCCACAACTGTAATGAAAGAGAAAAAAAATAAATATTTTGAGTGCCCCTAGAAATTATTCAAACTTTTTTGAACCACTTCAGAAAGAAAAAAATCGGTGCCAACAAAGCAAATGTTTCAAAATTTCTCTATTCATTTAAAGTACACAGAAAAATAAACACATTCCTTTCGAAACACAAATGGTATGTCAGCACATCCCCTACAAGATCAGAATAATAAGCAAATCCAATTAAACACAAGAATAATAAACACTGAAATAATTAATACTTCTTTTTCCCTAAGTCACTTCCTGATTTGAATTTCCTCGGGGCCTTGTTTCGCCACTGTGGAACAGTATCCCCTACATACAGATTCAACTTGTCTGAACTTACCTTCGTGTCCCATAATTGTCTAATTGTATTCTGTCAGTAAGGTCATTCAATTTCACTAACACAACACAAGGTCGAATAAAAAAGGTGCCAAATTTCTACTTTCATCCTTTTTTCGACCTTCTTTTAAACACCACACAGAATCACCAGGTTTATAGTGATGTAAACTAACTTTGTGTCTTTCCTTCGAATCGTAGCCTTTCTAAGATTTTCTCGAGCAATGTTGTGTGCATCTTGCATACGCTCTTTCAACTTTTCTTCGTATTGACCGTAACTACGTATTTCTTCATTGGTACTAGTGCGGCATCCATATAATATAAGTTCAGTGGGTAATCGTACTTCACGACCCATCATCAGTAAGTTAGGGGTGGTGTGGGGGGGGGGGGGGTGGGGTAAAACCAGTTGACTCATGCTGTGTAGCTTTATAAGCTGCAACTAGACAACCTAGGTTTAAATCCCAGTTTCCCTGTTCGCCCTTTAAATATACCTTTATCATCCTTAATAAAGTCCAGTTGAATCTCTCAACCTGACCATTGCATTTAGGATTATATACTGTTGTTCGAGACTTCTTCATTTCTAATAACGGGCACAGCTCTTGAAATATATCACTTGCATTTGGCTGAATATGAAACAGACGCAAGGAAATTGTTGCTTTGCTCCGGTACCCTCATTTTCTTCAAAGCCCTGCTAGTGGCTTCCAGTGCTCAACCAGCAAAGCTTTGCAAGGTGAAAAGGATAAGGAGAAAAGTAAAAAAAAGGAAAAAGAAGAAGAGAAAAAAAAATACTAGATTATTTTGGATGTTAAACCTTTGGATGAAGATTTGAAACATTTTTTGATTAGTTTTGAAAAATAAAGTAATAAAGTGGAGTACACACTTTTGGAATATTTTAAATGTTTTAAATGGTTTGGAATCTATCTACATCTTTACTTAGCCTCACAATTGATGTAGAGTCCTGATTGTCCTCAACAAAAAGCTTTCCATCGGTTGTCCAAACTTGCTGTAGTTTCTTTAGTTTTCTTAACCTGAGAGCTTCTGTAAACAATTTATGTTTAAATTAATTATATATTTATCACACATCCATTTTAATTATATATTTATCACACATCCACTCATCAATATATATATTTATCACACATCCATTCAACTTTAAATCCATGTATTCAACGGAATCGCCGCTATTGTATAAATGATTCTGTATTCAACAGCCGGAAGTTTTTTTTACCGCACCGTTTAGTTACGCTTCGAAAAGTTTCCAAATTTCGTGAAACAATCATCGACCGTCTGTCGCATAGTGTGAAAATGAAAACGTCCAAAGCAAAATAAAGTCGGTTCACAAAAAATTAGTTAGCCAAAAATGAGATAATATTAACATTACCCCAGTCCCGTGGCCGTCTCGTTTTGAGGTTCCCATTATATCTAAATTGGTCAACTTTATTTCTGTAAATTTTCGTACATCTTGAGAGGCTTCGAACTTCTTTTAAAAATGTTTCCCCCAGCAAATCTGCACAAATTTGTACTTATATTTTAACTAACAGTAATGGCCAGCAAATGGTTAGGCGTGAATGGGCACCAACCGAAGAGAAACAGCGATACGAATTTCAACAAACACGCTCAATAGAAAAGAAAACGAATGTAACTTAGACTGGTTTTCAAAAAGGTGTTTTGATTTTTTATCGATCCAGTTGATCAGCACAGCTTTGATCAATACCATTCGAACGAGTAATGTAAAACAACCACCGATTCAAACGCACATCTTTCTCTTCGGCTGATGTCCATTCACGCCTAACCATTTGGTGGCTATTACTGTTAGCAAAAATATAAGTATAAATTTGGGCAGATTTACAAAACAGCTGGGAAAAACTGCTTTAAAAGAAGTTCGAATCATGTCATGATGTCCGAAGGTTTACCGAAATAAAGTTGACCAATTTAGATATAACGGGATCCACAGACGAGACGGTCACGGGACTGGGTTAATGTTATTGTTGGAAATGATTGTTTTTTTTTTTTTAAATATTATATCATTTTAACTAAGTTTTTTTATGAACCGACTTTATTTTGCTTTGGACGTTTTCATTTTCACACTACGCGACAGACGATCGATCGATAACTGTATAAATTATGTAACAATCCACCCCAGATCGCAGACGTACCGGCTGAGAGCCCGCGTGAACTTGACAGTATCCCATACCGACACAAGCTCTCGTTTTGATAATCACTGTCCTTTGGTGGGGGCCATGGCTTGTAAGTCCCCCGAATCCGACGATTTAGAGACAGCTATCCCTGGTCCGACAAGGGTCCATATTCATCACAATATATAGGCTAGTTAAAATAAAACGTAATACCAAACAGTGATAATGATTTATTAATATCGACTCCAATACGATACAAAATGACACTTTTATGAATCATATTTCTCATAACTCCATCACAATTTCATCACAATTCCATCTTAATTTCACAATAATGATATCTAAGAAATAACCTTTCTTTCTGGTACATGGGAGAGCTCCCAATGCGGGAATAATAAAAGAATGCTTCTCATAATCAGCTAATATTGACGGAGGCTATAATTTTCTTTCTGCTACGAAGAATATATAAATGTACGCTCCGGCAACAGAACTTAAAAAAAACAGAGAATATCGAGGTAAAATATAGTTAACATTTAGTTCAGGGTATACATGCAAGGGTACGTCTCATATTTGCACTATAAGCCTAGAATAGCCCGACAAGATTAACGATACTTTACACGATACGGGTTGGACGGCGAGAAAAGGAGGGGAATATAAAATATCTGAACCAATACACACCTGATCGACGCGTTTTCTCCGATAAAGCAATCCTAAGATTGCAATCGCTTTATAGGGGAATTAGAACGAAATTTGACAAGCGAGCAACTCGTGGAACACTTGAATGAACACTTCACTAAAGCCACAAACAATGTGAGTATTAAGGGGGTGTCTTAACAAAAGGATACACCAATATGAAGTAACTAAGGTACCATATAGTACCATATGCTACATCACCCCCACCCAAAAGGACATTGTCCCTGATGGCCAAACAGTAGAGTCGATAAAACAAATAATATGGTAGCACTTCTGAAACATTAAACATATGTACATACAAACATGGTGTGGGCCCGACCCCTCCCTGCATAAAACATGCAAAGAAAGGTGCTCCCAAAATATCGGAGAAAAAAGAGCAAGGTCATGCGACAATTTGTAACTAGTTAAGTCGTTTATGACACTAATAATATGTGTAAGTTATGTGTATGGTTCGGGTCACATTTAATTTAAGTCACATCAGCTGGAAAACCCACAGACTGACACACCTAATAAAACAAATAATAATACAAGGAGGAGTGGTCTACCGCCGCATGAGGAGGCCGCCATAGGAGATGCTACCACCCAATATGTTTCTCCATCCGATGTGACGAAAACAATTACAATGAAGAAATGACCCTAGAATCCTTCTGA